>CAJFCV020000002.1:0-1200000 GCA_904066235.2 Bursaphelenchus xylophilus | reverse complement strand
GAGGGATGCATTTTGCCACATTTTGATACTTCCCGGATGCAAAATGGCACGTTTTTTGCCACTGGATCAGGTCCCCCACTGTACTTTTTGATGACTAAGATATCATTTTAAAAAAGCATTATCGGTTTTCAGATTGCGGAAATGAACACTACAGGCTATTCGGTAATGCGTAAGGACCAAATTGACGCAATCTATGGAAGCGCCTCTCCCTACAACAACTCGGACACCCACAAATTTCTCTCCAACTTCACCACCAAAGAGATTCATCAGCAAATTCCCAAAGATATTGCAAAAATCGCAGAAATGGAGAGTTTCAAACTACGAAAAAAGGACGTTACTTTGTCCCCTCTTGTTCTAGTGCCATTGGTATTGGCGCCCGATCTGGCATCTCAGCCGATCGTGCTTTCCCCGCTTCTCTTTACGCCCGTGATTTTATCGCCGGCCTTGTTGGGCCCGGTCATCCTTTCGCCGTGGATGTTTGTGCCTGTTATTGTCTCTCCTCGTGTCCTCTCACCGCTGATCGTCTCACCGTTTGTCCTCTCACCCGTAGTCTTATCTCCTTTAGTTCTGCATCCGGTTATTTTGTCGCCCGGGGTCTTGGATGTTGCCGTCTTAACCCCGTTTGTGCTATCACCTCTAATTCTGTCACCGCTAGTTTTTGTCCCCGTAATCTTGTCCCCACTAGTGTTGTCCCCGTTGATTTTATCGCCAGCTGTAGGTTCTCCTCTTGTGCTGAGTCCGTTTGTATTATCGCCGATTATTTTGAGTCCTCAGGGAGTTTCGGCGCTGTTCCTGAGTCCATACGCGCTTTCGCCGATCATTGCAAGCGAGTTGATCCTATTTGCAGCCGTCTTGTCACCGAGCTGGTTGAGCTAATAACAAAATTCCGTTCCCCTCTGAGAGCAGTGTAATATTAATTTTGGTATAATAAAAAGCAACTTGATCAAAACTTGTAGTCCGAGATCAACAAACCAATCAAACGCTAACGTTTATCTGATGTTATAAAAAAGATGATAAATGTCGTCGCAGATGTGCCTTGTGTTTGTTTTCTTAACTCTTGTTTTCTACTTGAAATCCCCGGTTTTACCGGATTTCGTAAAAATCCTATATCTTGGTTTCTTTTGGGTCAGTCGCGCAAAGAAACATTTTAAGAAACATTCGGAGTTGACGAAACAATCAACCTAAATTTGAAGGAATGTTTATAACCACCGAACGACTCGCTGCAACCACGTTGAGGCAGAATGGTCGGGAGGAAGAGGAGTTAGATAAAATCGGAAAAGAAGTTATGAAAAATTAAAGCGGGCAACAAAGTCTTACGTAAGGAAACTTGCAATGGCCCAAAAAAACTCCCCAGTTAAAATCGACGGCATTCGATAACAGCAAATTTTCTTTCGCTCAATTTTTTATCCAAACGAGTTAATGGGTGTAACACAATAAATGAGAAACTTGATGGCCGCAAAACGTTTTACAGTTCATTTTTTCTTTCGATTTGGCCTTCTTTCACCATGTAATTCCTGCTCTTCGGCATCCTACAATTTGCGAACAACAACAGTGTCTCTATGCTCAGCCAAAACTTGGGCAAGTGGCATAAGACGGACGTCAACAGAGTGGCATTCTACTTGGTTGATCCTTGAGTTAACAGCCAGCGCAGATTCAACATCAATTCAAACTTTTCTAACGGAGCCATCTTTGCCACTGAGTTGCCTGGAAATAAAGTGCTTAGATTATAAATAATACAAAAAAGAATGTATGTTGTTTGTAATTACGTAAATTTAACCAAATCCCGTTCTTGTCTTAAACAAGGATTAACCACAAAACACTACAAAAGCTACAGTAGTCAACCGGACCCAGTGGCAAAAACGTACCATTTCGCATCCGGAAAGTATCAAAAATGCAGCAAAATACTTCCCTCTCCAAGTGAAAAAACTCCGTTTTGAAGAGCGCGCCTTTTCCCTCACAAAAATAGCGGGCGTGCTTTTTGAAATCGGAGTCTTTCACTTGGAAATGAAGGTATTTTGCCACATTTTTGATATTTCCGGGATGCAAAATGGTATGTTTTTTGCCACTGGATCAGGTCCGCCACTTTACAACGAGACATCTGTAAGGCTTTGAAGAAAATCAGCGTTTGATAAATCAGCTAACCTTTGCTCGACTCAAAGAGGAGTTCACAATCTTCCTACTTGCCGATAAATCCATTACCAGAACTGTCTAGACTCCAACTACCCCCCTCCCCAGACCACACACATTGAATCATGAACTCAAACGCCTGGTAATGCCCACTGGTAAAACCAAACTAAAAAATAGATTCTTGCTCAGCGCCATGTTTCTTTAATCCAAAGATCAAGGAAGCCATGCCTCTTTTCTTCCAAGAATTAGCGATTTTTGGAGAGGTCGAAACATCTCCTGCGTTAATCTGAATGAAAACGGCGGCAACGGAAATTAGTTAAGAGTATTACAAGTCGGAGACTAAAACATTTAGAAAAAACGAAATTCGCAGACAATTCCGCCCAAAGGCATGTGGCGGGCAGGATGTGGAAATTAATGCAGGTTAATTCCACTGGTACCAATGGAAACAGTACGATGGGGTGGAGCGACCCGCACCTGATGCCAGCTAATTTGGTACGTTCCGACAAAAGTGCAAAAAAAAGCGAGACCCTGTTTGCGTCGATGAGTTGAAATTCGCGACCTCGCAGACGGAAAATTTGGTTACAATTGAGGTTGTGGTGCAGGTCAGAGCAGTGTAGTTGGAGGGAATACTTTAAGGATAGATGTGGGTGAGAGTTTGTGGCCTCAGCTTAATTTTGGATCCTCAAACGCTTGCAACTATACCCTATTTTCTTTAGAACAGATAGACATTATATTATTAGGGTGAACCAAAATTTTTTTCCGATTTTTTATTAAAAGTTTAGAAGCCTTGGGCTATTTTTCCTTTTTACAAACCAAATCCTTTTATAACAGGACGTATATCCGTGCTACACAATAACATAGATTGCAGCAATGCGACCTCTTCTTGGGTCTACGATCTTCTTTTGGACAGCATGTTTGTCCGCGGCCGAGCAAGGCCAGAAGCCATTCGTCCCAAACCTCGATTTGGAAATCAAAAAAGGGCCAAATGAAAAATTCTACCAGGCCCAGATCACGGACGCTGACTATCTTCAAATGTATAATAAATGGGTTGACACTGGCTTAAGCTCGCTGTTTTCGGCGGTGGCGCAGAAAAAGTAAGACTTGGGGAAGCAGTAATAGAGCTGTGGTACATTTAAGACGACAATTCTTCATAAAATTGTCCATATTATTTCCAGGCTGAAACGTCAACGCCGCTCCACAGCCAAGAAGTTTGGCAAGTGCTCATCAGAGGCCACCACAATCACCAAGCATGCCAAGTGCTTATCCAAGCTGTTAAAAAACGAGATGCAACCCGAAGTTATCAGCAAGCCAAAGAAAGGCGCGAGACTTGAGAAATATCGCTCTAAAACCGCCGAACTTGGTTGGGATGGAGGCTTTCGAACTCGAACAGAACGAAGGCAGCGCTCGCCGAAGGTCACCCAGACCAATAGCTATCGGTTGAGCAGCAACAGAGGCCAGTTAACTCCACTAGGGTCAATTGCGAAAGTTCTGCTGGAGACAGTGAAGAATGCCAAAAATAAAACCGAAGTTCCGGGCTGGCAAGATACCGTGAGCAAGCTGAGAAAGAATGGGGACAAAAGAAAGAGGTATAAAAAGCTTATCGAAGACGACAGTGAGGAAAATATGAACCAGATGGCGCTCAGAGGCCTCAAGGAGAAGATGCTGGGTGCTGATGGAAAACAGACGGTTGAGGATGTGGATCTGGAGGAGTTGATGAAGGATCCACAGAAGTTGAAAGAGTTTGTTAACGCGCATAAAAAGAAAAGGAAGCCAGAAGAAAGAGTTGTCGATACTATCCGTGACGCGATGAAGTTGGTGTATTCGATAGCTGGAAAGGACACAACCAACTTTGATAACAGAACATTGAAATTGGTTTCGCCGAGGTTCTTAGGGGTTGTGCCGGAGGAAGCACAGGATGATGAGGTAAGGCATTAACCAAAGGAATATCTCTGGGAAAAAACGATACCGCAACGGACCTGATCCAGTGGCAAAAAACGTATAAATTTGCATCTGGAAAGTATCAAAAATGTAGCAAAATGCCTCCCTCTCCAAATAGAAAAGCTAAGTTTTGAAGGGTCCTTTCCCTTACAAAAAGAGCGCTTTTGAAATCGGAGTTTTTTCACTTGGAGAAGGAGGCATTTTGCTACATTTTTTGGCCCTTCCCGGATGCAAAATGGCACCTTTTCTGACAATGATTCAAGTCCGCCATTGTAATCTACATTTCAGATTAACCTAATCTCCCCGTCACTCTTCTCCCTTCACAACGAAGGAGTTGGCGTGGAAAATCTCACCAGCCTGCCCAATCTCCTGAAACACGCTGGCCTGCAAGACCAACAAATATGGCTGGACGTTATCATGGAAGCAGCTGGAGTCAACGAAGAAGCCGAGAAGTTGGACGGAGAAATAAAGGAATATGAAATCACACAGACTCGGAATTTGATGACAAACGTCTCATCAATGATTGACGAGCACGGTACTCCGTTGTATGCCACAAAGGAGAACATCACTGAACTTGGCGGAGATGTGGCTCCAGTCGAGCTCTTCGAAAAACTTCATTTGTCTTATACGAAAGATCAGGTGAGAATAGATCAAAGATTAGTTGACGAAAAAAATCATCAAAAAAATATATTGCACGCCTTTCAGCTCCGCGAAATGAACTCCACTGGTTACGCCGTCCTCAACAACGATCAATTGCAACTTCTCTATGGCGAGCACTCCCCCATGAACAACTCCAAAGCCTTGGAAAAGTTCAAAAATTTGACGGAAGACGAGATCCATCATCACATGCACAATAATATCCATGAAATGGCAGAGATGAAGAAATTCGAGGTCAAACAAAGGGACATAGTCCTATCACCCGTCTCGTTCTTCCCAGTAATTGCTATGCCTGCTACTGCGTCTCAAGCTTTTGTTTTGTCACCCATCATCTTTACCCCGCTAATTCTGTCCCCATCAGTTTTTGGCGCCGTCGTATTGTCGCCATGGATGTTTGTCCCGCTAGTTCTGTCTCCTCGTGTCTTAGGAGCATTAGTCCTATCGCCCTTTATCTTCGCTCCCATTATCCTAACCCCGCTCGCAGTCCACCCGGCTATCTTGTCACCAGGTGTCTTCAATCCGCTAGTGTTGAGTCCTCTCGTTTTGGTCCCATTTATCTTATCGCCTCAAGTCTTCACCCCTCTAATTCTGTCGCCACTGTGTTTATCCCCACTTATTCTGAATCCTATGGTGGGCTCACCTTTAGTGCTGTCGCCGTTTGTGCTCTCGCCCATCATCGCCTCGCCCATGGCGTTGGGTGCGTTGGTCTTGAGTCCATACGCGTTGTCGCCAGTTATTTGGAGTCCGCTGATCGCTTTCGCGGCTATTTTGTCGCCAAGTTGGTTGAGTTAACAATGGCAAGGTGGAGGGTGGGAGTGTTGCCCTGTAATAAGTAAATTAAGTAATATTTATCAATGATTACAAATAAAAATTTGATAAAAATTTTGTCGCATTTATGCTGCAGATAGCTATGGAAGTTCTGCTTCACCCTGAAGACCTGAACTTGATCTTGAACTAAGGAATTTTAATACCCCGAACTTTATATTGGGCTTTGGAATTTGTAGATACTTTGCGGGGATTTACAAGACCTTAAAAATCCATCATCATGCCTTACGATTAGAAGATAGGCAGGTGAGCAAAAATGCGGTAGTTTAAAGGCCTTGCATTACAGAAGACACCCTGAAGTTTAGAGCCATTTACAATCTAAAAACAGGCAGTTTTCCGCCGCTTAGATTGGTCATTGTAACCATTAAAGTAGTAGGACCAGCGGCACTTCCTAAATTTTCCTAAATTTCTCAATCATATCTTTGGCTTTGAATAATTTGTATCCAATATTGCCTTATTGCTTTCAAAATCAACAAGTTTCATGCAATTTTTAACTAGCACAAGTAACCGGAAAAAGTCGAAAAAAGAGAAAGCGATAGTGATCTCTCAAAAATACGAACAACGTGGGCTTCGAAACACTTATAGTTTATTGATCAGTGAATGTTCATATGTCGATGGCGAATCAACGAAAGGGATTTTTACTGCCTCTTTGGCGGAAAAAAGGCAAAAAAGAATCAACGCTGATGAAAACTAGTCAGGCGGCCCAAAAAAGGCTTGGTATGTTTCCGCACTGTGCATGAACTCGGAATCGCAAAATATTTGAATTTTTGCGATAAAAAATCAGCACAGTGCAAAAAGAAAGCGCACTGTGCACGCTAGTCGCGCGACATAAAAAAGGAACGCCTTTCAAAGAAATTCATTTCGCACGGTGCGGGGTCGCAGCGCACCGTGAATTTTGATCGTCGCCGTTTGAAAAGTTGCGACAAGGAGTTTCCGCGGCGGTGCACTGTGCAGAGTCAATCTTTTGGGCGAAAAAAATTTTGGCCCGAATGTTGCAGAGGGTTGATAAAACAATATAAATTTAATCTCCATAAACGAAGATTAAGCGCTCACTATTTGTCGGAGAAATAATGCGCCTTATCGTATCGAAAATCGCATCTGCGCCGAGAAAAATCGAATTGCTCTTTTCACTTCAGCGCCTCGATTGCCGCAGCGATATTGCGCTCACTACTTTCCCGACAGGCTGATAGATGATGTCAAACCCAAAGTCATGCATAACACAGACTACAGAGACCCTAAAGACTTAAAATTTTGAAGCTCCAAACAGCGAAACTTTCAACTTTCAGTGGGTGGATCTTCAGCTCTGCAAAGATCGCTTCAACCAAAAATCACCGTGTTTAATTGGAACCTTCAAAATCTGTTTCCAGCTTCATAAAAACCTCGCGTAGCCATCGATCTTTGTCGTAAATCCCCCAGTTTTTTTGCTCTTTACAGCATGGATCCGGTCGACTGTGGGGAGGGGTCAAGAAAGTAAGAAAAACCCGGAAAGATATCTGAAGCAAACGTTGGTGATGTATGAGAAAAGTTTCAACACGGATTTCCAAAGAGATGGGCGGCAATGCGCTAACCATGTGGGTCTTGCAGCAACACCCGGTCCACCAACACAAAGTCCTACTGAGTTTGTGCGTTTCACCAGGGGTTGAACTGTGGGGGTATTTATTGTCGTCATAAACAGCGCGAAGCTGGATATCCGATACTCTCCCCAACGTTTCATCCGCATGTTGCGACAAACATAAACTTGCTGCGGATTAATGATATTGGGTTTGCCGCCCTAGAGGATCCGGAGAAGTTGAGCTTTCATTTTTCTGAGTTATAGATCGACCAGCCATTACTGATTACAGGATGCAACAGCGGTTAGTTGCACTGCTGCTGCTTCCGGCAATTTGTTATGGGTTTCGGAAGCCACAAGAGGTGGACTGGAATATCGACATCAAGAAGGAGGAGGGTGACAAATACTATCGGGCCAACATCGAGGACAATGACCTGGTGGATGTGTATCAAAAGTGGGCCGAGACCGGGCTGAGCTCGTTGATGTCGGCTGTGGCCAATCATAAGTAAGTCCAAGTAGAGGCTGATTGTAATAAATCACCTCTACTAACTATAGCATAACGCCGGGTAGCTTATATGCCATGCTCTAGCTGGTAACATAAATAGATCGTAAAAAAATTAAGACTCTCTTACATATCGATTTGTAAGCAGGCAAAGCTACTCAACAGTGCCACAAAGCTCACGTGGTAATAAACTTTGCTTGTGCATAATCTCTTACAATAGACCTATTAAGACACTACTTTAATAATACATTAAAGGCATGATCATGCTTTAATCATTACTTTTCAGACTAAAGCGTCAACGTAAATCCATTAGCAAGAAGTACGGTGAATGCTCATCCGGTGCCACCGACATTCCGAAGCATGCAAGATGCTTGACCAAACTTCTCAACAACCAAATCAAGCCCGAGATCAAGCCAAAGAAACATCGAGTTCAACGGCTGGAAAAGTATCAGCCCGTCAGCGAAGGCGGCTTCCGAATTGATGACGAACATCAAACAAGATCCAAGAGATCAATGAATCGAACATCCGACACGGCCCAAGGAAAGGCACCTACTTACCAGATATACAAGAAGGACCGATATCCGCTCTACTCAAACAAGGAGCAGCTGACTCCAATTGGCCAGATCGCCAAAATCTTAGTGGAGAGTATCAAGAAACTCAACAACAAAACCGAACTTCCAAGATGGCAAAACACAGTGGAGAAGTTGAAGATTAATGGGGCGAAAAGAAAGAAGTTCAAAAAGTTGGTGGAGAACGACAGTGAGGAAAATATGAATCAAATCCAAATGAAGTCACTGCGAAATAAATTGACCGGGAAGAAGGAGCCAACAGTCGACGTGGACATTGAAGAAATGGCTGAGAACCCGGAGAAGTTGAAGAACTTTGTCAAGAACCGCAAAACCCCAAAGAATTACGAGGAAAAAGTGATGGATCTGATTCGTCGAGGAGTGAAATTGGGCTACAGTTTCGCTGGCAAAAACACGACCAACTTTGAGGACAAGAATATGAAATTGGTGTCGCCGAGGTTCTTGGGAGTTGTGCCGGAGGAGAACCAAGATGATGATGTAAGAAACAGCCTCTCGTAAAAGTTTTAAATGTTGATAACCCAAAATTTTCGGAAATGCTAACATAAAGGCGTGCGCCTCAAAGCGAAAATGGTCCTTACTTGGGCATAGTAAAATAATCGAAAAACATTGAACTTTAGGCAATCAAGTTCCTATAAAACATTCAAATTTCAATTTTCAGATCAGCCTCGTCTCCCCATCCCTCTTCTCCCTCCACAGCCAAGGTCAGGGGATCGAGAACATTACCAGTCTACCCAACCTTCTCAAAGGCTTCACCGGCAAGGACCAACAACTTTGGCTGGACGTCATAATGGAGGCGGCCGGCGTCAACGAACAAAGCGATATGCTGGAAGACGATGTTAAGAATATTGAATTCAACAAGACAATGAGTTTGATGACAAATATGACGCATATGGTTAATGACAAGGGGGAACCAATGTATGCCACGAAAAAGGATGCTGTAGAATTGGGGGCGTCAGAGGAGTACATCAAGATGTTTGAGACGTTGCATCAGAACTACACGAAAGACCAGGTACGTATTCATGAGAGGAGAAATGAGACCACTGGCGGTTTATCTACCACTTGAACTGGCCAAAAATTTCTCTCTTTGCTTTTAGCTGCGCGAAATGAACTCAACGGGCTACTCTGTCCTAACCAAGCACCAAATTGAGATTCTTTACGGCCCCAACTCTCCCGAACACCGCCCGGACGTTTATCACCGACTCATGAACATGACGAGTGACCAAATTCGCGACCGGATGCATGAAGATTTCCACACGCTCGCAAAGCTGGAAAAGTTTTCGGTCGATTATAAGTCCGACCATCAACGCCGCCGAAAGCGTCAATTGTTGCCTGGTATTATCTTATCGCCAGTGCTCTTGGTCCCTGCTGTTCTTCAGCCATTGTTGGCTTCTGAGCCATTCATTTTATCGCCGATTGTCCTGACGCCTCTTATCTTGTCTCCGTCCGTTTTTGGGGCTATCATTCTGTCGCCTTGGTTGTTTGTTCCTGTCATTCTTTCGCCGCGTGTGCTAGGTACACTGATTCTCGCACCATTCGTGTTCTCGCCTCTAATCTTGTCGCCGTTCGCTTTGCATCCTGCAATTCTGTCTCCGGGCGTTTTCTCGCCCCTCATCTTGTCCCCCAGTGTGATGCTCCCTCTAATTCTGTCACCAACTGTGTTCTCCCCTATCATTTTGTCCCCCATTTGTATGGCCCCTCTAATTTTGAGTCCCAGTGTGGGATCGCCCATTATCCTATCGCCGTTCGTTTTGACCCCAATTATTGGCTCACCCTTGAGTCTTAGCGGACTGATCTTGTCGCCATACGCATTATCTCCCGTCATCTTCAGTCCATTATTTGTATTTATTGCTGTTTTGTCACCTTCTTGGCTAAGCTGAGTTTATCGTCCTTTCAAGCAATGTCGTCTTTCAGCTCTTTGCAGTCGCTGGTTGCTTGCTCCAAAAAAATTAATATTCGTCCGTGAAAAAGTGATAATAATAAATGTTAACTTATTGGTTTTGAATGGACGAAAAAGTGCAGAAAAGTCAAAGACTCGCCAAGAAGCTAACCCCACATCTAATCTGAACCCAGAAACCTTCAATGAAAATTTGATGAGGAATGTTGTAACGGCCTTTGGACAACGGTTTGACCTAACGTAAGTAGGAGGATTGATCTTAAGCGTAGGGGGCTTGATCGGAAACGTAGGGGGTTTGATTGAATCGTTTCAGAATTTACATTTTTACTCTAATTTGCATTTTTTTTATTATTCAAATCTTTCATTATGGGGGGTTCGAAACGGGCAAAACAGTGGGGGTTTGAACTTCCTTTCGTGGGGGCTGAACTACCAAAGCCCCAATTATGGAAGATGGGCCGCATTATTTAGAGGCCATAGTCTTGTATCGAATGATATCATAAATACGGTCTATGACACGTTGAGTGTATGACCTCTGGCACTAACAACTTTTATTTTTGGAAAATATTTTTAAAGAATTGCACGGGAGCCGGGATTCGGAGCTGCAAATTTGGCCTCGGTTCCGGCTCTGGGAGCAATCTGAGCCGGAGCCGAAGTTTTGACCGTGGCAATTTCTGGCTGTGAGGTATTATAAAATCAGTGTTGTAAAAAATTTCACTTTCAATGCTACGCTCTTGAATGCATCTTGTAATCATGGGCCGGTACAGAACTGTAGAGAGAACCTATTCTCATTAGAGCCCCATTTTGACTTCTAGTACTGACATTAAGGGGATTCTCTGTTACAGTAATGTTTTTACACTTAAGCTGAGTTGCATGTCTACATGTAAACATGTTTATGCTCTCTAATTTTGCCGCATACTACTCTAGGAACCCCTCCATCTGGCCTTAGGCCTAGTTATGGCTCACCTATTATCTCTAGAGGACTAGTTTTGTTTCCATGTGCCCTAGTTATTTCCGACACACTCATAATGTAAATCGCCGTTTTACCACTATCGTGGGTCGTCTAACAATCTTTCGACTATAGTAAACTTTTCTAAACAGTACAGTAATAAATTCGCCATCAATCCGTCGACCGTGAGAGGAAGAATCCGGGTCAACCCCCGAAGAAACAAAGATGTGCTGGAAAATACCCCATTTGGGTGCCCGACCAACGAAAAAACTACCGTAAACCAAGCCAACTTACATAGAGGTCAATTTTACTTGCTGACGATCTTCTTCATAACAGTTTTTTGCTTTGCCAGCATTCGGCAAACATTACTGCGGCACATGGAAAGTGTTCTAGGTTCATGAGATTCACCGTAGTTGTAAGCCAATCGTCGGGTGTGTTGCGGCCGTATCACCGTTGTTTTTGAGTTGACAGTGCTGCAGATAGGATGTGCGAAAAACAAACCTTCCATGACCTTCAGAGCTTCTGAAATGATTTAATTTTTACCTGACATACAAAAGTAATCGAGAAAATAAAGTTCACGAAAACCACAAGGAGATATAGTCGAATGTGTATGTTCAGACAAAAGAATGTCAAAAATATCGATCTTGGAAAACAAAAAATGGAAAATTTTATGGCAAGAGTTTACGAAAAATGTAGAGAGACGATCAAAAAAAAATGCAATTTTCGCCCATGTTCTATTAGGTCTAAAAGTATGACTCCGCCGTTTTTTTGTTTTGCATTTTTTACAGGTTGGAATAAAATTTTGCAATTTCTGTTTATATGCTATAAAAGGACGTTGAAAACGCTATCTAATGATATATGTTTCGCACAGTGAGGCCTTATATGACGGTTTTTATAAAGCTTCAAAGATGATCAACTTCATCTTAAGAAAAGGTGACTTGCGGGAAACTTTATTCTGCACGTGTAATGTGAGGAAAAACGCCGATAACGCATCGAACGTTTACAGAAGCTTGTGCTAGTTGTGCCTTGTGTGGAAAAATCCGGCGGGAATGGCTTCAACGGTTCAAAACCGGTGATCTTTACACCCATCCAAAAAATTTTAAGATGGAGATTATTCGATAAAAACAATCCCCAGACGCAAAAAAAAGTTAGCCGTGAAGCTAAAGCTGACTCAGAAAGCAGTTTCACAGAGTCTGCAACAAAAGTGAAAGACGCAGGGAGCAAGGAGTTGGGTACCATATTAATTGACCTAAAACAATATGCCATATTCTGATGGAAAGACAGAAAAGAAATTCTTTTTGCCTCAATTCGTGACCGGGGGCAAACAATAAATGAATTTTGACAACAGTTACAGCTACCGGAATAAAAAAATTTATCCTGTTTTTTGGTCATTTCAGACTCTATGTTGAAAAACTGGCCAAGGCCCGCTAGAACACCTAAGGTTAAAGGTCCTACCCTACCCGCTATACTCTTCTGACACCACACTTTCAGAATAACACTTGTTTCGACCGATGAAACCCGATCTGAGGCAGCAGCGCTTCGCTGAATACAAAAATGTCCAAAATTGGCCCGATGACTAAATTGCCTCAAAACATAAAATCGTTTTCACTGATGGTATCGAAAAGTTGCTCAAATTGTGGGAAAATGTCGTAGTTAATAATGGTAATAATAATTAAATAAGCTTTAATGTAAAAATTTTTTGTTTTGATTAAAATTGTCAAGCCAAAAAAACGGCGGAGTCATACTTTTAGACCTAATATTAGGTTGATGCATAATTATCCGGCGTTTATATTGGCGCGTTTTTTGTTAGTGAAACTTGGCGTTTTGTTAATTTTTTCATCTTCTCAAGTTAGTTAATAAAAATGCGTGTCGAAAACCATAGTCATATTCGCCATATTATGCTCTACCACTTCGGGAAAGGTTGGAAAGCAGCACAGTCATTTCGCGATCTCAACGAACTTTTCGGTCAGTGTAGGGAGAGGTTGGCCCGCTTCAAATCAAATGACACCAGTCTACAAGATAAGCCTGGAAGAGGTCGGCCATCGGATTTGGACGATCAGGCGCTTCTGGCAGCCGTGAAAGACGACGAAAGCTTGCCAACACGAATGCAGTCAACAATCATTCGACATCTCAAAAAGCTTGGAAAGGTATGGAAATTGGCTGGATGGGTCGCTCACGAACTCTCCGACAACAACAAAGCCGATCGCGCAATTTGATGAAAAAACGCCGGATAAATATGCGTCAACCTAATAGTAAACGCCCCTAGGAAATCCGGAGTCCATAAAGAAATTGCAACCCATCAATTCAACTACCGTACTCAAATTAAATTAACAAAACTCTGCAACATTAGAGATCTACAGTATCGCGGAAGCATCGGGATTTACTTTCCGCTAATTTGAAAGCTGCGAAATCTTCGGATAAAAAGTTTTTGTCCGGCGCCAACAAAACGTCTTTTCAAAACTTGAAAATGACCTACAACTCTTCGCAAAAAACGACGAACCAGAATACTTTGATCATACAAAAATCGGAGTTTGACCGACCAAAAACTACAGCGAACCGGAATTAATTAGGAGAGGGAGTAACGGGCGTACATGTAGTAGGAAGTGTGCGTGATGTCACAGCAGTGAAAGGTTAAATGTTTTAGGTCAAAAGAAGAGAAAATAAGTGATTAAACTATTATTATGTATTTACATACAAGGGAAGTATCCCAAGTGCGACGCTCAGATTTTCTTTAAATTTTGTACACACGTTTGTCATGAACTAAGTATCAATTCCTGAAGTTTTTAGCTCGCGCTTTGAAGGCCAAGCCGAGATATTGAACGGTTTTTGCCGCCGAGAGAGCATGCTAAACGCGGAGAGTGGTCAGAGAGAAAAACTCTTTTTGGCCATAACTTTACTAGTCTCGTGCGGAAAAATTTGATTTTTTGTGGAAACATTACCCTTTATGGTGGAAATAGCCATACAACTTTTTGTGCCAAAATTCGTCAAAAAGTCTTAAATTTTGGCCGACTTTCAACCAAAAAATCTCGGTTGTTTCTGAAAAGCGCGAGCTAGGATTCTCGGATATTTCTTAGAAAAAATTATTCCAAATTTGTGCCAAGTTTCATCAAAATCTGAGCGTCGCACTTGGCGTAATTCCCCTGTTAGTTATTTACAGGGTGTCCCAAAAAAAATGCATGTTTTTTCCATGGGTCCTGACGCGAAAATGTTTAGGTCAGGCCAAAAGATTTTTGCACTACTAAAATCTCCGTGTTTTTCTGTCCTAGACATTTCAGTTTCGTGTTCATATCGATTAACTAACGTGGTTTTTTACAATGTCAAACAAAGGAACTACGATTTTGTCGCAATTTTTGAGCCGTTCAAGTTGTTAATTTGCTCGCTATAGAAAGGACGTTGTGTCAAAAGTGATCACGCGATGTAGAGAGCTTGATAACGATAGTAAGCGTCCAGGACGTGAAGGAAAACGCGCCGCTAGCAGTTCTGTCAACCGGGAGATCACCAACCGCCAAATCCGCGATTTTCAAGAAAAACTTGCCCGTGAGGTAGCCATCAACGACCGATCGGTCACCCGAATAGCCAATGATGAGGTGTACCTCACGCTGTATAAGCTGTAAAAAGTTCAGATCTTTAAAGTAGACAGCAGGCGCGTACGGTGCCAGAAATGTCGGAAATTCAAGGGCTGGGCCGCAGCTCAGAGACGGAGGGCATTCAGTTCCTGGTTCAATATCCGGCGAATGCACAACGACCAGAACGATAGGATCTTCTTAGATGAGGCCCTTGGCACGTCGGCTAACGTCGAAACCCCTCAAAATTTGGGCCGTCATCGCCTAAGGCGGAATTTGTGCCAGCGGCAAGAATTCCACGTTTTTTGCGGATCAAAGGGGCAAAATTCTAGCGCCGCGTTAATTTCGATTTTCTCGTGCTTCTGTTAACTCAGAAGAGCCTTGGCAATACAAATTTGGTGGTTCAACTAGACTCAGCGCCGGCTAACAAGGCAAAATCGACTCACGACCCGGAATGGGACCGATTTTCCCGATTTCATCCCGTCTGAAAAATGGCCGTCTGCTCGCCGGATCTGAATCCGATGGACTATAAATTTTTTTCAATAATGGGCCAACGCCTGTACTACACGTTACAAAAGTTTGGAGTCGCAAAGTAATCGTTGCGCCAAGAACGGGACCGATTTCCCCGAAAAGAGCTGCGGCCCCGAGCCCGAAATTTTAAGTCACGTTTGGAGCTCTATATCGCCTCCAAAGGCAGTCACTCTGAAACCGGCTTGACATGTTATCAATAACCCTCTATGTTAATGATATCCATCGTTAGTTTTGCTAAATTTTGTTTGGTATATAAAATGTAGCCATAAAAATAACATGCATTTTTTTGGGACACCCTGTAGAAAAAATCAAAAATCGAGGAGTGCAAGATTCAACAAAATATCGGGAAAACAAAACGGGCCAAAAAACTTTTTTCTGGAAATTTGACTGAGGAATAAAAAAATATGATACGCAGACAGCAGCAGTTACAAAAAAATAGCATTTTTTATCCCGTAAACAGCAATAAATAATGTCTAGCATGATTTCGGAAGGCAGTTTGGTTACTCAGAGAGTTTACGACAAACGCCACGCAAAAGGTTGGAATGAAAAAGCGTCATAAATCTGGGATTTTTAACAAAAAGTATAGATTTCAAGGTAACACAAGTTTTAATTACAATTTTTTGAAAAACTTATACTTAAAAATTTGCACGGTGCGAAATTAAAAAACAACTTTGCACTGTGCAGAAAATCCAAAAAAATTTTTTTTGCACCGTGCCAAATTTTTATTTTTTTTATGTTATTGCAAGCTTGAAAGAGGTTTTTTTACAAGCCCCATGGCTGTAAAGAAGCTGTGCGAAATTATCAAACTTTGAAAACCAATTTGTCATCATAAAAATACTATCAATCATCGTCCACCCGCCCCCCAATTAAACATTAGAAAAACGGGGAGCAATTGAGAAGCAAACGCGATAAAAGGGCACTTTTCGGAAGCAAAAAGTTACCAATCAATATGTTCCGATTAGTCAATTGGAATGTTAAATATAATAAGTAATAAACGATGAGTTTTTATGAAAGCGATCGGGGATGAGAGGAGCGAAAAAAGTCGAACAAGGAAGTTGAAAAAACAGCTGGATAAAAGAATAAATAAAAAATGAACAAATGGGCAGTGAAATTACACCGTAAAATACAGCGGAAAATTGTCAAAAAAAAAAAAAAAAAAACAAAATCAAAAGCTAATGAAATTTCTGTTGCTTTCAAGCTTTGCCCACATATTCTACATAGGCCAGCAGTCTCTCAACCAACATACGAACATCATTAGCACTATGCAGCAAGCCAGAATACCCAAACAAAACATATCTCGCCAAAAAAGCCACATAACTTGAGGAGGATAGACGGAAAAAATCGCGTTTCTGTCAATAACTATTCACAGGGGAAGTACTCCAAGTGCGACGCTCAGGTTTTGATGAAACTTGGCACAAATTTAGAATAATTTTATCTAAGGTATATGCGAAAATCCTAGCTCGCGCTTTGCAGAAACAACCGAGATTTTTAGATCAAAAGTCGGCGAAAATTTAGGACTTTTTGCCAAATTTCGGCACGAAAACTTTCATGCCTATTTCTACCGTAAAGGATAATGTTTCTACAAAAAAAAACAAATTTTTAACTTTTTAACAACTTTTTAACAAATTAACTGTTAGATGTAGCCAACATACCGAACAATGCATATTTTTTTGTAAAGGACTCTATCACCTGCAGAGAGGAGACGAGAAACATTCCGGTCAATAACAATTTAATATAAAAAACAATTTCTTGTATAGACTACAGGCTTCAAAATTTAGAGCCTGAAATCTTCAGACCGAAAACTGAAGGAAATACAAATTTGAGTCAAATTCACAGACTTTGCGCTATAAAACTTGGCGCAAATATCCGGACTTTTCATAGTAATTTTTTTGCCTTTCAAAAATTTTTTCCTATCTGAAATTTCTTTGATCCTTCATTTCTAAGCCTCCAAAATCAGAATTTTTGTCTCCGCAATAATTTTGACCAGACTGAAGCCGTAAAAATCCAAATTTCTTTCGTCGAGACGTCGCCGAAAGCGGAATTACTTGGTTAATTCCTTATATCGCCCTCTTACTTTCATTATCTCGTATGAAAATTTTCCCACGATCCTAAAGTCTCTTAATTAAGTGATTTGTAATAAAAAATTGAAAGCGCGACAACAGTTTTTTTAGTCGACCGGCTGTGATTTTTTGGGCATTTGTCTGTCGATTCGGGTTTCCAATCCGGCAGAACATCAATGTGGGGGTTCTACGGGGTAGACGGAGGTCTGGGATATTCGATATATCAGACACATTACACTGCACACGAGCGACCTTCGTGCTGGCTGTGAATGATGTGATCTTGGTATTCTTTTTGAGGACAGTCGGGAGTGGGGACTAGAATCTTGATTTTGATTTTTCAACAAAAAGAAAATATTGTATTCTAATTCTAACAAGGGAATGGTTTGAACTGTCCGTGAGCTTTCAACATGAGCCCTCCAAATTCTGAAAGAGCGTACAAAATTTAGTAGGAATCCGCTTTCCATTTTTGCCGAATGGTCTGGGGAGACGAGAAATATCGACAGAAAGATTAGACAAAAAATCGAGAGAGAGAGAAAAGACGAACCGAAAGGACCAGAGAAGCGTCGCCAAATAGTATAGTGGAAAAAGTTCCACGCACGAAACTTTTGGCAGAGGGCGGCCTTGGAGGTTCGAGTCCACCCGGAGCGGATATCGTCGGCTTGGATCTACGTGTCGTAAGTGTATTCGACAGCTATGTAAAGATTCTTTTTTTCATTTATTCGAGTGTTTTACAGTTCTTGTTGCAAAATTATGCTTGTTCTATCGACCGAATGGCCGTGGGAGAAGAGTTCCGGCCGTTTTTTATCGATCAGGTTACAACATGCTTACGTTACAGTAATCTGTGAAAGTTAACTTTCAAAAAATTGAGTACGCAATGGCCCTAAAAATACGTACGCAAAATTTTGGCTGATTATCCCTTTCTATGATGCCGTCAGACACAAAATTCCAAAAAAGACAAATTTGTGAAAATTTATACTTTCAAGGAAGAATTTGGGAAAAATATTTTGGGCGTTTGTTAAACACATGTCCACGGTCATTTTAAACTAAAAAACTCAAAATCGATTTTTTTTGTAAATATGCCTTGTTGGACCACACGCTGACGCAATGACCCAAAAAATTTCTTTCGAACTTTTCTTGCAAAGCTTTAAGGAAAGGAGAAAATTTGGCAAGATTTTTCCCTGGAAACTCGAAAAATTCCGCAAGACCCATACAACCTTTCAGAACCGAGTATAAATGTCTTGCAAACACCAGTATGTCGACATCTTGCATCATCGAAAATGCAGCCAAGTTGTCAAGTCTTCTTGAAATTTCGAAAAAAATCTGTAAAACACTCGAATAAATGAAAAAAGAATCTTTACATAGCTGTCGAATACACTTTCGACACGTAGATCCAAGCCGACGATATCCGCTCCGGGTGGACTCGAACCTCCAAGGCCGCCCTCTGCCAAAAGTATTGTGCGTGGAACTTTTTCCACTACACTATTTGGTTACGCTTCTCTGGGCCTTTCGGTTCGTCTTTTCTCTCTCGATTTTTTTGTCGGATCTTTCTGTCGATATTTCTCGTCTTCCAAGACCATTCGGCAAAAATAGAAAACCGATTCCTACTAAATTTTGTACGCTCTTTCAGAATTTGGAGGTCTCATGTTGAAAGCTCACGGACAGTTCAAACCATTCCCTTGTAAGTTAGTTGGGCAAATTCTTAGCTTTTGCTTGGAAAATTAGCCTGCTGAGGATACCATAAAGCAGAGAAATTATAATTTTACCGCTCTGCAAGGCGCGAGATAAGATTTCTGGATATTGGAATGCGGCCTGTTTATATTTATTAGAGTAGCTACACAAAATTAGCGAAAGCCCCAAAGTAACTTCGAATGTGCAACGCTCAGATCTTGATGAAACCTGGCACAAATTTAGAATGATTTTTTCTAAATTAGATCCTAGCTCACGCTTTTTAGAAACAACCGAGAAATTTGGATTGAAAGTGGACAAAAATTTGATACTTTTTCCCGAATTTCGGCACGAAAAGTTTCATGCCTATTTCTACCATAGAGGGTAATTTTCCCACAAAAGACCATTTTCTTCCGAACAAAACTAGCAAAGTAAAGGTCAAAAAGCGTTTTCCTCTCTGTTCGCTCTCCGTGTTTACCGTACTCTCTCGGCCGCAAAAATTGTTGAATATCTCGGCTGCGCCTCCAAAGCGCGAGCTAAAACTTTCAGAAATTGATACTTAGTCTATGTCCAAAATGTGTGCAAAATTTAAAGAAAGTCTGAGCGTCGCACTTGGTATACTTCCCAGGTAAGCAAAATTTTGCAACCAAAATTTTTTTGACGGCGGCATTTTTGCAACGGCATAAAATTTTTAGCCTCTCACAATCCAGCTCAGAAGACGGCCTGATTTTTAAATAAAATGACGCACAAACTCAGGATTGAGATGCCGGCGTTCTTTTGTCGCCATTTTCAGCGGTTCTCCGCCGCTTTATTTATGGCTTCTGATTCACCAGCAATCCACTATAACAGCTGTTTTTTCACAACGCATTACAAGCAGAGAAAGAGATAATTTCAGTGTAGAAAAAACGCTAATAGTGCAAGCAAACGATTAAGCCAATTCTCGATGATTTCTAATGTTGCGATTAAATGAGATGGATAGCGGTCGATTCCGGCATCAAGGGTGTGATTTTATGGATGCCTTAGGTTTATGAGCGGACTAAATGTGTAAAAAGGATAATAGCAGGTTCGGTTAGCCATGTTTGGTATCCTTCACTTTTGGCTGAGGATTGATGTTCTTTGCCAAAAAAGCAATTTTGGCCTAGCCAGGATGCTCTTTTTTAGGCAAAAATAATGTTTTGCGGCCTTTCTATTCTTCTCAAACTTGACGTGAAGTTAGAATAGAATTTATTTTCAGAATCCAATGAGATTTTTGGATCGGAAGCGGACAGAAATTTCGAATTTTAATCGATTTTTGGCTTGACCAATGGCAAGATCTTTTCTCTCAAAAACTCTTTCAATGCATTCCGCAGAGAAGATAACTTTTCTCGGGAGTATTGTATGCTTCACTATCAGTCGACGCTAACTTTTTCAAGGCACAAGTAAAGAAAAAATCTCGATTTTTGCCTCTTCCAATCTCATCCTCTTCGTGGCCGTGAGTTAAAACTTCCACATACAAAGATGTAGAAAATTCTGCTGTCTGTAAAATTGCGCCAAGATTTGGTCAGAATTTTTGAGTGCACATACAGTGACGGACCCCTTCCAGCGGCAAAAAAAAGTACCATTTTGCATCCGGGAAGTATCAAAAACGTGGCAAAAAATTGAAGGGCGCGCCCTTTCTCTCACAAAAAGAAAGGACGCGCTTTTGCAATCGGAGTTTTTTCACATGGAGAGGGAAGCATTTTGCCGCACTTTTGATACTTCCCGGATGCAAAATGGCACGTTTTTTGCTACTGGATCAGGTCCCCCACTGTACTGCACTTCCCTTTTCACATTACCCTCATTTTCGCATTATGAAAGTTTCCGAAACTATGTCGAATCTACCTTGATATAAAACCCCTTCCCCTCCTGATCTCCCAGCGTTCCCCTGAGAATAATAACAACTTCGCCGCGCTTCCGGCGAAACTCTAAACTCTCAAAAATCTCGGAAACCTTCCCGTTGCCTTCATAAATCATGTTATCAACGAATACACTAGTAGTGGTTGATGTTCGCTGCACACGACGTGTAAGAATTTGATTTTGTCGTACTTTCATGCGAACGCAAAGGGCGCCGGTTATTAATGAGCCCGCGGGCAATTACTTAAGTCGGAGGTCGCCTCAGATCTATGTTTTCAGAATGTTGCGACTGTTTTTGGTTACACTTATCAGCCCCACGGCAATCGGCGGATTCCGTGCGCCGAATGAGGTTAATTTGGATTTTGAAATTCAACGGCAGCCTGGTGATAAGTATTATAGAGCCAATATCAAGGATGATGATATGATGGAGATGTATCAGAAATGGATTGACACCGGGCTCAGCTCGTTAATGTCAGCAATCGCTAATCAAAAGTGAGTTTAAGGCTATGCGAAAAATTCTGGATAAAAACTTCACCCCAGGGTAGAACATGTTGGCTTATATAATATATATTGTATCAGGGGTACCCTTTGATTTTGTAAAATTCTAGTCGATATACTATATATTACTAGGCCACATTCCACGCCCTGAAGTCTTTAGTTAACACGTTGAAAACTTATCTAGGATATTCATTTTTTCTGCGAGAGAGTAGGTAAAGCAACTAGAGCCGAGCAGACATGCAGCCTTTCCGGTAATTAATGTTTGATCGCTAAAAGAGAGCGCCGAATATCTTGCATTGCCTTGGAAAAAGCAATTTTAAATTAAGTTTGTATATGACCTAGTTGGAGTATGTTTGCAAAGTTCGAAAAAAGTGGAAATTTTACACTTGACGTCCCTTCTTATTAAAGGTTTTTAGCCCCATTTTTGAAGACATTTCATGTCCTAAATTCCAACACTTTTCTGATGAGTTGAAAAGCCCTTCCGCATGGCCTCCTAAACACCTCATATTTCAGACTAAAACGTCAACGTAGAACTGTCATCCAGCAATACGGCCAATGCTCTGCCAAAGCAACAGACATTCCAAAGCACGCCAAATGCCTAACCAAACTCCTCAACGACGAAATTAAGCCACAACCCAGTTACAAATCTCGGAAAGTGAGTCGACTCTTTCGCTACAAAGGGTCAAATTTGTGGACCGGCAGCTTTAAGACGGATGGCAGATCGGATTTCCGGCTACGACGATCTTTATCCGCCAAGTCATCCACCTATTACAAGCTGAATTCCAACAAACAGAAGCTAACTCCGTTTGGGAGAATCGCGAAATCGCTTTTAGAATCGGTGAAAAAGATGAAAAAGAAAGAAAACTTGCCAAAATGGCAGGAAACTGTAAAAAGTTTGAGGGAAAATGGCAAAAAACGGAGAAAGTTCAAGGAATTGGTGGAGAACGATAGCGAAGAAACCCTAAGCCAAATCCAAATGGCTGCATTCAAGTCGAAACTCATGAATAAAACCGAGCTAACCGCCGACATTGATGTCGACGGGATGGTGGAGGATCCAAAAAAGCTCAAAGAATTTTTGAAAAACCGCAAAAAACCAATCACACAAGAGGAAAGGGTCGTAAATTTGATTCGCAACGGCATGAAGTTGGCTTATTCGCTGGCCGGACAAAATACGACCGATTTTGAGAGCAAAACAATGAAGTTAATCTCGCCCAGATTTTTGGGACTTGTGCCGGATGAAGAGGAGGAGGAGAAGGACTCGGTAAGTGAGGGAAAAATACGTTCTGTCCTGATCATTTTGCCTTGAAATTTCACAAAGAAAGTTGTCGAAGTTTGACGCTCCAATTTTATTAAATAAGGGCCTAGGTCACATATTAATTCTTGAAAAATAGAACTAAATTTTTCAGAAATTCATATGCAGCCTATGCCCAAAGTTTTTGCCAAGTTTAACCAAAATCTGAGCGTCGCACGTCAAACTGAGACAAGCTAAAGCAGTCGGGTGAATGGATTGGTCATTTGCCAAAAAAAGACGCGAAAAAACGCTTTGTCGGGGAAGAAATGGGGAATTTTTCGGGCGAGAGAGTACGCTTTTGCGTGTCTTTTTTCTCTCTTTCTCTGCGAAATCAAGGCGAAGTGTAAAAAACCGATAGCGAAGAGTCTGTTCCGGTCACCGGACTCCTCAGTTTGACATGCGTCGGACATTGAAAAATTCCCAGTTTATTAAAGCTAGCTTAAAATGATAAAATTCAAAGTGATTTGTTGAGAGAAATTTTGATTTTCTCTAATGCAGACAGCCATTTTTTGGGGAAAAATAATCAATCAGCGGCTTTTGTCAAAAAATTTCTTACCTTTCTGGGGCCCTTTTAGTAATCCAAAAAAGATTCAACTCTCCCGTACAAAAATCACTTCAGATCAACGTAATCTCCCCCTCACTGTTTGCCCTTCACAATGAAGGCAAAGGAATCGAGAACCTAACTAGTCTCCCCAACCTCCTCCAAGGATTCTCCAGCCAAGACCAACAACTTTGGCTGGATGTGATTATGGAAGCGACCGGGGTCAACGACGAAGACGCCAAGTTGAAGGAGCAGGTTCAGCACTATGAATTCAACAAAACGATGAGTCTAATGACGAACATTACCAACTTGAAAGACGAACATGGCGCTCCGTATTATGCGACAAAGGAGAATATAACAGAACTGGGCGGGTCGACGGAAACGATTGAGCTGTTTGAAAAGCTGAATCAGAATTTCAGCAAAACTCAGGTGAGTTTAGATAAAGAGAAAATGAAAAAAGCGACTATTAAGCGACTATTAAATGCGTTGATTTCTCCAAATTTATATGTGAAAATTTGGCTGAAAACTCTAAAATTCTCCGCTTCTAGCTCCGCGAAATGAACAGTACTGGCTATTCAATCCTTACCAAGCCGCAAATCGAGCTTCTCTACGGTCCCTCCTCTCCCCATCCCAAGCTCGAAGTCTACAGACGCCTAATGAATATGAGTGAGCCTCAAATCCGCCGACAAATGCGGAAAGAGTTCGAAGTTATGGCCAAGATGAAGGAGATCAAAATCGACAAACCCCAATTCGAAACCGACAATGGTCATGTCCGCCGGAAGCGTCAGCTTTTGCCCGGCATTGTTCTCTCGCCTATCGCCAACACAATCGCCCTTCTGAACCCGCTGCTGGCGTCGCAGCCGTTCATCTTGTCGCCCGTTTTGCTGACTCCAATCATCTTGTCGCCCTCTGTTTTTGGCGCGGTAATCTTGTCGCCCTGGTTGTTCGTTCCCGTTATTTTGGCCCCTCGTGTTCTGGGCTCTCTAATCTTGTCACCGTTCGCCTTATCTCCTCTAATTCTGACCCCGTTCGCAATGCATCCGGCGATTTTGTCGCCCGGAGTTTTGTCGCCGATTATCTTGTCCCCCTTGCTTATGGTCCCATTTGTTTTGTCTCCGCAATGTTTCACGCCGGTCATCTTGTCGCCGCTTTGTCTCTCCCCCGTTATTTTGAACCCTATGGTGGGATCTCCACTGATATTGTCGCCATTTGTCCTATCTCCCATTGTGGGATCACCTATGGTTCTGTCGGCCCTGGTCTTGTCCCCGTACGCCCTCTCACCAGTCGTTTTCAGTCCATTAATCGCGTTTGTCGTATTTTTGTCGCCGTCGTGGCTCAGCTAATGGAATGGGAGGGAGTTGCAACTATCGCATCTGAAATGGTTTTAATATTTATTTAACTTATTATTAATTACTAATAAGATATATATTCAAAATTCACGGAAAAAGATCTTTGCAACGTAAGTGTACACATGATTTTTAAAAGGTAAATCTTTAAAATAATCGTATTTTACCAAAACAATTAACAAAAAAACATGGAAATTTCATACTGCAGGGGTTCGTTGTACGCGTATTTTCAGTTAAATTCTACAGTAACCAAATGTCATGCCTTATAAAAAATGATGACTAATTCTCAACATCATCAGAAAAACTCCAAAATACAGAATACGGAATTCAATTATATAGTTAGAGGAGTCGCTCGTCCTTCCGAAAATTTTGATGATTTCGAGAATATTTGTAGGTTGTAGCAACCCGCGAGACCCAAAATTACCTTAGTTTTCTTGCAGGCTCTCGTAATGAATGGAATCTTCAACGAGCAAAAGTTTGAAAAGAGAATCGAACAAACAGTTCAATCCAAAAAGTTTTTTAAATTAATAATTTTTGGGCTACATGCCCATCTGCTCTCCCTAAAATACTGAATTCTAAAATGCCCTCATAAGATTTTAAAATGCCCTCGGAATTTTAAAATTCCCTCGGAATAGATGTATCATAGCAAATCCGGTTTCCGCACTTAATTAAGAGGTCTTTCCAAGTTTCAGCTCGAACAAACGCGATGTTGGAGATCGGCAAAGGCAACAATTACGTGGCGGAAAGTAGATTTGGAAGGCTAATCAGTCGGAAGAATCATTGTTTCCTCAGCACAAAGATTTTCTCCCACGCCTCAATTTTTAAACTCACAAAAAAAGATTGGACTTGGCCCACAGTTTATCAATATGTGCCTTAAAAGAGGCATGGTCAATTTACCACACCCATCTAATTTTACCCCATGCGATTGCCTTTTTCGAACAATTGATTCCATTGATTTCTCGCCCGGCTTGCTCGCCGGAATGTCTTGAAACGTCGGATGTTATGTCAATCAAACAGTCTCCGACATCGTTAACGATCCGCCGGGTTCGGATTTTTAAAGTCGCTGAAGCGGTGGGGTTTTTTAATTTGAAGACGAAAAAGCACGAAGGGAAATTCGAGGAAGGTAAAAAATGATATCAGACGGTCGGGAAAATAACGAACGGAATGTAGCGATCGCGTTGTTGAAGTCAAAAGAAATTCGATTTTTTAACGGCAATTTTTTTCGGCAGTGATACAACAGTGGAGGACCTAAATCCGGGAAGTATCAAAAATGTGGCAAAATACCTCCCTCTTCAAGTGAAAATACCCAGATTTCAACAGCATGCTCGCAAAACGAAGGTTTTTTTGACTTGGAGAGGGAAGCATTTTGCTACATTTCTGATACTTATCGGATGCAAAATGATACGTTTTTTGCCTCTGGATCAAGTCCACCACTGTATTCTTGATGCGACAGGGTGCTCGTTATTTTACTGATAACTGATAAAGAGAAGAGCGGAGAAATTTTAAGTGTTACGAGCGACAGAAAATACTGTAGAGTCAGGAGGGATATGATACAAAAATGGCTCAAAACACATTGATAATTTCACATTGCATATAATTTATGAAAGTCCTTGGAACTAAAATCCCCAACGCGCCTTCCAGGAACAACATTTTCCCGTTAAAACAGAATAATTTCACGGGTAAACTAAATACATACGACTGCCCAGGTAAAGTTTGCAAAAAAGGAAAATCCCTTTTTTGACGATTTTTTACTCCAAACTACAAAACACGCTTCATTTTTTCAATAACCAGAAAAAAAGTAAAGAATGATAACATGAATGGCAAGAAGACCACCCATAACGACGAAATATATAATAAGTCCGGAAGCGGATATGAACTATTATATTAACGCCAGCAACTCTTGGATTTTCATCGTTCACACTCAAAAGTAAAGTACAGTAAAGCAAATGCACATCATATTCAATGAAAATGCAGTACAGGATCAAAATTAAGCTAATCATTACAACGAATACGGCAATAAAAAAGATGTCGGTCATTTAGCCGGGTTTAGCTTTGCTTATTTTAGTTTACAGAAGCTAGGCGACTATATTTACCCGAATCCGTAACACCATAGACAATATTAATGGTTACCAGAATGTTTCATGTTCCCTACGGCTGTTTAGATCGCAATTACAATAGATACAGTGGCGGATCTGATCCATAGGCCAAAAGCGTACCATTTTGCATCCAGTAAGTATCAAAAATGCAGCAAAATACCTCCTTTTCCAAGTGAAAAAACTCCGATTTCAAAAGCTCTTTTTGTGAGGGAAAGGGCGCGCATTTCAAAACGGAGTTCTTTTATTGCTACGGGAGGTATTTTGCCACACTTTTGATACTTCCCGGATGCAAAATTATACGTTTTTTGCCAATGGATCAGGTCGCTCATTGTATGTGCACTGTATGTATAATAATAAGGCTAAATTAAAACGAGAAAAAGCTGTTTCTAAAAAAATGCTTACAAATACCCCCACCCACGCCAACCTCTACAGTATCCGACCTCAAATTTATCTGCACAATCCTGTCTACCTCTAAAAACGCAAATTAACCCTGTTCTGTCCTCCAGTAAAAAGCGCACGCCGCGGAAACGGTAGGCACATCCGGAACGCGGCGTCGATTGAAAAAAGGCGATTTTCGGTGTTTCATTATGCATGAAAAGACACGAAGGCGGGGTTGCAACACAAGGCAACGCCGCAACACAATCCCAAAGCGACGCACATACGACCGTCTGCACATTTGAGTCGCAAAAAAACACGGTCGAACTGATCCGACGCCGCCTATTTTCCGGTGATCTCGGCGATGTTTAGCCACTAACTTGAACTTTAAGGGGCAATCAACCGTAGAAAGTCTAACATGGGTGGGGTCATGCAGCCTGCCGAAACATGGACTTTCATGTGACAACCAGGGGATTTCACTTTCGATGCAAATAAGCGAATTAATTAGTTGTGGGTTGCCCGTGTACGCACATCCAAACCCCTTGAATTTCAAGTATCTTTGGGTTTTTGGGATTTCACTTTTCTTGGAATTCTTGTTGGGAGACGGAAAGATAGTGTTGAAGGGATTTGCTGGTACTGGGCGGGGAGGAAAGGTTACAGACTGAACAATGTCTACGAACAAATGTTTCTCGAATGATGATGGATTTGAGGTGACTTATGACTAATGGGCTCAACTTTTTTTCGAACTTTAAGCCGTATATGTAGAATAGCTCAAGACAAACATGCTTATTTAAATATTTTGGTAAGGGGATGGATGGGAGGTGGGCTTGAGGCTAAGAACTTTTGAGAGTTTTCTTATCTGAGCTTTAATTTTTTCTTATAACCGTTGCTGTTTCAAACATTGTTATATATACTTAATTGATAGAGTGGAACTCGATTTTTTCTTTCTGTTTTACCTGCCAATTACTATGTGTTTCTTTCAAGCGTATCCTGAATTTAATGGAGTGCCTTATATACTACATACAGTAGCTGCCAAAAAACTGTCAATTTTTTTGTTTTTCGTGTAACTCTGCTCAACGTGGGCGGATTTAAACGATGCAAACACCATTCTGTAGAGAATTATTGCTGTTATCTAATGGTGTAGCGATTGGAGCGATTTCACATCTTAGTGTGTAACAACTGTCGATGTAAAATTTTTGGAAAGACAAAAAACTGTCAATTTTTCCAAAAAAAATTTACCGCTTGCATACGTCGCGGCAAATCATGGGCCTATACACTCTGATTTTTAAACAAAGTCCCACTGTACATTATTGACCATCCAAGGGAGCCACGAAAATTATTTTAGTAGACCTTTTGGTGGTCCCAAGTTCGATACCCCAAAACATGACGTTTAAGGAAAAATCGGTTTTTTTCTTTGACTTAGCAGTAAGACAATGCCTTGCAGTAGAAGCTAGACAAGCTAAAATTAAAATCGAACAATGATTGGGAGCCGAAGTGTAAGTCTACGGACTCTACTTGACATTCAAGTTTCTCCGGTAATCGAGTTTTTGCAGAGACTTGGCCTTGTTGCCACCGCCTTTGTCTCGACTTGCTAATGTTTTAACAGTACGTGATCACAGATGTTCTAGAAGGATTTTATGGGCGTTTGTAGGACGGTGATGCAGGTTACATGAAAATTACGGAGGGTTATGTTGTCTTTAACAAAAAAATTTTTTTTGTGGAAACTTGCAAGCCAGCTTACGACTTTCGCAACACCTCAGAGGGAGTGAAATTGCTTTCGAAATGTCAAGAATGGCTGTAAATCTATGACACAATGTCTTGCTTGTGCTTGCACTGGGTTATTTCTATCCTGTGGAGAGTGCAAATCGAGACAACAATTTTTCTTCAAAAATTCCATTTTGGAGCTAGTTTTTTTACGCGCAAAGTGCGGGCCTGCGGCGGTAGCGGTTCTAAACTGTTCAATGTTCACATCGGTGCCTTCTGTCGCGTTAAACCTGCGATTAGAGGTATCTACGGAAGCACCCGGGCTGAAGTTACACGGCACATCCACTGCCAGAAAAACTTGAATGTCAAGTAGAGTCCGTAGACTTACACTTCGGCTCCCAATCATTGTTCGATTTTAATTTTAGCTTGTCTAGCTTCTACTGCAAGGCATTGTCTTACTGCTAAGTCAAAGAAAAAAACCGATTTTTCCTTAAACGTCATGTTTTGGGGTATCGAACTTGGGACCACCAAAAGGTCTACTAAAATAATTTTCGTGGCTCCCTTGGATGGTCAATAATGTACAGTGGGACTTTGTTTAAAAATCAGAGTGTATAGGCCCATGATTTGCCGCGACGTATGCAAGCGGTAAATTTTTTTTGGAAAAATTGACAGTTTTTTGTCTTTCCAAAAATTTTACATCGACAGTTGTTACACACTAAGATGTGAAATCGCTCCAATCGCTACACCACTAGATAACAGCAATAATTCTCTACAGAATGGTGTTTGCATCGTTTAAATCCGCCCACGTTGAGCAGAGTTACACGAAAAACAAAAAAATTGACAGTTTTTTGGCAGCTACTGTATATACACGAGGTTGAGTACCCGTAGCCATTAGTTTTATTACATTTTTACATTGCTAAAAAATGGAAACTAGTTTAGAAAGTGGTTGGCAGCGGCCTTTGCTATTTGGCTACCTGCCCCTTATTCCTACTTCCCACTAGAACATCCATAACTATGCATAGCCTATTACAGCTACAGTGAGGGACCGGATCCAATGGCAAAAGATGTCCCATTTTGCATCCCGGAAGGGACCAAAATGTCTCCAAATACCTCCCTTCTCTAAGCTAAAAACCTTATTTTGAAGGGCCCGCCTTGAAGGAAATGGCGCGCTTTTCAAAGCGGAGTTTTTTAGCTTAGAGAAGGGAAGGGTTTGGAGACATTTTGGTCCCTTCCGGGATGCAAAATGAGACGTTTTTTGCCATTGGATAAGGTCCCTCACTGTATGTACCATTTTCAAATGCCCAAGAATACCTGTGATGTCTCCGCCAGTAGATTTTAATTACATGTTTTTACCCACCCGCCAGAAGATTTTACATTACATATATAATTACATTTATTCTTTGTTTATGTATTTTTTATCAAGAAGCTACAAACTTATCAAAAATTTTTAGTCATCATTTTCTACTGACCTTTCACCACAATGTTTTATAACCTCCCACCCCTAATCCGATTTGATTCTTGTTTTACTCTTTGCTTCTAGACGTTACTTCCTTGCTGCTTCCTTTATTTAGCTCGATAATCGATATCAAAAACCACTCCTCGAGTTTACCGCCCATGAAGTTTTTGAGAAAAAACCCCCAAGATTGGAACATATCTGTTCCTTTCAACTGCGAATTGTTCGAGATATTTTTTACCCACAAACTAGGTTGGTGCGAACTCGTAAATCCCGCAACAAAACGTCTGGAGTAATAAAAAAAGGAAGGCTGTTGATCAAAGTACCCGCGAAACTAAGTCCGAATCACAAGCCATAAAAGAGAAGGAGTACGTATTTACGTTGGCGCGAAAAGCTTACAAAAAGGAGGTGGGAAAAAAAGAAGTAGCTGGCTGTAGGGGAGTAGACAACGGTTTGAAATGACCTCGAAGAAAACGTTTTATGGTAGAAAAATGAAAAAAGAAAAAATGCAAATTTGGCCAAGGTCATGATGAAATGAAATTGTTCAATATCTCGCTTTTTTCTCAACATTACAAACTAAAATTTCAGATGCTAAAATGTCACAAAATTAAAGGAAAATTGGCCCTAAATTCAATTCCAAAAATCTCCTTTGCAGATTCGAAAATTAAATTTTTTACCACGCGAATTACAGCAAACTTCTATCATCCAAATCATCAAGTTTTCCTCTAAAATTAACCCAGTTTTTAGCATGCTTCTCCGGCTCCTAATAAGCCTACTATTCTACACAATAATCCTCCCACAGACTCAAGGATTCGTTCGCAAAACCGAAGCCAATTTGGACTTTGACATTCAAAAGGCGCCCGGTGACAAATACTACAAAGCCGAGGTAAAGGACGATGATATTTTGGACATGTACCAGAAATGGGTTGATACGGGTCTCAGCTCGTTGATGTCAGCAGTTGCTAATCACAAGTAAGTCTTACTATTGCAATAATTATCATTTTTAAAACTTGAAATTTTGTTCGAATTTTTAGACTAAAACGTCAACGAAAAGCAGTTATTCAAAAGTACGGAGAGTGCTCGTCCGGCGCCACCGACATTCCCAAGCATGCAAAGTGTCTGACAAGCCTTTTGAAGAACGAAATTAAGCATGAAGTTAAGCGGCGGCCTCGTCGAAGGCTTCAAAAGTACAAAAAAGATGATGATTCTTGGACGGGCGGGTTCCGAATGGCGCAAAAGACAAATACGGCTCCATTGAGTCGAGTGCGGCTACAAAAGTATGGGTCTTTCCGAGTCAAAAGGTCGATCGCGACAACGGTGAAGTCGTCCGATTCCTACGCCTTGAGCACCAACAAAGGGCAACTAACGCCCATCGGGCAGATCGCCAAAACTCTGATGGAATCGGTGAAGAAATTAAAGGGCAAAACCGACATCCCCAAATGGCAAGAGACCGTGGCCAAGTTGCGGAAGAACGGCGCGAAACGGAAAAAGTTTGCGGATTTGGTGGAGAATGACAGTGAGGAAAACATGCATCAGATGCAACTTGGCGGATTGAAAGAGAAGATCCTCGGCCGCAAAAATGATATGATTAATGAGGATCTGGAGGAGATTATGAAGTCGCCAAAGGAGCTGAAAAAGTTTGTGGAGAAGAAGAAGATCCCAAAAACGAAAGAGGAAAAGATTGTGGAGATCGTGAGGAATGGGCTGAAGTTGATGTACAGTTTGGCGGGACAGAACACCACCAACTTTGATGAGAAAAATATGAAAGTCGTGTCGCCCCGGTTCTTGGGGCTGGTGCCGGAGGAAAAGAAAGAGGATGAGGTGAGAGATATTACACCTTATATACAATATTTTACAAGGAAAGTACTTCTATGGGGTATGGAGTTACAGGTCGAAACGTATATCAAAAAATTGCAAAATTTTTCAGATTCAGAATACGTAAAAATTAGCTGCCCACTTTTGGTTTGTAAGGGCGAAAAACCTTCTGAACCTTTATCGCAACACCACGGAAATGCCTTTTTGACCAAGTTTTTACCAAATCAAAAGCTTTTTTTTTGAGCTAAAGTAAACCTTGACATCTTGACAAGCCTTACAATATCAAATTCGATTAATACTGCACCTTAGTTCCAATATAAAAAGGGGGCATTTGCGGGGTGTTGCGATAAAAGTTTCGAGGTGTTTTTTCGCCCTTACAGACCAAAATTGGGCAGCTAATTTCTATATATTCTAAATCAGAAAAATTTAAAGATTTTTTCGATATATATCTCGAGCTATAACTCCATACCCCGTAGAAGTACAGTTAAAAAAATTTTGAGCTAAAAAGCCCATTTTTCGCGACCTTTGATGAACAAATCTAATCCAAATCATTTTCAGATCAGCCTAATCTCCCCCTCACTGTTCTCCCTTCACGATGAAGGCGAAGGAATTGAAAAACTGACCAGTCTTCCCAATCTCCTGAAAGGCTTTTCCGGCCAGGATCAACAACTCTGGCTGGATGTGATTATGGAAGCGGCCGGAGTGAACGAGGAAAGCAAAAGGTTGGAGCAGGATGTGAAAGAGATTGAGATGAGCAAAACCCGTTCATTGATGACGAATATTACCAACCTAATCGACGAAAATGGCGCTCCATTGTACGCGACAAAAGAGAATGTTACGGAGATGGGAGCATCGCCAGAGTACATTGAGTTGTTTGAGAGGCTGCATCAGAATTACACGAAAGATCAGGTAGGTATAACTGTTGGGAGGAGAAAAAACTTGTTGCCTTAAAGCGTTAAAAATACCCAAAAAAAAATCTCCAAAAATCTTTCCAAATATCCTTCCTAACCCCAACTTCAAGACCTCATCTTACAGTGGGGGACCTGACACAGTGGCAAAAAACGTATCATTTTGCATCCAGGAGGTATAAAAAATGTAGCAAAATACCTCCCTCTCCAAGAGAAAAAACTCTGATTTCAAAATCGCGCCCTTCAAAATGGAGTTTTTTAGTTCGACAGGGAGGCATTTTGGCACATTTTTTGACACTTCCCGGATGCAAAATAGTACGTTTTTTGCCAATGTAGGCAATGTTTTGATCTCCTTCTCTAAGTGAAAAAACTCCGACTTGAAAAGCGCGCCCGCTCGTTTTGTAAGAAGCCCTTCAAAACTGAGTTTTTTAGTTGGACAGGGAGGCATTCTGCCACATTTTTTGATACTTCCCAAATGCAAAAGGGTACGTTTTTTGCCACTGGATCAGGTCCATCACTGTGCTTTTCAGCTGCTCCAAATGAACACCACCGGATATGCAGTCCTCAACAAGCATCAAATTGAGATGCTCTATGGCCCCAACTCTCCCCATCACGATCCGAAAGTCTATCAGAGATTTATGAACATGACAGAAGACCAAGTTCACGACCGTTTGCATACAGAGTTCGAAATGATGTCTCAAATGGAAAGAGTGAAAATCGACGAAAAGGCGTTTAGTAAAGCCCAAGGCGTCGCGCATGCCCGGCGACGGAAGCGTCAGTTATTGTCTGGCCTCATCCTTTCGCCGATTCTTTTAACTAACGTCGTTCTAAGTCCCCTTCTAGCGTCCCAACCGTTCATTTTGTCGCCGGTTGTACTGAGCACACTAATTCTGTCTCCGTCGGTGTTTGGAGCGGTCGTTTTGTCGCCCTGGTTGTTTCTGCCGGTCGTATTGTCACCCCGTGTTTTGGGTAGTTTAATTCTCTCGCCATTTGCATTCTCTCCCCTTATCTTGTCCCCATTCGCATTGCATCCGGCTATTTTGTCGCCAGGACTGTTCTCACCCATCATCTTGACCCCGCTACTGTTGCTCCCCCTCATCTTGTCCCCGCAATGTTTTACCCCGATTATTTTGTCGCCGCTTTGCCTGGCCCCGGTTATTTTGACCCCCATGGTGGGGTCGCCGCTTGTTCTATCGCCTTTTGTTCTATCGCCCATCATTGCGTCGCCTCTGGGCTTGGGGGCTCTAGTTCTGTCGCCGTACGCGCTTTCTCCCGTCATCTTTAGTCCGCTGATCATTTTTGCCGTCATCTTGTCACCGTCTTGGCTTAGTTAACTAATGGTTTTACAAGCAATATTCTCATCGTGCAATACGATAAACTTTTATAAGTCTAATAAATGTACACTCAAAAATGTTGGAAAAATAAAATATTCATTTACAGTGGCGGACCTGATCCAGTGACGAAAAACCTGCCATTTTGAATCCAGGAAGTATCAAAAAGTGTGGCAAAATACCTCCCTTCCCAAATGAAAAAATTCAGATTTCAAAAGCGCGCCAACTCTTTTTGTGAGGAAAAAGGGATTTTCGCTTGGAGAGGGAAGCATTTTGCCACATTTTTGTGCTTGCCGGTGCAAAATGATACGTTTTTTGCCACTGGATCAGGTCTCCCAGTGTAATAATGTACGAAAAAAGAAAAATATCAATTTTAGATTATAAATCACATACTTAGAAAAAAGTTTGAGCCAATTCAGCGTCGTTAAAAAGGCCCCGGCTTTTCATGTCGACAACAGTTCGGGTCAACACAAAATCGATAGGTACGAGACGTAGGGTTCGTGGATACCCAAAAAAGCGTTCTTAGGTAGCGCCTACAAGGTCTGGCAAAACCGTTGGATGGTCGGCGGACGCTAGGCGGAGGCTCGGCGGAGACTTGCAGAAGACTTACAATATGTCCATTTTTTTCTAATTTTAGCTATAACAAACGCTGGTTTTCCTTATCCTGAGTTATTGCAACACAAAAAAACCAAAATATGGGGCAAAAAACAAAGATCCGTAAGTTTCATAGCGATATTATTGATGTGAGTAGAGTAAAATAGCTCAAAATATATAGGTGATAAGCTCTCCTAGGACCCGATCAATCTTATTATTTCTACTAAATAAGGGTTATCCTAGCCTCCCTATGCATAAAAAAACGAACCAACGCGATACATAGCATCGGCGACCAGAACTGTCGCTGACCCGAAAAGTCGCAGCGCCATTAAAAATTATATTCTAGTTAAGCCATCCTTCCACAACAAATCACAGCTTTTCGGTAAAGCGCAAGCTAAATTAAAAAAAATTGATTACTTTTAATCAATGGGGGCCGACATTTGCGGGCAACCGGCAATTGAGGATAGCAAGGTGGAGGTGGAAAAATTACTGCGATATTTTGGAACATTTTTTTCAACGCATTTATGAAAAAAATTGAGGAAGATCCAAGGCTCGCATCAAAACTATTATAAATATATAACAATCATTGAAAATACATGTTAACATGTCAGCAATAAAACTCCATAAAAAACCGACCGCATCCCCCGACAAAAAAATTGATGATATGTATAATCCGCCGCCCCGGCGATCAACCAGGAAGTGGATGAGAGAATGTCAAGAGTCACAAACTTTAACAACGCCGTCTCCAAGGTTGCAGCGTCGCTGAAGAAGTCGACCTTCAACCGGGGAAGGCGTCAAACATCTCCCATTATCCGCCAGGAAAATAAAACGTCAATCCGATCGTAAACCGAGTCTATTTGCTTGTCGTACGGTAAGCGATAGCCGAGGAGCGGTAAATGAAGGGATCAGAAATTGAAGGAAACAAGGTGATAAATAAATGGCGCGGGTGATTTGGGAGATCTGAAAAATGGGCATTAGTACGGTAGAAAAGGTAGATACGGGGAAAAATTGGGGGAACGCGGAGAACAGGAAAATCAACGCGAAGGTGAAATGAAATATGAAATATGGCACGCACCAAATCAAGGGGAATAAAAATGATCACAAAATATGGAATGAATTTTGTCAGTCTACGAGGGAAGGTTGTCAAAAACAGGGGTGATTTTATAGATTCTTGGCTTATACATATACCTGTATTTAGGTCAAAAATCATAGTAAATTTTGACTAAGGTTTTATAAAAAAATATATTATCCAAAGTTCAGCATCTACATTGTATTAATCGAAGAAATTTCTAAGCGAACGTTGGCCAAATTTTTTATCTTTTTTAGATTGAAAATTTAAGCCTTTGTTATAGGCAAAGTGAAAATTTTTTTGACAAAAAAAATCGGTTTTTTCCACGGGGATTTTGGAAAGTTACTGTCAAAAAAAATTGACTTCTCTCTCTCACAAAAAATCGTTAAAACTTTTGACAGGCAAAAGCAACAAGCAATTTTTGAAGGGTAAAATATAGCCTGTATGGTAGCAAAATTCGAAAAAATTACAGTATCATATTTAATGAGACTTCTGTTAAAAATTACTACCAAAACGGAAAATCAACAGAAAAAAATATAAATCAAAAGCTTATAGAACATCAGAGATTAGCTAAATATCACCGCCAAAAGATATCAGACTGAGAAAAAATCGGTCACCCAATATTCGACCACTAAATTAGCTGCAATAAAAACTGCTCAATGTTTAATGTGAGAAAACCGCAATTGACCCAGTCTCCAACTTGACGAATGTCATCAACCCGGCTCTCACACCGATGTTGATTGGAGAAGTTCGCCGCCCGCCGATTCTTACTTTCACTGGAATCACCTTTGCGGAAAAAGGGGGAGGAGAGAGAAAGCGCGGACATGATTTATGAGAAGATTCAAAAATGCTCAATGAGCAGAGTATGTGCTTTGTGCATGGAACAAAACACGGAGAGTGGAAAAGGATGATGACTTAAAGCGACAAGGGATACCCTTGCTTCATATTTTTTGTTTCATAAAAATTTGTGCTGAAGGGTTAGCTACAAACTAGCCGAAAACATCGGACAGGAGAACTTGAGAAAAATCGGGGTAAACATTATAGTATCACCGACCTTGCTAGAGGCTATGAAGAGGTCGACGGAAGTGAAGGGCGGAGCCAAGAAAAAAGTGGAAAATAAATTCAGCATTTCTGGATTCAGAAGCCTAGAGCGCTACGTAAAGACCATCATTTACCCACACAAATTTGTTACTTTGGCCTTGTTGACACTTGATCATGAACTATAGATAAAATTTGCCAAAAAACAAAGCTTCCACCTTCCAATTTGCAAGACCTTTGAGATTGTATAATATGATATTAGGCCGTCCAGGAAGTTCGTTCGTTTTTTCATGCCTTTGTTTTACAACGATTGTTTGTTTTTTGAAAAAGGGTATATATTTATTTGATACAGCTTTTTCTCCTCTACAAAACTATGTTTTTAGTTTTTTTTTAATTTAATTTTTCATTATTTCCCGGGCTACAAAATGAACCATCTAGGAGGCAAAAATACATGCACAGTTTTATAGAGGAGAAAGATCTTTATCAAATAAATATATACACTTTGCCAAACAACAGACAATCCTTGTAAAACAAAGCAATGAAAAGACGAACGAACTTTCTGCACGACCTAATAACGTCGAAAAGTGGCAATAACCCGAGATTGGATCTCTATATATTCAAATTTTTTCAGTCGTTGAAAAAACGGTTCAACTTTTATAAAAAACTACGAAAAACGCCGAGCTAAAGCGATTTGGTGATAGAAGTGCGAAACATATAGCGTGTGTGTGTGTGTGATGTGATATGCGTGTCTTGGAACATGATTGATGACTTCGTCTACGCGGAAGTCTTTTGCTTTTCAAAGATTGGGCAACAAAGAATTTTGAGGGGTATTTTGAGCAGGTTCAAGGGCAAAAAAAATAAATTTCTGGTTTTCTGAGTATTTAAAAAGCCTATGTTCACAGTCAAGCATAGTATCTAAATTCTAATTCTAAAATTCGGCCCAACTCGAAAGGAGTGGCTGCAAAACCGAAAAAATTGTTTCTTCAAGGGCGAAAACACAGGTCAACTCGGAGTGACTACAGAATCCCCATCTTGAAAACATACCTTGAGAAAGACTAAAGTTCCCACCGTTGTTTTCGCGGGTGTTTCCCGTAATTAAATTAATTACCTTCGAAATATGATGCAATGTCTATGAATGCCTTTTCAAGAACACCTGTGGTAGGTAACATTGCCCAAGCGTTGTAGGCTGTACTCCAAACACAACGCTTTTGAAATTTGAGGGTGCGGAGTGTCGTAAAAGAAGCTTTAAGCCTCTAAAGTAAATTGAATTAAAATCGATGTTCTGGCTGAACGCTACACCAAATCTTGCCAGAAAAGTCCTCAAGTTTTGATTTTAGAATATTTTAAAATAGAAAACGCTTCATCTAAAAAAATGATGACAAAATCAGGCTGACCTGTAAAACAATGCCTCTCAATTAATGATTACTATATTAGGTTGGCCAGAAAGTTTTTTTAATTTTTTTACGATTAATACTTCTTTGTGCCAGAACTTTTACGAGATTGACAAACAATAACTGCTATATCTATGATTTGTAACTGCCACATAGCCCCAATACTTGCCTCTAAATTTCACTCTGGTTAGCAGAATTTTAAACAGATCTTCGTCTTACCGCAAGACAACTTCAAGGCACTTCTAAATGGCTTGGAAAAATGGATCCGATTTGTCGATTAAATAATGGGATTTCCCTCAGCAAAATTGCTGCTCTTGCTGCTCTTCCTTCACGCAGTAATTGGACTTTGTATTCTATGGAAGAAACAAGGGAAGTTGGGGTAAGTAGCTGTGGTTCCGTCAGGTTAATTGGGAGGCCGAAGAAGTTTTCAATCCTTTTTTGAATAACAGATTTGTAGGCGGAGCCGGATAGGCTGATTATGTGAATTTTGTACGGCCGGAAGGTTGTATACCAACGGAAAAAAGAGAGGTTACAAGGTACTTGGATATGGAATACAAAAAGCTTTTTTTTTATTTTTTGAGCACTACAAGGGGGATATTGGATACCACAACAACCTACAAATTAACTAGCCTACCTTAGTTTTACTATATTTTTTGCAACAGCGCAAGCCCACCTTTCCCGGACCGACCACCAATACAAATGACTCTTTGGCGACCTCAACTGTCGATGACCCAGGCTACACATCGGATTCCAAAGAACGGCAGAGTGGGCGGCATCCGCAACAGTTCGTGCTACGGTAGGCCCTTCGAAAACACGCATGGGCTGTTGTGGTTTAATGGACTTCCCGCAGGGCATGCAAAAACATTGGATTTGCTAATTTTACCCACTCTTTTTTCTCGGAAAAGGAACAATCGGCGACGAAACGGACATGAACTACATTAAGGTTGCAACAATCTGACATGCAAAAAGGTGGAGTTAGATGGAAACTATGCCGATGAATAGGCTTTATTAGGGATGCACTCGGATCCGGAAACAGTTTCAAAGACAGTTTCAACCAGTAGATGTGTTGGGTGCAGTAGGCGGCCCAAGAAAGCCGGAAAAGGTCAGCATGCCTTCGCATCGTCAACTCGACTTTGGAGGCTTTAATTAAGATGTTTATTCCAAAACTCTTTGGTTGACATCGCTCTCTGCAGTATCTGTTATAAATCATTATTCGTTTATTCGTTTTAGAATGTGGCTGAAGGCAGTGCGACTAGTGTTATGTATGATCTACTATGTTCAAGTTGCACGAGGAATCCGGCAAGAATCCGAACTAAATTTGGACTTTGAGCTGCACAAAGAGCCCGGCGAAAAGTATTATAGAGCCGATATAAAAGACGATGACGTTGTGGATATGTATCAAAAATGGGTGGATACGGGCCTCAGCTCGTTGATGTCTGCAGTCGCTAACCATAAGTAAGTGAGAGCAAAAAAAACAGGGTAAAACAGAGTATTTGACAAACGAATTTCCAAATCAAATATAAATTTCATTTTTCAGACTAAAACGTCAACGAAGATCGGTGATTCAGAAGTACGGTGAGTGCTCATCAAGCGCTACCGACATTCCAAAGCACGCGAAATGCCTAACCAAACTGCTGAAGAATGAAATTAAGGCAGAAGTGAAGCCTCGGCATTTCAATAGACTCCAGAGGTATCAACAGGAAGTTGAGGGGTTTAAGACACTTCAAACTGATGAAGAATTAAAGCGCACAAGTCGCCGGCTTCAGAAGTATAGGAAAGAAGATGCAGGTCGCAAAACAGTTTACTCAGTTGATGAGGCAAGCTTGCAGAAGACAAAAGAAAGGTCCAGAAGATCGGCAAAGGTTGTAGCTTCGGAATCATACAACCTAAAGACCAATAAAGAGAATATAACTCCTTTCGGGCATATTGCCAAGATTTTGATGGAATCTGTGAAGAAGATCAAAGGCAAATCGGATATCCCGCGATGGCAAAGCACAGTGGAGAAGCTGAGGGCAAATGGAGCGAAGAGGAAGAAGTACAAGGAACTGATTGAAAACGATAGTGAAGAGAACCTGCAGAGTATGAATCTAGGCCTATACAAAGAAAAAATGGTCAAGAAAAATCCAGCCTCTGACGTGGATCTAGAGAAACTGCTGAAAGATCCAGAGGAATTGAAGAAGTTCATCAAGAAGAAAAAAATTCCAAAAACAAAAGAGGAAAAAGTCGTGGACATGATTAGAAGTGGGCTGAAGCTGATGTACAACCTGGCTGGAAAGAACACCACGAATTTTGAGGAGAGAAATATGAAGCTGGTCTCACCAAGATTTTTGGGAGTTGTGCCGGAGGAAAAGAAGGATGATGAGGTAATAAATTTACACTGGATTTCATTATCGTTTCGAAATTGAGTTTCCTAACTACAGTAAGGGACCTGAACCAGTAGCAAAAAACGTACCATTTTGCATCCGGGGAGTATCAAAAATGTGGCAAAATGCCTCCCTCTCCAAGAGGAAAAACTTTGCTTTGAAGGCCCTTTCCCTCACAAAAAGAGCAGGCGGGCTTTTGAAATCGAAGTTTTTTCACTTGGAGAGGGAAGCATTTTGCCACATTTTGATGCTTTCCGGATGCAAGATGGTAGGTTTTTGGCCAATGGATCAGGTCCGCTACTATAATTTATTGATGACAAGTGTGTTTTCAGTGATATAAACTATCGGAAAACCCTTGAAAAATAAGACTTCAAACTAGAATAGAGACAGGGCAAAAATATATAAACAATACAGGGCAAAAATATATACAAGTTTTCTCTGTGCCTTAAGTAATTTTTATCCTTGCTCTATGATCTCGAAAGTGGCGTCCAGTAGTACTTTTCAAGAGCTTTCCAACCGTGTATAGCACTTGCCATTTGGCTTCGCTCAGTTTGTACATTTCATAGTAAGTTTCAAAAAACAAATTTCAGATCAATCTCATCTCCCCTTCACTCTTCTCCCTTCACGATGAAGGTGAAGGAATTGAAAATCTGACCAGTCTTCCAACACTCCTCAAGAGCTTCACCAGCCAAGATCAACAACTCTGGCTGGATATTATTATGGAAGCTGCCGGTGTGAACGAACAAAGCGAGAAGTTAGAGCAGGATCTTTATGACATGGAGATCAATAAAACCCGATCCTCAATGACAAATATCACAAATCTCGTTGATGAAAATGGCACACCGTTGTACGCAACCAAGGATAATGCAACGGAATTGGGAGCCTCTCCGGAGTACATTGCGTTTTTCGAGCAGTTGCAAACAAACTACACCAAAGAGCAGGTAGTAGTTTGTTTATAAATTCAAAGTCTTTTCAGCTACGCGAAATGAACACTACCGGCTATACAATTCTCAAAAAGAATCAAATCCAAATGCTCTATGGTCCGCAATCTCCGCATGCTGATGATGCAGTCTACAATCGCCTCATGAATATGACCGAAAAAGAGATCCACGACCATTTGCAAAAGGACTTTGACATGATAGCCGAAATGGACAACTTTCAAATCGACCAAAGTCGATTCGAGCGGTCTCAGCACGTCTCTCATTCCAGACGAAAGAAGCGACTTTTACCCGGAGTAATCTTATCACCTGTCAGTTTCGCGCCGTTGATTGCGAATCCTCTAGCGGCTTCGCAGCCATTCGTCCTGTCGCCCATTATTTTCACGCCTCTAATCTTGTCCCCATCCGTTTTCGGGCCAATCGTCCTATCGCCTTGGATTTTCACTCCGTTAATTTTGTCGCCTCGTATTTTGGGAGTAATTGTCTTATCGCCATTCATGTTCAATCCGCTTATTCTATCGCCATTTGCTTTGATTCCGGCAGTCCTGTCACCGGGTCTTTTCACCCCCGTAGTCTTGTCGCCCCTCTTGATGGTCCCATTCGTTATGTCGCCTCAAGTTTTTACCCCAATTATTTTATCGCCTCTATGTTTATCGCCAATTATTCTCAATCCAATGGTGGGATCTCCTCTTATCTTGTCGCCTTTTGTGTTATCGCCTATTATTGCTTCGCCTATGGCGCTAAGTGCCCTTGTTCTGAGTCCCTACGCTTTGTCGCCGGTTATCTGGTCTCCCTTGATCGCCTTTGCGGCCGTTCTCTCTCCCTCATGGCTCAGCTGAGTCTACCATTATTGCATAAGAACAATGTTTTTTTAAAAAATGTAACAAATTAGCTTTTTTTTTTAAAAAAAATGTAACAAAAAGCCTTGCTATCCCTTAATTAAATCTAAGCGTTATAATTTATACATATAATTAATAAATTTCAAACTTTTACTCTTTAATTTATAATTTTTTAAACCCTTTCTAAAGCAACTCTCTCACGGCTTAAAAAGATTTACTATACCCTGCCGTCGGACCCATTGATTAACATGTTTTCAAAATGGATTTGCCGTTGACAAACTCACACGGGGAGGGCAACATCGTGCAACGCGCAGGATTAATTTGTAGTCGGGAAAAATGATGTGCTTTCCGCATGGATTCGGAAAATTAAACAAACTTACGAAAGAAAACGTCACGAAAAGCGAAATTTAACCGTTGATTGAAAGGAGGCGGAAAAAATTAAACTGTGCCGGTATTAGGTCTCTAGTGCAACATCAACAATCGATTTTGTTACCCAGAAGCGCGAAAAAACCTTGAAATTTATTGTTATGACTGTTGGTACAGTGGCGGACCTGATCCATTCGCCAAAAACGTATATTGCATCCGGGAAGTCTCAAAAATGCAGAAAAATACCTCCCTCTCGAAGCGAAAAAAAATCCGATTTCAAAAGCGCGTCCACTCTTTTTGTGAGAGAAATGGCGCGCAGTTCAAAACGGAGTTTCTTGCTTAGTTAGAGAGGGAGGCATTTTGCCACATTTTTGATACTTCCCGGATGCAAAATGATACGTTTTTTGCCACTGGATCAGGTCCCTCACTGAAAGGAAATCCAAAACCAACAGCAAAAGAGAAGGATATTTATCAAGGAAACGTGAATCGTCTGGAAGCGAGGCAACTATAGGCTAACATAATATGTGTTGTAACTACAAGAAAACTCTAAAAACAGTAGTATGCGACCTTTTCCGCAGCGAAATGCAAAAAACCGCGGCAATAATACTCGCGTAAAGTCCGTAGAATTTTTACGCGACCCCCAAATCCCGTCACACTCCGAAAAATTGATCTGCCGCCGAGAAAAATGGGAATCGCTCGCGGTGTAAAAAAAAACAAAATTGCACTGTGCAAAGACACTTTTTGAGCCAGGCGCACGGTGCAAAATGTTGTTTTTTTTGGGTTTACGCACAGTGCAGAGTCGCAGAAAATTCTACGGAATTTATGGGGCGACTAGTATTGCCATGAAGTCCTGACACTTTTTCACCGTGCATTTTTGCTTTCCCTTCGCGCCAGTCTGTCGGTAAAATAATGGCGAATCGTCGCAAAATGTTTCGCCTTGTCGAAAAGGGGGTGCAGTTGCGCACCAAATTTCCAGCCGCAGCTAGTCGTCGCAAACCGATGATGGGCGATTCCAAGCCTTAACAACCAGCCACTATCTTCCCGACGGACTGATACACGATCTTCTACCCACAACAGCATAATTAAATAAATACTTCCAAAAATGAAACAAAAAAGTCTCTAACTGCGGGTAACATCGCAAAATTCATTCTTACTTGGCACAAACTTCTCCAAATATATTTCCAACAATTGCAGTCGAATATAAACCTACCACGTAAATATATTCATGTATGATTTCAATTTCATCATGAATCAAGAAGATATGTACAAAAAAAAAAAGACTATCCTAGCAACGCTTGTTCTGGTTGGAAAACACGGTAAAAAGTGCCGTCTGCTCGCCGGAGGTAAATGAGTCTTTCTAAGCGGAAACGCCGAAGAGAATGAACCCACATTAAACCTTGTACTTTGTCGACCGGACGGAGGATCAAGTGGGCGGAGTTTGAAACAGCCGTTTTGTTTCGAAAAGTACGGTAGAGCCTCCAAAAAACACACATGGCTTGTCAAAACGTAATGCAATTGTTGCGACCCCGCCTAGAATTGGGAACTCTGCTAATTTGATTTTCTTTCCCAATTTTTCCGGGATAGGGGGAAATGGGAAGGGCTTCATACGAGTTGCACAGTGCATACAACCCTTTAACACAATGGAGATAGTAAAGGGAGGAGTTAACGGTAAGTACCATGAAACATGTGGGGATTAGCCTCTGTTTGAATATGGAAATCCGGGAAAATCAACCACAAAATGCATACAAACAGACTTGAAACGGGGTAGGCGGATAAGAAGGAGGTCGACTAATCTCCCAACGTTTGCGGACATTTCCTATGATTCGACTTCAAACTCAATGAGCTAAAACGTTTTTTGGGTGCAGGGTGTATCAAAAGTATCGCATGTGTTTTGACCGTTGATGATTGTGATCTAAACATCTCCATTTCTAGGATGAGGCTAAGCTGCGTGCTTACGCTCGTAGCTATCTTGTCAATCTATCCTCTGGCTGATGGAATTCGACACCAGTCCGAGGTCAACTTGAACTTTGAACTGCACAAAGAGCCGGGCGAGAAATACTACAGAGCCAATATAAAAGACGAAGATGTTGTGGATATGTACCAAAAATGGGTGGATACGGGCCTCAGCTCGTTGATGTCGGCTGTCGCTAATCATAAGTAAGTAGTCGTTTTAATTTTAGTGTCTTAAAACAACCGTATATATCCAAATGAAGTTTTGCAGGCTAAAACGTCAGCGTCGATCGATAGTTCGAAAGTACGGAGAGTGCTCATCAAGTGCTACTGATATTCCAAAGCACGCGAGATGCCTAACAAAGCTTCTGAACAATGAAATCAAGACTGAAGTGAAGAAACGGCCGACTCATCGGCTTCAGAAATATCAAAAAGAAACCAAAGGATTTCTCACCGACTTCTCGGTAGATGAACAAATTTCGAGCTTGCCAAAAGAAAGGTCCAGAAGATCTCCGAAGATCATAGCTTCCGATTCTTACAATCTAAAAGCCAATAAGGAGGAAATGACTCCTCTTGGACGGATAGCCCAGGTCCTCATGGAATCTGTGAAGAAGATCAAAGGCAAATCGGATATCCCGCGATGGCAAAACACAGTGGCCAAACTGAAGACAAATGGCGCCAAGAGGAAAAAGTACAAAGAACTTATTGAAAACGATAGTGAAGAGAACCTGCAGAGTATGAATCTAGGGCTATACAAAGAGAAGATGGTCAAGAAAAATCCAGCGTCTGATGTGGACATGGAGAAACTTCTGAAAGATCCAGTGGAGTTAAAGAAGTTCATCAAAAAGAAGAAGATCCCAAAAACAAAAGAAGATAAAATTGTTGACATGATTAGAAGTGGGCTGAAGCTGATGTACAGCTTGGCCGGCGAGAACACAACAAACTTCGAGGAGAGGAATATGAAGCTGGTCTCACCGAGATTCCTGGGAGTTGTGCCGGAGGAGAAGAAGGATGATGATGTAAGCGGTTGATTTTTAGGTTGCTTATTGTTTTTGAAATTTCTTGTAGAACAATCAAATTGACTCGAAAGAATTTCGTAGATACCTAACGAAAAATAGCGACTCAAAAAACCAGAAAACTGCGTATTTTAGTCAACAAGGGAGATAGCTCAAGTGCAACGCCCAGATTTTCTTTAAAATTTGCCCATATTTTGAGCGTAGACTACGTATCAATAACTGAAAATTTGGCCTGTCTATTGACAAGAACAGCCGAGATATTCAACAGTCTGTTTGACCGAGAGAGTACGCAAAACTCGGAGAGCGGCCATGGAGAAAAACGCTTTTTCCTTTTTAGCCATATAAAAATTTGAACGTCACATTTGAGTTACTTCCCCTGTAAGTAAACTGGATCAATTACACTTTGCGAATTAGCTTTTTGAATCCTATTTCCTAGATCATGCTGAGTAACAATATGTACTTTCAGATCAGTCTGATCTCCCCTTCACTGTTCTCCCTTCACGATCAAGGCGAGGGAATCGAAAACCTGACAAGTCTGCCCAATCTGCTCAAGAGTTTCACGAGTAAAGACCAACAACTCTGGCTGGATATCATTATGGAAGCAGCCGGAGTGAACGAAGAAAGCGAGCGACTTGAGCAAAACCTTATTGACATTGAGTTGAACAAAACGCAAGCATCCATGACAAACATTACAAATCTAGTCGATGAACATGGGGTTCCCCTATATGCAACCAAAGAAAATGCCACTGAGCTAGGGGCATCACCAGAATATATCGCGCTATTTGAGAGGATACAGACAAACTATACGAAAGAGCAGGTAAGTCGAAAAATCAACAATTAATTAAGCTGTAAAATTATTTCCAGTTGCGCGAAATGAACACTACCGGCTACACGGTGCTCCAGAAGCATCAAATCGAAATGATCTACGGCCCCGACTCACCTCATGCCAACGCCACCGTGTACAATCGCTTAATGAATATGACCAAAGAAGAGATCCACGAGCACTTGCGAAAGGACTTTGACTTGATAGCCAAAATGGACGACTTTCAAATTGACCAAAGCCAATTCGAACGGTCGCAGCACGTCTCTCATTCCAGACGAAAGAAGCGACTTCTACCCGGAGTAATCTTATCACCTGTCAGTTTCACGCCGCTGATTGCGAATCCTCTAGTGGCTTCGCAGCCATTCGTCCTGTCGCCCATTATTTTCACGCCTCTAATTTTGTCCCCGTCAATTTTCGGGCCAATCGTCCTATCGCCTTGGATTTTCACTCCACTAATTTTGTCACCTCGTATTTTGGGAGTAATTGTCTTATCGCCATTCATGTTCAATCCCCTTATTCTATCGCCATTCGCGTTGATTCCGGCAGTCTTGTCGCCAGGCCTTTTCACCCCCATCATCTTGTCGCCCCTCTTGATGGTACCGTTTATTTTGTCGCCTCAAGTTTTCACACCAATCATTCTATCGCCTTTATGTTTATCGCCAATTATTCTCAATCCCTTGGTGGGATCGCCTCTTATCCTGTCGCCGTTTGTGTTATCTCCTGTTATTGCGTCGCCCATGGCGTTAGGTGCCCTAGTTCTTAGTCCCTACGCTCTATCACCGGTCATCTGGTCGCCCTTGATTGTGTTTGCGGCCGTTCTCTCTCCCTCATGGCTAAGTTGACTTGGTTTATCACGCTATGGACAGTGTGAAAACATAGTATTTTACGGGAGGCGAAATACGATAATAACTTTTTTTAATACGATAATAATTTCTTTAGCAAAAGTCCTTCGGTCCTACACTCAATTTCCAGCGTTTTTATTACATCCAAAGTCATGTCTAAGGCGCCCTAGTTTGAAATAATAAACCCTCAACTATTACTCCCTCACCCAATTAATCCCTTCAAAAAAAAGATTTTCAATTAACAGCGTCGGAGTGAGAAAACCTTACCATATTGCGCCGAAGGAACCCAGGTTAACATGTTTTCGTAGAAGATTCGCCACAGACACAAAACATTTTGTGCGGCGCAGAATTAAGTCGCAAGTCGCGAGATAGGGTGACTTCCACATGGATCTGAAAAATTAAACAACCTGTCGAGACTACAGCAGACAACAGACAGCGCGTACATCGGGGGGAAAGTGGCGAAAAACGGGAAAAGAAATGGAAATTTGGGAAAATCACGCAGCCAGTATATGTACAATATAAAATAGAAAAATAAAATTATTACAATATAAATGGGGATTTTAATATCAACAGGGTAAGTACTGCTAGTACAACGCTGAAATTATGATGAAAATTGGAAAAATTTTTTACTAGTTTTTTCTAACGAGGAAAGTACTTCTATGGGGTATGGAGTTACAGGTCGAGTCATATATCAAAGAATTCGCAAAATTTTTCTGATTCAGAATATGCAAAAATTAGCTGAATAATTTTGGTTTGTATGGGTAAAAAAATCCTCAGAACTTTTCTCGCAACACCACTAATTAATTAAGGTGCAGTATTAATCAAATTTGATATTTTGCGATTTTTTTTGATATGTCTCGACCTGTAACTCCATACCCCATAGAAGTATTATACTTTCTTTGCAAAACATTGGATTCCTACTTTGCGCTTTGCAGAAATGCCCAATAAGCTTTAGATCGAAAACTAGAAAATATGAGACAATATTTTTTGCGAATTTTGATGTGAAAAGTAGCGTGCTTATTTCTACCGTAGAGGGTATTGTTTCCACAAAAAATAATTTTTTCCCTTGTCAAACCGCCAAAGAAATGCCAAAAAAAGTATTTTTCTTCTGTGACCACTCTCCCCGTTTCGCCTACTCTCTCGGACGTAAAGATTGTGGAATATCTCCTCAGGAAAACGTAAGCTAATACTATGTGGTTAGTTATTAATATGTGGTGAACGCCCGAAGTGAAACAAGAAGTCAAAGAAAATCTGAGCATCACAATTGAGTAGGTGCCTCCTTTGTAGGCTACATACAAAACCAAAAAAAAAAAATTTTTTCATGATCTTTAGTTTCAAAATTTAACTTCTCCTCTGCAAATTAACTTCTCCTAGTTTTGTTGATATAAAGCGGGAGATAAAAGATTTTCTGAAAAATTTTTGAAATTTTTCTGTTTTTACTTTTTTTTAAAAAAAAAAGTAAATTTTCAGTTTACTTCAAGGAAAATGCAAAAGAAAGTCAATTTTGTTTCTGGCTTTCCGACTTCAAGGTCGGGAGTAGGACCGGATCTTACTCCCCGCTCGGAGTCGCCGAAAGTCAGAGCTTGTTTTTACTTTATTCCTCTTTTTGGCCCCGCACTTCAGGTTGCAAGGTTGATGCCAAGTCTTTCCCTGATGTGTCAAGTTTTTCTCTTCCGAAAAAATTATTTTTACGTTTGTGCGACGTTGTGAAGCTATGTTCTCCACGAAGATGGGCTGGAAAGTGATCAAGTAAGTTAGCATTGGCAAGAGGAGATGTACGTTTTTCATTTGACATCAAAAATTTCCATTTTATTTCAGAGAAAGGTACAAAATTTTTCCAATTCGTAAAGCTTCATGACCATGGATAATGTAAGTGAGATTATCTCCTTTTTTGCTACGACGTCAAGATTCTAAGTCGGGAAACGTTTAGAGGAGACCCCACTCTCATGTATATTCTCCATGTATGAAACCCCATAAATTTTGAGGAATAACGACGTAAAAATTTCAAATACTATACTAACTTTCCAAAAGTATGTTATACTAAAGTAAAACCTATGCAAACTATCTTCAAGTTATTGTAACAACGTTATTTGAGCCTTATTACGTTATTACCTCAGTTTAGAACGCATTCGTGGCAAAAATCCGGCAGATCTGAGCGGATTTCGATATTGTACATGACACCTAGAAATCGAATTTGGTGGCGTTTGATAGATAGAGTATATAACAAAACTAAAGTGAGGTGTCCTCTAGAACTCGCCAGCCTAGACCTGTTAACTCCAATAACGGAACAAAAAACGCGATAAGCGCACTTACATTATTATCCATGGTCATGAAGCTTTACGAATTGGAAAAAATTTGTACCTTTCTCTGAAATAAAAGGAAAATTTTTGGTGTCAAATGAAAAAAAGTACATCTCCTCTTGCTAATGCTAACTTACTTGATCACTTTTCAGCCCATCTTCGTGGAGAAAATAGATTCACAACTTCAAAAAAAAATCAAAACGTTTCTTCCGGGAGAGAGAAATTTGACACATCTGGAATTCCCGGGCGCAGCTCGCAAAAATAGTTTTGAAGAAAATAAATTGGCGTGCAGGTGAGTAAAAACGGCATCCTACTCACCAGCCAAAATGGGCGAGCCATTTTTGTTTCAACTTTGCGGATCGACCTTTTGGCGAGCCATTTTTGATCCAACTTTCCAAAAATTTGTCGTTCGGAGTAAGAATGTTTTTTGACTCTCCGAAATCGAAAATTTCCGGAAATTTTTCAAAATTTACTTTTTTTTTAAAAAAAAAGTAAAAACAGAAAAATTTCAAAAATTTTTCAGAAAATCTTTTATCTCCCGCTTTATATAAACGCTAAAGTGTTAAATATTTGCCCCAAAGAAGCAAGGGTTAAACCTAGCTTTCAGAAGCACATATAAAAGTACATAGTCAATAAAAAAACCGCGGTTCATGGCCTTCAAAGAAAAAAAGCCATTTCCGATCGCGAAAAAATTGGAGAATATCACGCAAATAAATTCTGCAACATGTTTAGGAAAATCGAAAAGTTGGCATTTGCGCTCAATAAGTATATGTTCGGTTTTGTGATGAACATCATTGTGACTTTCCTTCCACAATCACAATTAGTTTTCAACCAAAAAAAAGAGCCAACTATTCTCCCGAAAGTTACGGTGATTTCGTCAAGGTTTCGCGGAAATGGGACGGGACTACACTTATTGTGCTGAACTTCACATACAGACTGTGAAATTCGCAAAAACATAAAACAGAGACTACGGTAACACTTTTTTCGATTGTGTGAATTGGTTGTGTCGGTATTTTGTAGCTAGAGTCACTGAAAAAAGAAGTAACCAAATACATAATCCATCTGCTCTAGAGGGTTTATTGCAAGGAGGATCCTGTGCTTGTACTCAATATAAAACGTTAGTTACACAGAGATTTCCTTGTCGAAGCTTTGTACATTTTTATAGCGTTCTCTAACATCTAACATCTAAAAGTTCTAACTTGTGAGAATACAAATTAGGCAACACAAAGCATAAACCGCCAGCACAGCTACTTTTGAATAACAAAGAGCAAAGCAAATAATTATAGCACGAGCGCAGGGTGCCACAGTACACGTCAAACTGAGATAAGCTAAAACAGTCCGGTGAATGGATTGGCAACTTGCCAAAAAAAGACGCAAAAAAACGTTTTGTCGGGGGAGAAATGGGGAATTTTTTGGGCGAGAGAGTGCGCTTTTGCGTGTCTTTTTTCTCCCTTTCTCTGCGAAATCAAGACGAAGTGTAAAAAACCGATAGCGAAGGGTCTATGTATTCCGGTCACCGGACTCCTCAGTTTGACGTGCAATAAATAAAAAAAAATTGTTGAACATCCTGGCCGGAAAAAAGCAATTTAGCATGCTACGGTACGGGCTATTTATTAGGTTGTTCGGAAAGTTCGGTCGCTTTTTTATTGCTTTGTTTTACAAAGATTGTTTGTTCAAAAAAATCAAAAACATAGTTTTGTAGAGCAGAAAACGCTGTATCAAATAAATGTATTGCCAAACGACAAACAATCTTTGTAAAACAAAGCAATAAAAAAAACGACCGAACTTTCTGAACAACCTAATAAATTTGGCCCTAATCCGATATAAGAAAGCATCAAAAACGCACAGCGGCGAGATTGTTGCGATCGCTTATGACCGTTTGATGTCGGTGTCATCTCATCCCACCTCAAACCAAAAAGGCTCGTCACTGGAGAAAAACGTGGAAAGAACGTCAATCCAGCGCGTTTCCAGAACGATTTAGACTTTCCGTCCACAAATTATTGATCGACCAAGAAATTTGAACTACCAAAGTTCTTTCGGAAGAATTTTTGGAGAACTATATTAGTCTAAATTTTAGAACCTTGATTTCTGAGCAGAAAGAAAGTGTTTGTCCCGGCTACCGAATAAAAAAACAGCCAACGATTTCCCCAAAAATTTTATTATTTGTTACAAAACGCCATATTGATTAAAGCTTGGTCAGGAAATACCTTCAAAAAATCGCGAATCTTTAGGGTTATGGCGTTAGCAGGTTGGCTGCCTTACAAAATGTTAAGTTTGCAATTTTTTGGCTAGCAATGGAGGTGTTCGAAGTGGTTTCAGACTTTCCTCGAATTTTGCACCACTGAAAACTGAAGAATATGTATGTAGTGCAGTTTGCCAAAAATGTTTGACCCTGGATAATGGAACAGCCAAAAAGTTGGGATTAAAAAAGGTCACGGCTTCAAATTCCTACCACCTAAAAACAGGCAAAATGCATAGCCACGGAATCAGTGAAGAAATTGAGAGGCAAATTGTCATAGAAGCTACCGGAGTGAACAAGAAAAGCGAAAATTTCGAGCAGGCTTTATATGACATAGAGATCAATAAAACGTGCTCGTTTATGACGAATATTACAAACGAGGCAAGTATTTAACGTCGGGAAAAAAGAATTGGATAGTACATGCAGGATCCCTAGCTTCCACTACATTCAGGGAAGGATAAGTTTTTTCATCGGAAATCCAAAAGCATGACACTTTCTTTCGCGATTTTCAGGCATTTACAAAAACTTTTCTAGGCGGGCCAAAAAGTCTTTACATGTCTGCACAATGTCGTGCATAAAATTTGTCGCGCGGTGACAAGAAAAATTTACGGTGCAATGCGGCCTCACACGGTGCGAAAACAAGACTTTTTGGCTCGCCTAGTATTCCATGACAAGGCAAAAAACTTATGTCACCTTCTCTGTCTGACTGGTTCTCTTGATTTCTCGAGCGCTCTCGAAATGGAGCCGGCTTTTATCGCCTGTCGCTGGAAAATGGACAAATATACCCGACCGGTTCAGAGTCTGAATGCAATTTTTTGAGGAAATCCGGGTGCTCCCGCAGAAACACATCCCTTGGCAGAAACATGCAAATTTCAGTGCATCGTCGAAATGGATCTGCTTGTTATCAGTTTGTCGGAAAAATCACGGCGGATCGTCGCAGCAAAATGTCTCGCCTCGCCGCTATCGCGCACCAAATCCCAAGCCGCGGCTTGCAGTCGCAAAGCGATGATGAGCGACTCCGAGGCGCGACGTAACTGGCTATTCAATCCTCAAACCGGACCAGATTGAGATGATCTATGGCCCAGACTCCCCGTACGCCAATGCAGCCGTATATAGCCGTCTAATGAACATGACTGAAGAAGAAATTCGTGATCATGTCTCGGCAGCAACTTTTGGCCCTGTCCTGGAAAATTTCCCATTTTGACAAACACCAAACATTAGAAATATTATAACAGCCCACCAGACACTCCATCAAATCCATATCCTCCTGTTCTCGAAACTGTAGACCACCCTAGTTTTGTCTGTTGATGGAATTAACGAATTGACGGCATCCCCAATCCACTCCGCAGCACAAAAACCTGGGCGGGCTAACCTCGTTTTCTCAGAGGATTACTGTAAATCCTTGTTTCCAATTTTTGAAAGTCACAAACTCCATGAGAAACCCGCATGTTTCGTTCAATCTTCAGTCGAAAACTCCGCCTATAATTGGGAAAAACTTGTAAGTTTTGCTAATTCGTCTACTTTAAAGACATGCCGGATCCAGACGGATGGGAGTGTCTGGCATTTCCTCCATTCCAGATCGCTGAAATTTGAACATAAGCTCCATGCAAAGAGGTGGGACTTGAAGTTAAATGCACTGTGAAAACACACGAGACATGGCTGATAATTGGCTTAATGATAAGATTTGGGATGGGATTTCCGACCACTAAATGCGATTTCTGGTACGCAGACAGTGTTGGGCGTGAAACAAGAGGCGGAGCGGAATGAGGTCAGCTACAAGTTGAACATCATGTAGAGCACAAACAGAGGGAAAGATGAGGATCTTGTGACTTTTTTTTGAGAAAAAGGGATTAAAGGTTTTTTTGTAATTTGTGTCGATAGTATGTATGTGGTGGCTACGATGTGAATTTTACTTGTTTCAATCAGTTTCTTGCTTGTATTTGATAGCTTCGTTTCAGAATGAGGGTATCAATCAGTTTAACTACCATACTATTGCTCTATATTCCTCAATATGCCAGTGGAATAGAGCAAAAATCCCAAGTCAACTTGGACTTTGAGTTGAAAAAAGAGCCTGGTGATAAGTACTATAGAGCTGATATAAAAGACGATGACGTGGTGGATATATATCAAAAATGGGTGGATACAGGCCTCAGCTCGTTGATGTCGGCAATCGCTAATCATAAGTAAGCGATGACTTTGAGAAATCTATAAATTTTTACAGGCTAAAACGTCAACGAAGATCGGTGATTCAAAAGTACGGCGAATGCTCATCAAGTGCCACTGACATCCCAAAGCATGCCAGATGTCTGAGTAAACTATTGAAGAATGAAATTAAACCCGAAGTGAGGAAACGACCTCATCGGCTTCAGAAATACAGAAAAGAGATAGAAGGATTCAAAACCGACTTTTCACAGGATCCTGAAGGCTTGCATTTGCCAAAAAGAAGGGGTAGAAGATCACCAAAAATTCAGGCCTCTGATTCCTATACCCTCAAGACAAACAAAGAGCAAATGACCCCTCTTGGCCACATTGCCAAAGTCCTCATGGAATCTGTGAAGAAATTGAAGGGCAAATCGGAAATTCCCAAATGGCAGAGAACTGTTGAGAAGTTGAAGACAAACGGAGCAAAGAGAAAAAGGTACCAAGAGATGATCGAAAACGACAGTGAAGAGAGCCTGCAAAACATGCAATTGGGACTGATGAAAGAGAAAATGGGAAGAAAGAAGACGACGGCCAATGACATCGACGTTGAAGGGCTTATAAAGGACCCAAAGGCGTTGAGAAAGTTAATGAAAAGCAAGAAGATCCCAAAAACAAAAGAGGATAAAGTTGTGGGCATGATCAAAGGCGCGCTGAAACTGATCTACAGCTTGGCGGGGGAGAACACAACGAATTTTGAAGAGAGGAATATGAAGTTAGTCTCGCCAAGATTTTTGGGAGTTGTGCCGGAGGAAAAGAAAGATGATGAGGTAAGAAATACAGAGATTTGAGCGACATCGGTCGACGGATTTTGCTTGCATCTGGCTTGATCGGATAATAAACAAAAAAATTTCAAAAGTCCAAATTTGACCTCTAAATTTGACCAACTTCGTTACCAGAAATCGATTGAAAATTAAAGCGGTCCCAGACATATGACAGGCCAAAAAAAAAGTAAAAAACTCTTCACTTTATGAACTCCTAACTTGATTAAAAAACTTGGCATGACCGGTCGAACGGGCCATGGTACCCGCTAATCTGAAGTAAATACCTTTTGTAATGGTTTTTTAAATTCTATTATATAATCTATACCAAGCCGATCACCATTTTCAGATCAGTCTAATCTCGCCCTCACTCTTCTCTCTCCACGATCAAGGCGAAGGAATTGAGAATCTGACCAGTCTCCCCAATCTCCTCAAAGGATTCTCCAGCCAAGATCAACAACTTTGGCTGGATATCATTATGGAGGCAGCTGGAGTGAATGAGGAAAGCGAGAGGCTTGAGCAGGACATTAACGAAATCAACAAAACACGATCGTTGATGACGAACATTACAAACCTGGTCGATGAAAATGGCACTCCACTTTATGCGACAAAAGAGAATGCCACGGAATTGGGGATGTCGCCGGAGCACATCGAAATGTTCGAGAAGTTCCATACAAACTACAGTAAAGAGCAGGTAAGGAAGCAACCTAATGTCTAGTTTAGAAAACCCCCTAATGTTTGGGACACCAAAGATGAGCTTTTCTTTCTAATAAATCGCCTAAATTTTCAGTTGCGCGAGATGAACACCACTGGTTATTCAATCCTCAAACCGCATCAAATTGAGATGATCTATGGCCCGAACTCTCCATACGCCGATGCGGCCGTATACAATCGTCTAATGAACATGACTGAAGAACAAATTCGTGATCATTTGCACGACGATTTCCAGCGATTGGCGGAGTTGGAACACTTTAAAATTGACGAAAATGAATTTGCAAAATCTCAGACTAATCATCATGACCGACGAAAGAAGCGTCAACTTTTGTCTGGTCTAATCCTATCGCCCGTTAGTTTTACCTGGCTAGTTTTAAACCCGTTGCTGGCTTCACAGCCATTCATCCTGTCGCCGGTTATTTTCACGCCTCTAATTTTATCCCCCTCTCTTTTTGGGCCGATTATCTTGACCCCTTGGATTTTCGTCCCGCTCGTCTTGTCGCCACGTATCTTAGGAGCGATTATTCTTTCTCCATTCATGTTCAATCCCTTGATCTTGTCACCATTCGCTCTTCATCCGGCAATCTTGTCGCCAGGCCTGTTCACTCCTCTAGTCCTGTCACCCCTTCTCATGGTACCATTCATTTTGTCCCCTCAAGTCTTTACCCCAATCATTTTGTCGCCTCTTTGTATGTCCCCACTTATTCTCAATCCTATGGTGGGATCGCCTCTTATCTTGTCACCATTTGTGTTGTCTCCGATCATAGCGTCGCCAATGGCTCTAAGTGCCTTAGTTCTTAGTCCCTACGCGCTATCGCCGGTCATCTGGTCTCCTTTGATTGTCTTTGCTGCCGTTCTCTCCCCGTCATGGCTGAGCTAGAGCCAGGAGGCAGATTGTCTACGGAACACAAGAACTATCATGTCTAGCCAAATTGTAACCAGTTGTTGGCATCATATTTTAATTGTCTTAACCTATGCCTAATAAATAATATATAGATTATATAAAGCCTTTTTAAGTACTTATTTCTAAGCCTTAAAAATGTAAATGGCTAGATTATTGATACTTCAAAGCCTACGCTTGCTATGGCTTCTTTTTGATATACTTAACCGCAGAATTTCATGTAAAACCGCTTCAAAGATCTTCCAGCTTCTACCATATCCGAGCACTACTATTTACTTAAATTCCCTTAATTTCACTCAGCCGGAAAACGAATGAAGGATCGGCGGCAAACTCTCGATCGGGCATGCTTTCGGCGCGAGAAAACGGCATGTTGCGCGCACATGATTCAAAGGGGTTTTCGCTATCACAAACCAGAACAGGGTGGTCGGCGACTTGAGTTTAAGGTTGAATGCACTTTCTCGTCACCGCTAAAATTGATTCCTACATGACAGGCGGATTGAAGATGATTTTAAGAAAAAGGGGATTTTGTAAGCTTGAGATATGACAATAACGCTTTGTGGAATTGTGAGTATTATTTCCATTTTTTTGGCAAAGCAGATGTCTCAGCGACTTTTTTGGCTAAAAATTTAGAGTGATGATTTTACTAAAATGTGCAATGCAACAAATCAAAAAAAAATACAACAAACTTTTTTTTATACAAAATTCAAGGAGTTAGCGCCAAGAAACCTTCTTTCTCATAGCCCGGTTAACAATGGAAGTACCCCAAGTGCAACGCTCAGATTTTCTTTAAATTTTGCACAGCCGTCGGTCATAAACTAGCTATCAATTCCTGGAAGTTTTAGCTGGCGATTTGCAGGCGCCATCGAGATATCGAACGATTTTTGCCGCCGAGAGAGCATTCTAACCACGGAGAGCGGTCAGAGAGAAAAACACTTTTTGAATTTTCTAGTTTCATGCGGAAAAAATTGATTTTTTGAAATAAGCATGAAACTTCTTGTTCGAAATTCGACAAAAAGTGACAAATTTTTTATTTTCGATCATAAAATCCCGGTTGTTTCAGCTAAGCGCGAGTAGAATTTTCGCATATATTTTAGGAACAAAATATTCAAAATTTGTGCCAAGTTTCATCAAAATCTGAGCGTCGCACTTGGGGTACTTCCCCTGTAAGCCTGAAGCCTCAAACGATGAACTAATTGTAAAAAAATCATCAGGGAGCTGTCCGACTAACAGAGCGTACGTTTTTTCCGTACGTTTTTGGTCAGAGAAGCGAAAAGATCTCGAATTAGCGAGAGAGTCCGAGAGAAACCGCTCTTGTTGATCCAAAACCTAGAGTAGGTCTCAAAGTTGGAGCCATAACTCTTGAGCCGGTGGTCGCAAGTTGATAAAACTTACAGGGCTTATAGAGCACACAATTAGCTTTGTTTGAGTATAAAAATCGTCATTAAATATTACGGCATACCCAAACCCGCCTTGATTTTACTGCAAAAACATAAGAAATCCGCATAAAAAAACAAAAAAATCCGCGATTTTTAAAGTTGGGCTCATAAGTCAGCTCAACCGCAAGCTAGAATGCTCAAATTAAAGCTGAATGTCCTATGAAGTACTACCTTTCATAATTTAAAAAGAGGGCATAACATTTCGACACGTAGCGGATACTGTAACCTCGAAAATCTTTTTATGCTCGCATTTTCTACCGTTTCTCTCCCTTCTTCCTCCGCTTTTGTGGACATAAAAGTTCGAGAAAAGGCGCCCCCAAAAAGATTTCCGGGCTTACAGTATCCGGTACACGTCAAAATATTATGCCGTCTTTCCAAATTATCCAAGGCGCTACTGCATAGAACACGTTTCGTTAATTTCAGAATTCTAGCTCAATTTTCAGCTGACTTATAAACCCAACTTCAAAAACTTTTGGATTTTTTGTGTTTTTTCAGGAAAATCAAGGCGGATTTGGCTATACTGTAACATTAAATAACAATTTTTATATTTCTGTAAAGCTAAATGTCCACTCTTTAAGTTGCTTAAATTTCATCAATTTGAAGACAACGGCTACAAAGTTACAAGCCCAATTTTGAAGCCATGTCGCGGATGACCGAGCTACCGTTTTCACCAAAAAAATCGAAAAGAAAAGCGCGGAAAATGATCGGAAATGAGGTGCACAATAAAGTTTTTGAATTTACTGTGCCTGTTATTGGCCAAATTTCTTTGCCCTCTTTCCAAAATAATGACGACAATTGTGTCAAGACTTGCCGTTTTTAATTTTAGCAATCTAGCTAAACTTCTAGCCGACTTATAAGCCCAACTTTGAAACAATACGAATTTTTTGTGTTTTTGGAGTAAAATCTTGGCGGGTTTGGGTATACTGTAACATTTGAGGACGAATTTTATATTCACAGAAATCTAGTTGTGTGCTCTATATGCTCTGTAAGTTTCATCGACTTAGGACCACCGGCTCGAAAGTTATGGCTCCAACTTTGAGACCTACTCTAGGTTTTGGATCAACAAGAGCGGTTTCTATCGGACTCTCTCGCTAATACGAGATCTTTTCGCTTCTCTGACCAAAAGCGTACGTAAAAAACGTACGCTCTGTTAGTCGGACAGCTCCCAGAAAGGAATTTGCGACGGGTGAAGAATATACAGGCGTAAAAACTACTACAAGCGTCACACCTATGGAATATATACTTAATTTTTTCTCGAATTTTTGATAAAATCAATATTTTCAAAAAAATCCCGAAACTTCGGCAAAGCCTGAGCGTCTTTTTAAAGAAGCTGAAGGTGCATTAAGATCAAGAAAAGTTCAAACGGATCTCCCTATTCCTGATCATTGACCACCAATTTTATACATGTATAAAGTATAACAGGCGCGCAAAAGGTCAATCGAAGGCGCTGAAAGCATGGAAAGACGACCTTCGAAACGTGCGCAACACGCGCATGGTTCGCACCAAACCACAGCTTCGTCACAGGCTCTGTTTTGGGATGAGGGGATTACGGTACGAAAAGCAAGGGGCAGAAGGAAGGGGATTGGAATGCCTTTTTCCCGTAATTGTGATAGAGAAATCCGGAGGTCAAAACATAAAAGTGCAACATGACGTGGAACCGCTCTGCCATCAAGTCTTGAGCAATGAAGATTATCAAAAACAAATGACTGTCACGAAAACAAAACACGACATCAAAAGGCAATTTTGGGCTGAAAAAAACTTCCGTACAACAAAGTCTTTACTGTAGTTTGTTGGTCAGTTTATCGTTTACAGTAGCGGACCTGATCCAGTGGCAAAAAACGTACCATGTTGTATCCGGGAAGTATCAAAAAGTGTGGCAAAATACCTCCCTCTTCAAGGGAAGAACTACGATTTCAAAAGCGCGACAACTCTTTTTGTGAGGGAAAGGGCGCGCTTTTCAAACTAAGTTTTTTAGTTTGAGGCATTTTGCCTCATTTTTGATACTTCCCGGACGCAAAATGGAACGTTGTTTGCCCAAGTCCTTCACTTTAAAGTTTGTTCATAAGTGCTTTCATCGCATAGCTAAACATTCTAGCTTTCAGCTTCAAGCCTAGCCGGAACAATGTCCACAAACTCAACGCTAATCAAAACCCGACTCACTCAACCATCCCTGAATGCCTAAAAAACTCTCACGCCTAACAGGGAAGTGCCCCAAGTGCAACGCCCACGTTGGCGATGATTGAGTGGACATGTCATGTTTGTAAAACGCACCGAAAAAATCGAAAGATGCCCGAATTCAAGAAAAACATATGTATGACAAAAACTACAGCAAATGCATGAAAAAACATCGGGAATATCGAACACCAGGAAAGAAAATTGAACGCGATCAGTTGTGTCAAATGATAGTCGTCGATCTTTATCCACCAAAAATGGGAGTGGTGAAAACAACGGATTTCATGATTTATGACGGGAACTGACAGCTACGAACCACAGGAACACAAGTCATTAATCACAGGGCACATGTCATTAATTACAAGACGAATTCAGAAACCGCGCATTGAAAATACTGCTGCAGAAAAACAACTGAGATTGCAGGGATTATATGTATACAGTGGGGGACCTGATCCAGAGGCAAAAACGTTTCATTTTGCATCCGGGAAGGATCAAAAATGTGGCAAGATGCTTCCTTCTCCAAGTAAAAAAACTCCGATTTCAATAGTCTGCTCTTTTTGTGAGGGAAAGGGCGCGCATTTCAAAACAAAGTTTTTTTATTGTAGTGAGAGGTATTTTGCCACATTTTTGATGCTTCCCGGATATAAAATGGTACGTTTTTGCGACTGGATCAGGTCCCCCACTGTAGACTGTATAATAATTTTTATTTCCATTTTTACTCAGGTTTGCAGAGTTCTTGCCAAAAAAATACATTTCTTATGACTTCCAATAATCGCTTGTTAACACTATATCTAACCTTTCCGTATTCCCTTGACCTCTGCAGCTACCTAACCTCAAGCTGTGCTCCTGGCATTTTAAATACAGACGAATTTCTGTTTCTTTTAAAGCCAAAGGTCATATAAACCTTTCAAATTCTCGTAGTCTGTGCTAAATTTATGATTAACACGCAATTAGAAACACAAGCTCCAATACCACATCGCAAGACTGCAGTTCGTCTTTTGTTGTGTGTCGAGCAGAGTCGGACAAAAAATCCCGGTTGAGTCTTCATAACATGAGCTGAGGATCTTGGAAAAGATCGTTCGCGTCACAGGAATATTTAGTAATCTAATTTTTACTGTTATTTAAGTCTGAGCGTCGCATTTGGCACAGTTACCCTAGTTATTACCTGCTAAGTGTAGGGACCGCCCTTTCAGAATGACTCAGCGTGATTCTTATGGTCGTCCAGGAACCAATCCTCATGTTTTTGAAGTATTATAAGTTGGCATCCTCAAAGGCTATCAAAAATCATTTCATTACTTTAAAATAGGATTTCCAGGCAAACACAGGAACACCGGTCAATAATTCGAACGTATGATAAATGCCCGTCAAGCGTTATATCAATTCCAGCGCAAGACATGGTGATTCTTCCAAACAAGGAACGACAAACGTTTGAAGAAAAAAATTAAATAAAGATTGGCTTGAATAAAACCGACCCTAACGCTTTACGCGACAAAGGAAATGCATCGGAAATGGGCGGTTCAAAGAGTCTACAGTAAAGAGCGTAAAAACGAAAATTATTTCAAAAGAAGAGTTCAAACCTCAAACGTCAAAGAGCATGATAAAACATGATCGAGAAGCAAAAATCCCTAAAATACTATTGGCAAGATTAGCACAAATTCTGCCATTTGGACGAAAGGCAGAATTTCTAAGTTTAAGCGTAGCCCTGGATCGATAGAGAAAACGTAGCCATGAATAAACAAATAATTTGCAATTTTGTATAGGAGAAATAAATCGTTACAGAGAGAAAGATAATAGAAACTATTTATATCTTTGGATAGGTGTTTTTTCATTCTATCTGGAAACCAACTTTTACTATTTTTCATTTTCGGGCTAGCTAGTTATCAGCTAGGCGCGAAGCCCTGCTGTCATTTTGAGTGAAAATTGGGATCGATCGGTGGCGACAAAAAAGCTCGGAATGCTATGCAAACGCTTTTAAACTGGGCAGTGAATTTTTGGGTTCTGGAAAAATAAGGCTACTTACTGGTGGAAAATTTTAAAAAATTAAATTAAAATACCGTCTTTGGCAAAAAAAACTAAACCAAAATTGTCAGAGATCCGGGCTTAAAGCGGTTTTCTTGACGCCCTCCGCAATTCGTGTACCTCTCGTCAACAAATAGAGTTGAATACTAGTTATGTGGCCTCGAATATAAAGTAAAGGCGTTGATATTGTGCAATAGGGGCAATTTCGGGAAGGATAAATAAATGGAAGGAAAGCATTGGAAGCTACCGTAGAGACGTAGAGGAGTCTGAAGGTGGCGATGGACAAGACAAAAGGGACTTATCGGGTACGATAGTAGATCTGGGTGTGCTACTCCTAGATTTTACCCCCTGGGTCGTAAAAAAACCTCTCCTCTTCAAGCTGCGGTAGTATTATACTTATGTCGGAGACAGAAGGAAGTATTTCCCTCAGCGCAATTTTTCAAACATGGCAAGGAAAGAGATGATTGGAAAGTCAAGGAATGGAGAAATAAGATTATTTACGGGTATTGACGACTCATGTACTGAATTAGACCGAGAGTTATATACAGAAACTAATATATTATTATGCACCTACCTTGTAAAAAATCACATCCATTTTCTTCTTTGTTGGAAACAGTAGTCCGCCGTTGTGCTGACAATATCCTTCCGGCTGTTGAAAAGTCGCGAATCCACAACATCTTAGCTACACCCCGCTGACCCAGAGTGGGAGGGGCATTGTTCTTCCGTTGGCATACTGTAGATCCTTGTTTCTAATTTCGAAAAACGCAGATTTCATTCATTGGAAGGTCTAATGTTCCTTGCAATTTTCAGTCGAAAACTCCGCCCATACTTGAAAAAAACTTGTAAGTTTTGCTAATTCGACTACTTTAAACATGCCGGAGCAAGACGAATGGGAGTGTTTGGCATTTCCTCCATTCAGGATCTGAAAATTTGAACATGAACTCAATGCAAGGAGGTGGAACTTGAAGTTAAATGCACTGTGAAAACACGCGAAAAATGGCTGATAATTGGCTTAATGCTATGATTGGGATGGGATTTCCGACCAGCAAATCCGACTTTTGGCATGCAAACAGTGCTGGGAGTGGAACAATAGGCGGAACGGAAGGAGGTCAGCTACAGGTTGAACATCATGTAGGGCACGAAGAGAGGGAAGAATGAGAATTTTGAGAAATTTTTGAGGATATTGGAATTAGAGGTTTTTTCGAATTTGTTTAGGTGGTATATGTAGCATCATAAGAGTGAATCTCACTTGCTCTACTCAATTTCTGACTTGTCTTTTCAGAATGCAGCCAAAGTTGCTCTTTGCTGGTGCCATGCTGATCTATATAATGCAGTCTACAAGTGCAATAAGTCATATTTCACAAGTCAATTTGGACTTTGAGCTGAAAAAAGCGCCCGGTGACAAATACTATAGAGCTGATATAAAAGACGATGACGTGGTGGATATGTATCAAAAATGGGTGGATACGGGCCTCAGCTCGTTGATGTCGGCGATCGCTAATCATAAGTAAGCCACGTCTTTATATATAATGTATTATTATTCATAACAAGTTGTGTCGAAGAACGGTCACTTCAGAATCATGTTTTTAGACTAAAACGTCAGCGTCGATCGATAATTCTAAAGTACGGAGAATGCTCATCAAGTGCCACTGATATACCAAAGCATGCCAGATGTCTCAGCAAACTGTTGAAGAATGAGATTAAGGCAGAAATAAGGAAACGACCTCATCGGCTTCAGAAGTACAGAAAAGAGATAGAAGGATTCAAAACCGATTTTTCACAGGATTCCGAAGACTTACACTTGCCTAAAACAAGGGGTAGAAGATCACCAAAAGTTCAGGCCTCTGATTCCTACACTCTCAAGACAAACAAGGAGCAAATGACTCCGCTTGGCCACATAGCCAAAGCTTTGATGGAGTCTGTGAAGAAATTGAAGGGCAAATCGGAAATCCCCAAATGGCAGAGAACTGTTGAGAAGTTGAAGACAAACGGAGCAAAAAGAAAAAAGTACCAAGAGATGATTGAGAACGATAGTGAGGAGAACTTGCCGAATATGCGACTGGGACTGCTTAAAGAAAAGATGGGAAACAAAGTGACGGCTGACGACCTGGATATGGAAAAAATTGTTAACGATCCAAAGGAGTTGAAGAAACTGGTCAAAAGCAAGAAGATCCCAAAAACAAAAGAGGATAAAGTTGTGGGCATGATCAAAGGCGCGCTGAAACTGATATACAGCTTGGCGGGGGAGAACACAACGAATTTTGAAGAGAGGAATATGAAGTTAGTGTCGCCAAGATTTTTGGGAGTTGTGCCGGAGGAAAAGAAAGAGGATGAGGTAAGAAGTCGGCCAAATATTATACAGGGCAGTGCATCTTTGTGGCCCGATTTGAATTGGCTATAACTTCTTCAGTTTTTGGCCAAATCTTAAAATCCTTTTTTCCTTGAATCCCCAGACATCCCCATTTTGTTTTATACCAAACATGTTATACATAGGTAAGCTTTGCCTACAGTTATTGGATTTATTCTTGGAGTTCATTTTTTCGTTATAGCCAATTCAAATCGGGCCACAAAGATGCCCCACCCTGTACATGATTCTGCAATCAGAAAGTAAAATCTAAAGTCTATAAAATTCTAGTCCAGGGAAATAAGTAAAATCTGGATTTGACTGTACTCAAACTGGGTTATTTTTTGAGTAATATAACCTAGTCCACTCTGACCAACGCTATTTTCAGATCAGTCTAATCTCGCCCTCACTCTTCTCTCTCCACGACCAAGGCGAAGGAATTGAGAACCTGACCAGTCTCCCCAATCTCCTCAAAGGATTCTCCAGCCAAGATCAACAACTTTGGCTGGATATCATTATGGAGGCAGCCGGAGTGAATGAGCAAAGCGATAAGCTTGAGCAAGATGTAAATGAGATTGAAATAAACAAAACACGGTCCTTAATGACGAACATTACAAATCTGATCGATGAAAATGGCACTCCACTTTATGCGACAAAAGAGAATGCCACGGAATTGGGGATGTCGCCGGAGCACATCGAAATGTTCGAGAAGTTCCATACGAACTATAGTAAAGAGCAGGTAAGGAAGCAACTTTATGTCTAGTTTAGAAAAATCCCCTAATGTTTGGGACACTTTCTTGCCAAACATGCTTTTCTTTCCAATAAATCGTCTAAATTTTCAGTTGCGCGAGATGAACACCACTGGTTATTCGATCCTCAAACCGCATCAAATTGAGATGATCTATGGCCCGAACTCCCCATACGCCGATGCGGCCGTATATAACCGTCTAATGAACATGACTGAAGAAGAAATTCGTGATCATTTGCACGACGATTTTCAGCGGTTGGCGGAGTTGGAACACTTTAAAATCGATGAAAATGAATTTGCAAAATCTCAAACTAAGCATCATGACCGAAGAAGGAAGCGCCAGCTTTTGTCTGGTCTAATCTTATCGCCCGTTAGTTTCACCTGGTTAGTTGCAAACCCGTTGCTGGCTTCGCAGCCATTCATCCTGTCGCCGGTCATTTTCACGCCTCTCGTTTTGTCCCCATCAATTTACGGCGCGCTGATCCTGACCCCTTGGATTTTCACACCGCTAATCCTGTCGCCGCGTATTCTAGGAACGATTATTTTGTCGCCGTTCATGTTCAATCCCTTGATCTTGTCACCATTCGCTCTCCATCCGGCCATTCTGTCGCCGGGTCTGTTCACCCCGCTAGTTCTGTCACCTCTTCTCATGGTACCATTCATTTTGTCCCCTCAAGTCTTCACTCCAATTATTCTATCGCCCCTTTGTTTATCGCCACTAATTTTAAATCCTATGGTGGGATCTCCTCTAATATTATCACCATTTGTGCTGTCTCCGATTATTGCGTCGCCAATGGCCCTAAGCGCTTTGGTGTTGTCGCCATACGCTCTTTCGCCGGTCATCTGGAGTCCACTGATTGTGTTTGCGGCTGTCTTGTCGCCGTCATGGCTCAGTTAAAAGATTTTTTGGGCTAGCGAATTTTTGCAAGGTTTAAAAAAGTTAACAATCGCTGAATATATAATCAATTTTGTTTTTATCAAGTTTTTGCCTAATAAACTGAAGAGATTGAAACAATTTTCAAATCGCAAAGTCCTGAAATGGCTCACAATCAGCTGCGGCGATCAATCAGGATCACAAATTTACAGTAATTACCGCCTAAGCCGATTATTAAACATCGAGATTTTAGCTCACATTGGAAGTACCCCAAGTGCAACGCTCAGATTTTGATGAAACTCGGCACAAATTTAGGATAATTTTTTTCAAAAATATATGCGAGAATTCTAGCTCGCGCTTTGCAGAAAGAACCGAGATTTTAGATCGAAAGTTTGCGAAGACTTGACACTTTTTGCCGAATTTCGACACCAAAAATTTCATGCCTATTTCTATCATAGAGGGTAATATTTCCACAAAAAATCAATTTTTTCCGCACGAAACTAGCAAAGTTATGGCCAAAAAGCGCTTTTCTCCCTGACCGCTTTCCACGTTTAGCGTGCTCTCTCGGCGGCAAAGATCGTTCAATATCTCGGCGGCGCTTGCAAAGTGCGAGCTAAAACTTTCAGGAATTGATACATAGTTCATTACCGACGTGTGTGCAAAATTTTAAAAAATCTGAGCGTCGCACTTGGGGTAGTTTCCTTGTCCGCCTCCAAGCAGCAAACCTCATAAATTCTGCATCAATTCAAATTTCTACCATATCCCAAGTCTACTAGTTCTTTTCCCCCACTCCACTCAACCGGATAACGGATGAAAAACTACCATATCCCCCGCCAATTAATTCTCGAGCCGACATCCTTTCAACACGGGAAAGACGGCGGCATGTCGACCGCAATAGATTCAGACCGTGTTTCCGCACAAACCACTCGAACACAAAGCACGGCAGATCTGTTAAACGCGTCAGTTAAAGGTCAAATGATCTTCTCGGAGACGCCAAAAATGTTTTACACATGCGAAGCAGACTGCGAAGGGTCGAAAGCATGGCGAACGACCGCTGAAATGTGCGCAGCACGCGGGAGTCTTCTTGTTTTGCTCGACATGCAAGAAAAATTTGTTGAAAGCACCCTCCTCAAAGAAGTTGGTTTGAGCGTGGTGAATACGGTAGAAATTGTAGAAACAAAGTGTCTAAAGCCAATTAGATTTTCTTAAAATTTTGCACTTGCTGTGCAACACAAGTCACGAGAACCTGACTTGCGATCTGTAGAACATTACTCAACGATATTGGCCGCAAGAACGGGTAAACTAAATACGAAGAGCGTTCAAAAAGAAAGGGCTTCCCAACCAAATCGTTGCGAATTTCTCGCGGAAAAAGATAGTTTTTGTGACATCACACACGTCAAGCCGTACCACGACAATCGAGGAAAAAGCCGATTAGGGAAAGCAAAATTATTTTTTTTCTTTTTTTTGCCAGATAGAACCATAATTAGCTAGCTGGCCGCCTTCACAAGACCTTCATTAACAGTCTCTGTCGATCTAACATGCTCTTAGTAGATAAATCCAACCTCTGAAACATATGTCAGAGTTGTAAAAATTCCAAAGATCTTAGCCGTATGGGTATAAATATATAGCTGGAAAAAAAAGTGTAATACAAACGGAACTTTTGTGAGGATTGACCAAGGGAGAAGAGGCTTGATAGCCCAAAAATACGAAAAAATAAGATTATTTTGCTAAGTTGCCGTGTCCCAATCGCTTTTTCCCGAATTGATGACTTCCTTATTGAAATCAGGCCCTTACTTTCTGCCCATAAAAAAATATTTTGTAATTTGACAAAAGTCACGGCTTTCCCCGCCTATAACCTCATCACTTGCAATGCTATGCGCGTATGTAATTTGGAGTATTGAGAAAGAAATCTAAAGATGTTTTTTTGCGAAAACATTCGATTACCCAATAATTACAGAAGTTCAACAGTCAGGAAAACAAAAAAAATCCACCACAAAAAACGACGAACTGGCAAGTTCGCTGCACTCCGTCATTTGCACTTGCGGAAGGCATCAAACATCGTGTAGGAAATAAAACGGGATAAGCTATGTCAAATCGCAGCAAAAGAGTGTTGGTCTTCGATCCACCAAAAATGGGAGTGGTGAAGAAAGAAACCCCTTGATTTATGACTGGAATTGACAACCACAAACAACAGCCGCACGGAGCATAAATTACAGAACGAACAACAAGTTTGACACACGCCCGGTTACAAAACATTATAGGTTTTTTTACAAGACTTGGAATTATTCCAGGTTTAATACCGTATGGTTTCAAGCTCACATCAGAAAATTAAAATTCCATTTTGTTCTGCTGGCAATTTTTTAGAATGTGTGGAAATATGTAGAGTCGACTACAAACAACAGAAACACAAGGCACAGCGTACAGAAAGGACATTGAAATTAAGCAAATCATCGTTGTTTTTATAAAAAAAAAGGGGTTCAAGACTATCAAAGAAACCTTGCACACAGATTTTTATTATAAATAAAATTCCTCCGATTTTTTTCTCTTGCGCTTGTAGTGAAGCAATTATATGAAATGGATGAGAAAAATTGTTTTGCAAGGATATTATACTATATATATATATACATATATTATAATCACACATATTTTTTTCTGACTGAAAATCCCCCTTACAAGGAAAGGTTTTAACTGGGGGAGCCTTTGAATTTACTATTCCATAAATCGACACAAGCCACACAAATACAGTCAAAGGAGTGCCCCTTCACAGCAGCTTGCGTCGGCGCGTAGAACCGATTACGGTAGGGTTCAACCGGAGAAAGAAACGAACGGAAAATTGAAGGGGTCAGAGACTTTTTCATAGCGATCCAGACCAGCCAACACTGCTACTGAGAAACGGCCGGGCATCGTCCACAAAAGCGTGAAGATCAACAAAATACTGGTCCTTCCGGAAAGTAGCCGGGCCGATTTTTGGCGGTTGCAATTTTTTCGATAAATAGTTGATTTAGGGGTAGTCCCGAAGCGAAAACATCTCAAAATTTTGAACAAATTCTCCAAAAAATCTTTTTTCCCTGTCCCGAAGCGAAAATATTATACGGTATCGTTGAACCGAAATGTCGTTGACCCGAGGTGTCGTTGACCCGACCTGTCGCAACCCGAGTTGTCCCTGACCCGAAACGCCGTAGCACGACTCATTCTTGGCGAGATTGCCAACGAAAACTGTGATGGCCTGCAAGTCGATTGATTATTGGTTCTCTGCCTCAATGCCAGAAAAAATACGCGGAAAATATGTGCTTTTTACACGTCACTGTAAGCTGTCGATTGTCATAAAACAAAATGTAAAATGCTTCCTTATTTTCTCATGTTTTTATGATTGTTATCGTCCATCCCTGTGGCCAACGTTATTGGCTTTACGACGTAGTGGGCTGTATCGACGTCTCTTTTTTACTCGAAACTCATTTCCTTCGTCATCTTCACTGTCGTCGTCATCATCGTCGTCGTTCGGTCGAGCTTGCGCGAAATACATTTCGCTTTTCTCGAAGTCGAACGTTATGCACGTGTCTAGCAAGATCATCCTTCCCAAAATCCACTCCACTCTATCAGGATTGGGATCTAGGATTTGGAGCTGAAGCAGAGAAACATTATCCTGGGCTAAGATTTGGGGCAACATCTAAAGCGTCAAGGTCCGAAGGAAACCGTATCTCATCGTTTACGTCCACGTAGAAATCGAATTCATCGTTTCGCCGACTATCATTCAGCTGGTAAATGTCGTATTCGTTTCGATAGCGACTTAGCAGGCTCGGGAAGAAGGAGTTAAAGACATGTCGAGGCATACGTGCGACTCCATCACTACTGAGCATGACACGAAAGTCATGGACTTCAGACTTGTAGTTCAGGAAAGCAACAGCTTGTGCGTCAAACATCCATCCGTGGTCACCGACTACCGGAATGGGTTGCCAATCATCGTAACAGTCATTGGTGTTGTACGCTCCTAATGTGTAGCGTGGATCGAAGATGTGTGGGTGACCAATGGAAAGAACGGGTTGGTCGATGATCCCCTTTTTGTAAAGAACATTTACAAAGCCATATCCCACGGGGTCACGGCCAAATCCAATTTCACCTCTGAAAATTATGATTTTTGAAATGTTCCTTATGACATGGCAAGCCATAGATAAACGAGATGACTTACAGTGGCCGGTCTTCTGCGTTCAAGTACGGCGCGGTGGCCACCTGTAGTGTGAAGTTTGTTATCCCAAGGTCTACAGTGTTATATGAGGAGTCCAATAACTGCATCTCGTCTTCGACCCATACTCCGCCATCGCGGTTGCTCCGCGACCTCCAATACGCACTCAGCACTTTGAATTTGGTCGACAAATGCTGATAGTAGTAGCCCTCGCGAGCTTTGCATACCCTGTCAGCAGCTTCTCTGTCTACGCAACACATGGGGCTACAATACAAAGCGCAGAAAGTTTCTTAAGTTGCCAAAATCAGAGCTTCCTTCCTGAGCTCGCTTACCTTGCTTGCAAAGTGGTTTACATTTTCCGTACGTATCGTCGCAATTAAAATCACGGAGGCTGAGATCGGCCGTAAACAGTTGCAAGTCAAGCAGAGGCCTTTGCCTATGGGTTCCAAAAATGAAACTGTGGCCTGCGAATGCATGATGTGGAAGTTGAGCAACTTACAACCTTGTACATAGCCGCTATCATAAACTTCCAGCTCGATTACTCCTCCATACAAGAGCAGTGGCGCAATGAGTAAAAACATGTCGAACTTCATTTTTGCAGAGTCGTTGTTTGAAAAACAAGGCATTTTTCCTTGTATCAGAATTCGCCGGCTTAGGGCGCAGTTTTTTTGGCTCCTAGGGCGTGACGACTGATGGTTGCGGCGGATTTAAGGGGTGCGACAACCGCGTGTTCACCGTAACACATTTCGACTTCCGCATTGATAAGCGTAATCCGTCATAGGTGGGAAGTATGAACTTATGAAATCATTGTTAATTCTGACGCCTTTCCTCTTTATCTTTCGAGGGCTTATTGTTTGCTTTACCATTTGTTTTCACACCTCACCCATATAGACAAGAACTGTTGGAAAACGAAGCTTATGAAGTTATTTATATAAGATAAGGCAAATCAACGAAATACGGTACACGCGAAGTGTCCTGTTGATTAAAAAAGTCGGAGACACTTCGCGTGAATTCCAATGAAAAGCCAAATCTCGCGCGAAGTGGGCAACAAACAAAAAAACTTACCCGCGAAGTGGATCCCAGAAATTTTTGGACCTCGATGACTATGTCTGCTATTTGCTTGACGCTTTCATGAGGAATCGACCGATCTCTTGACAAAAAAAAATTTTATGCTGAAACGGAATGCCAATGTTTTTGTTGTATGGCATTTTTAGATAAACCAGCAAAATTTGAAGAAAATCTGCGCCAATTCAAAAAATCCTTGTCTTGAAAATCTAAAAATTTGCTCTTTAATACATAACTCTTTGCGACGAATCATAAGTCATACTTTTGTCTCAAGTTTTCAGCAGTTTTATCGGAAGTTATGCAAGTGATAAGGGTCTTTTTGCACTTTCTGTTATCATTTACCAAAGGATGAGCTAATAAAAAGGGATAGGTTACTAACTGTTTGGTTTTTTATTCCATTTTTTGCCGGTTTTGCAAATTTTATTCAAGAGTCAAAAAATATAGTTCATTTTTTAACCTAGTAGCAACTTGAACATGTTGTTTAATATCTCTGCTGCGCCTGCATAGAAAAAGTAAATTTTTTGAGGCGTTAATGTGTAGCTATGTATAATTATATCGAAAAAACTTTGAGGCAATCCCAAGCCAAATTTCATTATAATTTTTGCCTATTTTTCTATTGTCAATTTTTCATTTTTACCTTCGAATTTTTGTTGCATGTGATACCTGCGGCTGCGATGTCTGGCTTCTGTTATTTTTTGATTAAATCCTTCCGTCCCGAGGATATTAATGTCTTGTTTACTCAAAATATTTTCCGTCCTCACAATATTTGTGAGTCTGGAAATTTTTTTTTGATTCCCAAGTTCGACAGACACCTCTTTCTCCCATTTTCTGCATGCTTCCTGACCTCTTGCTTGATTCGAAATTCATAAACAAAAAGTCGGCGGAATCGCACTCGAATTTGATGGGAGGTGAGATGACAGTACTCTGGTATTTGCTTTCACGTCAAAGTGTCAATAACCCCGCATCATGTGGGATTATTTTTGTTTGCATTGCGAAAGTCATTATAATTTTTTTTCGAACTTTTTGCCTTTTTATTCGATTATTGTGAAAGCGATGCAGTAATGTTTTTCTCGGGGGAACTGTAGGTTCGAGGAGTGTTTGTATTGTAAGTTGTTGAACCCGAAATGTAAAATGAGGAGTTTGCATCATAAGGGATCAGAAATCGGGCTTACAAAGAGGGCATTTTTGGCTATAACAAGGTGTTTTGTAGATAGTAAAAACTAATTGTCCATAGCGTGACGTTAATATGCGCATATGTCCTTCAACTCTGCACAATACTATGCTCACTAGTCCACACAAAAAGTGACTAAATATTGAGTTTGCCCTTTACAGAGGAACTCAAGATGTTTAGCGATATTTTCAAACAAAATGTAGTTAGTGGAATGAAGAGAGCGGTCAGAGAAAACTAAAAATTGCGCCCTCTCTCTGCAAAATCCTCTTGCTGGACTAGAGGTGGCAATCGGGCCGGGCCGGGCCGAATTTTGCGGCCCGGCCCGCGGGCCGAAGTGACCAGGCCGGCCCTGGGCTTTTTCAAATTTGCTCAGGCCCGGCCTGGCCCGGCCCGGTGAAAGCCCAGGCCGGCCCGGCCCGGCCCTGTTTGGCCCGCTACTGCAAAAAGGTTGGATAAAACTCTATGCACTCTCTACTGGAACTTTTTATGCCTTCCAGCGGGGTTTTACGTCTATATGAGTGGAATTAAAACGTCTAGTCGGCTGACTGGAACAGCCGAACAGGTACCTAAAACCTAGCCAAAAAATTGGATTGTGCCGGGTTTTTTATCCTATAGAAAATTAGCTATGTAAAAATCTGGACGTTATGAGGCTGCATGTTTAATCAAAAACTGCGTAGATGCGTTCATTTACATCAAAGAATCAAATTACAGTGAAATGTTTAAGTTTATCATCAAAAATTCTAAGATTTGCCCGATCCTTGCATATTTGGGTGGGATTTTACATATACATATTCAGTGATTTTAAAGAGTTTGAAAAGGTGGTAAAACAGTATATAAGTCAAAAAGGTTTGATTTAATATCCATCCAACGGATATTAAATCAAACTGCTAAGCATTTGTGCTTTATTTTGCTGGTTCAGTATTAATTTTTTTTCACTTATCCACCTTCCGGGCCGGGCCGGGCCGAAAGTCTCGGCCCGGCCGACGGGCCGAAGCAGTCAGGCCGGCCCTGGGCTTTTTCAAATCTGCTCAGGCCCGGCCCGGCCCGGCCCAATCACCGGGCCCGGCCGGGCCGGGCCGGCCCAGCCCGATTGCCACCTCTATGCTGGACGGGCCAAAAAGTTTTGCCACGGCTGCACAGTGCGCCATCGTGCGACAAACTTGTCGCGCGGCGACGAGTAAAATTCACAGTGCACTGCGACCCCGCACAATGCAAAAAAAGTGGTTTGGAAAAGGGTAAACAACGCACAGTGCGTTCCTCTTTCGCACCCCGCTAAATTTTTATCGCGCAACTCCTTGTCGCAACGAATCTTTCAATTGGTTTAGGGGTCTTCGAGGGTGCTGATTTTGAAAATCGTGTTCCTTTTTTCTGAGCTTGACTAGGTCACGACCTAGGTCTAGTAAAGTTCAGAAAAATGAACATGATTTTTGAAATCAGCACCCTCAAAAACCCCTAAACCAAGTGTTTCCCGAAAAAATTACGCAATTTTCACACGGAGTCGCTTTACCCCATTTTGGATCGCAATCCGTGCGGTGTCGCAATCGATGGAATTTGGGTCGCAACGCAGACTTTATGCGTCCGCAGAGTGCAAAAACATGTCAAGACTTTATGACCCGCCTAGTACAAAGACAATCGATTTTTTTGTGGTCTTTACTCTGTAACGTAAAAATAAGTCTTCGGCCGCTAATAAGAACAATAAAAAAGTAGCTTTTGGCACGTGAATCATAGCTTTTTCGGAAAAATGAGACTACAAATCTCACATCGGTTTTAGAACCACTCTCTTTTAATTTATCTCATATTGCATCCAAAATTACACACCCACTATACCATTACGAGATTGTAGGAACAAAATTTTTCTTTTCAAAAAGCTTTATTTTTTCAACCTTATTGTTTCCTAACTTTTTATGGCTAAAAAGTTCCTCGGTTTCTCTTTCATGACGAACGCCGATCCATCACGCTTTGCAAGTTTTGGAACATAATCTTCGGCTGAGTTACGGCTTCCTTTCAGCTGTTCCAAACCCTCTCAAACCCTTGGAATGTATGCTGCTTTACAATTCCCAAAAAACCAACCAATTTTTTTTTCAAATCCACGTTTAATTTTTCTCTCATTTCTCAAATAATCCGATTACTTTTTGAGATCGATTCTTTTGCGTCATTGGCTTCGTTTTTTAGACGTGGCTTTGGATCAAGAGAGTGAGGTCAAATGAGAAAAGAGAGGTAAATAAAAAAACTATCGGGAAATTGGCCAACGTTTTTTCGGACTTTGATTCCTAATTTCCTCTTGCTGTTCGAATAAGATTTTTTTGCTGGTTTGGTGGGAAATTTCTTTCTGTTTTTACAGAGTTTTATGACATTTGACAAATTTTTGCCTGTATTTTTGAAAGGTCAAAACTTACAGGAGAAGTACTCCAATTGCGATGCTCAGATTTTCTTTAAATTTTGCACACACGTCGGGTACGGACTAAATATCAATTCCTGAAAGTTTTAGCTCGCGCTTTGCGGGCGCCGCACGGTTTTTGCCGCCGAGAGAGCACGCTAAACGTGGAGAGCGGTCAGAGAGAAAAGCGCTCTTTGGCCATAACTTTGGCAGTTTCGTGCGGAAAAATTAGATTTTTTGTAGAAACATGATCCTTTAAGGTAGAAATAGGCATGAAAATTTTCGTGCCAAAATTCGGCAAAAACTCCTAAATTTTCGCCGACTTTCGATCTAAAAATATTCCTGCAAAGCGCGAGCTAGGACTTTCGCATATACCTTAGATAAAATTTTTCTAAATTTGTGCCAAGTTTCATCAAAATCTGAGCGTCGCACTTGGAGTTCTTCCCCTGTTATAATAATAAAACCTTGGCATAAAAGGTTATGTTACTGTAAGGAATTTTTTTTATATTTAAAAAAGTATCAGAAAATGTTGAAAGTAATTTTTCCGGCAGAGGAAAATCAAAATGTTGTTCTTTATGGATCCAAATCTTCCCTCGATATAAACCCTTTTCAAACGAACTTCCATACAACGGGACCTGGCTGTATCAAACAATTTCGAAAGTCCAAGGATCAGCTCAGGCCAAGGTTGGCCTAAGTTCAATAAAATTCTATAAAGGCTAAAATTTTTGTTGGCTTACGATTTGTTCGAGAGAGTTTTGACTCTGGCTTGTAAGTGAAGCAGAAACATTTTAAAATACGACGGTTTGTTTTTGCTAACTAAGTTTTTCATGCCTGTAATCTCTCTTCGGCACAAGGATTACAGTACTTTAAATCTCCCTTTTTCTTTTCACGTGAAGCTCACCGGAACGCCTTGTATACGGTTTACTGTACCGTGCAAAAAATGGCATTACGCAAAACATAACATCCGTTCGGCTTCTCGAAGAACTTGTGTTCCATTATAAGAAAAACAAGCAAAAATTGGCATCATAAAAAAAGGTTCCTGAAAAATTAAAATTCTAGGTTTAATTTTGAATATTCAAAAAATTGGTTTGTAAAACATTATCGTTTTTGTTTATGGAGGCAAATTTTTTTGGATTAATTTTAATATCCTAATTTTACTTGTAATTATATTCATATTTAATTTTATCTATTCAAATTTTAATTTAAATATTCAAATTTTTTCCTTTTCCATTTTCTCCATTATACCCTCTTTTTGTCGCTCCACATATCCCTTTCATGGCTATTTGCATAGTCATTCACTTCGGGATTAAGCGAGTTTTATTTCATTTCCCCCGCGCCTCTCCTCAATGAGTCAGTTTGGGGCCAGATTTCCCCCAAAAACGGAGTCCAAAAACTCTTTTGGAATTCGGATTTCATAACTCTTGTTTTTGAAAAGCCGTTGTTTTGGGAGTTTTTGGCATTTTTAAGCAAGTTGAAATCGGGGAGAAGCAAACTGTGTTTACAATTTTTCAAAAGCTTTAGGGGGTTTATGAAAAGAACGGTGTTTTGAAATAGAGAATTTTTATTTTTGTATTGAAAATATACTTCATTTAGAAGTTAGAATCTACCGTGTTCATGGGTACTTCATTTGCGACTTTTTGGATTTCTGTCGTAAACATAATAAGACAGATTTTTGTGTTATCCTAAAGAATTGTTGCTTACTTTGAAAACATACCAATCTCTGATTTTTAATTAATAAATAGAGTACTACAGGTGTCTGCTCTGTAATCAACAAACTCTTAAAAGTCACCTTCTACATATTTTACTTATAATTATTGCTCTTGAAGCCCTTGAAAATTAATTATAATACTAAAAAGCAACTTGTCTTCGCCCTATAATTCTGATCCTGAAGCAGGGTCATTCATTCTATAATTCTTATCCTAAAGCAAGCTCAGCGTATTTTAAATTCCCAATACCATCAATTTCTCACACATTCCAATCTTGCCTTTGTCAAAAATGACTTCCTCCAGATTTTCTTTTCAACCTTTGAAATTCAAAAAAATCCCCCGCCTTTCCCATTTCCCGCAGAATCCGAGCAGCATTCTGAGGATTCGGCTTTTATACAAATTTGGTCTCCATTCACAGAACCCAGCGGATTTTTTCTCCCGAAGAATTTTTCAATTCAATTCCGTTGGAATCTTTCTGGCCTTGGCTTTGGGGCTTTTAGGTTATTGCGAGCCAGAAATTGAAGGGATGAGTAAGATGTTTTTAGGGGATTGGGGTGAAAAAATGTATTGGTTTTTGAGATCTCACATTTTTTATTGTTAATTACAAGGCAAGTACTCCTACTCCAAATTCGGCGCTCATTTTTTTTTAATTTTGCGAAAATTTTGGGGATAAGTCCCATATCTATTCCTGAAAATTTCAGTTCGCTCTCTGCAGAGGCAGCCGAGATATTCAGCAACTTTTCCTTGAGAGAGTATTTCTTGCTAGTTTCGTGCGAAAGCAACTGATTTTTTGTGGAAACGGTAGTCTCTACGGTAGCAACTAACAAGGGAAGTACTCCAAGTGCGACGCTCAGATTTTCTTTAAATTTTGCACACACGTCGGGTATGGACCCTAATATCAATTCAGGAAGGTTTTAGCTCGCGCTTTGCGGGCGCCACCGAGATATCGAACGACTTTTGCCGCCGAGAAAGCACGCTGAACGTGGAGAGATGTCAGAGAGCAGTTTCGTGTGGAAATTTTTGATTTTTTGTGGGAACATTATCCTTTACGGTAGAAATAAGCATGAAACTTTTCGTGCCAAAATTCGTCAAAAAGTCCTAAATTTTGGCCGACTTTCGATCTAAAAACCTCGGTTGTTTCTGCAAAGCGCGAGCTCGGATTCTCGCATATATGTTAGAAAAGATTTTTCTAAATTTGTGCCCAGTGTTCATCAAAATCTGAGCGTCGCACTTGGAGTAGTCCACTGTAAGTTCAATTTTGTCGGGCATGCCCGTCCCTTGTAAGTCAGGTTTTTTTTTTGCAATTCCGAACCTCCACAATCGTCATCATCTCTAATCTTCGAGCGTTCTAGAATGTTCATCTCCCTTTGCTAGATAGCCAGAAGAGCTATCGCCGCGCGGATTTAATTATGTATGTAATGAGCACCCAGAAGGGGTAAATGCAATTGTTTGAATAGCAGATTTCCTCCGAACAACACATGTTCGTTATTTAATTAATTTTGTCCACAAAGAGTAAACAATACGACCAAAGGTTGTTAGAAATGTTTGCGGGAAACGAATGTTTTGAACCGTAGGGTTTACTTTTACTTTTGGGTTTAGAGGCCACGATTATTGAAGTGAAATAGGGGCCGAAGGGTAGAAAAAATGAGTTTAGTTTTTGTTGATTCGTGTCCATTATATCCTTATCTTCAGATAGGATGAGCGTCAAGAACGAAAAATCTTCTAATTTATTCGAAATCGCTCTTAAATTTTCTCTCCCTAAATTACCTTCCATTTCCAAAAATCGCCATTTTTCTTTTGCTTCAAGCTCTAATTTAGCCACCTGCTGAGCCGCATTTTCTCCTCGACGAATTTGCATATAAATCATGCATAAATTATCTCGAAATTCGCGAAACCCCGCGCGCTAGAAATACAATATGGTCGACGGGGCGGGGGTGGGGGGAAGGGAGTGAAGTGCCTCACGTTTTCTCGCTCTACTCGCCCTCTGGATTCGGATCCACGTCTCGCTTTTCCGAATGAGTTTTGCGGGTTTACTCGAAAAAAGAACCGGGTCCGGAGGGATGGCTAATGTTCTTAACAATCGTATAGTTTCGGGTCGAATATGCAAAATATGGGTGAGGGGATGGGTGGAATTTGAGACGCTGTTTTGATGGATTTCTGGACAAAGGGCTTTGCGGTGTTTTGGGAGTTTTGAAAAAGGAAATGAACCTTGTAGGGTGTTTGTTGGGGTTTGAGAGATCTCTTGAAAAAAGTCATTTTTTGAGTTTTTTAAATCGCATTTTGAGCTTTTATAAATTGCCAAAATTAGTATTTATTCGATGAAATTCAGAATAAAAACTTTGTTTTTTTATTCTCCAAAAATTTTACTTTCCAATTTTCGTAAAAAAATTAGTTTTTTTTCAAAAAATTAGTCTTTCTCTGTGGAGTCAAAATTGCAAAAATTACAGTAATTTCCTTTGTCTTTGTGGGCTCAAAAAACTGGTCAAACGGTCAGAGCTCTCTCTCTCCCCGACGGGTTAATCCGTCTCTACTGCATGGAACGCGTCGGATAAAAAAATGCAAATTGAATTATGTCAAATCGAGCATTCGATAAAAAAACATGACTTAGAGATTATTGACATGTGTTTTAGAAATTACTCACTTTTTTTATAACTTTTGAACTCAAACTTAATAACGAGGCAAATTTCATTTATTCGGCGGTTTGTGGGGTAAGAATTTGATGACATTACATACTGTGAAAAAATGTGTTTAAAATAAGACCCAGCGATTAAATTTAGGCCTATTGGTTTCTGAGATATGCGCAAAGGAATTAACGCTTCGTATTTTACACTTATTTTCTAGTTTGGATCGCTGTCTGAGCACTTATTTTTCATAAGCTCTATTGTAAAACTGGTATCACCAATCTGTCTGCTACACATTTTAAAATTATTTTTTTACAAAGCTCAGACCAAAAATTAAAGCATCCGGATTGCCTTTATTATGTCTAGTTCTGATTGGAAGTCAAAACAAGCTGACACCGCCCAGCATCACTGTCTCATTACTTCCTGTCCGCTTATCTTGATATAGCACCACTCATTTCCGGTAGTTTAACTTCTGACTTTCCATAGTCAGATTCAAATAGAACTTTACAAAATTTGGAACGTCACTGAGAGGAGATTATAAAGTTGAGGGAGGATGAACTTTACTTTTTGTCATTTTAGAGCGATTTCTAGTGAAAATTTTTTGAAAGTAAAGTAAATTTTGCGACTCGATATATCTGCCGGGTATTTAATCATCTTTGCGGATTATTTGCATGATATTTTTTTTTGACATGCACCAAAATGTATGTACATGTAATATGTGTGTGTTGTATGTATTTACAAGATGTATTTTTATTGTTCGTCAACCTCGGCAATAACAAGCAAATCAAATTATCAATCAGTCCCTATGACGAAAATTTCTACATCCTGCATGTTTATTCAACCTTCTGTTAATAAATGTTATCTCGGCATAAAAATTGACACATAGGACGTTCGAAATTGCTTGTTATATAGTAACACCGCTGCAGAGGAATTGAAATCGCAGTTTCTCCTTTTTACGAACGTTTTAGTGTCCATTTGGTTTTCATAAACTTGTGGTTCATGTATGACCTCAGTTGGTCAAAAATTTGACCCAATTTTCATTGTTTTAGCACACAGAGATCGCCTAATTACCACTGACACCTCCGTCTTTCCCTCATTCCCCTATTCAACCCCTCCCTGTCCCCCTTAAAGTGCCCTTCCCCCATTTTTTAAATGCTTTCCCGTGGCTTCGAACGCCATCTGTAAAACCTCCCCAACGAATTTCGCGAATAATTGTTTCCGTAATCTTGGAATTGCCGCTTTACACCGAGCCTCCGCGGTTCGCCCACTTTTTTCCTTTGATTTTTGGCCAACCCATAAATAAATGGAACAGGAAAAAAAGAAGTGTCGCCGGAACGGCAAAAGAAAGAAGGGCGAACTGCTGGTACGGCGTTTATTGAAGGGTGAGATGGGGGTTTCGAATTCAGGACAGACGCAATTTTGAATATTCGAAGGGATGGGCGTCAATGTAAAGAGGGATGTGTTGGATGGAAAGTATTTGTTTTATTGGCTGAAGATATTGCTTTTTTGCTATTATTAGGATTGTTTTTGAGGAATGCCCAAGCAGGGTAACGTGAGCCTCTTCAAGTACGTTTCTTTTTACATATAACTGCCATTCTATGGGGTTCAAATTCCATCTAGCTAGACGTCATCAAAACATTTTGCTCGTAACTTTTACTGTTCTTATAAAACTGCCTTCTAATCCACTTAAATTTAGTGCATTTTCCATCGATTTAAATCCCCATTTTCCTTCAAACTCTCTATGGCAAATGCGTCACCCTCAAATTGACCGGTTCGCGTTGGTTTTGTTTATTTGAGTCAGCTGTATTTTCGCAATTTTCGACTTAAAATAGTTGAAAAAGAACGTTTCTTTCCGGCTCGGTTATAACAACTGGCTGAGTCATCGCGAGAAAACTGTCACTTTTACATCTAAAAATGACTCTTCAACCTAAAAGGGGTCAGGTATAAAGCGTCTTCGTGCAAGTGCAAGATGAGTAATAGACAAAAGTCCCCTTTGATTAGTTTGTTTGAGCAGTAGTTTAATACTTTTGCACCCACAATTGTCTTATCATGCGGAAAGGAGGAGCTTTGTGTGTGTTTAACCTGGACAATAAAAAGTGGAAAAAAGGTTGAATGAAGGGGATTTCCGGTAGCCTAAATGCGAGGTGATAGTGGATTTTTTCGTCACAATTTTTCCCTGATTTTTTTTCAGAATCTCTACTAAATATCTGGCCAAAAAAAATATGAGAAACTGTAGTACACCATGGTGTATTAATCTTGTTTTATGGTATATTCAGACCCCTCTCCTATTTGTTTTTCAATTTCTGTTTTTTAATTCCTATGTTGTTTTCAACTATGCATTTCCCTAATGGTGAACCCTGTGTTTTCGTGAGCCCATGAGCTTCCTCCATTTCCCTCGAAGCAAAATATATTTACTGTTTTCCAACTTTATTCGTTTTGCGGACCCAAAGCACCATGACCAACCTTCTACTCAGCGATTGCGCAATACCTTCCGAGGTTGCGCAATGTGCCTTTTTAAAATTAAAAATTCCCCTCATTCTTGGTAAAAGAGTGATATTTTTCGTGCTCTACTGTAGCAGGTATCTTTAAACGGCCAGTACAACCACTTTTGCATTGCACTTTTTATAATAGATCCTTCTTTTTCCCCTTGAAATGCACCTCTTTTCAACACTTACATTTTTCTCATGCCGTCACTTTCTGTGTTTATTCCGTGTGGCCACCCTAATAGACCTAATGTTTTTCCCCCTCTTTTTCAACGTTCCTTTCTGTGCGTACATGTTTATTGAGTGGGTTTCTGGGAAATTTTTACGAGTGCCAAGCCTAGGCCTTCGGAAAAATAGACGTTTTTTCAGTCGTCTGACGGTAAATTCTTTAGGAATACGGAAATTTTATTCTCTGTGAGTTTTAAATTTTATTCTTTTTGTGATGTTTTACAAGGAAGTTAGGGGGGTTCTTTCGGATTTTCTAAGCTTCTTGGATCTTGAGGAAATGTTTGCAAGACCACTGGGAGTTCGTCAAAAGAATTCCGAAGATTTTTTTTATGTTTTTCAAGTTTGAAAATGGCTAAACTTGAGTATTTATTGTAAATCAAAAAATTTGAAATAATCATTTTACAGCTAAACGTGATAAAAAGTAAATTCTAAAATGTTTTTTTTTTTTGCCAAACTCTTGCATATTTCACGTTGGTGTTTGGCCCAGATCCGGTCCCTAATCCATCAATAGTATTTCTCGACGTGCAAAACCCAATGTCCTTTTATTGCATTTCACACGATAAAGTTCTCAAACCTACCCCAAATCCCTCTTTCTCTAACAGTGCTAACCCCCATCGCCCCTTTTAACCCCCCTCCATCGTTCCCCCCTCTCTTCTCTCCTCCAATTCCCTCCCGCATCGCCCTCACATCCCCGCCATCCCCTCTGGATGCCCTGCCCGGCTTTTCCTTATAACGTTCTGCGCGCTTTTTCCCGACCGAAAAAATAAGAGTTTCCCTCCCTCCCCAAAACTTTGTTATTGGGAAAAAACGTCGCGGTTTTCGAAACGGCTGGTATCCTCTAGTCGTTTTTTGGGGACGCTCAAATATTAGTCTTTCTGGAAGGACTTGATTTTCTCCGTAGCCGCGGCCTTCGGGCGAAATGGACCGCGGTTTTCGAGGCGCTTCGGAAATTAAGGAGGTTCTTGTTTGTCGCTGGTTTTTGACCCAGAATGGATGCGAATGGGAATAAATCCTGGATTCTATTCAATTGTGGAGGGAATGAAAAGGGTTGTTCTTACACTGGCTATACGTGGATTGTTCTAGAAGGCATGAAATTCGGGTTTTTCGTTGATGATTTTTGTATAAATTGCTTGTTTTTAATGATTTTTTGGTATTTTTTCGAAGCATTTATCAAGTTTTCGCTTTGAATATTCAATTTGTGGGCTCCAAAACACATTATTTTATAATTTTCAAGGTTTCATTTTTTAGGACTTTTTAGGACTTTTTTCCATTTTAATGAGGTTTTCCCCTATTTTAATGTAGTATTCCCTGTGTTTTGCCTTTTTTGGATCTTGCCTTGGAATTTCCAGACTCTCAGTACTATTATCTATAACCTACTAACATTTAAAGCCCGTTTAAATCACATTTTTCAACAGTTTGATCTACTGCAATACCATCAATCCCCGTTTATCCCCTTTCTTGTGCATTATCAACAATACTTGCGATGAAATGATAAACTACCCGATTTATTTATCCAAAAAGAACCCGCAAACACGTCGCGCTTTCGTTCCTTTCAAATTTTGATTTACGATATGCACACTTTGTGCGATAAAATCGTATCACTCTCGGCGATTTTATGATTAATAAAAGTTTTAAAAATGCTTCTGAATTACTTTTTCAGTATTTTCCTATAATCTACACCGTAAAAACCATATTTTTCTCGCTGAAATCTTTGGTTTTATCCCACTTTATTACAGCGAATATCAAAAAAACTAGAAAAAATCTCCTTATGGAGTATTTTCGTGCGGATTATTGTGTTTTCGGCTTCACAAAACAGCTGGAGTTGCGTTACGGAGATTGAATAATATAGTCAACGATCGTGACCAATGATCAGAACGGTGTATGGTAAAGTCATCCATAGAAGGTATACCTTCCATATACGGAGAGCGAATTGACCGTAAAATATTAGAAAATAGGAGCAGCTAATTTAGAGGGGAAGTACACCAAGTGCGACGCTCAGATTTTGATTAAACTTGGCACAAATTTAGAATAATTTTTTCTAAAATATATTCGAGAACCCTAGCTCGCGCTTTGCAGAAACAACCGAGATTTTTAGATCGAAAGTTGGCGAAAATTTGACACTTTTTGCCGAATTTCGGCACGAAAAGTTTCATGTCTGTTTCTACCATAGAGGGTAATGTTTTCACAAAAAATCAATTTTTTCCGCACGAAACTAGCGAAGTTAAGGCCAAAAAGTGTTTTTCTCTCTGACCGTTCTCCGCGTTTAGCGTACTCTCTCGGTGGCAAAGATCGTTCAATATCTCGGCTGCTCTTGCAAAGCGCGAGCTAAAACTTTCAGCAATTGATACTGCAAAAATTAAAGAAAATCTGAGCGTCGCACTTGGGGTACTTCCCTTGTTAGCTGGAAGGATAGTAAAAGTTTGAGGGTCATTTAAAACGCGGCATGCTGATAAGCTAGCCGAAATTAGGGCATTTTTAATTTTTTAGGCTCATTATATTTTTAGGCTCTATTAGAAATGAGATAGACAGGTAAATGCCTCGGCTAACACTGTAGTTAGTCACTGTTAAATTAAATATTTCGCAAAAATTTATGATTTTAATGAGTTTATTAGGTGGGCCAATTTTGGCATGAAATCCTTGTTTTAATCTTGAATTATGTATGTCCTTTATACATTATCCAAATTTTGTTTTTTTCATGGTCTTATCTATCCTATTCTTCACGATCCATTCCAAAGATCCCAATTTTTGACCCTTCATTTCCTTTAGACCTCAAATCTCCTCAAATTAAGCCTCAAAAACCAGCTTAATCCCTCATCTCCCCAAAATCCCAATTATTCCCTCACATCCCTCCCCGATTTCCAAAGCCTTGCCCTTTCTTCGAACAGATTCAAATTCTTTTCCGTTCCGTTTTCGGACATCCATTTAGAATCCCGAGGACCTCTGACCTTCACAAAACAGAACCCCCTCGATTTTTATGACGATCCATTTTTTCGGGGTTTTTCTAAAGAATCAGAAAAAAAGAAGTCATTTTTGAGGTGGACGCCATGTGGAATTACCTTGAAAAATGACGCGGATCGGAATTATGTTCGGACTTTTTGTCGGTAAAATGCGCTTACTTCGAATTTTACGGATGGGGATATTATTTTGGGCGTTTCCGAAGTTATTTCGTTATTAAGCACTGTGCAAAAAATGAGTAAAATTCTGCACTGTGCGGGGTTTTCTTTTTTATATTTTTTGCACGGTGCAGTGCATTAATAAAATTTTTTTTTGGCATTATAAAAATTCTTTGATTTTCTTCGCACTACGCAAAAAAAATAATTTTTATCCGCTCGTTGCATCTACAATTGTCACTAATTTTTGCACCGCACCGTGCAGTTCCAAATATTTTTTCTATCTTTCCCTTCCGAAAAATTTCAATTTCAAAATTCCTGACGCATCAGGGACATCCTTACAAACAAAAATTAAGCCCTGCTAAACCCTTTCAACCATTTTGATGACCAATCTATACAAAAATATCTTCTCCATGACGAGAGTCGTTCAGTGATTTAAAAGTGTTTGCAATCGGTTGACGAGTCCATAAAATGGGATGATTCATCAGAATAGGCCACGTACAGGAGGTGAGGCTACTGATTTATAATTTGTTTGGTTTATTGGAGCTTTATTACATGTTTTCATCATTTCTCGGTGCGATATGTAAGGTGGTTTATTTTTATAGAGAAATTTGAAGTCCATTACAATTCTTTGCGTCAGAAATTCAGATTTTTTTGTTTTTGGTTTGAAACAGTGTTATTTACAACAAAAAAAAGTTTTTTTCGAGAAACCTGCAAAAACTGGTTAGCAAAACGTTTACCTTTTGCCCGACATCCTCTTTTGTCGTACTCTTTCGTACTAAAATCATTCAATTTCTTAGACGGGCCTGCAAAATACAAGCTTAAATTCTTTTTCCGACATCAATACGGCTTATCTATTAGACTATGATTGCCAAATTCGTAGAAAATTTTACACTTGGCCCACTTCCCCTTTTCAAAATACAATCGTGTTCTGTGCATCTATATATAAAATAAAACACACTTCGCAATCGGATTCGTCACGTCAAAAAAAGGCCCTTTTAATCCGCAACGCATACTTTATTGTCTGATCAATATTTAGCCTTGTTCTTATCACCCCATTTGGATCATATGAAAGGGATATTACGCACCTTTCGAAATCATTTTTTGTTTTCGTTTTTTGTATGACCAGTGAATAATAGAGGATGTGATTTAAAGCCTGGAGGGTCCTATGGTAGTACTTCATTTTGTATGATTTTTGAAATTTTGGGAGGGCTCTTTTTACTATTGGTATGTCTTATTTGTCCTAAAAAAAGTGAAAATCATAGCAAGTGGCGCTCATAACTTCTGCATTTATACGGTCAGGTACCTGATCCAGTGACAAAAAACGTATCATTTTGCATCCGGGAAGTACCAAAAATGTGGCAAAATACCTCACTCTACAATTAAAAAAAACTCCGTTTTGAAGGGCTTCTCACAAAAAGTCGCCCTTTCCCTCACAAAAGGAGTGGCTGAAATCGGCGTTTCTTCACTCGGGAGGTATTTTGCTGCATTTTTTTATACTTCCCGGATGCAAAATGGTACGTTTTTGGCCAATGGATCAGGTTCGCCACGGTACATTAAACTTTTTTTTTCATTGCTTCCGCAATGCAAAAAAAGTGATTCATTTGATCAAGGCGGCCAAGTCTATTTTAAATTCTTTTCGTCTGTTTCGGGACATTACAAAAAACTCTTTACAATACTTCTTTGGCCCCGAACTTTGGCCAAATTTCAATGGATTTTTCTGGCAAATAAAAAAATTCTAGATAAGATCGGATAAGAGACGGGACGATTTTCGAATTTTTGTAATGTTTCTAGAAATTCTGAATGATTCCGTGGAGGAGTCGGAAGCTTTTCAGTAGCACATACTGATCAAAAACCGGCTCCAAAAATGTGTTTTTTATAACAAATTAGCCAGTGAATTGGATTGTTTTCCCTCGGATGTAAGAGTTTATTGATCGCGCACTTGTTCTACGGCGGTTTTATTGGTTTTTGAACAGTGAGACTACTGGTTTTGTACCGAAAATACATTGTAGTAGATCAGGTGGTGGTGAGGTAGATTTTGAAGTAGTCTCCAATTTTTTTGCGTTTCAAAAGGCTTAATAATCCTAAGTTTTCTTTGCGCAACCGTTTAGAGACATTTTTACCCGATTTTACATGGGTTTTTTGAATTTTTGGTCTCACCACGAAAACCTGAGATATCCCTAAAATGGTTTCTTTTGATGATAATTGATGTAAAATTGCATTATAGCCCTTCTGCAATGCATTTTACTGCTATTTCTGCCATCTACGTCATATTTAACCCCTCTTTTTCCGCATTTGTCATCATTAATCTCTTCCACATAGACTACTGTCAGAAATTGCTCGGAATTTGCCAATCCTATGCACTTTTCAGCCCTCCGTCCCCTTGTTTTCGCTTCTCCTCAGATTTCACGCAGTTATCCTATTGGTCATGACACTTATTTACAAACAACCGCATATTACCCTTTGTGTTTATGGCAACCATCGATTGTGTTGGGGGGATTCGGGAAAATGTCCGACAAGGGTTTGACCAAAATTCTGAATGACAGCCCCGGCTTTATGACAGTCCGAGGGCCCCGAGGGAGCGCTGCGCGTTTTTTATTGGCTACAGCGCATTCTCGAGTAGGCTAATTTTTGAACCGGCCGATTTTGAAGCCGTTTTCGGAGGCGAAAACTCATTGCCGACAGGACTGCAGGAGTTTACCTTGACGTTTTACGATCTAAATTTGAATTTTCAAGCCATTTCGAGCTATAAAATACTGGTAAAAAATCTCAGGACCGATTTTTCTGAACATTGTCCATTTTTAGTCTAAATCAAGATAGTTTTCTTCAATTTTACCTTCGAATTGCCTTCAAAATGCGCTAAACTGATGGCCCATCCAACAATCTCGTCAGTATTTCGCAAAAATCGGTCATGATGACGGGTTTTCGGGACTCCTTTTTCCATTTTCCCCTAATCCTTCGGATTTTTCGGATGTCGTGTTATTTTCGGCGTTTTTATGGCCGAATTTTAAACGGTCTTACGCGAAATCACCGTCTCGAGACGACCGCCTCTTATGTTCCTTCTGTTTTTGTCCAAAAACATCCAAACTTCCGCCTCTTCAGCGAATTTTTTTTTTTTCTTTTTCAGAAACTCTTGTCATGTGTAATATAATTTTGACGTTTTGAGAGCAATTAACATGAAATTCCGGGAAATTTATAGGTGTTATACAGCTTTCACAGCTTCCCCAAGAATATTATCAAGAACAAAATCAACTTCTTCCCGGAAAATTGGGGGATCCGGCAATTTGCACCTTATTTTAGGTAATTCCTCCGAATTTCCTCAAATTTTATGGGATATTTTTGTCGAATCCGCGGTGGATTATGTTTCCTCTTGTGATAAAGGTCGCAGCCGCCGAAAAAATGCAAATTCACCATACAAAACACCCCAAAACGTTCAGTTGTTGTGTGTTTTTGGGATTTCCCCAACAGAAATCGGGGATCTGCATAATTTTCGCTCTTCTCGATTCTTCCGTTTCACCATGACAACGACATGGAACAGGGCGCTTTACGCTGAAATTTCGAGATGTTTTGGGCGGAAAGGGACGAGACTTTTTCGGGTTATGTCATTTGGGCGTTACGTCGGTTTTTGGTTGCACTTTTGCAGGATTTTTTATATTCTTGTACTTAGATTTTGCATGGAAAAACTTGAGATAATTTTTGGAGTTTAAATTTCCGGATTTTACTTGAATTTCGCAAATTTTTGGATGTTGTGGTCATAGATAATATAATTTTTGTTAATTTTGTTGGGTTTTCTGATATTTTTAATTAGATTGGCGCACATTCTTTCATTTATACTACGTTCTACCATAATTTTTTGAGATTCTGTGTAACTTTCACATCGATCTTATGTATAATATAATTTTTCTCGTGAAACTTGCGCTATCCACTGGATTGTTGAATTATTAGATGGCCTGTGCTTTGTTGAGTCTAAATTATGCATTTTCCAGATTGTGAACCACAGAACGTATCCAAATTCAACTTTTTTCCTGCAATTTCTTTGAAATGTTGATGTAAAGTCGAAGAGAACAACAAAGATTAAGCAACTTCTCGACAAATCCACAATGCTCACTTTGATCGAGCCCCCAGGCAAGAAGCGCGGCCATTCCAGAGCGGCCAACAGATCTGGCCAGCACTTGTTGAACTTCGGCGCGCCAAACGATGAAGATCTCGAAGAGGAGTTCGAAACGGTCAATCCAGAGCCATTCGAGGCGAGAAATGTAAGTCTTTCGGCTTTTGTTTTTGGGTTTTAGGTGTTCGACCATTTATTTTTGGAAGGTTTGCGGCAGTTCTTTATGCTGTAGTAGACCGACATTCATGTCTTGTTCAAAATTGAATATTTTTTGAGGAAAACTTGATGTCTAACAATCTAAAGTCACAGTATGGTCCCTAATGGGGTATTTTTTCAGTGGATCGAAGAGAAACTCGTCGGTGGGACCAGCTCGTCCGATTTTTCGACCAAATGGAAGAAGGATTTCTCACAGCGCCCGACCTTCTGCGATGCCGACCTCAGTCTCCAACAGATTCTCAGGGTAAGTTGTTGTATTTTTTTTGGCCTCTTTACCTCGTTTGGTCTGTTCTGTAAGTCAATTTTACCTTGTTTTATCTCATGGATGACATAAAATTTTTAAAATTTTTTAGGGAAATGCCAAAGGAAATATGATTGCCTTGTATGCGCGATGCCTTGTCCAGAAATGTTTGTTCAAGCTGGGTGACTTTGCCCAGAATCATGCCCTTCTTGTCATCTTCACAGTCTTCTCGTTGTTCTCCGTCTGTTGCATTGGCCTGCAATATGTCCGAATTGAGACCGATATTGTCAAGTTGTGGGTGTCTGGTAAGCTCTTTGTCACTTATTTTTGTGTTTTAGGTAATGAGCTTGCTCAGTTGGAGACGAATTTATATTATCCATGAGAGCTGATGTCAAATTTTTTATCGAATTTTTTGTATACTGTAGAGCGAGAGCAGGTGTAAAATGGCTTCCTAAGTTCATTTAGCTTCTGATAATGGAGTTTTGGAATAAAAAAAGCAAATTTTTTTTTCACCTGCTATATTATCCTTCACAAGTCAAAACTTGAAAAATAATGTAAAAGAAATCGACCGATTTTCCAATTACAGCTTATAATACTCACATTTCAGAGGGTGGACGTCTCAACGAAGAACTGAAATTCTTTGAACGTGTGCAAGATCAGTACGGCGATTTGAATTGGACCTTTTATGATGAGAAACATTTTGTCCGCGAATCCCGAGACCCTCTTCTAAAACAGATCAAAGAGGATGAAATCAAAACCAGCGATTATCAAGTGCTCATCCAGACGGTTGAAGAAGAGGGACAGAATTTGCTGACAAAAGAGGGACTTCAACAACACGTTGGACTCCTCGAGACCATTGTTAATCTTCAGGTTACTCATTTTGGAGTGTAAGTTGTGGTTTTTTGTATGTCATAGGATTTTGACGGCCAAACGGAAGTCTAAAAAATGAATTTTGGCCAGTTTGCGAGGATTTTTTGAGGTTTTTTTTAGCAAAAAAATTTTTTTTACCTTGTTTTAGGTGTAGTTGACGAAAAAAATTAAATTTTTGATTAATTTTACGACTTTTTTTGATACTTTCAACTGAAAAATTTTTATTAATGTCTCGTTTTAGAAACTGGACCCTCGCCGACATCTGTTTCAAGCCCGGCGCCCTGGATATTAACCAAGATTCGATCGCGTACGGCATGAAACCGGTCCTCGAAAGATTGGTCCCCTGCATCTGGATCACCCCAATCGATTGCTTCTTCGAAGGCTCGAAGCCAATCGGACCAAATCCTCCCATTCGAATCGGTGATCTTCCACTTGGATCGATCTTGAAAATGGCGGTTCCGGAGCTGCAAGATGACACAACTTGGGCCAATATCAACCCCGAAGCGGTGGTTGCCAGCTTGAAGGACAGCTTTGATATCGGAACAATGGCGAATTTTTTCTCTAGAGTAAGTTTAAATTCGTTTTTGGAAGCCTTGAAGCACTTTTGGAATGAAGCTAGGGCGCAGCTCGCCAAAAATTTAAATAGGATTTTGATGACTTTTTTCAAATTTTTTGATGATTTATGAATTTTAATGCATAGTTTGATAAGATTTTGATTTTTTGGAAACGTTTCCTGGCCGCAGCTCGCCATTTTTTAAACTTTTTTTCATATTTTTTTTGCAGACTGGAATTGGCAAGGGGTATCTGGACCGACCATGTATCGAACCACTGGACCCGGCGTGTCCAGAGCAGTCTCCAAACTACTATAAATCCTGTGGACCCATGCAAATGCTTCAAATCCATCTGAAATCCCAAAATCGCACAGTCCAGGAGGAGTTGGCCGCTTTCCACGAAGCTAAAGCCGATTCTGCAACTGGTCTAGGCGATTTTTTGGCCGCGTTCATGGCCTCAGAACCTAAGAAGACAGAGAATCAAACAGAAGACAGCATGTGCAAGGAGTATCGAACTGCTTTCTTGAAGTGGATTCAGGCCGATAAAGCGAAGGCAATCCGAATTTTGGGAGAACAGGTGAGTTCAGGTTGATTGTAAGGGAATCTGAGGGATTTTAAAGAAGTGGGGGCTCTGATCTAGTGGCAAAAAATGTACCATTTTGCATGTATCAAAAATGTGGTAAAATGCTTCCTCTCCAAGTGAAAAAAACCGTTTTGAAGGACCCTCACAAAAAGAGCGGGTGCGCTTTTGAAAATCGGAGTTTTTTCACTTCAAAAATGTGGCAAAATCCTTCCCTCTCCAAATGAAAAAAAAACTCAGATTTCAAAAGCGCGCCCGCTCTTTTTGTGAGGAAAAAGGGCGCGCCCTTCAAAACGAGGTTTTTTCACTTGGAGAGGGAGGTATTTTGCCACATTTTTGATACTTCCCGGATGCAAAATTGTAATTTTTTGCCACCGAATCAGGTCCCCCGCTGCATTGGAAATTTCCGTGGCGGAATAAAATTTTATAAAATTTCAATTTTAGAATCTCCCACAAGACGTGGACTACGGCAACATCATGCGCAAAGGCTGTAACGGCTTCGCCCGCGACGTCATGAACTGGCCGGTGGATATGATCCTCGGCAAAGCCGAGGACGACGGCGAACACTTCCAAGCCGAAGCCCTCCAATCCGTAATCCTGGTGGCGTCGGCGACCGAAGTCTACAAACGATTCAGCGGAAAGGACAAGCTGGAACAGCTCCAATTTTTCAACAAAACAACCGGAGAACTGAAGAACATAACTGGAGAATGGAGCCCGTTGCTGGCGAAAGAAGTGGTCACTGCATGGCAAAGAGCGTTCACGGACTCGATTTACAATCACCCGTTGAATTTCAAGACTGTGAATGGAAGCTTGGACCCGGTGGAACATCGGATTGTCCATCCATTGGCCGCCACGAGCATCAGTGATATGTTGGCCGAGTTCTGCGACTTTAATTATGGAGTTATTGTCGTGGGATATGTGCTTATGGTGAGTTTGAGGAGTGAATTTTTTCTGGGAGAAAGTTTGGAGGATTTTTTTTTTTTTTTTTGAGGTTTCGGAGGTCGGAATTTTTATTTTCCAATATTTTTTCCAAGGAAAGTACTTCTATGGGGTATGGAGTTATAGGTAGAGACATATATCAAAAAATTTACGAAATTTTTCTGATTCAGAATGTGTAAAAATTAGCTGCCTAGTCTTGGTTTGTATGGGTGAAAAAGTCCTCTGAACTCTTCTTGCAACACACGCAAATGCCTTTTTGACCGAGTTTTTACCAAATCAAATGCTTGTTTTTGAGCTAAAGCCAACTCTGGTATCTTGACAAGCCTTAAAATATCAAATTTAATTTGGTGTTGCAAGAAAGTTTCAGAAGATTTTTCACCCTTACAAACCAAAATTAGGCAACTAATTTTTATATATTCTGAATCAGAAAAAATTTGCGAATTTTTTGATATATGTCTCGACCTGTAACTCCATACCCCGTAGAAATACTTTCCTTGTTATATTTTTCTTTGCTAAAGGCTAAAATAACGTTTTTTTTTCAGCTGGTCTACGCCCTGTACTCCCAAATCAACCGCGACTCCTGCTGTTTGTTGGCTGCAGAATCAGCTGTCGGCTTGGCCTTTGCCGGTGTCCTCACGGTCACATTCGCATCAGTGGCGGGCCTAGGACTGGTCACTTGGTTTGGAGTGGAATTCAACGCCGCCACAACTCAAATCGTCCCGTTCTTGACCCTCGGAATCGGAGTTGACAACATGTTTATGCTCCTCCACAATTATCATCGTGTTTTTACGGACGTGAAGAAGAGTGAGCTCGGATTGTTGCTCAAGGAGACTGGAATGTCAATCCTGATGACTTCGACCAACAATATTCTCAGTTTCTTGACTGGAACTGTCCTGCCAATCCCGGCGTTGAGGTCGTTCTGCCTTCAGGTAATTAATAATCACTTCTATTTTAAAATTTTTACTATTTTTTGACACTAATTTTTTCGTATTTTAGTCATCCGTCCTCCTCACTTTCAACTTGGTCGCCATCCTCACCGTATACCCAGCAATCATCGCCATCGATATCAATAGAAGGAAGTCGGCCCGCCGAGACGTTTGCTGCTGTCTGAAATCCTCGAACGCAACCGAACAAGACGTGTACGATGATCCACCATACGGCTATGACCTAACCGGAGGAGTCCCAACTGTCCTCACAACCAAGCCACACTATCATGGACTGATCTCGGTGGGCAAAGGAGACGATGAAGAGGCCGAGGAAATCCAGCCGTGGAGTTTGAGAGCCTTCCTGAGGAATTATTATGTCCCGTTCTTGTCGAACAACTGTGTTAAGGTAAGTGGTGATGAATTTTTTTTTTGGATGATAAAATTTGGTTTTGAATTGAATTTATTTTTAAAAGTCTACATTGGCAAAAAAACGTACCATTTTGCATCCGGGAAGTATCAAAAATGTGGCAAAATACCTCCCTCTCCAAGTGAAAAAACTTCGATTTCAACAGCGCGCCCGCTCTTTTTGTGAGGGCCCTTGAAAAAGGAGTTTTTTTTTCAGTTGGAGAGGGATGCATTTTGCCACATTTTTTGATACCTCCCGGACGCAAAATGGTACGTTTTTTGCCACTGGATCAGGTCCCTCGCTTATTATATGTACAAGTTCATTTTTCATTTTCAGTTCGGAGTAATCGTCTTCTGCGCCGGCCTCTTCATTGCCGGCGTAACCGGCATCAACAAATCCACAATGGGCTTGGAACTTGGAGACGTCCTACCGGAAAACACGGCCCCAGCAGCTTTCCTCAAGGCCCGAGACGCCTATTTCTCGTTCTACCCGATGAATGTGATCATTCGAGGGGAGACGGTGGACTTTGCGGAGAAACAAACGCAAATCGAACAGTTGAGAAATGAGATTGGTAAGGGATTTTTTGTTTGATTTTTTTTGACCACTTCGGGATCCAAAAAAAAATGGGAAATTTTGGGGGTTTTTTTTTGATTTTTTTACAATTTGAAAAATTCATGAAGTTGCAAATTGACAGTTTTGAGTAAAATGCGACATTGGAATTGTTAAATTTACAATTTTTTTGAGCTTAAACTTGATTTAATCAATAAAATTTTAGCGAAATCCCGATTCGTGGTGACCCTGGACAACGGCGAGCCCTCGGAGCGCTACTGGCTCGGCATGTTCCGCCAATGGCTGCGAGGCCTTCAGCAGCGCCTCGACGAAGCCCGAATTGCCGGAATCCTCGAGGACTTCGACAATAACAACGCCACAAAGTCGCCGGAACTCAAAATCGCCTACTCGTTGGCCTGCTCCTACGGCCATAAGTACGATTGCAGTCGAGCGAATCGAATCCGACTGATTGACGACTCGGACACGATTAACACGGAAGGATTCTACAACTACTTGTATGGCTGGCATGAGTATGAGCAGATGTTCTACACGGTCAGTCAGGCCAGCTTCTATCCGCCGCTGAGGAAGCTGAAACAAGGTCCGAAGAACAACAAGTATCGGTTCTTTGTCCCACCCGCCCCCAAGCCAATATACTCGCAAATTCCCTTCTATCTGGATGGATTGACGGACACTACTACGATTGTGGAAATGATCAAGGTAAGGAAGGGAAATTTTTTGGGTTTTTATGGCAGTTCGCGCCCTAGAAAGAGGCGAAGTTTTGGATTTAAATTTGATTTGTTGAGTTTTTGAGGCACGTATAGACTGGAGGTTCTAAAATCTGTCATGTTATACATGGCAGACTGCGCCCACGATTAAAAAAAAATTTTTCTGAAAAACTTTTTTCGAAATTTTTCTTTTGATTCTTTTGATCTGATGACTAATTATAAACTTTACAGGAAATCCGCGCCATCTCCGACAACTACACCCACTCCGGCCTCCCCAACCACCCCTCGGGCATTGCCTTCACCTTCTGGGAACAGTACCTCGACCTGAATCAAACCCTGGTCAAAGCCATTGCGATCATCTCCCTGGCGGTCTTTGTCGTCGTTTCCGTCCTCCTGTTCAACCCGTGGGCCGCCTTCTGCATCGTGATTATATTGTTCTTGATGACGGTGGAACTGGCCGGCTTCCTGGGCTACTACCACATCAAGTTGAACCCAGTGTCGGCGGTCAGCTTGATCACCGCCGTCGGAATTGGAGTCGAATTCACGGCGCATGTGGTGTTCTCGTTTTTGACCTCATTGGGAACGAGGAACGAAAGAATGGCGGCGGCGATTGATCAAGTCTTCGTCCCCGTAATTCACGGAGCCCTGTCGACGCTTCTCGGAATCTTGATGCTTGGATTCAGTGAATTCGAATTTGTGGTCAAGTATTTCTTCCTCGTCATGAATGCCCTGATTATCTTGGGATTAATCAATGGGCTGATGTTGTTGCCCGTGCTGTTGTCGCTGATTGGGCCAGCTTGTGAAGTAAGTGGGGGTTAAATTGAGTTTAGAGAGTGTTTTATAAGTTTTGGGAGGATTTAGAGGGTCTGGAATACGAAATTTTGAGATTTTTTATATTGTAGTAGGTGTTATAAATTGAAAATTTGATGATCAAAAATTCATTTTTTTCCTGAAATTAATCCCAACCTATTCCAGCTGACTCCTCGCGACTGTTCGAACCGCCTCCCAGTCCCACCACCCCTTCAACGTCGCCAAAACCAAAGCTCGGGCGCGAGCCGCCATGGCATTCTTCGCATTACCACCTAAACTGCCGCTGGCCCCCGCAATTAGGATGTTTTTTTTTGTTTTTTCTAATTAGCTACTCTAATTAATTATTTGACCTAAAGCCGGTGAATGTGCGTCTAAAATCAATCTTTTTTCTGTCTTGCATCCTGCATATTGTATTTGGTTAAATTTTGATAACAGATGTTGATAATACCCCTAATATTATGTTGTTATTTCTAAGCTAGAATCCGCTTGTTTGGGCTGGCTTTTCATGGATGCTAAGGACTTTTATTATGTTATACTTGGTACTTAAAGTGGGTTGTGGAAAGTTTTTGGGAAAGTTAGAGAGTGTGTTACAGTGGGGGACCTGATCCAGTGGCAAAAACGTATCATTTTGTATCCGGGAAGTATCAAAAATGTGGCAAAATGCCTCCCTCTCCAAGTGAAAAAACTCCGATTTCAAAAGCGATCTTTTTGCCGGGGAAATGACCCGCCCTTCAAAACCGGGTTTTTTTTCACTTGGAGAGGGAAGCATTTTGCCACATTTTTGATGCTTCCCGGATGCAAAATTGTACGTTTTTTTTGCCACTGGATCAGGTCCGTCACTGAGTCGTGAACTACCCTCCAACCCACTTTACAGTACCTGTTTTTTCCAAACTTTGATCGATTTCTTCCCCAAAAAAAATCCCATTTCACCCGGCCAATTTACAAGCCGCAAGAAACGCCGCCACGAGTGCAAATCGGTATATCCCCACAATCGTGCTTCAACGTATTCCTTTCTAAACTATTTATGTATTACGTTTCTATATTGGTCTCAAAATGCGGGTCTTAAATTTTGAACTTTCTGTCCAAACCATTTGTTTCTGCAACAAACTACAAAAAATCTAGTGAATCTCAGGCTATATTGTAAAATTTTTTCATGTAAAGCGAATAAATATGCGGATAATATTGGTTTTGGAGATTGATTGGGGAAATTTAGAGCCATTGAAACTGATGCCAAAAAATCAGAAAGTCGCTTTGGGAACAAAAAATAATTTTGAAATTTGACAAAAATTGCATGGCTCAGAAAAGCCAACGAACAATTGAATGTCGCTGATTTTGGTTCTACTTTCTTTTTATGGCAAGAATCGGAGATCACTACGCTTTTTATACCATGTTTGTGTGCAGTCTGAAAATTGAGGATGACGCGATTTTGGAGACCATTCCAGAAGTCAACAACGGGTTTGAAAAATCACTGTCCCGATATAATGACAAGGCAACAGAGAGCATATTTTCCACTCGAAATCTTGATGATTACCCCTGCACACGCACAGCCATACGAAATCGGGGGGAGAAGCGCTTGATTGGTCATTACTCTTTCGGTCGGGGCATGACAATTCTGGTGGCTAACAAAGACAAAAAACGTCGAAAAATTTTGTTATTGATATGTCATCGTGTATATTAAAGTGTCTACACTTCCGTATTGGCACCCAATTTTGCAAAAGTTTTGTAGCAGCTCAGTATAAATTGATTCCAAAATTTCGCATTAGCCACTAAGCAGAATGCAATTTGGAGGCACTCTTGTGATCTCTAGGGGTTCTTTATTTGGAATTGTTTTTGTGCAGGGTTCGAAAACAACAAAGTGAGCTTTGAGGGAAATGCCTTACGGGATTTTATTATTGTCTGTAAAAAAATTCATGTCTGTAACTCCAAAAATTCCTATCGAGAAATATTTTATTTATCTTCGTTCTTGTACGCATTCTATCTAATTAGGTGCAGCCGGTTATTCGAGTATAATTCCCAAATTTTTTTGCATTTTTTATTTTCTCCAGGGTCCAAAGGAAATGTTTTTGTGCGAGAAGATGCACCCAGGGTCCGATAATTCGAGAACCGATAAAAAACATCTAGCTCGAAGGATCTTTGTGCAATTCTTGCGTGTTTTCGTGGTGGGACCGGAGTTGGACGATTGGGGAACCGAAAGTATTATTTTTCTTCGATGCAAGTGTCGAAATCAGGATAATCGAGGGAGTTGATTTTGAAAATGACATTCATTTTTTTGATCCTTACTTTTTTACGAAGTACTGTAAAATAGTAATTTTTTGAATTTTTTTCATGAATACTCGATTTAGGGGTTTTCGATGGTTCTGATTTCGAAAATCTTATTCATTCTTTCTGATTTGAAAGCAGCACCATCGAAAACCCCCAAATCGAGTATTTCAAAAAATTACGACTTTACAGTACTACTTAAAAAAGTAAGGATCAAAAAATGAATGTCATTTTCAAAATCATCACCTTCGTTTGTCCTAATTTCGACACTTTCATCAAAGAAAAATAATACCTTTCGGTTTCCCCAATCGTCCTTTTCTCTTTTTCTCCAATCGTCGCAGTTCCCGTGGTATTTTGGTTAGAATGGATGTTATTGGATATAACTGGCTAATTTAGGATATGTACTTTTTCTAGAGTGGTTTATTGAGCTTTCTGGTCTCTTTTAAGATTTTAAAATCCCGCTTTTCGGCAATTACATGTTTTCGTGGCGAGACCCAAACCTACAAAATCAATAACTATAAAGCCCCTTTAAACCATTTTGCTCTCCTGAAACGGCTCTTTTGCCCGATATAACATCGTATTGCAAAACCTGAGACCCAGTTTGTCCCAATCCCCGAACAAATTAGCCCAACTGACACCCAATTTGTCATGTATAATATGACCCTTGGTTGGGTCGACCTTTATCGAATATGCCAACCTACTTCTTCTGAATCATTTATTATCTCACACGCAAAAATTCTATACGATTATTTGCTCAAAAGTATCGGAAAACAATGCCCTAATACATTCCGAATATCAACCAAGTGCAATATGTGAATGTTGCCCAATTTTTGGTCATATGTCATTTGGAACTGCCGTAAATGTGTCGCTACGCCACCATACAGCTTTATAAAAAAATCTGAGCGATCGAGGATCATATTGAGCTAATATTTATTGAGAGAAAATGCGATTTCTCGATGATTTTTTGCTTTTGGTCTTCCTTTTCTGCATATTATTTTTTGCTTTTGGTCTTCTTTTTCTGCTTGTTTTTTAGATCCAATAAACTTTCCCCCCTTCAAAATCCTAAATGGTCCGTCTGTTACATCATAATGAGCCCTTATTGGACTGATAATTTCCGGTGAACCTCAAATTTCATCTATTTTTCGCTTGTTTTTCTCTAATTTCAACCCTAAATCGGCAACCAAAAGTACTCCGAAATTTACTCCTCAACAACTCTCTACTCAATTACAATCCAAAAAGTTGTACTCAATTTACGGGGGAAAGGTCGGCGACGTGTGTATCGGTCCGCTATCCCAAATTTGGAGCGCCGTACGAAAGGCTCCGTAATTAGCGATTAGAAACGCATTTCTTTCTTCCGACTCCGCCCAAGGAGTGGAAAAAAGAAACGCTTCCTCGACTTTTTATCTACTATTACTTTTGGGGCCGAAATTATGTGTACTTGTACAGTGAAATCATGCGCTTATCTGTGGGTTCATCAAGCATAGCGAATTGGGTCTTTGTTTATTGCACTTTGGGCGTGAGTGCGCTGGGTTCGAGATGGGTTGATGGTGCGTTCAGATAGTGGGAGGGGTTAAAACGTGTCATTTTCAATTGCATTCGCATTTTTTTACTTCGTATTTTGCCCTAAAAATACAGAGGGTCCCAAAAAAGTGCATGTTTTTTCCATGGGTCCTGACGCGAAAATCATTAGGTCAGGCCGAAAGATTTTTATACCACTAAAATCTCCGTGTTTTTCCGTCCAAGTTGCTTCATTTTTATATTCATATCGCTTAGCTAACATGCTTTTTTAAAATGTCAAACAAAGGAACTGCGATTTTGTCACCACTTTTGAGCCGTTCAAATTTTTATTTTACTCGGTATAAAAAGAACCTTGTATCGGAGGTAATTTAAGATAATCAAGGTAATTCACAATTTCGCAGCGACAATCCACGTTGCTGCAGGAAAAAACGAATTGTGGCCAAGCGAAATGTCTCACTTGGCCGGTGATTTTCCCGACCCACTGGTACTCTACCATGCAATTAACAGACCAGCCAAACACTATTAATTGTCGCCCAAACCAGTTATTTTACATCCATATAGAACATATGATGACAATACAGAATATTATTATCACATGGCCTGCTTAGGTAAAAATATTCGTGGTCAGATAAAGATGGGTTCAGTTCACATTATTTTTTAAAATATTTTATACTGTAAAGTATGACAAAGTCCAATGAAATGAAATATTCAAGACCTCATAACACCTATTTATAATTACTGTGGAATCTGTGGGAAGAAAACAAATTTTAAAGTATCTTACAAATTTCGGTTATCCCTCAGCTAATTTTTATTTTTTGATGTATTTTCCCCAATTTACACCATTACAAACCCCTTTGTTTTTCGCGTATTTTAGCCCTCTCCATCCTCGGCAACTAATCCGCAATTCCTTACAGTAGTCTTTGTACTTTGCCGACCTTCGCCCCAGATATAAATTGAATAGCACAGCCCCTTTTTCGGCATCCAGACGAACCTACTTTATCACCGCCTCTGGAGATAATTTATTACATCGCGGAAGGAATTGCAGTTTTGGAATTTTAAATCAGAGGAATTTCCATTTCCACGTACCCGGATTCTCGGAGAAAATGCTACGGCTGATTGCAAGGTAAGTCGGCATTTATTTTTGCTTTTCTCCATAAATGATTTATCGTCTAACCACGGTGATAGTGAGAGCTGGACATTCGAGAGTTCGATGAAACATGAGACAGATTGAAATAAAAGTTTCGAAGTTGACTAGAAGAAAAAGTTATAGTCATCGTTTTGCAGAAACTGTCAAGATTTTACGGACGAAAGCGAGAAGAAATTTAGGTTGTCGATCTCTAACCACTTTCGAACAAAAATTGATAATGGTTTCTGCAAATCGCAGGTTAAAACTTTCCCGTATAACTCAAAAACTTCGATTCTAAATTTGGGTCATGTTTCATGATGATTAAAGGTTCTCACTATCACATTACTTTCTACACATTTTACGACCTTTGCAAAATCATCACTAATAAATTTTGGGTCTCCATCGCTTTATTGGCCCAAAAATACAGTGCACCTGATCCAGTGGCAAAGAATGTATCATTTTGCATCCGGGAGGTATCAAAAAATGTGGCAGAATGCCTCCCTCTTCAACTAAAAAACTCCGGTTTGAAGGGTCCTCACAAAAAGAGCGGACGCGCTTTTGAAATCGGAGATTTTTCGCTTGCAGAGGGAAGCCTTTTGCCACGTTTTTGATACTTCCTGGATGGAAAATGGTACGGTTTTCTTTCATAAACCATAAGTCCATAACACCTTTTTTTACTGAAGCAAATCTCTCAAATACTACGAATTCGCTTATAGGTTTTGCACGTTGTTTATCACACTCTCGACCTTATCCAGTTTCCATTCCACACATGAAGCATCAGCACATCCATTATATTCCCCGCATCTCCAGAAGATTGGGGTAGGTCATTAATCCTCCGAATTGCCTACGCGGATTCGGATTTTTTTTGCAAAAATTCGGGTTGAAAATTTTTACAAATTTATAGTTTTTGGTAATTCGTCTCATTTTAACAAAAACCACATACGGTACATATTGCCAATTTTTCTCTGTTTTCCCCCAAATTTTATTCACACATCCGCTCATCCCTCACGTGCTCATAAATGTATAATGCGGAGGGCTGAGTGTATTTACTCTTCGGTTGACGTTATATTATACCGCCGCGGGGAGGGATGATTAGCCCACTGCGTGGGAGAGGGTTACGCGCGCAGTTGAAAAAGTAGCATTGTTAGTTGATGGACGCGGCGGCAGCTACGGTAGAGAGAGGGCATTCGGGCAATCAAAAAGTGAGGATTAGAAGTAGTGAAGAGTAATGAGGGGATCTTGGAGAATTTTCGGTGATCCTTGGGAATTTACCTATCAGTTTGGAGGAGAATCAGTTGGCGCGAAATATTTTGGACGATAACTTTTTGAATTCTGCTTGGAAAAAATGATTTTTTAGGCTTTACTGGGCGGGACAAAAAGTCTTGACATGTTTGCAGAGTGCGTCATCGTGCGAAATTTGGGGTGTCCAGTTGGGTATCAGTCTGTCGGAAAAATAATGAGCACTCTGTCGCATCGAAAATCGCACCGCCGTCGAGAAAATAAAATGTGTCGCGGTAAACAAAACTGTTTTTCACCTCAGCGACACAATCGGGGCAGCGAAATTTTTTGCTCATTATTTTTCCGTGATACCCAACTGGACACCCCAAATTTCGCACAATGGCGCACTCTGCAAACATGTCAAGACTTTTTGTCCCACCCAATAAAGCCTAAAAAAATAATTTTTTCCAAGCAGAATTTAAAAAATTATCGTCCAAAATATTTTGCGCCTAATTTCCTTACATAATTGCAAAACAGATCGTTAGGTATCTCAGTTTTGGCCTGGACCGTTTTCCTTCTCAATAGATCATCAATTTCTCCAGACAATGATCGCAAAAGGTCTTTAACGTAAAGCTTTCATTTAGAGCCCTCACACCCTCTTCGAGACGCTAATTTTACAAATTTCGCAATTTCCCCAGGGCATTAGTCAAATTCGTAACGCAAGCAGAGGAAAAAAAGGATGCGAAGTGACGTAGAGGTAGCTTTCATGAGTAAAAATAACTTGGTTTATCATAGACCGCCCTTTTGGTTAGTTCAAGCTAATGATCATCGATTAATTTTATTTGATGATTTCATCAAATAAAATTTGATGACTTCATCAAATAAAATTGAGGAAATTTTTTGAAAATTTTGAGGAAAAATATTTACAGTACCTAAAAATGGCGATAAAAATTATTATAGCATCTACAGTGAGGGACCTGATCCAATGGCAAAAAAACGTACCATTTTGCATCCGGGAAGTATCAAAAATGTGGCAAAATGCCTCCCTCTCCAAGTGAAAAAACTCCGATTTCAAAAGCGCCCGCTATTTTTGTGAGGGGCCTTCAAAACGAAGTTTCTTCACTTGAAGAGGGAAGCATTTTGCCACATTTTTGATGCTTCCCGGATGCAAAATGGCAAACTTTTTACCACTGGATCAGGTCCCCACTGTAGATGGTATAATAATTTTCATTGCCATTTTTAGGTCTTTAAATATTTTTTCCCAAAATTTTCAAAAAATTTCATCGATTTTATTTGACTCATTTCAGGGTGAAATACGACAAAGTTTAAAGCTAGTGCACTTTCAGGTCTACCCGAAAGAAACGTCGGTTTCTTTGCGAGAATTCGTTTCCGACATGAAATTATGTGAAGATGAATGCCGCTACGAATCGTTAGCTGAATGTCAGCGATGTCTCACCGTGGCGCGATTGGAAAACGACAGTTCTCAACCGTCCGACGACATCATAGAGCATGTTCTGAAGACCCACAAAATCGGCCGGAATTCGAATTCCAAAGGCCTTGAAGTGGCGCTACATGCGAAGCGGATAAACGAACGAGACCTCAACGATCTTCTCCGCAACACCTGGGTGGGGTAGACATTAACAAAAATCGGAGATTCAGCATTTTTTCGAAAGTTTCCACAGTTTTTCACAATTTCCTCCTTTTTTTCTCGTTTCTATAAATTTTCCTCCCAAGATTATATCTGAAATTAATATCCATCCTGTTCCCCACAACTTTTACTATCCATAAACAGTATTTTTACCGTCTTTTCCTAATCTAAACTTTTTATTTCATCAAAATTCGCATGTTAATTTACACTTTTCCCATTATTTCCGTTGGCTTCGGTGCTTCAGAGCAATTAAAGCAAATTTCCGAGCGGTTATTCAATTTGTATCAGTATTGAATTGTGTTCTAGAATAAATGTACCATAGATGTGACGTGATTCCATGAATAAATCGGCGATTTGTCATAAAGAAACGGCCGAAGAGTCGAAAAACATTGGGAAAATCATGTTTTCTTATGTAAAAACATGTCTAAATCGTTTGAATTTTACTATTTACTATTATCACTTACTCTGTTTATCCTGTCAAGAGGTGAACGAGAGAATTATGTGTACTATGGTCAGTTAGAATGCGAAAATTCGGCGGATTATCAATTCAATGAGACTAAAATAACGCTTTGGTTGAAAGGCGCGTGGATCATTCCCAGATGGTGGGTTTGCGAGTAAGTTTATGTTGCAGAGAAGCCTATAGAATGTAGTTGACAATGCTACCAACAAATTTTTCCCAAATTGCCTGAGGCATATTTTACGACCTTTTCAAAATCATCACTAAATTTTGGGTTTCCATCGTTTTTTTGCCCAAAAATATAGTGACGGACCTGATCCAGTGGCAAAAAATGTACCATTTTGCATCCGGGAAGTATCAAAAAGTGTGGCAAAATGCCTCCCTCTCCAACTAAAAACCTCCGTTTTGAAGGGCGCGCCCTTTCCCGCACAAAAAGCGCTTTTAAAATCGGAGTTTTTTCACTTGGAGAGGGAGGCATTTTGCCACATTTTTTGATACTTCCCGGATGCAAAATGGTACGCCTTTTGCCACTGGATCAGGCCCGTCACTGTATTTTGGGGCCAAAAAAGTGATGGAAGTCCAAAATTTAGTGATGATTTTGAAAATGTCGTAAAATATGCCTCAGGCAATTTGGGACAAACTGTTGGTAGCATTGTCAACTACATTCTATAGGCTTCTATTTAGGGCCAAACAAGTAGTGTGAATCCAAATTTTTTAGAAAACCAAACGGTCATCATTACTCAACATTTGCCAGACCCTCCGGCTACTTCAAAGTTGACTGTTATCTATCGTCAAAGTACAAAATCAAATACGACAACTATCTCTACCTGGTGTTTGAGCATCGCTGTACAGAAAGCGGAGGGCAGTCGCAACAATATCTTCAAGTTTCTTGGGTAAATTCAACTTTGAATAGTAAAATACGATTAAATTAAGGTTTGAATTTTGTCGACGCTATAATTTTCCTCCGAAAATCTATACTCCTTTCAATTTTAAGCCCTCCAAAGCCCTAAAAATCTATAATCTATCCTAAACTTGTCCTTTGAAGTTTAATCAAGCTATTTTCAAGGCTACAGAAGTGAAAAACAATCAAAAATCGGGTGTTTTCACCCACAAAATGTTAAATATTTTTATAATTAGACATTTCCAGCGTTGAAGATTTCAATCCAATATCCGTCAGGGTCTTGGATGAAGGCGAGACCCTTCATTTTGCCATCATCGGGCCTTTTCACAAACGGAACGCCAAATTTTTCGAACCGCTCGCTGGCCTTGTAAACGTCCGGCACATGGATTCCGATGTGTCCTGAGATGCAAGACATCATTTACTCCTCAGAAAACGCTCTGATTTTGTTGATCAACCAACAAAATTTTTTAAAATTTCACTTACCATATCCTCTTGGGTCCTTGTTCCCATTGTGATAGGTGAAATTCGGGTCATTTTCGGTTCCCCAGTTGCTGAAATTGCATAACAAGTATTTCAACGGGTCAAATGAAGTCTTACTGAGTCAATTCGATGGTGGAATGAGTTGACAGAGCAAAGTTCCGAGCAGCATGATCGTCAGAAGGGATCTCTTTGGGGTCCTTGTAGCCCAAGAAGAACAAGCTGAACTCGCCGCCAATGAAGTCCATTTGTTTCAGGAGGCTGTAAATAGAGTTGTGAGGCCTTATAAATAGGAATTCAATCAAAAATTCTAGCAAAAATTTTTGGTATTTCGATATATTACACTAGCCCAAAATTTGATAAAAACATCATTTTTTAATTAACATAGATCATAAAAGATAATAAATCCTCAAAATCGGCCTCTTACGTCATGCCCAGAACATTGGTGTAGAATGGAATGGATTTTCTGGGATCCTTGATCCTATACATGGTCTGTTGGAAATAAAATCCATCGGTTTCGGGTGCCTTCTCCTTGATATGAGAGCGGATCTGCAAACAAATTAATTTTTTAAGCCTCAAACTTTATTATTAACATAAGTTTTTGACAAAAACAATAACTTTCCAAGGGAAAATCAGCAACTTATTGAAGTACCCACCTCTTCAGCTGGAACTGGCTGTTTGTCCGTCATTTTTGAGAAACTTCTTGCTGTAAAGACGGAATAAACTTTATAATTGTATAAATAACAGCTTTTCGGATATTTAGAGTAAAAGCGCCTTAGGAAATTCGAATTTCCGACAGCCCCGAACCTTATAATTGAGCTGATCATTGATAATTTCTATAAAAAAACAAACAAAAATAAAAGGTTGACACGAGGCTCTTATCGAAATGTTTCGAAAAACAGTTGTTTACGGACTAGAAACCAGAAGTCAGCCATTCAACAGAGTAATGAAGTGTAAGGTCGGGCGCAGCTCGCCGATGGTTTACGCTGGGAAATTACTTCGTATGCCAGTATAAACTATCCGATTTTATTTTAAAGTACGCACTTCTGGAAGCCTAGCAATACACTTGGCCAAATACAGATTATTTCCCGTCGGGACCCGTGAAATATGAATTTTTTCCCACGACCCCCCTCGAATTTTTTTTTGCTGGCAAGAATAGTTTTCGTATAGCTTTGTTTTGAGTATGTATCAAAACATGGAGTTATCCTTGAATTCGGGTCGAGTAATACGCATCCATAATTTTGGTCGCTGAAACTCGAACCCGTATTAGATTCCCGCTGTTCAGATGGGCGATTCGGAGCCGACTGTCAGGCAAAAGGGCATCAAGGACGGTAAATGCACCCAAGTAAGTTTATTTCGTTTTTGTTGTGTTATTTTTTAGCTATTGAAAAATCGCTGGAATATAGATGGTCGTTATATTATACTTGATCTAACACCTAAATTTTGATCGAACTTTCCATGTGAGAAGTTCACATTCCGTCTTTTAATTTCAAAAGGGCCTATTCTTCATGCCAGCTCTGCTCGGCAGATCTTATACATCTGTATTAGTTAATATGAAAGTTTGACCAATCTTCTTTTAGGTTATCTCCATTGCCCTCGAATCCAAGCTCCATCGATTTGAAACGCATGAAGAAGATCCGTCTTCACCGTGGTCTCCGTCACGCTGGCTTCAAGGGTTCCCCACCCTCGATATATCGTTTTCTTATTCTTTGTGTTCTTGTGAGAATTAGAAAAATAAACTTATTATTACATTATTCCTGTTGAATCTTTCACAAAACTTTGAGGAAGTTGTAATGTATTCTTTTTTTGAAGGTTTTTGTTTAGCATAGATAATAAAAGGTAATGAATATACGTTTAACATGTGTTATTAAAGATGAATGTTAGTTATAGCGATCATAAAGTCTCTCTCAGTGTCAATGTTGCTATTCCTTCCGGAAAGTCGCCGGACTAACTTTTGGCGTTTGCACTTTGCGATAAAGGTCAGGGTGTGAACGACAGCCCGAAAAAGCCTATTGCACGGTGCAAAAGGAAAGAAACTGCACAGGTGCAAAGCAAAGTTTTGTTTTCGCACAGTGCGTGTCGCCGACTCCAGTCCGGCGAATTTCCGGAAGGACTAGTAATAATGAGCTGTTATTAATCCTGAAATCATACCGGCACCTCAAAAATGTTTTACACGCAGTAAGGAAAAGCCGTGAAAAATATTACCGCAAAACTATTCTCGCCAGCAAAAAAAAATTCGAGGGGGGTCGTGGGAAAAAATTCATATTTCACGGGTCCCGACGGGAAATAATCTGTATTTGGCCAAGTGTATTGCTAGGCTTCCAGAAGTGCGTACTTTAAAATGTATTTCATGACTATTCAATCAGTCAACAAAGAATTCCCAAATAGTATGGTTCCTAATTTTTATTCACCATCAATGACTCCTCCGCGAGCCCGGGTAAACCAATTACTAAGTCCAACAAACGCTTTTGTAAACGATGAAACTTCCACAACTCGTTCGCTCTTCTCCTTCTGTTGCAGTTCCTCTAAACGCTCTCTTTCGTCCGCCTTCTGAACCGCTTTTTCCATGTCGAAGGCGACGTAATCACATACTCGTGTCCAGAGGGCTAAATTATAATAAATTAAAAAGAAACGCTGACTTACTTCCAAAAAATCCATCGGGATTGCTGCTGACTTGGATCAGAGCGTAGTTTCCTAAGAAGATCGCCGCCGTGAAACTACCGTAGAGCCACTGAAACAATAAATTTTTTAATTAGATAGGTAACACATGAAGATGAGATTTTACAAAAGCATTGAAAGTAAAAATCATTATTTTGAGGCTCAAAATGTCAAAAAAAACATGATTCGACTGCTGTAATTAGTTTTACCTGAGTGCCCAAGCTAACTTTTGAAGAAAAAAGAATTATATTATCCTTGAAGCCAAAATGATAAAAGCGCCAAAAAAATGATCATCATCTCAAGAGATCCAGCTTTCTCTTTAACATAAGGTAAGCTAAGACCTCCATCCTCCTCCAGAAACCGTCTAAACTCAAAAGCAACAATGATAAATTGACTTACCGGACTGAAATGAGGCTGTGGATAGCCGGGTGGCAATGCTTTGGCTGAAGTTTCGGCCCATCTCTTTCCTCCCTTGCCGTCTGGGACAATTATCCTCCTCAACGGCGTCAATCTCATGTTTTCAACATCAATTAAAAAAATTGTCAAAAAAATGAAAGAATTTTTTCCGAGAAAAATAATTTATTTTCCGGGTTCCACGACGAAAAATTTAGCTTGCAACAGAATGCCAGAGAAAATTATTTTTGCCACATCGACGTAAGCTTCTTGGAATGCGCGGAATCCGCGGAAACATGGCTAATGACACGATGATTTTTGAAATCCGGATATTTTTAGATATTTTTAGGGCCGCTTCTTCGTTGGGGTTTGTGAGATATTGCACTAGGTCTGATTTTTTTTGAAATTTTAATGTTATTCTTTATGCGGATGTTCCTTTTGGTAAAAAATGAAGGTGTGGCGGGAAAATGAGGGCGAGATTAGCCCGCGCGAACCAGGTTCAATGTCGGTAATTTTTGTTGATTATATTACCCTTGAGGTAAAGCTGTTCAAAGGCGAAAAGTCGGGGGGGGGAACGATCGTATTTTTGTTTGAAAGCTTACTGACTCGTAGCTAATAGCATAAGAGAAGATTTTTGTCAACAATTAGATCAGTGATTTACTTTCCAGGCGTTTTAATTAACGAATTTTTTGTACCTCCAATCTTGATGGAGAATATCGGAACACCGGAAATTTTCTCTTTTTTGACATTGATAAGCACCCTCAATCTTCCGCGAATTTACTGTTTGTTTGTTCACCCATTTTCCACTCAAAGAGCGGTCCATTTTTGCAGGGTTTACAGTTTTCGTCTGATCAGCGGTAGCTTTACTACTTGAAGGATAAGAAGATTTGCTTTTCTGCGGCGCCTGAACAATGAATATTGAGATCTCAAACACGAAACAGATCGGGATTGGTCTAACCCTGTTCGGATGCACATTCGTAGGACTCGGAGTGCTTTTGTTCTTCGACAAGGCATTGTTGGCCATTGGGAATGTAAGTTTGCTTTGATTTCTTGGTTGTTTGACGTTTAGGTTTTGACGAAGGAGAAGGAAAAGGCTTTGACTGTCTCATGTTTGAGGTTTCTCAGCCTGAAAAAAAAAATTTTTTTTGCATAAAGAAACGGGTTTTCATTGATCTGGACCATGTGTTATATAAAATTTTCATTTTTTTTGGGTTGAAAATGGAAATAAATGTTTAACATAGCATATATAACGCTGTAAGTAGTCTAATAACTTTTAAAATTGTGGGGTGATAGCAAACTTTAATTTTTTTTTTGTATCTTTTTTATCATGAATAATATAATTTTTTGACTCTTGAGGTAGCCTTTAGAGTGACTGTTTCAAGACAAAATTAAATCCTCACAGTGATTTCTTGATATTGTTTTCATTTCAGCTCTTGTTTATCGTCGGATTAACACTTGTGATCGGAGTTCAGCGAACATTACTCTTCTTTTTTCAAAGGCATAAAATCAAGGGAACGGCGCTATTCTTCGGTGGAATCTTCATTGTTCTTTTGGGATGGGCCTTTGTCGGAATGTGCATTGAAGTTTGGGGCTTTGTACTGCTGTTCGGGTAAGGAGTTTTGTCTAGTGCAATATAATTTTTTTTTTGCTTTTTGGGATTATTATTGTTATATATGGTTAGGAATGGTGTTTTTCAAGGTTATAGTTTCTATTTTCAGTGGATTCTTGCCGTCAGCTGTGAATTTTGCCCGAAATTTGCCATTCATTGGGACCTTGTTGATGATGCCCGGAATCCGACAGGTAATTGGCTAATTCTTTGTGGATTCTGTGTGTTTAGACCGCTTGTTTATCGTTCCGGGTCCTTTGGCGTCTCTGTATTGCCCTCTATCACTTTGCTAACCAATAATCTCGCACTTTTCCAGCTTGTATATTACACTTGCACTAACTAGTCAAAACTTATGTCATAATTCATATTTTTCTTTCGTTTTTAAACTTAAATTGTGTGTAAAAGACTCTGTATGTCTTTGTCTGTGGTTGTAAAGCTTTAAATGTTTATTATTTTTCGTTTTACACGGGTTTTTGTGTTGTAGTAGGTGGTCAAAGGGTTATATTTTGATTTCAGTGCCTCGATCGAATCGCTCCAGAAGCCAAGTATCCGATTTAAGACCTGATTAATGTATACGAATAAATCCGATTACATCAATCCATCCACTTACTGTAATTAGGGTTAATTTTTTGTATTTGTACGGCGAATTTTGTATATTTAATCATTTGTTCATTTCATCCTCTGCAGAGTTAATTTATAGCCTTATTGTTCACTTTCCATATAAAGCACACATAAAGTTATCGCTCAACCTCAGAAACCAAACTTTTGAGAAGTTTTTTTCAACCTTTTCTACATATTTTTGAAGGATAACATGGATTGGCAAGGATAATATAAAAAGTATTCGAAATCTTGATTTTTTACTGATGATGGGGTAGATACAGTGGGGACTGATCCAGTGGCAAAAAACGTACCATTTTGCTTCCGGGAAGTATCAAAAATGTGGCAAAATACCTCCCTTTCCAAGTGAAAAAACTCCGATTTGAAGGGCGGGTCATTTCCCCCGCAAAAAGATCGCTTTTGAAATCTGAGTTTTTTTCACTTGGAGAGGGAGGCATTTTGCCACACTTTTGATACTTCCTGGATGCAAAATGGTACATTTTTTGCCACTGGATCAGGTCCGTTCACTGTAGATACACATTTCTACAATGGCGGACCCAATCTAATGGCAGAAAACTTTCAATTTCGTAATGCGGAAAGTATCAAAAATGTGGCAAAATGCTTCCCTCTCCACGTGAAAAAACTTAGATTTTAAATGCGGTCTTTTTGCTAGGGATATTCAAAAGGGGGTTTTTTCACCTGGAGAGGGAGGCATTTTGCCACATTTTTGATACTTTCCTGGAAAATGGTACGTTTTTTTCCACTGGATCAGGTCCACAACTGTAGATGGCTAATCAAATGAAAGGCTCTCTCGAATGTCGGTAATATGCGAATCCAACCGTTGCAACGCTCTTTCCAGGCTCGCGAAACTGTCGTCCGAATCATTGTCCACAAGTTTTTCCTGTTGTGTCTCCGGCACCGCGAACGATACGCTCCTTTTCTTTTTGGGATCCAATGAGCCACCGAGAATTTTCTCAACGGATTCTTTCACTTTCTCCCAGGTCTCATCTCCGACAATTCGGGCGGCATATAATAATTCGGCATTTCGTGTGTTAGCGAGCTGGCAGTAGTCCGCTGAAACGATGGATTTTTGAAGTAAATGTATGAAAAATAAATTCTGCTTACTTGACAACTCATATAAGTCATCGTAGTCGGTGTGGTCGGAGATGTGGCTTTTGTTGTCGAGGCCTAAAAAAATTTTGTTAGCCATAGTGAGATACAGTGACGGCCCTGATCCAGTGGCAAAAAACGTACCATTTTGCATCCGGAAAGTGTTAAAAAATGTGGTAAAATGCCTCCATCTCCAACTAAAAAAGCGCGCCCTTCAAAACGGAGCTTTCACTTGGAGAGGGAGAAAAAAATGTGGCAAAATGCCTCTCTCTCCAACTAAAAAATCTCCTTTTTGAAGGTCCTTCACAAAAAGAGCGGGCGCGCTTTTGAATCGGAGTTTTTTCACTTGGAGAGGGAGTTATTTTGCTGCATTTTTGATACTTCCCGGATGCAAAATGGTACATTTTTCGCCACTAGATCAGGACCGCCATTGTAAATCCTAGGGGGGCCAAACAGTCTTGAAAAGTCTGCACAGTGCGCCGTCGTGCATGAAATTTGTCGCGCGGCGACAAGAAAAATTCACGGTGCCGTGCGACCCCGCACAGTGCAAAAAGATTGTTTCGAAAAGGGTAAACAACGCACAGTGCGTTCTTCTTTCGCACCCCGCCAAATTTTTATCGCGCGACAGCTTGTCGCAAAGCCAAATTCATGCGCCCGCACAGTGCGAAAACATGTCAAGACTTTTTGGGCCGCCATTGTACAGTGGGGGACCTGATCCAGTGGCAAAAAACGTACCATTTTGAATTCAGGAGGCATAAAAATATGGCGAAATACCTCCCTCTCCAAGTGAAAAAAAACTCCGATTTCATCCGCTCTTTTTGTGAGGGAAACAGCGCGCCCTTCAAACCGAGGTTTTTTTCACTTGGAGAGGGAAGAATTTTGCTACATTTTTTGATACTTCCCGGATGCAAAATGGTACGTTTTTTGCCACTAGATCAGAGCCGCCATTGTAGAAACGCCAGTTAATATTTTTTGCCTTTCCTTGATCTCCCAAAATGGCTGCTTCTGAATCCTTCAGAAGTCGTTGTGCCTCCAAAGTGACCATTGTTTTTTCTCCCGGGCTTCGCTTGTCGTTCACCATGACGGCCATGATTGCCAGAGAAGTGGCCGCAATTACACATGATACTCCAAAATGGAGAAAATATAACGGGTAAATAATGTATGAGGTGATGGCAAATCCCAGAAAAATGCAAGATGCTGTTAGAACTGGAATCGAAAAAATGTCAGAAATTATTGTGCTGTAACTTACAGAGACTGACTTGACATGCTGCGCAGATTATCTGCCCTTGTCTTTTATTTGTCTTACAGTCGGTGATAAAGACACTAAGTTGATAGATTAGCCATACTAACAACGCCAGCTCGAAGGTGAAGATGGCGTTTTTCTGAAATTTGGATCAAGATATTCTCGGTCGTATTTTAAAAGTTGCTGTCCGACTGACAGCCGAAATGTTCCAGGTGCAACGTTCAGACTTTGTTTTAAATTTTTCTTATTAGGGGTCCTAGGCTAAATATCAATTGCTGAAAATGCTAGCCCAGCGGGGCAGCCGAGTTATTCAACAATCGTTGTCGGCGAAAAAGTGTGTGAAATGAGGAGGGCGGTCAGACAGAAGCATGCTATATTGCCATGTCATATTCTTGGCAATTCTGCAAGGAAAAATTTTATTTTTTGGGAAGATTTCGCTTTTTTAGAAAAGCTATAAGGCCTACAATTTTTCTAGAACAAATTTGCAAAAAAGTGGCGAATTTTCAGTTTGAGATACACGCCAATTTGTTTTCGTCAAAAAAACGGTTTTCGAGGTTTTGCGAGTTGCGCCCGAAGTAATTGGAATTTGGTACCGATAGTTATACGAACATGGGTTTTACCGTTTATTATGCAACATTAAAAATAGGTACACATACATACATTGTTAAAGAGATAAAAATAGGCCATACAACTCGGTCTGGGACAATTCGGATAGTTTTTGGAGGTTTTCTGAGCTGAATCTTACTTTAGTCGGCTAGTGCAAATTAGGGGGCGAAAAGAATCTCCCTTTTAGCTACAACTAGTCAAAAGCTTTGGAATGGATCATAGATTCTATTTTCTATCAACAGTTTAAACAAGGAACTAGAAAATTAAGTTAAGATAGGGAATTATACTATTTTAGGTATCAAGTGTAATATAACTGCAAAAACAAGCGGATTTGTGGGTGAATAGCAATATCATGATGTTACGTGTCCTTAGCACAACGTAACAATGCATTAGAGTAGAGCCCCGAATCGTAAATCCAGTTTTTCGCTACCTTCTACATGATTATTACCTAAAATTGGTAAAACGTAAAACAACTTACTTCTTCGATCCGAAATTGAAGCTAGAGTAAACACAGTACTGCTACCCAACGTTTCCTGATCATTTGCACCAGATTTGTCTAACATACTGCCCATTTCTTCTCGATTCCTCTGAAAAAACAAAGTATAACATAAAGTAACTATGAGGGTTTTCTTTCATTTACAAGGAAACCTTCCCCGATTTTTTGTCCAAACATGCTCATATGTCTACTGGACAACTTCCAAGTTGGATTTCCCCATCATAAGTCATTTACAGAAGATAACTTACTTTTACTGGGACCTCCTCATTACCAGTATATGGCGCTTGCGAAGATTCCGGGTCCATATTACCTAAAATTTATCCTAAATGAAATAGTAATACTTAAAAATAATTTCAGAAGCTAAAACATCATGAAAACAACATGATGCACTAAAGAATACAACCTTTTTTTACTTGCAATATCTATAACAATATAATGTTTGAAAAGAATAAGCTTACCCCATTCTTACGTCCTAAAAACGTTGAAACAAAAAAAATCTACATTAAATTCTCTACAACTTCATAGAAAGAAATTACAAATATAGTTAGAAAATGCAAAGATATGAACCGATCAAACTCACCATGTACAAACCATACAAAACTTAAAATCGTCAGAACTGACTCCAAAATTGCCTCCAAGCATCTGAAAGGATATGATTACGATCTCTATCGAAATCAGCTCCTTTTATGCAACCTTTGTGTTGATTTGGTACTTTACATTTTACATACGGTATGTTTTTTTACTCGGGGAAACAGTTGACCAGACGGGCTAGAGCAACACTTGGCCCGACCCTTTTTTTTGACTTTTTTTATGTGTAGACAAATTGGCGTGATGAGATAGGCTAGTTTTTTTACGAGGCATTCCTGAAAATCACATTTTCTCTGATCGACTCTCCTCATTTCGCACAGTCTCTCATCAGTAAAAGTCATAGGGAAAAATGTCTAGACTGCACGTGAAAATTACATTTTTTCAATTACATTATTTAGGACCTGGTATGAGGCATAAAAAGAGTATGTGTTCAAAATCTGAAACCTCAAGATAATCTTACAGTCGCATCCCAAAAAAAAATTTTTTTTATGAACGTTTTCTTCTACAAGTCCGTTCGCAAAGTCTCTAACAAGGGAAGTCGTTCAGATCGCAAATGAACTATGACATGAGACCTGTGTGGTTTTATAGTCACATACTCTACTATATCGAATATAAAGGCATTTTTGCGTCTGGGCCCCCGCGGCCGAGAAAATCGACTATAAAGTTTCGCAAGAAGAGAGCGCCGAAAAAGTCCTCTCTCCGAAAGCAAACCCAAACAGCTGCCCAGTTGGCCGAGTGGAAAGAGCGCTCGTCTAACGAATCTTCTTTTGGGTCGGGGGCTGGGTTCGATTCCTTTCACCTGCAATGTAAAGGGTAAGACTACTGTGTACACTACAGTATGCGTAAAAAATTTTTTTTTGTGTTTTTCCAATTTTATGTAGATTTGTGCCTTTTCTTGAGACAAAAACAAACAAATTTAGTCGACTTTTCTCCAAACTGTTAAAAATGGCATGACTTGGAATGGTAATCGGAGAGCTTCCTGCGGCTACGCCGCAAGGCTATCGGAAAGTTGTCGAAAGGAAGTAAAGTGATTTTTTATCACTCTTTGATTTTGTTTGGACATGGGATTGGCGCCTAAAAATGTTGTGGCTCTCCTCTTGGCCGAGTTCGGAACCGGGAACTCCGAAGACGCGACTTACGAGGAGACTCGGATGGCAACCCGACTGAAGATTCTGCTGTCTCAAGCGGCGGAAGACGCGAATATTGAGGTTCAAACGGACGATGAGATTATGGACAACAATAGCAGTGGGGACGAGAATGACGATGACAGCGACTTCGAATTGGACGTTGAAGGCCATCAAGAACGTGATGAAAGAGGAACTGGAGAGATATGGATGGGACGAAAATTCGTGTCGCTAGATCAAATACGAGCAGTCAAACGATATTGGCTATCGTCGAATCGATCGGTTGGCGCTGTCAGGAAACGGTGCAGGTTCATTCGAAGCGACTACTACTGGAGAAAGATGACGGACCTGTGGAAGAAAGGTAAGGCCACAGTTTGTTGATGATTTTTTTTGTAGATGAAGTTGTCGCAGATCGGCGTGTTCGCATAAAGAAGCTGGCTTCTGATCTTTTTGAGTGGGCGAAGGAGAGATTGTCGACTGGGACTTCCGATCCGATTACCATTCCAAGTCATGCCATTTTTAACAGTCTGGAGAAAAGTCGACTAAATTTGTTTGTTTTTGTCTCAAGAAAAGGCACAAATCTACATAAAATTGGAAAAACACAAAAAAAAATTTTTTACGCATACTGTAGTGTACACAGTAGTCTTACCCTTTACATTGCAGGTGAAAGGAATCGAACCCAGCCCCCCGACCCAAAAGAAGATTCGTTAGACGAGCGCTCTTTCCACTCGGCCAACTGGGCAGCTGTTTGGGTTTGCTTTCGGAGAGAGGACTTTTTCGGCGCTCTCTTCTTGCGAAACTTTATAGTCGATTTTCTCGGCCGCGGGGGCCCAGACGCAAAAATGCCTTTATATTCGATATAGTAGAGTATGTGACTATAAAACCACACAGGTCTCATGTCATAGTTCATTTGCGATCTGAACGACTTCCCTTGTAAGTGATTTCGGCGACACGCACTGTGCAAAAAAAAGTGAGGGTGTGAGCGACAAAAAGGCCATGCACGGTGCAAAGAGCCACAAATTGCACAGTGCAAGGTAAAATTTTATGTTCAAACAGTGCATGTCGCAAAAATCACTCCAGCGACTTTGCGAACGGACTCGCACAAAGTCCAAAAAAAACTTACAAACGTCCTGTTGATTTTTGAATGCAGCAAGGAAAACAGTTGATACATAATCGAAGAGATCAAAAACAATATAACGATCAAGCCAATCAGTCGAACTAATCGCCCCATTTTTTACTATTTCGTAGTTAAATTATTAGCTAGTGTAAGTAATCAAATTTACCATCAAAATTTTGAGAAGTCACAAGTTTTTCCGCGGCGGGAAATGCGTGGAATTCGGGGCGAAAGTCATGGCTTTGGTTTTGTTTTGTACGATTTGGCCGGGAAAATGCTTCCGCTACCAGTATATTTCCATGATTGACTCAGACCCTTTCCCTCTTTTCTTCCGTATGTTTTGACGAGAAAATGAAAAAAATTAAAAATGGAGAATGAAAGAGAAGTAATCGAAATGACAATTAAAATATTCAATGATGACGTATATGTTATAGAGACAGATGAAAAGAAGAAAAGTTCCCGATGTGAAGCGTGTGGATAACGAAGCATACAGTGGCGGTCAAAAAAACGGCCACCCCAAGATGATGCGCTCTAACGCAGAAGAGAGTGGTCGTAGGAAGATAAATATGGTATCATTGTAAAGCTTATCGAATACTAAGACGTGTGACTATACGCTTGTGGTACTGTAGTGCTGGCCTAGCACGTACTGGGGCAAGATGTTCTTTTGGCCTGGTCAAAAAAATGGCCACCCATAATTATTGTGCTTTAAATGCGGTTTATGTTAGAAATTGCCGCCATATGCGAGTGGACTAGAATAGCTATATGAATACACATCAATTCCAGTATTTCTTATTTTGTACATATGCCCTCAGGCATCAGTCAAGGTTGATGACCTTGTTCATGGTTAAGGCCCGGCCAAAATTTTTTTTGGGTTTGTGCCGTTGTTTTGATAACCCGAAGCAATACTGTAGACGGTATTGATCGTATTCGTGTGTAAGACTGCCCACATTTGTTAAAATTGTGCCCTTTCTGATAAGAAAACTCAAAAAATGGAATTTTTTGACCTAATTTTCTCCAAAAATCCGTTTTGGAGTCCGCTAAAAAATGAATGTAGAACCTTAAACAGGTTTTATTTGTACAAGAACATCATGGACATTTGTTTTAACACGGCACCGGTTAAAGGAAACGACCGTCCGAAACGACAGATACCGTTTTGTTACAGTTTTCGACTTCATGGGGTAATCATGAATTTTGTCCTGTTCCGAAACCTCTTTGAATAGAAATTATAATATAGTATCGCATTTGTGGCGTAGTTGAGATACCACTTTATCATTTAAAGGTAAATATGAGCTCCTAAAGTGAAAATTCGGGTTGCAGAACTTGACAAAGTTTATGAATAATTTCTGAAGTCGAAAACTGTAACAAAACGGTATCTGTCGTTTCGGACGGTCGTTTCCTTTAACCGGTGCCGTGTTAAAACAAATGTCCATGATGTTCTTATACAAATAAAGTCTGTTTAAGATTCTACATTCATTGTTTAGCGGCCTCCAAAACGGATTTTTGGAGAAAATTAGGTCAAAAAATTCCATTTTTTGAGTTTTCTTATCAGAAAGGGCACAATTTTAACAAATGTGGGCAGTCTTACACACGAATACGATCAATACCGTCTACAGTATTGCTTCGGGTTATCAAAACAACGGCACAAACCCAAAAAAAATTTTGGCCGGGCCTTAACCATGAACAAGGTCATCAACCTTGATTGATGCCTGAGGGCATATGTACAAAATAAGAAATACTGGAATTGGTGTGTATTGATATAGCTATTCTAGTCCACTCGCATATGGCGGCAATTTCTAACATAAACCGCATTTAAAGCACAATAATTATGGGTGGCCATTTTTTTTGACCAGGCCAAAAGAACATCTTGCCCCAGTACGTGTTAGGCCAGCACTACAGTACCACAAGCGTATAGTCACACGTCTTAGTATTTGATAAGCTTTACAATGATACCATATTTATCTTCCTACGACCACTCTCTTCTGCGTTAGAGCGCATCATCTTGGGGTGGCCGTTTTTTTTGACCGCCACTGTATCTAACAAGGGGAGTACCCCAAGTGCGACGCTCAGATTTCCTTTAAATTTTGCGCACAAGTCGGGCATGGACTCAATATCAATTCCTGAAAGTTTTAGCTCGCGCTTTGCGGGCACCGCCGAGATATTGAACGATTTTTGCCGCCGAGAGAGCACACTAAACGTGGAAAGCGGTCAGAGAGGAAAACGCTTTTCGGCCACAACTTTGCCAGTTTTGTGCGAAAAAATTTGATTTTTTGTGGAAACATTACACTTTACGATAGAAATGGGCATGAAAATTTTGGTGCCGAAATTCGGCAAAAAGTGTCAAATTTTCGCCCACTTTCGATCTACAAATCTTGGTTTTTTCTGCAAAGCGCGAGCTAGAATTCCCGCATATATTTTAGAAAAAATTATTCTAAATTTGTGTCAAGTTTCCTCAAAATCTGAGCGTCGCACCTGGGGTACTTCCCCTATAAATAAAATTTGGGTTATGCGTTTCAAAGGTGTATGCGAGGTTTCTACCTTGCGTTTTGCAGAAGTTACCGAAACTTTTAGTCCAAACGTTGGCAAAGATTCAAGATTTTTCTCCGAGTTTCTGCATGAAAAATTTCAGTATTATTTCTAGAGGATTTCAACAAAAAAATCAGTTTTACCCGCGAGGCGACATTCCAGAAGGGCTAGTACAATTTGTCCTCTTTTTGAAGCCTTTAATTTCGAAATGAAATCCTCAGAAAACAAGGAAGCAGCAATTTCCCAAATACGTAGTTTCTTTTGAAACTTCTTGTATATGTCGTAATGCTACGAATCATAAATTATTATACCTTACAAATCGTCTGTTTTGCATACAATTTTTTTACAATGCTGATGCTACTCGAGACATACATATCAGTGTGTCGGAAAAATAATGGGCACACTTTCTCATCTAAATTCGTATTGCCGCGGAGAACATGAATTGTCGCGGCAAGGCCGAATTGCCTTTGATTTCAGCGATGCAATTGGCCCAGCGACATGGTGGTTATTATTTTCCCGACAGTCGGGCAGGGCGTTTTCCTATGATTTTTGCGGCCATCACCTTCCCTTTTTTACCCAAGCGACATGCGCTTTTAAAAAACCCAAGTTTTGCGCGACGCCGGGAAAAAATTTTACGGACATTACAGACTTGAGCTATTTCCCTCTACAAGTCTTTTTCACCAGTCCGTTCGTTCTTAAATTGCATTTTCTTGGTACTATAACATGTCTAATTAACTCACTTTTCAACAATCGGGCTCACTTTTTTTGACCGTATACGTATACGAGTTACACATCATCAATTATGATATAATCATGTTTGGAAATAAAAATGCTACTTTCACATTCCGTTGACTGTGTTTTGACCTTGTTCTTTTCAGCCGTCCGTACTAATACAATATACGTATCCAAGAGTGCGAATAAGAATACTTTCAACTTGAATTTCTACATGGCATGAATTCTTTGCTGGTTTTTCAAATATATTCGGTGGTTGTTGCGGTGATCTCTACTAATTTATGTGTTATTGTCATTGTTATCTCTTATCGACTGTACAGACGGAGTAAAAATAATTACTCTTGGATTATCGGGTTTAACGCAACGATTGATTTGGTGTTTTCGATTACGTATGGCATTTGTATGGTGGTAAGTAGAACAAGTTTAAATAAAATACTCTCGGGCTTTGCTAGGCCCTGACATAGCCTAAGGTCTTTAAACCCCTATACAACCCACTGTTAAAAATAATAGGCTAATTTATGGGTCAGACTCGCCAGTCAAGAGGATTTTAATTTAAAAATGATCCACTGATCCAGTAAAGAGTTTGCTGATTTGCCAGAAAGATAGACTTATAGCCGTAAGGTCCAAAGGGTTAGCGAAAACCCTGTTTTCTCCATTCACGAGCGATTTTGAAAGTTTGGTTACCAATCCAGTGTCTTGCCAGGATGATTTGTTCGCTAAGCTAACCTTTTTGGTTGACCGTTGATAGGACTCTTGTTAAAAGACGATTTTTGGCTCGCTGCGTCAGCGGTGGACATAGGAAAAAATCGATTTTGAGTTTTTTGCATAAAAATGACCGTCGACATGTGCTAAGGAAAACCGAACAACAGTTTTTCTTAATTCTGCCCGGAAGGCATAAATTTGCTTAAATTTGTCTTTTTTGGAATTTTCGACCTGGCGACGACATAGAAAGAGCAAATCACCCAAAATTTTGCTTGTATACGTTTTCGACCATTGGAAATTCATTTTTTTGAAAAATGAGTCTCTCAGATTACTGTAACATAGGCATATTGTAATCCGGTCGATAAAAATCGACCGTAACTCCTTCGTATCAAAAATCCCACAGGATTTTATTTCAGATTCGGAAACAGCATAAAATTCTGCATATTATACACATAATGTGAGGTCATAACTCCAGGGGGAGATCGCGTAGTATATTGGATTTTGGCAAAAAGTACGTTTGAAAGGTCGCGGGTTCGATCCCCGCTTGGTGCAAATATTGAAAACCCGGCGGAAATCGCGTTTAATGGACACATAAGGGTTATATGAGATACACTAAGCAATTTTAAACATTAATGCATATCTAATTGCGATTAAAACTGATTTTATATAATTTTTGGAGACTGAATATGCAAAAAATGAAACTGCTTCAAACCGCTTGAAATTGGAAACACTTATTCTAGGGTCAATTGTAAGAAACTTTTCCGTTAACTTTTTTTCGCAGATCACCGTACCATGGATTACTGCAACATTAAACCTGATTTGGTTTTTCGTGGACCACATGGCGCATAGAAGTCGGATTGTCGTCATTGTGCTCAGGATGGTTAAGAAAGAGTTTTCTTGTGCACAAAAAAAGTTTTTATGGCTGTACCGTTTGGAACGGCCGAGTTATTTGACGCACTTTCACCAATTGATTATGACATCAAGACGCGTTGCAATTAAGGTCGAATTTTCTTTCATATATAGAAAGTGGATCTTTTCGCTGTCTAAAACGACTAATTAAAACGATTTATTATTTTATGCAAGAATTTTGAAGAAAATTGCAATTAATCAGGATACGTTTAATGCTACAGTAATCCATGGTGCGGTGCTCTGCCAAAAAAAGTTAACACAAAAGTTTCTTACAGTTGACCCTAGAATAAGTGTTGCCAATTTCAAGCAGTTTGAAGAAATTTCATTTTTTGCATATTCAGTCTCCAAAAATTACATAAAATCAGTTTTAATCACAATTAGATATGCATTAATGTTTAAAATTGCCTAGTGTATCTCATATAACCCTTAGGTGTCCATTAAACTCGATTTCCGCCGTGTTTTCAATATTTGCACCAAGCGGGGATCGAACCCGCGACCTTTCAAACGTACTTTTTGCCAAAATCCAATATACTACGCGATCTCCCCCCTGGAGTTATGACCTCACATTATGTGTATAATATGCAGAATTTTATGCTGATTCCGAATCTGAAATAAAATCCTGTGGGATTTTTGATACGAAGGAGTTACGGTCGATTTTTATCGACCGGATTACAATATGCCTATGTTACAGTAATCTGAGAGACTCAATTTTCAAAAAAATGAATTCCCAAAGGTCGAAAACGTACACAAGCAAAATTTTGGGTGATTTGCTTTTTCTATGACGTCACCAGGTCGAAAATTCCAAAAAAGACAAATTTAAGCAAATTTATGCCTTCCGGGCAGAATTGGGAGAAACTGTCGTTCGCTTTTCCTTACCACATGTCGACGATCATTTTTATGCAAAAAACTCAAAATCGATTTTTTCCTGTGTCCCGGGTCCCTTACGGGCTGACGCAGCGAGCCAAAAATCGTCTTTTAAAACGCTGTTTTTCTAGCGATGATAGCCCAATAAATAGGAAATTATTCAAAGTGGTGAATTATAATCGATGGAGATGTATAATGGTTCATAATCGCCGTTTGCTGATGCTTATCGAAGCCCGGATTGCTTAGGGCAAAAATGGGGAAAAATCAAATTTTTTCTGGAAGAAAATCACTTTCCCTTGACAAGATGTCCATCTCGAACACCTAGATATTGACTATAATACAGCATACTGTTAAGACTGGCTCCGTTTTGCACAGAGATTATTCTTTCACTAGGCAACAATAAAATAGCCTTTCAGAGTACCACCACCAAATATCCATACGTTTACGTCATCGTCAACAGCCCTCTTTTCAAGGACGCCGATCCTTATGTGATCCGCTTAGCCGCCGTTTTCCGCCTTGCAATTGCTCTCATCGACTCTCCATTAACAGCAATTCATTTCTGGTTCCGTTACGATGTAGTGTGCAATCAGAATGTTTGGACTTGGAGGACATACGGCAAAATTTACTCTGTTTTCCTTATGTTGACACTGTGTGAAGCCGTAAAAATGCTTACCGGCGGATTTGACGACCGAAATCCGCATTCCAGTGATGCTGTAAATGATGGAATAGCGGCTACGGCAAGATACATTTACTTTTCCATGGTAAGGATTGCATTTTCAGGTTTTTAGAATACATAAATGACGTTTGTAAGTGTTAATTCCACACATAAATTTTTGATTTTCAGCAAACGGGATCGTTTATTGTTGGAATCGTTCTGTCGCAAACGCAGCCACTTGTCGAATATTCGCTTATTTGCTATTTTGGGTGGAAAATTTACAAAAATGTTAAGGCCACTGCTGCTCGATCAATAAACACAACTCTGGCGGCACAACGAACGCTGGTCAAAATCATGGCCTTGCAGGTGAAAAAAAGAAACCTTGTTTATGCAGTGGCGGACCTGATCCATAGGCAAAAAACGTACCATTTTGCATCCGGGAAGTATCAAAAACGTGGCAAAATACCTCCCTCCCCAACTAAAAAAAAACTCCGTTTTGAAATGCGCGCGCCTTTCCCTCACAAAAAGGCGGGCGCGCTTTTGAAACCGGAGTTTTTTTTCACTTGGAGAGGGAGGTATTTTGTCACATTTTTGATACTTCTCGGACGCAAAATGGTACTTTTTTTGCCACTGGATCAGGTCCGCCATTGCAGGCAATACATGTATTAAGATTACAGGCGATTTACCCGCTGATCCTTCACTTCATACCGGTAGTCTTCATCCAGTGTTGTGTCATCATTCATATTCACTTTGGGTCCGCGTCAACGTATGTACTTGGTGCTCCAATGCATTTGACTCCCATATTGAATGCAGTGTCAATTCTCACTCTGATGCCGTCATATCGAAGAGGAATTCGAGACAAAAAAACAAGCATTACTGTTGCCGAGTATTCCAACAACTGGACCACGAAGATTTAGCCAATCTGGGATTTAATATTAATTTGTTTATCTGGTTGAAATAAATGATTTGTTTTGGTCGATGAATAATGTGTACTATGATATTTCGGACGAAGTTTTTGACTGCTTACATAACACCACTGTCACATAATTTTCAATGCGTGTCGGACACGTTTTATATGCTGGATTCGGTTAACGGCGGGCTCGCACTTGCGGTGAACCACTTTACGGGCAGCTAGAATAAACAGGCATGTAGATTCTGCGGGCATGCTTGAAAATCAGCCAAAATTTGCTTACAAAAGGAAATTTTTACAATATAGTTGGCACTTAGATTTTGCGGATTAAATTTCCATATCTATAAATGACGTAAAGTGAGGTTAACCAGTCATTTTTACCATTTTTTGAACAAAAAAAAATCCCGTAACATCGAAACCGGTGGATGAATTCAATGACTTTGTGTACTTACCTGTACCTGGGAGTTTCCAATGCAAAAGAATTGGTCGAACTGGCCCGGATAGACGCTAATGTACTCTACATAGTATCTCAATTATCTGCATTAGCTCCCCAAGAGGCACGCCTAGTTTACAGCATAATACTTGCTGGAAAAGCTTCTACTAGGGATACCGTACCTCCTCTTACTCCGCATTCCTCCCACAGTCTGGCCTCGATATAATCCTTGATGAGGGAATATACAATTTGTTGAACAAAAAGGATCAAGTTACGAAGCGCAAACTTTCTACAAACCATTCATGTGTTTTCCTCGGAGTGTTCTTTGATCAGCAGGAAGTATTTAACGACAAGCGGAGCCTGTGCTTGGCATGATTCAGATTTCTTGAGTAGTGAAGGTACGTTCTCTACTTCCGGATGTCTACAGATTTTCTACGACTTGTAATTTATTTATAAATGACCTGGCAGGCTGAAAGGGGGCCTTGCGGAAACTCATCAGCTAATTTGAACATAACAGTCGCTATTTATTGGTCTGTAAAGCAAGCGGATTTTTTGTAATGCAGCATTCTTACACATCTCTTTATCAATATGCGTATCCTTCAATATATTCACAGCCTTTGGGTGCGAAAGGCACCAATGTTTACCATGTCCTGAGTACATATTTTTTACCTATTTCGTAGTGCCTTCCAAGAACGCGGGATGTTGTTAAAACATGTTTTGATGTTGTAAAACTTTGGTCTTTTAGGATGTCGAATGAAACAACGCCGCCCTCAAGTCGGCGGCGAAGCAATATCAGCGTTGTTTCCTTTCTGTTTGGCGATAACGGCTATATCTTTTTGCCAATGAACTTTGTCAACATCTTCAATCAGAACATGAAGAAGCGAAGGAGATGTTATTGTCGATACTTTGTCGGCAGTGAGCTTCACGGACTTAAGGAAGCGATTTCTGTGAGTTATCATAAAGATTACTAAGTGGTGGCTACGTTTAACAAGCATGCTTTTGTTTGTGTTTTAGTACATATAATTTTATTACAGACCCAAAACACCTATCGTCATTTGGGTTGGAGCATATTACTTTGTGTAGCAGTAAGTATCGCCATAGTAAATACCATTCATATGTGTGCTGATTACTATCAAAACCAACTAGAGACGTCGTATTCAAAACATGTGGTAGGCATTTTTACGCAGCCACATACGAGCAAAACCCCTTCAGGTTCCTCGACTAGAATTTCCATCAGTAATTATCTGTCCAAAAAGTCCGGACGCCCTTAATTTTGAACGAGTCAAGAAGGAGATCACCAAGGTTCTTCCGATGCTCAACGACTCCCAAATCATCGACCTAATAATCTACGCCATTGGCGATACAGGGCTGGTCAACGCACACTATGTTATGGTAAACAAAAGCGAGGAGCATTTTGCAAAATTCAACCGGATGATAAAGGCCTGGCGGGGAAGGCGCGATCAAAAGAAGTTTTATGAAGACTTGTTTGAGCATCATGGCAATGGCTACACTTGCACACAGGTAAACAGCAATCTGCAGCTAGATGAGGTTGATCTAGTACTTGTAGTTGGCGGTAGCGAGTGTCATGAAGAATTTTTAGCTATTCAAAGAGTGCCGGTTGGGAGCGCTGACAATAAACTGTTGCGAGCTCTTCGAAAGTCATTATGTCATGTTGAGAGGGCGTTGTTTTCGGATGAAAGAGTTTTATCAGACTGATCCCGGCTTCTATGGCCGGCTTTACATCGGAATGAACGAACTGCCAAGTTTAACCGCCAAGGATGGGAAACAGGTAGGCGTTTTGGAATTTCCTTTTTTTTAGGCCTGGTAATTTCTTTCTGTATTATGTAAAATTGAAGCTCTACTAATGAAGGTGCTAAATCGACGCTCAAATTTCGATGACTTAATGGCTGATCTTGGGGCTAATCTTTTTTTCTTGATAGCTTGGCTTAAAGGAATGCTTTGTTCATCCGAAATTTTGGTAAATCGTGAGAAAAACTTTTGACAAAAACATGGTTCGCGGCCCAGTCGCTTTAAACTAGCTTTGGTCAGCCCCAGAGATTTCAACGAGCCTTGCGATAGAGCCATATTTAGTTGTGAATCACTGATGTTTGACATGCAAAATTGCAGGAAAATATATAAGATAAAAAGCTCTAATATCTAGTTATGACTATACAGTATGACCACAAAAAAATGCAACTCATATTCGTCGCTAAATTTTATTTCACAACTCACATTGAACAAAATTAACAATCAATAATCAGTAACATGGATGTAATCCAAAGTTAAACTTGTTTTTTCTAATCACACATGTGTATATACATACAGGTCCAGCTCGTCGCTTTCCTTGCCACTCCTCGATCTGAGATTTCAACCTTTCCTCGGTATTACCTTACAAAACAAGCCTCGACTAAGATTTCTATAAAGCTGCGGATGTTCGACATGGACCCCGACTTCACCAGGTGCCATGATGACGGGGAGACCCGCGGCCGAGCCGCTTGCTATCTCCGTCAATGGCTGTATGAGAAGTTTGTCAATCCGCATAATTGCACTCCATTTTACATGCAGTATCGGACTCACGGAGTGGATGTTTGTGAGACTGGCGTGATCGCTAAGACGTATGAAAACGTTCTGGATCTGGCAACAAAAGAAAATATTGTAAGTTTAAAAGTTTGTTGAGAGGGGCATTTTGTATAGCGAGAAGATGTATTACTATATGTATAAAGTATACTGTCAAGTACTGGATACGTTCTATGAAAGGGGTGGCGGTGTTGAAAATATTGTTTACTTTCTGAATTTGTAATTTTTCGAGCGTATTTGATGTGCGGTTGAGTTTTCAGTGCATGGCTGCCTGCAGTCGGTCAGAGAGGGAATATAAGGTGGTCCGGAGGAACACAGAAGCTTCACGATCGCTGGGATTTAATGAAACACATCCTTACAGATTGGAACTTCATTACGAGGACTTGGAAGTAAGTGTGTCCGTCCTAGTTCTCTGCAATCGACTCACAACCAGCTCCAAGTTTTTATGTGTAGTTTACAAGTTAGCCCACGAGGAACGCGAGGCAAGACGCTCGGATTTTGCTGAAAGCTTTGAAATTTAGTCGCGCCTGGGCCATGCGCGTCAAACTGAGGAGTCCGGTGACCGGAATAGACCCTTCGCTATCGGTTTTTTTACACTTCGTCTTGATTAGCAGAGAAAGAGAGAAAAAAGACACGCAAAAGCGTACTCTATCGCCCCAAAAATTCCCCATTTCTTCCCCGACAAAACGTTTTTTCGTCTTTTTTTGGCAAATTGCCAATCCATTCACCGGAGGGTTCTAGCTTATCTCAGTTTGACGTCTCAATTTGTTAAAGTTTTATCTTGCGCTTTCAAACATTTGCCGTGGCCTCAGCGGCCCATTACGGGCGATATATTAGGTCGTCCAGAAAGTTCTGTCGTTTTTTGAACAGATTTTTTAAACGAGCAAACACTAATTATAACAATAAATTAATCAATGATGTCTAGGTAGCTTTTTGTCCTCGATGAAAGGCGAAAAACTCAGGTGCCGTAAGCGCAAATTTTTGCCTTCTATTAGTTCATTTTCGAGCCTGAAAAAACATAAAAAATAACAATAAAAAACAAATCTAAAAACACAGATTTGTAGAGGAGAAAAAGCCGTATCAAATAAATATGTACACTTTGAACAACAAACAAACTTTGTAAAAGAAAGCAATGAAGAAAACGACAGAACTTTCTGGACGACCTACTCGATTAAAGACAAGCATTGCTGTTTGATGATATGTTTTTAAAGCCCGCTTTTTTCAGTACGAAAACTACGCGGAAGTTCGAATCACCACTCTTCCCGGCTTTGTCTCACAAGTCGGCGGTCAGCTGGGTTTATTTCTCGGAGTCACCGTGATGAGTATCGCTCAAATGATTCTAAATCTCTACGTTTTCCTCCATGAACGCCTTCAGAGGCTTCGAAAAACCCTCAAAACTTCACAACCGCCAGCCTGAATTTCCTTGAACCGGGAGGAAATTTGACACATGTCTTTGAAGGTTCTCACGCGTCTTGAAACCTTCAAAATACACAGAAGGACACAAAATAAATGATGATATTGCGAAACGGGCAAACATGGCTTATTTCGGTAGGCGCTTCCTCGTATCCTTAAGCCATTCTGCCCTCGTTTTGGATGGCTTTGGATGGAACAAACCTTACCAATTCTTGGAATACTAAGGGATTCTAATAAGATCTTCGACTCGGTTGAATGTTTAATCCAGATGAGTTCGTCACGGATGAAACCGATGGCTATGGCTCGACGTACTTGATAAAGTTGAAGAAGCCAAAGAAGCGGGTGAAATGCAAGTTGAAGACGAGGCTGTTTGATCGATATTTCGGCGGGACTGAGATTCATGGGCTGTTGTTGGCGTTCAGTGTAAGTTATTGGCCGATAGAGGCTGTAGGTGTCTATTTTAAATGTGTGTAAATACCATAGTCTAGCTGACAAAGAAAGTACCATGTTTTTAGAAAGGTATATCCCGTTCATATCAAGCAATATGGATTACATTTTTGGTCATCACTGCACTGGTTTCGGCCATGACTACAAGAACCACATTTGATGAGTATTTGGAGCATCAAACTGCCACGTCATTCAAAATTAAGCAGGTAAAATACGACATGCAATCTATCTATTATAGCAAACTTACTTGTCTTTGTTACCTTGCGTCTGCCTTGCGTAACAATGCTCTACTTTCTTCAGGTTCTGGAGCTCGAATATCCCTCTTTAATCATCTGTCCAAAAAATCCCGATGCGCTTCGGTTTGAAGAAGTTATCAAAGAAATTCAATCCAAATTCCCGCGGATATCCGACAAATTCGCGGAAATGATGGTCGCTTATGTCATTGCTGACTCTGGCTTTGCCAACATGGATAAAAGAATTGATAAACTTACCGTGGGCCATCATAAGAAGCTGCGGTATTGGCTGAGAAAATGGCGAAAGACAATGGACGTCGAGGATATTCATGAGTATCTTTTTGAGCGGTTTGGATATCGATGCGAAGATGTAAGAATATTTTTGAGTCATGCTTTCAGTGGACGCTTTCTACAAAGTAGCGAATTGTCATCACAAAAAATATGACTATTTCTGACATGGTTTTTGTTTGTCATTCTTGTTTATCGCACTGTAAGATATGACTAATAAGATTTCTCATTTTTTCAGCTCTTCACAAAATGCCGTTACTCCAGGACGGTTGTGCCTTGTTGCGAGATCTTTGAAGAGTACTACCTGATGTTGAGGGGACGCTGTTATCGCCTCAAGCGTTACAATTTCACACAGACTGATGTGGCTGATCGGGGAAGATTTCTTGTTCAAATGAGGCAGCTAAATGCTCCGTTGACGAGTAAAAATAAGAAACAGGTAAGGTCATAGTTCTGACCAGGCAGTTCATGCCGAATCTGTCATCAAATCGTGTTAAAACTTGGCCAAGTTTTCTCTTTCTTGCCTTAAATCTCTATGCCATTTCTTGCAAGCCGTTGTATTTTCCTCAACTCCATTTTTTTCAGCCCCAAGTCATCGCATATCTAGCGCAGCCGCGACGCGAAATCTCCACATATCCCAGATTCTACATCAATTATCGGGCCTACAACGTCATCACGTGCAAAATGAGAGCCATCAAAATGTTGGACAGCAACAAGAATTGCGTCGGAGGGGATGAATACGGCGGCCGGAATGATTGTTACATTCGCAAATGGCTTCATCATCGGATTACTGGACCGCTGAATTGTACCGTATTCTACATGGCGCATAAGAATGATCAGCTCGACACTTGCCCGGTGGGCTTGTTGGCTTCGAATTATAAGAGTCTGCAGAATTTGAGTGTCGACGCTTCGGATGTAAGCCGGATTTTCGTACTGACTGTGTTAATTGAAAGTGCCGTGAATATGAGAAGTCTATTTTACTGAAGCCTGGCACAAATCTATATACAACTGAACTTTCATGGATATATTTGAACGTGTGCTCGCTGGAATTCTGCAGAAATTCCAGCGGATTTTCTCTTGAAGATAGAGCGACGGACCTAATCCAGTCGCAAAAAGCGTACCATTTTGCATCCGGGAAGTATTAAAAATGTGGCAAAATACCTCCCTCCCCAACTAAAAAAAGTACAATCCTAAATGTCTGAAAAATGAATTCTGCTGACTTGACAACTCATATAAGTCATCACAGTCAGCGCGGTCGAAGATGTGGCTTCTGTTGTCTAGACCTAAAAAAAATTCTTTTTTTTATTTTTTTAATCATACCGAGATGCAGTGACGGACCTGATCCAGTGGCAAAAGACGTACCATTTTGCATCCGGGAAGTATCAAAAAAATGTGGCAAAATACCTCCCTCTCCAGTTAAAAAAACTTCATTTTAAAGAGCCATTTCCTTAGTAAAGGAGAGGGAAAAAGATCGCTTTCGAAATCCGAGTTTTTTCACTTGGAGAAGGAGGTATTTTACCACATTTTTGATGCTTCTCGAATGCAAAATGCTACGTTTTTTGCCACTGGATCAGGTCCGTCACTTTATATACTAGTCCTTCCGTAAAGTCATCGGAGTGATTTCGGCGGTATGAACTGTGAGAAAACAAAAGTTTTGAACTGTGCAGATGACTTTTTTGGGCTATAAAGTCGGATTTTTATCAATCATCAATTTTAAGATTTAGAAATTTTTTAGGACTGAGGTTTGGCAGGCCTCTCTAGACAGTAAAATCAGTTTTTCCGGCAAAAACTTCCCTTGTTGATATGTAATTTCTAATGTTTACAGTGTCTGCCAGCATGCAAGAGGACAGAAATCACTTGCAACCACGAGTTCGACGAAGATAACCCATCGAGACAGTACATTTTCAACAAGAATTTCCCCGACTTCCAGCTTGAATACGGATTTGAAGATCTTGAGGTAAGAATCATTACCTGATCCAGTGGCAAAAAACGTACCGTTTTACATCCGGGAAGTATCAAAAATGTGGCAAAATGCTTCCCTCTCCAAGTGAAAAAAACTTCATTTTCAAGAGCCCTAGCAAAGGAGAGGGGAAAAGATCGCTTTTGAAATCGGAGTTTTTTCACTTGGAGAGGGAAGCATTTTGCCACATTAAAACTACATATTTTTGGCTATAACTTTTCAAAGGTTACAGTGACGGACTTGATTCATGGCAAAAAACCCTACTATTTTGCATCAGGGAAGTAACAAAAATGTGGTAAAATGCTTCCCTCTCCAAATGAAAAAACTCCGATTTCAAAAGCGCGCCCTTCACAAGACAGATTTTTAGTTGGAGAGGGAAGCATTTTGCCACATTTCTGATACTTCCCGGATACAAAATGGAACGTTTTTTGCCAATCGATCAGGTCCCCCACTGTATTTTTGCGGCCGAATCTCACGGATATTCAATTTTTAAAACCCCTCATTTTCAGTACGAGTACTACGCCGAGTTCAAAACCACCACCGTTCCCGGCTTCATTTCGGAGATTGGCGGCCAATTCGGGCTGTTCCTCGGAATCAGCGCCACCAGTCTGATTCAATTTTCGCTGAATTTGTTTTATGTGCTGCGAACTCTATTCCGAAGACGCCAAAGAAGGAAACGACATGAAATTAAGATAGAATAGAATTTAAAAAAAAATTGAATAGAATTAAAATTCGAATAAATTTCTGAAAAAATATAAATTTAAATTTTCAAGATTTGCAATTTTTCTCAGTTGTTTGGATGTGTCGTTTGCTGCGGCAGCATGACTTTTTATACACTTCCAGTGAAATATCAACAAAAAAAAAGTTCTCAGTTTTTTTGGCTTCAGCTGTTTTTTCATCGCTCCCCTAGCTTGTCAGGTCGCATTCCCCTCATGTAAGTGACTGCGAACGGAGAAAATAAGAGAAGAATTTGACTGTACAGAAGCTATGCGTCTACGGAGGGAAAATGGGGTGTAGGAAAATTTTACAAGTGTATATCATCTTGTGTATGAAGGTACTATTTACAATCGCCGGCTATACTGCATTGGCTGCAATGTGGAATAAAGTGAAACGGTCTGATTTTGGGTTGTGGAATTCGTCGTGATTTTTTGGACAAAGTGGTGCTAACATTTTTCAGTTAACGGCATAATTTTTGAGTTGTTCTATAATTGAGAGTGTACTAGGCGGTTTTTGTCTTATGCGGCTCAAAATAAGAGTTGTCGCTGCGACAAGTTATCGAAGGGTGCTACTATCAGCATTTTCACAAAGTGCCTGGACATGTTGCATCTCGAATTTTTGCCAACGCATTTCGGATTTTCAACTGCCTTTGCGCACCGTGCAAACCTCAAAAAAGCCGTTTGCACATTTTTGAGCCAAATCGCAGCAGCAGCGATATTTCAAGTGAACAGTGCAAAACCAAAAAAAGCGAGTGCATGGTGCAAAAAATCGCGAATTTTTGTGCACGGTGCGGACCGCGAAAAATATCCAGGCACTTTGTGAGAATGCCTATGCACTTTCTGGAACGACTGTTTTTTTCTTTGATTGCCGTTTTCAAAACGATTTATTTATACTTTGTACTGTGCTTAATCGCAATATTTTTATTTATCACCGTGTATTTTATTAGTAAAGTTTTTCGTACGACGGCGCAGTGTGCAGACAAGTCAAGACATTTTAGCCCGCCTAGTACAGTGACCTTTCGAAATTAAAGTTCCCAAAATCAAGCCTTTTGGATTCAAACAACTTCTATAATCTACTGAACGAAAAGTTTTTATTTCTTTTGATCTGATGACCTTTTCCTTAACTGATAGTGAATCATTGTTATTTTCATTTTAAAAAGAAAACAGTTTTAGGACGTAGCGTATTAAAAAAAAATTTTTCGTCGTTTTTCCAACATCACACTTTTTTTTCATTCCTAGTCACTTGTCTACCGCAATGTTATAGACTGTAAATTCGGTTAATTAACTCGATTGAAAAGGGAGTGGCAATAAAACAACGTTATGAGATTTTTTATCGACTTTTCCCATCATTGAGACCTTTTGTTTCCCGAGTAATCTTCTCGACTTTACACACCGCGCCTTGAAACACCTTGTTATCGCCGCCTCGCCCTATCAAAACTGTTTTTTAAATTTGGCGCTTAATCGAACTGGGCTCTTCTCTTCCATAAAAAATATTTTTCGCCTCGAAAATCTTTTTGGGGAAATGTAGTTTTACTCAGCTTGTCATCTCGACTTACAGTTAAGACTTTGTTGTTATCGCTGCCCGAATCGAGTTATGAAGACGTAGTGCGATTTTTGATGGGAAGAGCTTTCGACAAGCATTGTGTTAACAGCCCTTGCTGATTGTGGAAAGATAGCTTACAAAGGGATTGCTGTTTTGGAAAAAAGTCTTTCGTTTGATCGCTGTTTGACATTATTTTCCGACGGCGGGGAAAATACGCCTTCCGGAAGAAATTTTGCCGGTATACTGCCTAAAAGCTTCTGTATAATAAGTCACCAAAGAGGGATCAGGTTCTTTTGAGGATTAGGTTAATGTAAAATCACTTTTAAACCCAATGTTTACAAAGGAACCACCCCAAGTGCAACGCTTACATTTTTTGAAAATTTTGCACACAAGTCGGGCATGAAATAAACATCAATTCCTGAAAGTTTTAGCTCACACTTTGTAAGCGCCGCCGAGATATTGAACGATCTCTCCCGCCGAGAGAGTACGATAAACGCGGAGAGCGGTCAGAGAAAAAACACTTTTTTGGCCATAACTTTGCTAGTTTCGTGTAGAAAAAATACATTTTTTGTGAAAAAATTACCCTTTATAGCAGAAATCGGCATGAAACTATTCGTGCCAAAATTCGGTAAAAAGTGTCAAATTTTCGCCGACTTTAGATCGGAAAATCTTGGTCGTTTCTGCAAAGCGCGAGCTAGGACTCTTGCATATGTCTTATAAAAAATTCTTCTAAATTTGTGCCAAGTTTCATCAAAATCTGAGCGTCGCACTTGCGGTACTTTCCCTGTGAAACCCGGATAAATCTATATACAGTGAGGGACCAGATGCAATGGCAAAAAAGTAGCATTTTGCATCCGGGAAGCATCAAAAATGCAGCAAAATGCTTCCCTCTCCAAGTGAAAATAATTCGATTTAAACTGCGCGCCCTTTCCCTCACAAAAAGAGCGGACGCGCTTTTGAGTTTTTTCGCTTGGAGAGGGAAGCATTTTGCCACATTTTTGATACTTCCCGGATGCAAAATGGTACGTTTTTTGCCACTGTATCAGGTCTCCCACTGTATTTTTGGCGTAGCATTTAGCATTTATTCGGGAAATATGTATAATGATTGCAAATATTGAAAAAATAAAGATTTATGTGCAACCTTTGATGACGTTAAAAAATTACCTTTACAAGCTTGACGTAAAATCTATTTGGCCGTAAACCACTTTCCTTATCCAAAATTACCACCTTCCACCCCCAGATGCCGACCTCGAAACCCACTGAGGTCGACACGCTCATCTCAAACGCTAACAACAACAACCGCCATGACAATGTTCCGGTTCACGGGATCCGTCCCAGCACTTCCATTGAATCCCTCAGATCGCGCCATAGCCATATCAAGTTCGTCGACGATGAGCATGCCACACAGGAGGCTGAAATGACTGCCGATGGAGTGCTGAATTCATACGGTAACGCTTTCATTTTGGTTTTAATTCGGCTTTTAGGAACGTCAAATCCGCATCAGTTAATGGTTTTCTGCACCATGGCGTTGATTTGGACTATTATGGCGCTGCCGTTGCTGGTCAGCGCGTTTTTTATTGGAGATCTGTGCCTGGACGAGAGGAATTGCACATTGACTCCGGGCAGCTTAATCGAGGAGGTGAGGAGGCCTTTGTTTTAGCAAGGGCAATGCTCAGGGCGAAGGTGAAGCGCTGAGAATTTCTTCAAGTCGGATAAACACGCAATCTAAACCTTTGATATCTACAGTGGGGTGTGATCTAGTGGCAAAAAAACGTACCATTTTGCATCCGGAAAGTATTTAAAATGTGGCAAAATGCTTCCCTCTCCAAGCGAAAAAACTTCGTTTTGAAGAGTGCGCCATTTTTCCTCACAAAAAAAGCGGGCGCGCTTTTGAAATCTGACAAGGGAAGTCACTTAAGTCACGGATCGATTTTTAAAAACGACTGTTACAGCGATGGGGAGGGTACGACGGAGATATCAAATCTGAAAACCGCTACCTCCACCGGCCTCTGGGAGCCGAGATAATCGACCAAAAAGGTTTGACCAAAAAAAAGCTGCCCCAAATAGTCCTCTCTTCCGAAAGAAGGAGGGAAGAGAACCGAATGGTCCGGTGGTCTGGAAGCGCGCTTCCAGGCCATGACCTTTTCAGGTTCGAATCCGCATGGGTCAAGTAATTTATTAAACTTTTCCTGTGATCCATTAAATTTATTTTTAGATTTTTTGCATATTTTACGATAAAATTTCAGAGTAATAATTTAAATACGCGTTCCAAACGATTTGAATTTTCAAGGTTGAAAATTTACCGTGAAATAGGCAAAAAATCTAAAAATTAATTTTTAGCAAATTTACTGGATCACAGCAACTGTTTTATAAATTTTTCACAAGTTCGAAACCCGCGCGGATTCGAACCTGAAAAGGTGAAGGCCCGGAAGCGCGCTTCCAGACCACCGAACCATTCGGTTTGCTGGGTTCTCTTCTTTCGGAAGCAAGAAATGTTCGGAAGAATTTGGTCAAACCTTTTTGGTCGATTATCTCGGCTCCCAGAGGCCGGTGGAGGTAGCGGTTTTTAGATTTGATATCACTGTCCGACCCTCCCCATCGCTGTAACAGTCGTTTTACAAAATCGATCCGTGATTTAAGTGACTTCCCTTGTGAGTCTTTTCGAGAGGAGAGGGTATTTTGCCACATTTTTGATGCTTCCTGGATGCAAAATGGTGCGTTTTTTGCCACTGGATCAGGTCCCCCACTGTATTGCTATCCTTTTTCAATCTATACCTTATATAATCATTATTTCAGTTCCATTTAGTCGGAGCCAAGTCTCAATGGGCAGATTATTCAACGATGACTTTTGTGTTAGGAAATATGTTGGGTGCGAGTACAATATCCCGATTTTCTGATGTGTAAGTCATCAAAAGATATTTGCTGATATCACATTCATAACTTGTATCGTTTCTAACTCGCTCTGCTTGCAGAAAAGGACGTCGTCCAGCATTGCTCCTTAGTTTATTTGGTCTTGGATTATTTGGAATCGTCTCGGCCTACAGTCCGAATATCTTTGTGTTTATGGTGTTCCGCCTGATCCAGGGGATCTTTTTGCCCGTAAGCCCCTTCCCCCATTATCACCCACTTTCAAGGGCTGCGGAATGACGAATTGGGTTTTAGCCTACGAGTCCACCTCCATGAAGCTAAGATCCTATTCGGCGTTGGTGTTCGGCCTGTTCTGGGTGGTCGGTTACTTCGTCTTGGCCCCGATTTGTTACTTCTTTGTCTCGTGGCGACACCAAATCATTGCCTCATCGTTGCCGTCGCTAGTTTGCGCGATTGGCTATTATTTTTTCCTCCCGGAGAGTTTCCATTTTATGGTTTCGAAGGGCATGGTCGATCAGTTAAAAGTGTGGTACAGAGCGGCCAATCGATGGTCCAAGTGGCCAAGAGATGAGAATGAGGTCGAGCACTTGGTAAAGAAGCATGGAATTGAGTCGCAAACAAGTGTGGATAAAGACAAGAGCGAAGGATTTATCTGCACCTTGATCAAGCAGAAAGTGCTGCTTATGTACACCGCAGTTTTGGCGTATCTATGGTATGTTGACAAGGAGGACTAAGATTTAATTTAATTTTAGGACTTGTGACTCGTTTGTTTACTATGGACTCTCCTTGATTTCAACAACTTTGGCGGGGAATCGGTATGTGAATTTTGTGCTCGCCGGATTAGTGGAGATTCCATCTTATATTGTCTCTCCATATTTGCTGGAAGTAATGGGAAGACGAGGATTTGTTTCGTTCATCCATCTTCTCACGTCCTTTGCTTTTATTGGAACAATCTTTATAACAAATGAGACTGTTAGCATGGTAAGTCGAGGCTACTTTATAAGCGCATCTTTGTAATCTTGTAAGCGTATCTTGATAATTTCTTGGTCGCCTTAGGGGTATTGCTATCAGGCATACGACTAATTCCTCTTCAGGGTTTCTGGTTGATTGGCAAGTTCGGAATAGCCTGCGCTTACACTTGTTTGTACGTCTATGGCTCTGAAGTTTTCCCTACGGTTCTGCGAAGCGGTTGTATTGGAATCTGCTTGTTTTTGGAGAGAATTGGCGGAATCACAGCGCCAATGGTCAGGTCAATGGTAAGTTCCGAATTTAGGAGACTGAAAGCTATTCCATAGTGAGGGACCTGATCCAGTTGGAAAAAACGTATCATTTTGTATCCGGGAAGTATCAAAAATGTGGCAAAATGCTTCTCTCGTGCTCCACTGCGCGCCCTTTCTCTCATAAAAAGAGTAGGCGCGCTTTTGAAATCGGAGTTTTCAAGCCTGGAGAGGGAGGTATTTTGCTGCATTTTTGATACTTCCGGATCCAAAATGGTACTTTGTTTGCCAATGCATCATGTCCGCCACTGTAGCTTGCTACATATACAGAACAAAAAGGAAATTTTCAGAGTGTCATTTCTCCCAATCTCCCCAACGTCTTCTTCGCAGTAACCGCCGGACTTGCTGCATTATTAACCCTACTACTGCCAGAAACCCGTGGCCTGGAACTGCCGGATCTGACCTGTGAAATCGCAGAACCTCCAGAGCGGAAGCTTTCAAGGGCGCCATCGAGAAAACACACGAATACCAATTCTTCAGTAATTTAGACCAACTACTAAAATTTAGCCCGGTTTTATTGCGTATGAAAAAAGTCATGAGCTAATAAATGCTATTTCCCCGTATATAATATTAATCAAAAGGAATTTCAAGGTCTTTTCATCTCTCCGTCTTTATCTAAATATCCGAATTCGGGTCGTATTCAAATCAGCAATATAAATAAAAGCGCCGATGTTACGAACTCTTTAGTTTGCGGTTCATTCGCAAAATGAACCCAAAAAGTTCGATGGCCTTTAGGCAGCTGGCTTTAGCTTCAATTGTCTGTTCATTGCTTACATTGACTTTTCTATTCATCTCCGTTATTGTGATCAACAGAAAGGCTAATGAAAACCGGGATTATATCATGGAGAGGTCCAGTAAATTGAAGGTAAATCTAACAAGTGGTAAAGATGATGGGTAACTAAAATACTTTAGGCCATGTCCGACAATATCTGGGCCGATGTTATGTCTCAACGTCAATTGGTCAAACCAAAAAGAAGCGTGGACCGTTACGCGTCAAATCCCTTCGTTTTAAGCAATGTTATCAACCAATGTGGCAGTAAGCAATTATAATTTACAGTGTATACGGTAATTAAAACAAAAAGAAGCATATTGCATCATCTATTTTCAGAATGCGCGCGTCTGAACTGCCCTGCAGGCCCAATTGGCTTGGCCGGCGAGTCGGGAGAGGATGGTACCCCAGGAACTCCGGGAAAACCGGGAGCCCCTGGACCTGATGGTTTAAGCACCCCAATGGACCCCCTTCCAGATCCACCATGCATAATCTGCCCAGCTGGACCCCCTGGCCCTCGAGGACAACAAGGAGAAAGAGGAAGACTTGGGGCAGCCGGTCAGAAAGGGCCAAGAGGGCCACCTGGAAACCCTGGTCACGATGGGATTAGAGGGCAATTCGGAGCTATCGGAGCGCAGGGCGTTCCAGGAGAACCCGGAAAAAAGGGACCTTGCGGCGATCAAGTTATTGGTAGGTCTCTGAACTCTCTTCGATCGTATCTCGTAAAAGTTTTTATTCACGAGAAATTGAATTTTTAAGCCGGCGTTGGAATACCAGGTCCAAAGGGTCCTCCAGGCAAAAGAGGGGCCGCAGGACCCCCAGGCATGCCCGGAAGGCCTTCGAACATTCCCGGCCCGATTGGCCCCACTGGAAAGCAGGGACCAAAAGGCCCCCAGGGAAAATGTGGAGTACCAGGAAGCCCTGGGGTCTACGGCCCTCCAGGTGAGGCCGGAAATCCGTATGGCTATTGCTGGTCGATCTGCGGACCAAATACCATCATCAAATCGGCCAATCCCATCTTTCCTTGGAGCGATTCGGAAAAGGAGGATTACCATTATGATGACACCCAGATTGGAGGATACGGATATGGAAAATGAATATTTATGAATTTAAATAAAAACCATGAAGAAAATGACAATTTTTTTTTGAAAATGTTGCGCTTTAACACAAAAGAAATAACAGAAAAATTTCGAAGATTGTGCTTTAAAGTTGGAGCGTTGCGCAACCCAAAATCAAGCAAAGAACACAGAAAAAAATCAAAAAATGACAGAAATTTGGAAAAAACAAGGCAAACACAAGTCAGTTTTCCTCATACTTCAATTCCTGCTCCCTTATCATTGTTTAGAATTCTTCTAATTTGCAAAGATGGCTCATTTCGTTGCCCCAGAATCCTTTCTTAAGGACATGGTCGCGTTCCTAGAACAGAGGTTGGATGCCCTTCCTGCCCGGCCCTTCAATTATGAAGATCATATCAAAAATGTCCAATCAGTAGTGGAACTGATGGAGGTTTTGGAAGAAATTGTCCCAGAGGCGATGGACTTGAATGGAAATGGCGAAGCTTTCCGCGCTTATAGGCAAATGTATGATTCGTATTCTGGGTAAGTATTTTTGTTGATTTATGCAGCTTTTCAAATTGAAAATTTTTGTATTTCACGATATAAGCTATACTTCTTTTAATTCGATTATTTTCAGATTGTCCATCCAGTTATTAAAATCGACTCAGGGACAAGTCAAAATAGAGAATGACGTATGTCATATCTGCCTGGAAGAGCAAGCTATCGAACCCATGTACTGCTTGCAGTGCCTCAAGGTTGTTGGTTGCACATCGTGCATAAACGAATTCGTGTCCCACAACGAAACCGTCGTAAAATGCCCAAACTGCCAAAGAAAATCTCAAGCTGCCACTCCACTGTTTGGTCGCCTAAAACAGTAGTTACATTATTGTTTTTGTGTCAGTTGTTTTTTTATATTATTCGGTATAAATAAATAATATTCTTAATGTATTGAAGCTTTTCATCGTTTAAAAATGTACTGAATTTTAAAGTTAATACCAAACGTGTTTTCGTCTGATGTGAGAAAGGTCACCTTTGTCGGCCACCCTCCTCATTCACGTACTCTTTCGCAAAACGATTGCTAGACAACACCTTCGCAGTGCCATAAAACATTAGATTCAGATAGATAACCACAATTCGAATTTACCGCGAAATGGTCGAAAGTTTATTTTCTTGTTTGTAGAGAAAATCGAGTCTTAGCAATTTATGACAACGTGAAGGTGTTGTTTAGAAAAAACGTATCGTATGCCAGCGTTGTCGTCACGGCTGAGATATGTCAAAATGAACAAAGATATAAAACGTTTTGACCATTTTCTTGCAACAGTTTGAAGTTGGTTATTTTACTCTCTGATCCCTCGTTATTTCAACATACTTATAGACTAATAGAGGGCCCATTGAAGCTTCATCTAGGGTGTATTGCAAAGCATTGCGGCATAGTCGAGATTCTCTATTGGTAAAAACTAGGAAGTGCCCAGATTTTGGCAGGGTACGAAGCAACTCAAGTCACCTCCCAGCCGCTACTGGTCTCGGATTCATTGCTAAACAACACCTTCGCATTGCCATAAAAACATTAGATTTAGATAGATAATCACTATTCGAATTTATCGCGAAATGGTCGATAGTTTATTTCTCGTTTGCAACCAAAATCTATTAGGTTGGGACGAAAGTTTTCCCCTTTTTCTTGTTTTTTTCCAAACAGGTTTATTTTGACAGTTGTAACGGGAAACCAAACATAACATCCACCGTCGGTATCCACTACGTATTGCCAACGTTCCGACAAGGATTCAATTGGCGAGCTTAAAAACTGGGGTATTTATAATAAAAAATGTCAGAAAGACCTGTTTTGAGGTCCCCCAAACAATCGAACCGCACATCTTCCAAACGGTAGCTTAGCGATCTGATCAAATAGTAATCAGAAGGTGCCAAGGCTGGGGTGTAGTGTGGGCAGGGCAGCAAAGTCCATGCATTCTCCCTGAATTTTTTGCGCGCGATTTTTGTCGTGAAGGAGGAACATTTGTTCCACTTTTATCTAGCATTTTCGGCGACGCGGTCCAACTGGCAATAATAATGTTATTTAGTGACAGTTTTACCATCAGGGAGCCATTCCTAATAAATACCTCCCATACAAGTCCACCAATCGCAGAACATGACCTTTTTTGGGTGAATTTTGGTTTTGGGGTTGGTTCACCGTAATGGTCGGGTTCAAGCTACTGAAGCTTGCGGGTATGGTTTATATACATCACCCATTTCTGGTTCCCTGTAATGATATTGGTCAGCCAAGTCAGCGTGCGGCGGTACGACAAAAATTAGGAGCAACAGTATAAGCCGTGACTTCGAAAGTTCGTGCGGAACAAATTAACCACACTTCCACACTTTTCCCAACCGATCTAGATGGTCCATAATGGTAGTATGGGAGAACCCAAAGAGCTCTCCAAGTTCACGTAATGGCAATTTGGGATAGCTCACGATTAAGCCTTTTAGGGCGTCATCATCTATCTCAGATGGCCGCCAGAACTTGGTCGTCTAACTCCTTTTTTTGAACCTCTGGAACCAATACTTGGCCACACCATAAAAGAGGACGTCCTTGCCTATAACATCCTAGATTTCGGTTATATCTTCCATGGGTTTTGGTATTCTGCGATAGTTTTAAAATTTGACGCATCGAAACAGCAACTTTGGGACGGAATTTTTTCCACGTTTGGAGAGCGCTATGGGGACAAGTTACATATCAGTCTATATGCTATCAAGTCACCCTTACATAGTCACATGATAGAACTTTCCAGGAAGTTCCACAACTTCCATAACTTTCCCCGAAAATTAAGGGGAAAACTTTCGTCCCAACCTAATAATTTTTCGAAGTAAAAAATCAATATCGAATTCGGTTATAAAATTTATTAACTTCTCTTGATTTTAAAAGTCGCTCATTTGGAAAATTTTTCATAAATTGCGCAACCCGCGAAAAAAGTAAGCAGAAAAATTCAAACGTTAAAGAATAAATTTCTGCGCTATTTCCTATATAAACTCACTGACGACTTTAGCATTCATAAGTGTCTTTGGCTAGAAAGAACGGTTGGGTTCTCTTCTCTTACCAGTTTGAAACCCGGACTATCTTTCAGTTATCGTATTTTATCGTAACCTTTTATGAGCTCTTTTCTCTGTCGAGGAAAACTTTGCAAGGTATAAAAATAGCTTTATTTCATATCTTTGTAACCGTTGTTTTCACTACCTACAAATTTCAATGTACAGTCAATGTTTCAGTAATAATCTTTTACCCTCTTTTCAGAATGACCAATTCGTACACGCATTCGCCCGGATTCTGCCCACTTTTGGTCCAAGAATTTGTGGACACCCTCGAATTTTATAAGAAAAATATAGCTCCAGAGCTTTGCCTTCCATTCAACGCGGAAATTCACAAAACCGATTTAAAATATCTAAAGAACTTGGTGGATTGTATTGAAGCAATCATGAACTGCAAAGAGAAGTGTTTAATTGAAACCTTCAACATTCCAAAGGACTTAATGAAGGCACATGAGCTGTACGAGAAACGATATAAAACGTAAGATTACTGGAACTTTCATATAAGATTGTTCTTATATGGTAAATTTTGTGGTTTTGTGAATAAAGCAATATAAGTCTGTCGGGAAAATAATAAGCACAATGTCGCTGCGCCAATCGCGTCGCTGAGGTAAAAAACAATTCGACTTTGCCGTGAAACAATTCATTTCTCGGCGGAGATGCGATTTTCGATTCGACAGAGTGCTGATTATTTTCCCGACAGAGTGAAATTTAAAATGATGAGCAAAAATTTCACTAAAAAAACCTCTTGTCTTAATAAAAATTTTTTCCTAATTTCCCTTATTTTTCCCCTTTTTTTGCTAATTTCCCTTAACACCTAAACCTTTACTTTCAGCGTTCACAAGTCGCTCATCTTCACCACACAGCAGACTGTTCAATTTGAGAATGATAAGTGCGCAATATGTCATGAGGAACAATCAAAGAAGCCCATGTACTGCTTGCAATGTCTGAAAGTGGTTGGCTGTTACGACTGTATCGTGGATTGGGTTGGAAACGAAGAGAGCCAATTTTTAAAATGTTTGCGGTGCCAAAGAAGATGTCTGTCCTCTTGTCCGACATTCTACTTCGCGAAAATGTAGTTTGCTTGTACATGTTTAATTAGTAATAAATTATTTGGTAAATTCCAATTGGAGACTGACCTCGCAATTTTAAGTGAGGTTCAACTATAAATTTAATTCCAAAAAAACTTGTACTATGAATACTTTACTGCAACAGAAGTATTCTACTGTAAATATGATGTCCAACAATTTAGTGATCCAAAATTGCAACATATGTATTAAACATTTTCATTGCGTTCTACTTGAACCTTGCCAGCCCTCTCGTTTTACGAGTTGTAACAATGTCAAGTAAAAACCCCGCGCATTACACTTTTTAGGTGCTTTTTCAGCCCACTTTAGGTGCTTTTTCAGCCCACCACATCAGCAAGCCTTCGGAAAAAACAGCTTACAAAATAAATTGTCAATGATACCTAGCTGCGTCAGCACCTTCTACGACTTTTGAGGATTATAGCAACACCAACCCGAGACCCGTAGCCGCTGGAAAGGGGAGGTGACTTGAGTTGCTTCGTACCCTGCCAAAATCGAGGCACTTCCGAGTTTTTAGCGATAGAAAATCTCGGCTATGCCGTAAGGCTTAGCAATACGCCCTAGATAAAGCTTCAATGGGCCTTCTATTAGTCTAGAAGTATATTGAAATAAGGAGGGATCTCATCTAGAAAATAATCGACTTCAAACGTTTGCAAGAAAATGGTCAAAAGTCTTTGTATCTTTGCTCGTTTTGACATATCTCAGCCATGACGACAATGCTGGCATACGATAAGTTTTTTTCCAATATGGTGCGTAAAAAAAGCTACATATTGGAAATTGGTGCTTTTCCGCACAAGACACATCCATAAAACAAAGTGTCGAAAAAGGTTATTACATTTTTCTGGAATTAATTTTATAATTTTTGAACCGTCGGCCATGCTCAATACGTGGCTGTTGACGGCTAAAAAAGCGGTAACAAGATTGGAATGGCCCAAAAGGGTCTCCGCGGCCAATAAAACCATGTTTAACGACTGTTCTTTGCCGTCAGCAGTTACGGAAACCCCGTATTGGAAATCTGTTTTGGACACTGAAAGTTTTCATCTAAAAATTAATGAATAAACATTACTAAAAAGCGCCGTATACCGAACTGTTTCAAGGTATGTAAAAATGTTACAGGATGTGTTTGGGTTGATATTCGGCTAATTTCTTATTCTCTGTTCCCACCAAATTCGATGATGATATGACCACACTGAATCTACGTATTTTGCCCTGTTGCGTGTTACCATATCATACCGTCACTCTAATTAAGAATATTTCCAACTTTTTCAGCACAAATACCCTATTATTTTGGAGGTGTTGACTCTCATTCTGTCTGCATGAGCAGGCCCACCCAGTTCTAACAATAGTCGTACGCAATTTAGGGGTGGTAAAAGGTTTGTCTTTTCATTGTAACCGGTGCTTCTTATAACGAAAAAATACAAGTAACAAGCCTGTTCACGCGGGAGCCTTATTTGTTTTTGAAACTTCATTGACCGTTTAAAAAAATCTTTTTTAAAGTTTGTGATAATCTTCATAACCCAGTTTATTTTTATTTTTACAGGTTCCGGAAACCTCTTCCCGTGCCGACGCCAACAGCAATTTAAACCGTAATGAGTAAGTACAATTTTTATTTGCATCCGCCTCTGTCAATCTAAACGCGAACCGCTTGCACAACAATTATCTTTAAAATTTGCGAATTTTCTTCGCATATTGCGCATCTACTGTTTTTTTGGACCTTGTAGGAACCACGGGTTCATTCTCGTGGGCCCAGCTTGACAAGCTCGGCGAGATCTCTATTCAGGCTCCGTTGAGTTCAGCAAACAGCAAAGAAGCGGCTGGCTCTGGTCCAGAGCCGGAAAGAAGTAAGTAAAAGATGCCTGGTAGACAATCGAGTTCGTTTGAAAATTTAGTCTAAAAATTGAGGCGGATTCCCAGATTTTCAACCATTCACAGTGCTTTTTATCTGACCCTATCTGGTCGTAGGTAGACTTGGCTCTCGGGCCGGCCCGGGCCGAAAATCGCGGCCCGGCCCGCGGGCCGGAAGAGGTCGGCCCGGCCCGTTTCAATTTTTCTTCGGCCCGGCCCGGCCCAGCCCGCGGCCCGGCCCGAAAATTGGGAACAAGTAAAAAACCTTAATTCGCTATCAGATGTGTCATATTTTTCTTTACTATAACAACTAACAGTACATTTTTAAAGCAGAAAATTACTTGCCAACGCATTGCCTTTTTAAAATTAATCAAAAAATTCCCGAGATCCGTTTTCAGACTATTAAAAATTGCCCCAAGATCAATTTTATAGATTAAGTAAAGGTGCAACCACGTTTATCAAGGTTTTAAACTTCAAGATGATAGTGTTGCTTCACACGACTTCTTAATTGTGTTTTTAAGGGTGTCGGTTACGTTTATTTTGAGTTTTTGTTCAAAAAATTACTACAAACACTAATATACATTAGTACTTAATAGATTTTACTAGTAAAATTACTTATTATTAGCCATTTTTGAATACTTCCGTGCTTTATTTTTATAAAATTATGCTTACTGTATGAAAAATATAGACCCCATTCTTGGCTTTGCGTTTTAATTGTATTGGCAACCGGGCCGGCCCAGCCCGGCAGCCAAGTCTAGTCGTAGGGAGATCATTTTATATGGTCAGACAAGAAGGTTCGTCTGGACTAAAATATACGGGTCACTGTCCCTACAAAAAAAACCAAAATTTGTATTTTGAACCGATCGAAAAAGTAGACAAAGACTGTAAATTCCCAATTCATTTCATAATTGTAAAACATATGCCCTAACGCCACGATTATCATGATTACCGAATTTTGGGTTGTTTTTGCGTACACCTTGCACAATATATTAGTACTTTCGAAAAGAGTCCAAAATCGAATATAAATGCCCTAGGTCTGTGTTGAAATGCCAAAGCATTGTCGTCTTCGCAACTACTATTTCAACTCCATTTTTGTAAAGGCAACTCAAATGTTCATTTTTTTCAATCCAACGTCAATTTTACGTCATTCTGGTCAAATTGAAAGTTCTACTGTACAAACCTTTCATGTACAAATTAGAACATAGACAAGTGATGAATAACGTTGATATTAGTGTCAACTAGTTTTATTTATTACGTAATCGGCGGTTTTGGCAAGAAAAAAAGGATTCTGTTGCCAAAGAAAATAAGATTTCTGGCAAAACTCCACAAAAATTTTCCAAAAAAGTTTGTTTTGACAACCAAATTTGACATGACAAAAACTATGCCAATCTGTCAGTGTCACAAGTTGACAGATTGCCTACCTAAACCTACTTAAACATCAACCTGAAAAAAACCGGACTAGACATGGCTCCCGGCTGGACGGGGCCGGCCTGACCGCCCCCGCCATGGAGTAATAATTACAATCTTGAGTATCGAAGCGAAAATTGGTTAGCCAATGGAAACAAATTTCGATGCCAAGACACGATTGCTTTTTTTTGGTATTGTATTTTTGGTTTTATACAGCTTCGGAATGCAGTATTATCTATTTACATGATAATAGAAAAAATGGTCAAAATATATATTTCAAGCTTCCTTGATGCCATTTCCCAATCTCCAATTTGATTTCATCTTCCAACGTGTGTGCTCCCTACACGTTCGTAGATGGAATCGAACTCTTGCCCTTCCTTTTTTGCTTTCCCAAACACGTGTCCTGCCCCAAATCTACATGCACTACAGTTGAATGGCCAATTAGTGGCCCGAAATTTGGTTTTCGAATCTCCGCCCTCATATGTGACTTTGCCGTCCCGCATTACGTACGCCATAAAATCGGTGCTGAACTATGTTTTTTATTGTGTCTAAAGAAAGCAGCGTTTTAACAGTTGTTGCTATTTGCTTCTGTCTATGGTATTCGACAATTTCTGACAAATCGTTTAGCTATGATAAAATGAATAACAAAAACAGGTGATTTTATTTTGAGACTATTGTTAGTAGGCTGGTAGACACAAAATAAACCTATTTGTGATGATTACATTATAGTTCGTAATAATACAGGGCTTAGTCTCAATTATTATATATTTATTTGCTTTTTGATTTTCGTATTTGGCTCATTAGCTCTTTGGGATTTCTGATATAGCTTAAATAGACAGTTTACGGTTCTTTTATTACAGCAATTCGTTGTAGAGTGACTCTAAATTTATCTTGCAGCACAGCGTTCATACTTTGTTGCTGATAATCTTTATGGGACGTTTCGCTTTGCATATTGAGAGACCAGGCGCATTGCCACGGGTGGGGTTGACTGGGCACCTCCTTCTCCAGAGCGGTGTGGAACAGAACAATACGGTAAGGGGTGACCGGTAGTTCCAATCGTTTTTTAACGCAGGAACGAACCTGCAGTCCGTGATTAAGCAGGGAGCTATTGAACGTAAATATTATTAGAAGCAACAAGCAACGGCTAACGTACAGTGGGGAACTTGATCCAGTGTCAAAAAACGTACCCTTTTTGCATCCGGGAAGTATCATAAAACCTAGCAAAATGCCTCCAACAAAAAAAAAGATTAGTTTGAAGAGACATTTTGGTACATTTTTTGATAATTCCCGGAATGCAAAATGGTACGTTTTTTGCCACTGTATAAAGCTCCCCACTGTACGTTAGCCGTTGCTTGTTATTTCTAGTAATATTTACGTTCAATAGCTCTCTGCTTAATCACCACTAATCGCGTTGCCAACCGACCACTGTAGGGAATTGCCATTTCATTTCGCTATATGACTTCTTAATCGATTGCTATAAAAACAAGTGCGGGGTGCAATTTTGGCATATTATGACAACGAGACTTACCCCGCGAAAGGCTATGAAAACGTTGATGTTTCGTTTGTAGGCCCTGCAGTAGTTTCCTTATTTAGAATTCACTTCCTAGAATGGAAATAAAAAGGAAGTAACGTGTAGAATTAAAATTAGAACCTATTACTTTGAACATTCTTAGTTAAATATACTTGTGTTTTCGAAAATCAGAGATTCTCTAACTTAATTCTTGGTGACGCCGAAACATTCAACGATTTTCTGTCCGGTAGTGAAACGATCTATGTAAAATAAGACGCGGAAATCAGAGAAAAGTTTGTATAACCATTTTTCGTATCTAATTTTTATAGCTACGAACTCCTCACCTCAAAAAATTGTATTTCTCATATTTCAAGTATGTCCACAGCGAAACTGAACATTAATGAGCCAGTTGCAAAAAGGAGGAAACCGGTAGTTTATTTTACCATCTCATTTTCCAAAGAATCCAATAACAGCTACAGTGGGGGACCTGATCCAGTGACAAGAAACGCACCATTTTGCATCCGGGAAGTTTCAAAAAAGTGGCAAAATGCATCCCTCTCCAAGTAAAAAACTCCATTTTGAAAGGCGCGCCCTTTTTCCTCACAAAAAGTGCGGGTGCGTTTTTGAAATCGGAGTTGTTTTACTTGGAGAGGGAGGTATTTTGCCACATTTTTTGATGCTTGCTGGATGCAAAATTGTACATTTTTTTGCCACTGGATCAGGTCCCTCTCACTTTACGCCCTGATCATATCCTTAATTTACTCAGCGAGCGTCTATAGGGTTCATGGGTTCTTCCCGCTTTCCCTGTTTCTTTCCCCAAATGGCCTTGCTCCCCAATTGGACTAGGTCCAACCCTCAAAGATCAACTTATAATATTAGCCTTACATATTTGTCTCTTACACAAGAACTAAACATCTCGAAGTGGCTAACCTTGTTAGTACGGACAAACAAACTATTATAAAATTCCTACCCCTTACTTCTAACCCCAAGATTGTTTCAGATCCATGCGAGAATACAACTGCCTGGACTGCATGATGGTGCATCCATACGAGGACTGGCTGCCGATTTATCAGCAGTTCGCCCGCGCTCACAGGATTTTCTTCTTCTTTTCGTTTTTTGCAAATTTTTACTTTTTATACCGACTGTTTTTTGCGTCAATGATCCACAAGAACATTCGATTAGTACTGGTAAGTATTTTAATTTTTCTGCGGTATAAAAAACACTGAAGAAAAATAATTTTTTTGTAGTAATATTTTCAACTACATTATTTTGCGGCTTTAATCTTCAAAAAACAAAAATAAATTGGGGTGTGCCATTAAAAAATTTCGACGTTTCTGCGCGATACAATTTTGAAGAATCAAAGGTTTGTTTGCATGATGTAATAAAAACCAAAAGATTTACTTTGGGAAAGTACAAGAACTCAATTTTTTGTACCTTTCACTAATAATTACAAAAAGTTACTATTATATTACCGTATCGGAATAAAATAAAAAACTGTCGCATTTTGCTAACTTTTTCCTAAAATATTATGTTATATTAAAAATTTTTAATGGCCCAGCATTACACTCCTATCTTTCAGTGCAGCGCCGCCTTATCGTTTGAAATCCTCGGCGCAACCCGCGTTTCCGTCCAACTTTTGCTGGAGAACACGGCCGACGTGGAAGATCGCTATGTCGTAAACTTGATTTGTTTGGTCCTAAGCAATATTCATATGATCGCAGTTTTTGGTTCTGTTCTATGCATGAACATGCTGGCTGTGGAACAGCATTTGGCTACAGTTTGGGTGAAGGACTATGAGCAGCGAAGCTGTACAGTCGGGATTATTTTGATCACGCTGGTGGTAAGCAAATGCCACTTTTTTTTGGAATAATAGAGTTCCGAACCCTACATCATTTTTTTGAATTTTAAATTTTGCCACCTGAGACGATGAAATTTGAAAAAAAGCGATTTATATGGGTTCCTCTAAATTGGGGTCTCACCAATCGTTGAAAATTTTAGTCCTCGCTTCGCACGCTTTTCTGGGACGTCGAATAATTTGTCCTGTTGACATATGGGAAGTTAAATTAACGTTCAATTTATGAGCTTTGATGTTGCGTTTATCCAATTTCTACAGGGTGCGCCAAAAAAAATGGACAAAAATAAAAAGGGTTGTGTCCCGCCACGAAAAGCGTAACCAGTAGGGAAAATGGGACCATTATGACCACAAACCAGTCACTTGCAGACCCCTTAAATCCCTTTTTTACTTTTCCCACACATTTTTGCAATATGGGCAAAAAGGCAAAGAGGGACCAAATTGTGTCTTTATTTTCTAAAGAATTTTCCCGGAAGAAAATTGTTTGAGGTTGTGGTTCTCTCCGTACAACTGTCACCTGGGCTTAGGATATGTTTGAGGATGTGGGTAGCATCTAGAGGTTTACAGGAAGTGGTAGACCCAGAACAGAAACGACTCCGGCTCTGAGGAAAAGCATCAGAAGTCGGACTGACCCTGATCTTTGCAGATCTTTGGAAGGAACGGCTTCTGAACTGAATATCTCGGCGTCATCGGTTAGAAGAATTGTAAAATGCGGCATGAGATGTTCCTAATATTCTATTCTATGCGGGCCATGCGTTTATTCAACATAAAAATATAAGGCACGGCTCCAGTGTGTCTGAAAGTTAAGAAAAGAAGCCGCTGACACGGTACTTTTCGCGGGCACCCACCGGTTACCTTTTGAGCCCTCGGATCTCCGCCGAAAGAGCAGGTTTCAGCTTGAATCTTTTTGACACTATAGAAGGGACCTAAATGTATACTATAAGTGCCTTTTGGGCCAGCTAGGATCAACAGCGACTTTTCAGTACACTTTTTAAGAAAAATCTCCAGTTTTCGTCCAAAATTTTAGAATTTTGTCACTAACTCGAAGCATGACGACGCTGAAAATTTAAAAAACAGTTTTTTCAGTACCTACTCGGTCGGCAAACAACTCAAAGCTTGGCAGTTGTCCAAAGCCTTATCAGTTTCTCACTACAAAACTTTTCCTGGTTTTCAAAATTTTGGGTTTTATTTTAGTGCCCCTGCGGCTCAAGTTAGAATGTCTGCGGTATTGAAATGGAAAGTTACTATTACTATTCCTTTACATATGTGATAGTACTGGTCTTAACGTATTCGAAAACTTTTATTTGAAGTTTCGGTGACGCCTTAAAAAATATTTATGCCTCACTTTCCAAAGGACCCATTTTCGAGAATTGCGATCGGGACATGGTCAACTTTAACCCCCGAGAAAAAAAGGTGCAGTAAATTTATACCTTCATTCTTATCATGAATATATTTCTTGAACGTCGCTATTTAGTGGGCTAAAACGTTTCCTCAAATATTTTACCCCAGAGCCAGATATCGCCAAAATGTTTTTGTCCATTTTTTTTGGCGCACCCTGTACACTAAATTTCTGGAGTTGTGTTTCCAAACAGAGTCAAAGTATTTAACGATCTTTGTCGATGAGAGAGGTGTAAAAATAGGTGTAATGGAACATCAAAGCTCATGAATTGAACGTTAATTTAACTTCCATATGTCAACAGGACAAATTATTCGACATCTCGGAAAATCGAGCAAAAGCGAGGGCTAAAGTTTTCAACGATTTTTGAGACGTCAAGTTAGAGGAAACCCTTAAAAATTGCTTTTTTAAAAATTTCATCGTCTAAGGTGGCAAAATTAAAATGCAAAAAAATGCTGTAGGGTTTGGATGGGCTAAAATTTTCGACGATTTTTGAGACCCCAATTTAGAGAACTCGGACAGAATTTGAAGAAAACTTGAGCTCATTCCTTTTGCTTTCAAATCCCTGAACCCCAAAAATTTCAGTTTGTTCAAAGTGTGCCTCTGGCGATAGTGCTCAACTGGTATTACATGAAAGATGAATTTCATCTCCATACCTCATACAAATCTTGCATCGCTGTGGAACTACATTGGGAACTGGCGCTGATGGGATTCAGTGCCTGTAGTGTTACTTGCACTGTCGCAGCTGTGGTAAGTCAGAGATCTTTCTTATTTATTTTTGGACCGACCAAAAGCAATTTTATTAGCTCTCGGAGGTCGTTGGAGGGAAATTGGTTGGGCGTTTTGTTGTTTGTAGTCTAACAAAGAACCGAGAATCGGTGTTTCTTAGTTTTTAGTCTAATTTTGTCAAAATCTGGCCATAAAAAACGGCACTATTCACAAAATAAACGATATTGGCCCCGTTGAACAAAAAAATCAAAAAATTCCGTTTTCAGTGGATGGAATGGCTGAAAAAGAAGAATCGTCGACTCACACGTAATCGTTTGATGCTTCAGAGTCTTAGCGCCAGATTTCAACAGACCGAAAATTCAGCTATGAACGATGCGATTGCCCCGTCCATGGTTGGGTACATGGTGATGACGTTTTGCGGGTTTATCCTCAGTTTCACACGAAAATACTTCGTGGACAACTACGGGGAGGACTTCATTTTGAACAAGTTTGCGACTGATGTAAGTTTTCTAATGCGATTTTTTGACATTGAACCCCAAAAATTGGACCCTTCAAAACTCGGCACAAATTTACAGTGGGGTCCTGATCCAGAGGCAAAAAACGTACCATTTTGCATCCGGGAAGTATCAAAACTATCGCAAGATGCTTCCCTCTCCAAGTGAAAAAGCTCTGATTTCAAAAACCCCGCTCTTTTTGTGAGGAAAAGGGCGCGCCCTTCAAAACGAAGTTTTTTCACTTGGAGAGGGAAGCATTTTGCCACATTTTTGACGCTTCCCAAATGGTACGTTTTTTGCGACTGGATCAGGTCCGCAACTGTAATACATTTTGCAAGTTTTTTAATTTTTGACACTGCAGAAATGCATATCAAAAATGTGGCAAAATGCTTCCCTCGCCAACTAAAAAACTTCTTTTTGAAGAGCGCCCTTTCCCTCACAAAAAGAGATGGCGCTTTTGAAATCGGAGTTTTTCACTTGGAAAGGAGGTATTTTGCCACATTTTTGATACTTCCCGCATGCAAAATGGTGCGCTTTTTGCCACTGGATCATGTACTCCCCCACTGTGGAGTACATTTTTCTACGACATATGAAAAAGTTTCAACTTGCATTTTAGTTGAAACTTTTTGCAAGTTTCTTATGGTCAAAAATTAGAAACATGGAGCTGAAACCTTCACAGATGTCATAGAAAATCCTACTCTAAACTTGAGTCAACTTTTGAACGGTCAAATTTTGGAGTAAACTATAAAAATAACAATAATTTCTACTATCACCTTCAGCTAGGATACATGCTGTTTGACATCTACTCAGTGTTCCACATGTTTTGTTTTCTCTACTGCAATAAACACCTTCGGAATCAGTGTCGCCGAGACTTCTTCCGACTGATAGGAAGGAGCGCCCAGGAATCCGAGCGAGCCGTTGATTTCACGGTGGACAAGAATGCTGAGCTCGCGGGAGAGCAATATTTCAATCAACTCAAGAATAGTTGGCAATAAAGACTTTTGAGTTCGGGATAGACTTTTTGATAGAATAGCTAGTATAAAATCGACTTGGATATCAAAAACAAAAAAAAATCAACACAAACTCAGCAGTTTAACTTCAAAACGTTAATATCAACATAACATATATATAAAGTTCAAAACTTCTGGATTTCAAATATAAACGGTTAAATTTTTGCCAAATAGTTTATTCAAACATTTTTTAACGATATCCCTATTGATATTCTACAGTCTTTGGGTTCTCTCTCCCGGGTTGATACGCCAGATGCATAACATTCACATCGCCATGTTTGGCCATAAAGTCCTTTTTCATTCGATAATTCTGATATTTCACGAGAGCTGAGACCTTCTTCGGGAATTCGGGGATCAACCAGGCCAATATTCTCTTAACAGCGAGGACAAAGTGCTAAAAATTATATTTTTTTAGATCAGTTTAGTCTCTTTTTTGCCTACAAAAAAACTCATCCGCTAACGGAAAAATTTTTATATCTCATCTACAATAAAACCACCTCCTCACCTCAAAAACAAGTACAAAGGCCAGCCTCAAGACCATCAGGACGTACCATCGGTGGTCAATTTTCTTCCAATCGTTTCTGAAGTAGCATTCCGTGACATTATCCGGGGTTCTCCCCCTAAATTCGGTTAGATTCGTATCCAGCGCATCTAAAGTCACATTCCAGTAAGTTTCAAGCGAAAAATTGTTCTCCAGCAAATGATACATTCTTGGGATGAGATCTGAGGAAAATGCAATCACCAGGCCCTAAAATATGGACCTTTAACCATCTTTTCTTCATGAATTTATCTAAAAACCAACAAAAAATCGATAAAGCACTTACGTTAATCAAGACCGAAAATCGGCTAATAAAATCAAGAATTGTCCTCCAGATTCCAATGCCATTCGAGACTAAAGCCACTGGTCGTTGAAAAACTTCGAGGAGTTTGTAGGAGTCGGCGCGTATTTCGCAGATATTATTGATCAAAGCAAACACCGGGGTCAATGGAAAGGTCGCCGTGAACATGGCACAGAATCCAAATTGAACCGCTGAAAATTACAGGATTACAATGAGAGGCCCTTGGAATGTCGCTAACTTGTTCAACATTCGACCACAAGTTCTACTCCAGGTTCTTACGTTACCTTATTGCATACTACAACATCGTCGGGGAATCCTAAAAACCAAAAAAAACCGAATCAAAAGCTTACCCATTTCCAAATATTCGTTGAACAGATGCTGTTCATCGTACGGGTTCAACAAAAAGTTCTCCACCACAATTGAATTTTCATCTTTCGGCAATAATGTGTCATCCTTCTCTTGAAAACTTCGGGTTCTATACAGACGAAAGCAGGTTCTAAAACAAATTAAGTCTTAATAAGAAATTGGGGCCACCTGCAGGCTATTTCGAATGTGACGAATGCGTTTTTTGAGAATTCTTTATATTACACTACAACTCACGGTATTAAAATCTCCATAACCAGGCTGAAAAACTGTTTTCCGCACATTGTCACAAACAATTGGATGATCAGTTCCACCATGCAGCCAGCTTGACTGCATTCCGCGGTTCTCACTCCGAACACCCTGAGGCCATTCCAATAATCCGGGCCCAGATCATAGTCCTCCGGATCAGTTGGCGGCGCTCCATTGAACTTGCCGCGGAAAAAGGCAATGTAAAAAATGCTGGCGTACAAGTTGACAAACTCAAAGCAGAATATTTTGACGGCAAATTGGTTGTCGAACTCGATCTGGGTCATCGGGCATTCCCATTCAGTCAGTTTGTATGCCGTAAATCGATAAAGTCGACTCATACACATGATGAAAATGAAATTAAGGAGAGCACCAGTAAACGAGATGACCATTGTGCTGAGAATGTAATCGAAATGGGCGAGGAGATGGCCAACGATCACTTGGTAAACTAAGATTCCAATTAATGCGGCAATCACCAAAAGTACCTACAATAACATAGATGTTTAGCCAGAAAATCATCGTAATAGGCGCCTACATTAACGTAACCGTTTTCAAAAAGAAATTATTGCAGTTTCCAAAAACTTTTTTGATTCTGCTTGTAGCCTAGTGCAATATCAGAATCTCTATAAACTTATAATAAACTAAAAAAATCAAACTACCCTCTTCCCTTTACAACTATTCAACACTCATAAAAGCCTTAGACTTTATGAAAAATACCAAAATTTCTTCCAGTTACCTAGTGCAATATCCAACGTCTCTCAAAATTGAGCCAAACCCACCTAAACTCCAATAAAAACAAAACTGAACTCACAAAAAAAGCCGCAGTTGCATAACTGCACGACATTTTCAACACCTTTTCCAGCCTCAGATCGCTGATCAGATAATCTTGCGAGTCATCGGGATTATTGATATCCGGCGCATTCTTCAGGTATTTGAACTGATATTGAGGCCGGACCAGGTCATCGATTTCATCGTGTCCCAATAATTGCCAGCGGTACTTCAACCTCCAATAAAATCGCTTCCATTTCTCGAGAAATCCAGTGGCCCAGATTGAGGTGACAATGGCCAATAAGATCGTGGTCGGATTGTCGAAAACATAGGAAAGCTAAACTCGGAGAGCAATAAATAGGTAAAGACAAGGGAAAGACTTGCTTTTGCATACCAGCAATTGTCGCTAAACTTGCGAATTCGACTGCCAGCAACGTGTTGATGCAGCGAACACAAATAGATCTTGCCTCCAAAATTGGGATCGCAAATTTGAGAACTAAACGTAAAAAATAACCCAAAATGGTTGCACTCACCTTGGGACATCGAAGATGGCGACAAAGAGTCCAACGAAGGTAAAAAGAGTTCCAATAACCGCCATGTACACCAGGGATTGTGTGTAAAACCCGAGCCAGGCAAAATAGAAAGAGACCTTCGAGCCAAAGTATTTCCTAAAATTCTTGGTCAATACCAAATCAAACCGTCCAAATTCGGTCTCAACCACAAGAACAAGACCTACTGGACAAGATCCAAAGGTTGGGTAAGGTTCCAATTTGAAAAGTTGGTCCAATACTTGCGTAAAACTTCGCGATCATTCATTTCTTCCAGCTTCTCGTCGCCAATTTCTTGGCGAAGGCTCTAAAATTTAAATAACCTCAAAAACAAATGTGGACATACCTCATGGAGTGGGAAACAAGCATGGTAAACCTCTTCTTGGATCAATCTTTCAATTCCGAATTCGATTTTCTTCTGTTCTTTGTCGTTGAACCGGGTTCGAAGGAGAATATCATAGATGATCCGGCTTTTTTCTGCTGTTGTGAAGAAGCTTTCACGATCATCTGCGCCGAAATAGCTGGAAATTGGAGAAAATTACGTTTGTTTTGCAATTTCCGATCAATTTTTAGGTTAATCAATATTTTGACACTTCGTGACAAAATTTGACGAAGTGTCACAAAAATTATTGATTTATCGAATAAGCCGGCAGATAATAAAAAAAGCTGCTAAATTTATTTAGAGGGTCTCGTAGATCTCCTAGAAATTGTAAATATTAAGATTTCTCAGCTTTCCGACAGATTTTTTATATTATCCATGACATCTCCCTTTACCTTTCAAGTTTATTCTCTTTGAAGTCCTCATAAAAATATTTCATCATGTTAATGCGATGCAACACCTCATCCGGCAACTTTTTCATCAGCTTACACCAGATTTTCTTCTTCATTGGGTGGTACTTTTCCTGAAAAATTTTCTTGTGCCATTACATTGCATACCGTACCACGAGGTGTTACAGTAAGCAAAACTTACAAAAAAATCGTTGTGAAGAATTGGTTTTCGTATCTGATGCAATTCGGCTTGTCGACAGAGAATATGAAATGGGCAGGTTATGAGGCGAGTTCGGTAGTCAATGTTGTCTAAAGAAAAGATGTAGTTACAGTAACCCGGGTATACGAGGTTCCGTATTTTATCATTCAAACTGTTCCTAATATCAATAATTTTCTTTCTAAACCTGAAAACGTCAAAAATGACCTCAATTTTTCCGCGAAATCGCTTTTTGAGTGAGGTGATGTCTAGTGTAATATAAAAAATGTTGAATTTTTACAATTTTTATCTTTCAACGTTTCGGATGTGCCATCATCCACAATTTTTGACCCAGAAATTTTATTATCCACCATTTTCACCTTGAAAATTCCCACTTTTCCTCATCAAATACCAAGTACAATATAAAAATCCTTACGTTTCTGAAGTTGCGGGCCATTTCTGACTTCAAGCCCAATTTTGACCAAATTTTCCTCGAATTTCTCTCGAGTGCTTTTCCTTTCTTTCTCGCTTTCGGCATCTTGACGAGCTTCTTTGACTTCGTATACCAAAACAAAGTCAATCTTTGGATCCGCAGGGTACTTCTGGCTTTTTGGATCGGCCGATTTTTCCTTTGTGGTGTTTTTCACTTCCAAATCCACCTTCTCCGTGCTTTGAAATGTCCCTAATTTCTCTTTGTCGGCCTGAAAATAAAAAGAAATGTGATATTTTTGTCATCTTCAAGAATTTCATGTGTGCAACTCTTTGATTTGCTTCAAATTTTGCATACATACTCTTCAAAGATCACTGATTAATTTTTCATAATTTTAGTTCGCAATTTGCAGGGGCAACGGAGATATTCAACACCTTTTTGTTGCGAGAGAGTACGCAAAATGAAGAGAGTCGGTCAGGCTTTTCAAAACGAGGCTTTTTTGTCAACATCTTTCCGTATTCTCTTCTTTTGCAATTTTCCGGAAGTGTTAGCTGTGGAACAGAGTGTTCCCCACAAAAATTAAGCTTTTTCCGATGAGAACTCGAACAGCTGCCGTCGAAAAACAAGTCTTTTCTCAGGCCAGCTCTCTTCATTTTACGTGCTCTCTCGCTAAAAGGTCGTTTAATTCATAGGTTGTATGTGCTAATTATAAGATAAAATTTTACAAGGAGTGGTATGTCATCTGTTTCTAGGACGTTTGCAAAATTTGTAATTTTGAGGGGATTTATTACAATTCATAAGCTACAGTAACCCTCAAAAACTTATATGTAAAATACTTCTTTACTACAGCTACAATTGCATATAAAATTATGAACCTACACCTTCCATTTTAGTCTCTTCCTTTTTTGTAATGCCACTGATTCAGCTATTGTAACTCGCCAGGTTTATCTCACTTTTACTTCTACGAATTTAGAAGAGTATGACGAAAAAATCGACCGGTCTATAAAAAATATCAGCAAAAGTAATTTTTGGATTTCGAAATCTCTGATGATGCTTCATTCAATTTGAGAAAACATAATAAAAACGAGATTGAGCTGATTTGGGAAACGCATGCTAAAAACTGATACGCGGCCTATGCCCATAAAAATAAAAGAAAACTTGAGAATTGCTTCCAGGTTACCTCAAATACATCAATGGTAAAATTAATCCGTAGACACATTGAATCTCGTCTGAGTTCGTGGAATTTTCATTTGAAAAAATACCTGTTGTTTCGCAAACTCGGAAAAGAAGACGTTTGGAGCTTGACAGTGTGAGAAATGTCTCAAACATTGAAAAGAATACAATAGGGCGTCCATGTGAATCGAATTGATTTTGAGATATTTCTCCTTTTTTTGCTTCAATAACTCTCACAATAAACTGAGATTGTCGCACAGACTTGTGGTTTTTGCTGTATATTGCCCAATGTTTTTATCAGTCTGGCCGGAAAATGATGAGAATAACTTCACATCGAAAATCACCGCCTGGAAGACGAATTGTGTCGAGAGAAAATCAAATTGCTTTTCACTTCAGCCACGGAACCGGCGCAGCGACATTGGGCTCATTGTTTCCCCGATGGGCTGATATATTTGAACCGAAAGCCGGTTTCTTCCAGTACATACAGTGAGGAACTGATCCATTGGCAAAAACCCATATAATTTTGCATCCGGGAAGTATCAAAAATGTGGCAAAATACCTCCCACTACAATAAAAAAACTCCGTTTTGGCCCTTTCCCTCACAAAAAGAGTGGGGGTGCTTTTGAAATCGGAGCTTTTTCACTTGGAGAGGGAGGTATTTTACCGCATTTTTTGATACTTCTCGTATGCAAAATGGTAAATTTTTTTCGGATCAGGTCAGCCACTGTAGTCTAGTATTTCTGGACAACCGGCGCTCTTAATTTTGCGCACCCTTGGAGAAAATTTCTGTTTAATATCGCCGAAAACTTTGGCAAATCGCAAGGGAAGTCTTCTCCAAAGTTTTTATTGTACTATATTCTCTTGTTTTCGACATCTTTATATCTCCCTTTGGGCACTTTTCGAACGTCTACAAGCGTTTTTAAGATTTATCTCTACGTGTTCGCCATAAAACAATGCATTGTTATATCTGATGAAAGTTGGAGAGTTGCGACTCGACCAGACTCATCTGTCGCATCTCCCGCAGGACCTTGCCGACGGGCGCCGAGAACGAATGACGTTGCGAGTTCTCCAGAGTGCAGATCCATCTGTTCAGGACATCCTCATCTTCCTGATTATTATTGGCGGGGACGGGTTCGTGGACGCGCATCTCGTCGATTAGCTGGAAGAAAAATGAGGGGATTTGATTAGAAATTTGATGAAATTAGACTGGGTGGGCTGAGGAGAAGAGAGCAGCTGGATGACGGGTAGACATGGTGGGTGAACGAGGAACGGTTTTTTGGAAAATGATGTAATTGAGTTCAAAAATATAAAAGATTATATCAATGACAGTGGAACCCTCAATTTTGTTTCTAAATTTTGTGAGCGTCTTAAATAAAGATCATATACCACCCTTGTATAATTTTATCCCACAATTTGCACATACAGCCGATGTATTCAACGACTTGGCGAAAGAGTACGTAAAATGAAGAGAGCTGGCCAGAGAAAAGTTGTTTTTTGACGATACAGTGAAGGACCTGATCCAGTGGCAAAAAACGTATCATTTTGCATCCGCGAAGCATCAAAAATGTGGCAAAATGCTTCCCTCTCCAAAACATTTTTAAAAATTTTTTAAATGTGGCAGAATGCTTCCCCCTCCCTTCGACAAAAAGAAGGGGCGCGCTTTTGAAATCGAAGTATTTTCAGTTGGAAAGGGAGGCATTTAGTCACATTTTTGATACTTCCCGAATGCAAAATGATACGTTTTTTGCCCCCGGATCAGGTCCGTGCTGGAGAGATGATATCGTTCGAAGTTACAGCTTTATCAATACCATGCAAATTTACACCAAACAAAAGATCACTTTTTCCGATATCCCCTCAACTCACCTCCATTCTCTGACAACTGCACAACAATGCCAGTAGCGCAAAATTCGCCGCATCCGCGTACAAGAACAACGAGATTCTCCGGAAATGCTCGAATAAAAGAATCTGGCTTCCAATGGCCAAAAAACCGAAAGCAAAAAAGGTAATCGTCGCCAGCTGAGTCCGAAGATGATAGCCCTTGATGGACGCCGGTTTCCAGCAAAGTCCGGCGTTTATTGCGGAAATTAGAAGTGTAAGGGAAGTGAAGATTGATATGATAATGGAGACCACTTGGAGGATTCGGATTATCAGCCACTGAAAAGTAAAAAAATTGTGGTTTTTAACATGTGGTCAATAAAAAAATTCGGTTGGAAGAATACAGTGGGGGACCTGATCCAGTGGCAAAAAACGTATCATTTTGCATCCAGGAAGCCTTCAAAACGAAGTTTTTTCACTTGAAGAGGGAAGCATTTTGCAACATTTTTAATACTTCCCGGATCCAAAATGGTACGTTTTTTGCCGCTGGATCAGGTCCCCCACTGTAAGTTGTAAGCTCTATTTAGTATTAATTTTACAAAATTTTGTTTTTATCGTAAAAGTACAGCTACATCTTCATCGTGATTTTTACGGCTTGGGACACGTCGAAAAAAATTTTTATGTTCTGCAGAAATTTTTGCGAGCGTTAGGCCTGAAGATGACACAATATCTTTTTGCAATTTCGGACTTCAAAAACAAGGTCTCTAAGAAGTGAGGGAGTGCAATTTCCATGTAAAAATTCATATTTTATGAAGCGGAAATCAAAAAATTACGGCCCAAAACAATTTGCTCTTGGCCGCTCTTCATTTTACGTGCTCTCTCACTATTAGAACAGAACTTTTGAACTCCTCGGCTGTCGCAGTAAAATAGCCATTAAAGCTGCCAAAAAAATGTAAGCGGAATATTTAAGAGTACGAGTGAAAATTTTAAAAGAAATTGGAAAGCCATTTGAGCAATACTCTTTAAGGATCCTTGTTAAAAACTCGATAGTTCCAACTAGCGCGGGTAATTACAGTGACGGACCCGATCCAGTGCCAAAAAAGTACCATTTTGCATCTGGAAAGCAACAAAAATAAGGCAAAATGCTTCCGTCTCCAAGTGAAAAAAAACTTCGTCTCCCTCACAAAAAGACCGGGCGTGTTTTTGAAATCGGAATTTTTTCACTCGGAGAGGGAAGCATTTTGCCACATTTTTGATACTTCCCGGATGCAAAATGGTATGTTTTTTGCCACTGGTTCAGGTCCCCCACTGTATGACTATTATATCATAAATAGGGAGTATATTTGAAAGTCGCGGCCTGATTTTTGACAGTTCTCACAAAAATCCTGAGAATCGTACCTTCCCCAAATCTCGAGCGAAAAATTACCTTGTCAAAGTCCCAAAAGCCCCAAAAAACCTCCGTCCAACTTACGTAATTCCTGATAGTAGTGTCCTTTGCCCTCCACGGCTGTTCAAACATCAGCGCCAGCACTTCGGACCCGAGCAAAGTCGCCGCGACCAGCGTGAAGACCAAGGCCAGAATCGAGAGGCAGAGATTGCGTCGCATTCGGAGCCTTCACAAAAAACAGTTGCACATTGTTTTTAAGGGGGCGCTCAGCAGTCCCGATGGGCCCAGATGTCATGCATCTTGTCATATTCCCATTCCATTTCGGGGCGACAAACGCCTTTGCCTGTTCGCTTCGAAGCCCCTCCGGGGATGCGGGTTCAACAATGGGCGCTATAAATGGACGCTGAAACAAATTGTTTCCGCTCCAGGAGGGGCGCGATAAACACAATCTGAGTGGGAAATTGACCCCGAAAACGGGTAAACGGAGGGGAAATGGTATAAAAAAAAGTAAAATCAAAGGTCAGTAAGTACAAAAAAAAACTTAATTTGGTGAGTATTTATACTCCCACACATGTATGTATATATATTTCAAAGTGATTGAGTTATATTCACTTGAGATATGGATGGTCAGAAATTTATGTTTGGGGGTGTAATAACAAAGAAAACAATGACAATTATGGAAAAAAATTTGAATTTTACAAAGGCAAAGCAATCGTGTTTCTCCCAACTTTCCATGAACTGCTCTGTCGGGAAAGTAGTGGGCGCTTTGTCGCTATGCCCATGGCATTGTTGAAGTGGAAAGCAACTTGATTTTCCAACACAATTTAATCTTTTCTGCGGCATTTTCGATGCGACAGAGCGCTCACTATTTTCCCGACATACTGATACCTATTTGCCTAGATGTTATTTCTTACTTAGAAATGTTAGTTCACGCTTTGCAGATACCGTCAAAATGCTTAGCGATTACATTTGCGAGAGATCCGGGAAAAAAAACCGAGTTTTAAGAAATTCCGGTTCAAAAATATCGGTAGCGCTTGCAACGTCACAAAAAATCCTGCAACTAACTTTGAAGGCATCTGCTGTTAAATCTGCTGTTTCTCTAAAAAATTATTTTTATTGTCACGTAAAATGCGCCAAACACATTCTTACCCCAATAGTAAATCGCCGGAATTTGAGAGTTCAGAAACGAGGAAGAGAAAAAAAATGTGAAAAAAACTTCCCTGTTACGTAACAAGCAAAGATCGGTGGGTAACAAACACATAGTAAATGAGAGAAAAGTTCTTAAAGTGCTTTGTTGCTCTTAAGAAGGAACATTGACCACTTGAGGATGAATTTTTATAAATTTTAGTTTAAAAGGCGGGCCAAAAAGTCTTGAAAAATCTGCACAGTGCGCCATCGTGTGAACAACTTGTCGCGCGACAACGAGTAAAATTTACGGTGCGCTTTAATCCCGCACAGTGCTAAAAAATTTTTTTGAAAAGGGCAATCAAAAGCACAGTGCGAAAACATGTCAAGACTTTTTGGACAGCCTAGTACAAAGGAAGTGTTCAAAGTGACATTACAAATTTTTTTCTGCATTGTCCGTAATACACTGGCCCACCTACGAACTTTACTTTGCTCTAACGCAAAAACAGCCTAAATATCCAACAATCTAAATATGTAGGGTCAGAAATACGAAGACTGGGAACAGAGACGAGGCAAATTGGCCATATCTCTTCCAATTTCGTTAGGAAAAAAATGTTTTTTTATGGAAACATTGCCCCTCCGTTATGAATAAATTGTAAGCAAACATTTTTTATGCATAAACTGGCAAGATAACGTTCATTTTCCCGAAAAATTTTTGACATAAGAATTTTTTTTTGCCTCTGATGTTCCTACAAAGTGCAATCTAAAATTGCAATATTCACGTATATTTTTTGTAATATCATAGAAGATACTATGCTATATTTGCATTAAGTTTCGGTAAAATCCAAGCCCCACGTCTGAATGGCTCTCTCTCTCCAAAAAAGCCGCTATAAATTTTTGTAATCAAAAAAAAACGTAATATCATCATGCCTTATACGTATATGTAACAACAAAAAAACTTGAGCCCCTGTGAAGAAGATTTAGAGCCCAGCAGAAGACGTGCGACACGAACATCAATATTGTTCATGTTCCCTCCGCCCGAAAGTTTTTCCGCCGCCAAAACTTCCTTAAAAGTAAAAAGCACTAATCCCATTCGGATGTAATGTTCCTTTAGTCATCAAAAAAAACTTCCATCCATAAAAATACAAGTATGAATTTTGAAATAAAACGAAAGTAAACATTAATTTTTTTGGGTTTATAAACAAATCAATCAATTATTTTTATTTTCCTTCTCTCCCAAAATTTCATATTAGTTTTTGGTGGTTTCAAAAATAAGCGATGATTTACAAAGTGTTTCTGCTCTTTTTGGCCCTAGAAATTGTGGATTGTGGACTGTTCAGTAGTAGCTATTGCAAGCAATGTAAGAATGACGCAGTGGAGGGCTTCAAAAGCCATGGAATGAGTAATCTGGATGGAAATGCACTTTATGTAAGTTTCAAGTAATAACAAAGGAAAATAAAGTTGTCAGATGCGCCTGAGTACAGTCTATAATAGGCTGTGTAAACTGATTTGGCTTTAAATTTTGTGAAAAGAAACCAAGAATTTAACAAGGAAAGCGCTTCTATGGGGTATGGAGTTGTTTCGAGCTAAAGTGAACCCTGGCACCTTGACAAGCCTTAAAATACCAAATTTGATTAATACCACACCTTAATTAGTAGTTCGAATGTAAAAATGGGAATTTGTGTGGTGTTGCGAGAAAAGTTCTGAGGTTTTTTCACCCTGACAAACCAAAATTAAGCAGCTAACTTTTACGTATTCTGAATCAGAAAAATTTTACGATTTTTTTCGACTTGTAACTCCATACCCCATAGAAGTACAATACTTTCCTCGTAAGATTTTTTTCACCAAAGCTTCTATTACTTATTTCTCGAAGTCTAGCTCACAAAAATCATGGAATTTTCTGGTCGCACCGACTGGGAAATCGAGAGTTAGCTCAGAAATTTACAACATCATACATGTACGTTCCATTACAAAATTTTAAATCGTATAAATCGGACTTTTCCGCTTCTTTATTCAGATTTTTTGCTCTCAATTTTCCTGACTTTTGCAAAAAAAATTATAATAAGCGTGTTTTGTAAAATTAGAGCCGTTTGTTTTTTAAAAATTTTGTAACGGCAACCCAGCCCGTATTTTACCCCTTCCATGATGTCAAAAAGACATTGTGGGCGTATGTTTGATGATAATTGCCATGTCAATCTTTGAAGATTACTTTCAGGGCATCTGTGACAAAGCGCTGTTTGGAGATCGAAGCGATAAAAATGGAAGACTGGCCAAGATGGTCAAAGGCGCAAAAACAATGGAGGAGAAGCTGAAAATCATGGAGCCATGTAGGTTGTAATCAAACTTGAAAAAAAATTGAAAAAAATAGCCTTAAGTTAAAGAGGTTTTCAGTAGTTCAAAAATGTGAGAAGTTCAAGATGGATCCAAATTCTGTGAAGCCATACCAAGAGAAAGCGTTGAGCGCTGAGAAAGCCGGGGAAAAGATGGCCAAGGACCTGTGCAAAGACTTGAAATATTGTTAAGATTTTTTCTCTGCAGTAAACTTTGTTGCTAAAGCCTAAAATAAACATAATTTAAAAGATCTACAGGGGTACTCGCAATGTTTGAACGTCCATTTTAAGAAAAATACAGGCTCTATAGTGGCGGACATGATCCAATGACAAAAAATGCACAGTTTTGGATCCGGAAAGTATCAAAAATGCAGCAAAATACCTCCCTCTCAAAGTGAAAAAACTTCGGTTTCAAAAGCTCTTTTTGTGAGGAAAGGGCGCGCATTTCAAAACGGAGTTTTTTTATTGCAATGGGAGGTATTTTGCCACAATTTTGATACTTGCCGGATGCAAAATTATACGTTTTTTGCCAATGGATCAGGCCCTCACTGAATGTAGGATTTTTTGACAAGTATCATATCTCTGACCTATAAGGTATACAGTATCTTATTTACGACAAAAACCACTCACGACCACAAATGTTATGCTTATGCAATAATAGAAAAAGACGTAATCTGCCTCGAAAAGAGGGTATTGACTAGGATTTACTCGTCACTGTCCTTCTTGAGGGCTTGCTTGACCTTGTCGAAGATTTCCTTTCCCTTGGCCTTGAACTTGTCAGCATGAGCCTCGAGTTTGCTCTTCAAGCTTTCAAATTTGGACTTGGCCTTGTCCAGGTCCTCGGAAAGGTGTTGCTTCAGGGATGGCACCTTGGCTTTGATCTCGTCGAGGATCCCACTCAACGAAGTGTTGTTCCCGTGAAAGGCTTCCTTGATGGCGGCGAGTTCGTGAGCCTGGAGATGGTGGACGGCGCTCTTCAGCTTTTCGGTGATTTTGACTTTCTTTTCTGGAATAGAAGAGGGTTGAAAGACGACAATAAAAGGATATTGTATCTTCTGAGATTGCAAGCATTTTTTTATGAAGAAAAAGGGCCCTAAAGATCATGGTATCTCCTAATTTTTTGTGCTGTATAATTGCTGAATATCCAATCTCACGATCAATAAAAAAAGCTCAAGCTAAGATAGGCAGGTACTATTCTATGGCATGTATAGAATATATACCAATGAAAATTTTGAAGCAAATTGAAGCGTTTAACTCTGAGTTGCTCTCATAAAGCAACCGCTGAAAAGTCTTACCCTTCAGCTTCTCCAAAGCATCCTTGGCGTCACTCTTTTTGTCCTCCACCTCGTTAAACGACTGCTCGAAGTTGGGGCTGGTCTCGCCATCGGCCAAACTCAACACAACGAGTCCGGCCAAAGCCAAGAGAACTGACAGTTTGAAGTTCATTGTGCCCAATGTGATGTCTTACAACTCGGGCCTCTGACTTTTTATACAATTTGAAAAACTTATTTAATCAGCTACATATCTAAAAGTCGGGCCAAATTTGGTTTTGACGAACAAAAAGAGACTTGTTCGGGTTCATCATACATCCGCCTGTTGTTTTAGCGAGTTTATGCAGCTGCTGATTCTGCAAGCGGCTTGCGTCAGAAGCTCTTGTCTTTTTCTGAACAGCATGAGATTTCACATAAAGTTAGTTTAAAAAAAATGTTTTCGGTGTTTATTTGGAGTTTGTAACATAAAAAATGGACGAAAAGTTCGTTTTGTACAATTTTGCAGATATTGTTTGATTTCTGGAAAAAATCTTGCACAGCGTTCGTCTATTAAGACTATGGAAAATGAATCCATAAATACAAACCGTTTTTTGGCAGCACAGAATGGATGTTTAGTTTACATTATATTGTCTCTATTGCCTACACTTATATATATTGTAATAGGCACTATAGTCATCCCTGTATACTATGGTGACCGGAAAAAACGTACATAGCTCACATTATTGTAGCCATGCTTCAACATTGTTAATGGCATGTTCAGCCAGTTCCAAAGCGTCGACATACACCTCCAAACGTGACTTAAAATTTTTGGACTAAAGGCCGCGGCCGGAGTTGGACGATTGGGGAAACCGAAAACTAAATACATATTATTTTTCTTCGATGAAAGTGCCGAAATTGGGATAATCGAGGGTGCTGATTTTGAAAATGACATTCATTTTTTTGATTGTTACTTTTTTTCTTAAGTTGTACTGTAAAGCAGTAATTCTTTTATTTTTTAATTGTAAATACTCGATTTAATAGGGGTTTTCGATGGTGCTGATTTCGAAAATGACGCTCATTTTTTAATGGTTACTGTTTTCCTGAAGAAGTATTTATGAAAAAAATAAAAAAATTGCGACTTTACAGTATTACACAAGGAAAGAAGTAAAAATCAAATAAAAAATGAATGTCATTTTCGAAATCAGCAGCCTCGGTTATCCCAATTTCGACACTTGGATCAAAGAAAAATAATATTTTTCGGTCCTCCAATCGTCTTTTCTCCCAATCCTCCCAGTTCCGGCCGCGACTTGAGGAAATCAGTGTAATATTTATTCAAACTTCCTTATAGCAATATATATTAATGCTGTATAATCTACAATAACAAGCTGCATAAATCTCTAACTCTCATCCGGTAACCATACTCTACATCTGTCCTTTGGAGTATACAAACTGTCAACCGGACAGTTAAAAGCGCTTCTGAAGGCCGGGAAATTCTTGATGGACGTTGACAATCGACTGTAAGATTCTTCTCCATAATCACAGTAGGAAGTTGCAAATGACAGGAAGAAGAGTTGATCATGAGTGTATTTTGAGTACGGTAAATCGGGGAGTTGCGGGTCTGGCCCATTCAACTGCTTATGAGTGTTATAAGCTCGATAGGCCACGTGAATACCTAAAACGATTTAAAACGCGTTTTACTACAAATCGTAGATTGGCCCGGACATTGTTGAGTCGATGTCTCAGAATTCAACCAAAATTGGTTAACCGAATCACCAATCGGTATGGAGCAATCGCTTGATTTTTTTTGCCCATAGTCGTTATATGGTGGATTACTGTAACTTTCTTTCTGAGAAAAGAGTTGCCTTTTCTGCAGATATGGTGCGGTATTTTAGTGAGACCGAACCACCACTTTATGTTTTCGACCATGTAGAACATTTTTGTAATTATGGCCAAAAGCTCAGAATTACATCTAAGCAATGTTTCGCTTGCGGTAACATACCATTTCGGGCATAAAATTGGCTACTGTAACCAGATGCACTTTTAAATACGGTAAAAAGAAACTTCAACCTTCATCCAATAACCCATAAAAATTTCAAAAAAATCAAATATACAACTTTTGAGAAAATGGGCATTCAATGTCTCATGTACAAGGTCATCTGGGCCCGAAAAAATCTGGCATTCTTGGGATTCCAACGGGATGCACTTTTTCAGAGTTTCTAAAACATTCTGAGGCTGACTAAAGATTATATGGCAAGTTTCAGGAGGAAAAAATATACAACTTTCGAGAAATTGACCAAAATACCTTATTTTAGGTCATCAGAACGTCGAAAAAATCTGGCATTCTTGGGATTCCAACGGGATGCACTTTTTCAGAGTTTCTAATACATTCTGAGGCCGAATAAAGATTAGAGGCTATCGAAAAGTGCTACAACCTCAAATCCCAAGAATGCCAGTTTTTTCGGGGTTCTGATGACCTAAAATAAGGTCTTTTGGTCATTTTCTCGAAAGTTGTGCATTTTTTCGCCTGAAATTTTCATTATCATCGTTTACAAGGCTAATAATGTATTAGAGGCTATCAAAAAGTGCTACAACCTGGAGTCCCAAAAATGCCAGTTTTTTTCGGGGTTCTGATGACCTAAAATAAGGTATTTTGGTCAATTTCTCGAAAGTTGTATATTTTTTTCTCCTGAAACTTGCCATATAATCTTTAATCAGCCTCAGAATGTATTAGAAACTCTGAAAAAGTGCATCCCGTTGGAATCCCAAGAATGCCAGACTTTTTCGACGTTCTGATGACCTAAAATAAGGTATTTTGGTCAATTTCTCGAAAGTTGTATATTTTTTTCTCCTGAAACTTGCCATATCATCTTTAATCAGCCTCAGAATGTATTAGAAACTCTGAAAAAGTGCATCCCGTTGGAATCCCAAGAATGCCAGATTTTTTCGGGCCCAGATGACCTTGTACATGAGACATTGAATGCCCATTTTCTCAAAAGTTGTATATTTGATTTTTTTGAAATTTTTATGGGTTATTGGATGAAGGTTGAAGTTTCCTTTTACCGTATTTAAAAGTGCATCTGGTTACAGTAGCCAATTTTATGCCCGAAATGGTATGTTACCGCAAGCGAAACATTGCTTAGATGTAATTCTGAGCTTTTGGCCATAATTACAAAAATGTTCTACATGGTCGAAAACATACACCTAAACTCGATTTGTGCTAAAATAAAGCTTCGTTTTCTTGATTAGGCCATATCTTCTTTTTTTTAAAATGCTACAGTATGCCGTCATACGGTAATTTTGGGCAAAAAGAAAGAAAGCGAATATTTTACCTGCCATGATGATCAAGTTGACCGATTTTGATTAAATTCTGAGATACCGATTTTAACAATGTCCGCCCTCTGTTAGGCTAAACTCCAAAGTGTGGCAAAACGCGTTTTAAAAAACAATGGTAGAGGTAAAATACGGGATGACTTGTTTTTCGGAAAGTATAAGAAGTTGGCTGTGAATTACCTGTGTTATCAGCTTTGACATCGCTGACATCAATTTCTTTGGGATATTGATCGATAAGGCACTTTTCCATCTCATCAATTTTGTCTTTAAAGGCTTTGGTAACTAATGTCAGGTTTCGAACGGCATGAGCCCACTGAAGAGAAGGCCTTTCTGAAAAAATATTATAAAGGCCTACTTTTTTTTATGTGACCTATGGCTCTATAACTTTCTTGATTTTTTTTGGTTTTCACACTAACGAGGGAAGTACCCCAAGTGCGACGCTCAGATTTTGGTTAAAATTTGCACACACATCGGGTATGGACGAAATATCAATTCATGAAAGTTTTAGCTCGCGCTTTGCAGGCGCAGCCGAGATATTGAACGATTTTTGCGGCCGAGAGAGTTCGATAAACGCGGAGAGCGGTCAGTGAGAAAAACACTTTTTGGCCATAACTTTGCTTGTTCCGAGCGGCAAAAAATTATTTTTTTGTGGAAACGTTAACCTTTATGGTAGAAATAGGGATGCAACTTTTCGTGCCGAAATTCGACAAAAAGTATAAATTTTCCGTTGACTTTCGACCTAAAAATCTCGGTGGTTTCTGCAAAGCGCGAGCTAGGATTCTCGCTTATATTTTAGAAAGAATTATTCTAAATTTGTGCCAAGTTTCATTAAAATCTGAGCGTCGCACTTGGGGTACTTCCCTAGTAAATACAAACGGTTTCCTGAAATCTTTTTTTTGGTTTGTTTTCCATATTTTTTGCTAGGATTATAGCTGTCAAGGCCGAAACATCGTAAAAACATTACGCAACGTCTTATCAAAAGGCCAGAACGTTCACTTACCAAAGACTTTCGACAACTCTCTTGCAATTTGGACTCCCAATCTGCCATAGTTTATCGAAGCCGGGAAGCCCTTATCAAAATCAGCAAGCTCAACAAGACCTTGCGGGATTGTCAACGAGTTGTATTCGGGCTGAAATCAAAATTCACTAAATCCTCCCGTATCCTTACTCTATTCCAACCATTTATTTTGCTTGGTGAATTTTCAAATTCCTCCAAATAATTTGCATTTGTCAAATATTCCATTTGATGTCTGAAGTTGTCCAAATTCAGATTTTGGGTAGTTTCAAAGTAATCTTTTCCGATACTAACTTTCGAATAGTACTGATCCAGCTTGTTGATATCACCGACTATATTCGGATACAACCAATTTACATGCAAATCCAATAGTTTTTTATGCATAAATCTTCTGTCTTCCTCGGAAATCCATCGTATTTCATCGATAGTCCCGCGGAATTCACTCCGAATATTATGGAACATCCTTTGTAGACTTGGTAGTACATCTGTGCTGTCTTTTCGACCACTTACATAGTTGATGTAAACTTTTCCATTTGCGAATTTGAACAATTTTTGCGTTTGACGAGCGCATTCCTCTTCGGCATTAATTTTCGGAGATTCTACGCCAGGAATCAGATGTTTGTACTTCATTAACAGCCGCATGAAAAAGTAGTTGACCCTGTCATCGTTCTTCATAAGCCGCCCGATATTGTTGCTCAGCATCAGCAAGGTGTTTTCGAATTTCACCGCGTATCTAGCGCCTGACAGTCGAGGAAGTCCGGTGTAAGTTACCAGCTGATTTGTGTACAATGTCCATTGGAGAAAGCTGAACTTGTTCATCCGCGAAGACGGATAAATTGTGGGCTGGGAGTCCTCTCTATCAGGCGTATAATAAGCTGGTTTTGTCATCATTCTTTCGAAGGACAAAAACGTGTCAATGTAACTGCCCAGCTCGGCTTCATCGACAATTGCATTCGGCCAGATCTTGCCGAATTTCACCAAGACTTCGAGCATTTCTTCTTTGTACTTTTTCGCCTTGCTTGCTCCCCACCCATGAATGTAATCGCCTTTAGGCCACAGCAAAGTGGGCTCGTCCACTGTCAACAGCATTGGATTTACTCCGGGTCTAGCGCCATCAACTCGGTTGTCCACCTCAATGGTGGTTGTAACGAAGGTCTGCAGGTCTTCAAACAGCTGAAGATAGGAGATGATCTTGTGTTGGAGCGGGATAAAGCGAATCTTGGACTTGCTGTACATGGAGATGCGGAGACTATTGCCGATTTGTTTTATGAATTCTTGAACTTTGTTTTTGATGACAGTCCCGTCTCTGATCTTGTCGTCAAAGTTTTTGTGGAAGTCCACGCATTGATCAAAGTACTGGCGGAGCTTTCGGAGGGCCGGGGATTTCTGAAAAGGTAATTTACAGGGTCAAATTTTACAGGGTCTTTCAAGAAACATGAATGAAAGTCGGAGGCTATAACTTTTGGCCGAGGCGGCGCAGAGATTTCATTTTTGGAATATGTATTTTCAAGTGACATTAATTTTTGTCTATGAAATAAGAAGATTTTAAAGTGCAAACTGAGCTCGCTACGACCTTTTGAAGCAGGGCACGTCAAACTGAGGAGTCCGGTGACCGGAATAGACACTTCGCTATCGGTTTTTGACACTTCGTCTTGATTTCACAGAGAACACAGAGAAAAGGCGCGCCAAAACTACTCTCTCGCCCCAAAAATTCCCCATTTCTCCCCCGACAAAACGTTTTTTCGCCTCTTTTTATGGCAATTGCCAATCCATTCACCGGACTGTTTTAGCTTATCTCAGTTTGACGTGCAGGGCCCTTATACCACAAAAACCATTTTTTGCGGTTGAAAATGATCAAGAAATGTTGGATTTTTTTGAGCTTTCGATAGACTTGATGTTGAAAACGGGAAAATAAATCCATTGATGAGGAGTTGTGAAGCTTACCTCAGCCCCGGTGATCGCTTTGATGGCTTCAATTTTAGTCTGGAGGTTCACTTGCTCCCTTGTCTTCCTATCAGGGTTTAGCTTTCCGCACGTGTACTTGTAGAAATCGTTGCATGGATCAACATTGATATCCAACGACTCATTGAGATGCTTGACAATTTTCTCGTACTTCTCATAGCTATTGTCGAGCTTGGAAATTACCTTGGGTTCTGGGGCAATATAAACATCCTGACTTTCTGTTTTAGCTACTGAAAGGAGGTCAGTATCGTCACAAAAAACAATATGAAATAAAAAGTATAGTATCTCAACTTACTACTAAACAATTCACAACGATTTTCGCTGACATATTTGCTATTAGCTGGGCAATTAAATGTCGTTCCGAACTCTGCATCATTTTGCAAAATATTGAGTAATTTAGCCTTGTTTGAGCCTCTTTTCAGCTCATTCTTGGCATTGGGATGATCACAAAATTGGCCAGAATATTTGATGTAAAAAACTTGATCATCAGTAAATTGCCTTAAAATATTGTCAGCAAAAGATGGAGAATGGCCAGAGAAGTCTTCAGCCAGTTGAAGGGCTTGCTTAGCGATGTGGATAGCTAAAAATAGCAGTATAAATTAACAAGGGAAGTACCCTAAGTGCCACGCTCAGATTTTGATGAAACTAGGCACAAATTTAGAGTAATTGTGTCTAACATATATGCGAGAATTCAATGCTCGCGCTTTGCAGAAACAACCGAGATTTTTAGATCAGAAGTGGGTGAAAATTTGACACTTTTTGCCAGATTTCGGAACGAAAAGTTTCATGCCTATTTCTACCACAGAGAGCAATGTTTCCACAAAAAATAATTTTTTTCCGCACGAAACTAGCAAAGTTATGGGCAAAAAGTGTTTTTCTCTCTGACCGTTCTCCGCTTTTAGTGTACTCTCTCGGCGGCAAAGATGGTTCAATATCTCGGCTGCGCCTGCAAAGTGCGAGCTAAAACTTTCATGGAATTGATATTTAGTCTATGCCCAAAGTGTGTGCAGTGTGCAAAATCTAAGCAAAGTCTGAGCGTCGCACCTGGGATACCTCATTTATAATATACATAAGTTAGAAGAAAGCCTTCGCGTTCGTCAAAGCTCTGCCGAAGCCATTTCCTACCTGCGTTATGCCCCAAAACAGAAGAAAATTCATTATTCGCATCAATTCCATATTGTTTATTAAAACATTTGCCCAAGTTTCCATATCCCAATGACGTTTCTTGATCCAACTCAACGAATCGACCATTCTGATCAATTTGAACACCGTATAAATCTAAAAAAAAAGATTCTTGAAAGCAATGTGTAACTTGCCGAAAGAATGTGTCAAATGCTCAGCAATCTTGACTCCAAGAGCAGCAAAATTGATGGTAAATGGATATTCCGGGTTGTAGAATGGAGCAAGCACGGCAGCCGCGGGAATGTTCAAGGTGTTCTTCGAGTAGTCATAGGAGATTTCTGGCTAAAATAACAAAGGTTTTCATCTTTAAGATTCTACAGTGGGGGACCAGATCCAGTGGCAAAAAAAGCGTCATTTTGGATCCGGGAAGTAGCAAAAATGCAGCAAAATACCTCCCTCTCCAAGTGAAAAAAACTCAGATTTCAAAAGCGCGCCCGCTCTTTTTGTGACGGAAAGGGCACGCATTTCAAAACGGAGTTTTTTATTTTAGTGGGAGGTATTTTGCCACATTTTTGATACTTCCCGGGTGCAAAATTATACGTTTTTTGCCAATGGATCAGGTCCATCACTGTATTGAACATAAAATCTACTGTATTTTTCAGTTTCAAAACTCACCGTTGTGGCTTCAAATTCTGTCATCTGGAATGGGGAAGTGAAATTCAAAATTTGATACCCTTTGGCTATGAAAAATTCTTCTACAGCCAACTTTAATTCACTTGATGTCATGTCGTCCTTATAACCCAAACCTTCGAAATAGCGGCTCAAATACTCGTTATCGAATATTTTCTGATCTGCGATGACATTGACTTGTAGAGCACCTAATTTGTTGATGATTCGAGCCTTTACAACCGCTGACATCCATGTACTCTCTACCAAAAGTCCTTGAAGAGTGTTGATGAGGGATGACGTCATAATCAAAACTTTGTCTTTGACTACTTCAAACACAACATGTTGCTTCTCCAGGAACACTCGAGAAGTGAGGATTGGGATATCACGGGTTTGCAAAGCGCAGGAGAGCTTGGTATTCTCGATATCATCTTTGTTTGGAGGTAGACCATCGGAGTTTAGGTTGAGAATAAGCTCTCTGAAAAAAAACATGGTATATTCGTATGTCCAACATCTCTGAAGATGTTTGACCGTAAAACTCGTGAAAACGATTTTCTCCTGGACGTCTATGTCCACGCTTACACAAAGTAGTGCTCAAGCATGCATGTAGAGGGTGACAGATAAAAACTACAACTTTCTTTCATGGGTCCTGCCGCGAAAACCTTTAGGCGTAGGAAAATATTTATCATACCGTTAAATTCTCCGCGTTTTTCTGTCCTAGTCGTTTGAGTTTCATGCCCATATCGATTGGTTATCATATTTGTTTTGAGTGTCAAACAGAGGGACTCAGATTTTAAATCGGGAAAAAAGAGCGGTGTAAGATTGCTAGATTGGCTTCATTACATGCAATTTACCTAACAGTTGACCGCCGTATTGCGCTTAAGTATCAGTCTTATAAGACAATTCTACAGTAAATCCAACAATTCTCCTAAAAACCCCCACCTTTGACTCCACAGCAGTCTGAAGTAGAAGTAGTTCAGCAACGATTCATCTGTCACTTGGTTTCCATAGATTTTTCTGAACATTTCCTTGATGTGTTCTACTCCAAATGTTGACACAATTCTATTTTCAACAAGTCCTTCATCTTTCAAAAACATGTTTCTAATCTCCTCACTGCTCTTCTCCAACATGACTTCGAAATATTTGTTAAATTTAATTCCTTTCAGCTCAGTTTGCAGATCTTGTAATGTAATCAAATTTTGATGATATTTCGGTGTTTGCCTTAGGCTGTGGTTCTTATACATTGAAGCCAGAAGTCGTTCAAGGTAGTAAACATCTTTTGCCAGCTTTTCCAGACTCTTTGGAGTTTTTCCGATGATTTTTGAGTATTCCACAAGCAATTCAAGATGCTCTCCAATAATCTGGTTTCTCGTATCTTCATCACTGTCATTGTTATATACATCATGATGATATATAAGTTTTGGCGCTAAAACATGCAGCAAATATACTGGATTTGTCTTACTGGTCTCCAGATTTCTTTCTACTCTGGTATCAAAAATAGAGCCAATATTATGATGACCTTGCAAAAATCCCATTGATTTCTCCAAAAAGTCTTCAGAAATAGCTGAAATTTCAATTTCCGAATCCTCAAAGGCTGGGTACTTTGAGCCAGTGACCTTTTCCAGCCCTTCCAACAGTTTCTCAACTGATTTTTTCTTTGAATTCTGCGCACTCCTCTCTTCAACACAGCTAGTGTAATATAAGTTGATCAGTTTTTTGTGAGGAAATTGGATCGAGTCATCTTCCAGATTCTTCAAAATATGTTTGGCGACATTTTCTGTGGCCTCTTCTTTAAGGGTAAGGTCTTTTGTATGGAAATTATTGCAGACATAGCCGTGGAAGTCGTTGCAGACGTCTTGTTGGAGATCGAGAGACTTGAGAATTCCTTGCGAGGCTTCGTTATACGCTGAATTGTTAGCAGGGATTAGAGATCTTTGAGGAACGTTGATTGGTGGGGCTGTTGTGGTTGTTGGCGGAGTTGAGAGGTCTGGAAAAATTCATTTTTTTTGAAGCGTATAGCTCCTAAACTTACTCGGTTCCACATCCGTTATCCAGACTTGGCAATGCTTCTCCTGGCTTCGATTTTTCTTCAACGGACAATTAAAAGCGTCTCTGAAGGCGGGGAAGTTTCGTAGCGCTCCCAGGACACGGAAATTGCTTGGAGAATGAACATCTCCTAGCACCATTTCCCTTTCACGATTGCTCAACGGCGCTGCGCACCAAACTCTTCCAAATGCCAAGAAAAACAGCTGATCAGCGGTGAATCTCCCAACGAACTCGCCGGGCAAACTTTGAGCATCTGCTTTTAACGACAGCTCGTTTCTGAAAGCTCGGAAGGCGGCTTGAATACCTCCATTATCCGCGATGTTTTCGCCTTGGGTATTTGTCCCATTAACGCAATGATTTTGATCATAGCAAAATTGACTATATTGGTCCACAACACAATCAGCCATTTTGCGGAATGATTGAAACGAAGAGTTGGATATCCAGTTTTGAAGGCGGCCATCTCCATCCCATTGGATGCCTTGATCGTCTGAAAGAAGCGGAGATTATACGAGTACAGTGACGAACCTGATCCAGTGGCAAAAAATGTGCCATTTTACATCCGGGAAGTATCAAAAAATGTGGCAAAATGCCTCCCTCCCCAAGGGAAAAACTTCGTTTTATACGGCCCTTTCGCTTGGAGAGGGAGGTATTTTGCCACATTTTTTGATGCTTCCTGGATGCAAAAAACTCCTTTTTTTTGGTCATTGGATCAGCTTCCCTGCTCTAATACAATTTTTTGATGCATATTGGCCGTAAGACTTTCTTTTCCCCCTGGTTCTCGGGAAGTGCTGGGCCTACACCTTGAAATTGGGCACAGAAAGAAAAACTGTGGGACAATCTAACACTATACCCAAAAAAACGTATCATTTGATGCACCATGCACTTTTTTTCAAGAAGGCAAAAAACCGGATGACTATTTTTGTAGGAAGATGTAAATTACGCCAAAAACTGGGAAAATCGGTCGATTATAATACTTGAAAAAACATGTAAAATGGCCTCTTTTCTTACAGCTATCGGCTGATTATTATACTTACCAAACCCATGAGTGAGCTCATGCCCAGCCACCATTCCAATTGAACCGTAGTTGACCGCCGCAGGCCATTCGGGATCAAAGAATGGGGCCTGCAGAATGGACAGAGGAAAAGTGATTGAATTAGCTGCTTGCTGATACCATGCATTCAAATCGAAGACAGAGCCAAAATCAAGGCGATCGAACGAAGTCTTTTTCAAATCATCGATTATTTTTCGCTGATTAAAAACAAACAACTTGATGTTCATTTCGCGGAAGTCGGTTATTGAGGATATATCTAGGTCCTTGTAATATGCTTCTAGCTTGGATTCATCGACCGAGATATTGGGATATGCAACGTTTTTGACGAGCTGACCAATCTTGTTGTAGGCCTCCTGGAAGCAAATTTTTAAAGGGCGATATGCTGCCAATTCTTTGTCTTTTGAAAAATCTTGAGTTGTGTTATCTCCCTACCTCTTTGCTCTTCCCATCCATCCAATTCAATTGATCCAGCATGCTTCTGAACCCAAGTAGGGTTGAATCGACAATTTTGGTGGCTTCCATTCTTTTATCATCACGCTCAGTATCATTCGGATGTATTGTCTTGACAAATATGTGGTTGAGGGCTTCGTTGAACAGCTCTTTGGTTGGTTGCAAACATTTCAAATCGGCTGCAGTTAGTCCTAGCGCAACAGCTTCAGGATGGGAAAGAATGTCAATGTCTTTCTTTGGGTAGTGGATGCCTTGGCCTGTAATGATTAGAGTTAGAGATTTAGTTGAACGATTTTTTCATCGTATAACATGTCACACTCAATTAATCATTTTCAAAGTTTTTTCATCGTATAACATGTCGCCTTACTCTTTCAATTTTCAAAATGAGGCGAAGTGTTTGAAAAAGGGGATTGTTTACAGTGGGGGATTGATCCAGTGGCAAAAAATGTGCCATTTTACATCCGGGAAGTATCAAAAATGTGGCAAAATGCTTCCCTCTCCAAGCGAAAAAAACTTTGTTTTGAAGCTGTTTCCCTCACAAAAAGATCGGCTGAAATCGGAGTTTTTTGAATTGGAAAGGGAGGTATTTTGCCACATTTTTTGATACTTCCCGGATGCAAAATTATATGTTTTTTGCTACTGGATCAGGTCCCCCATCGTAAGGAGGAGTTTTTGAAAAAGCAGACTGCTTACTCAAAGAGGGGAGTGTTCAAAAATCAGCAGTGTTCGGTTTGGGGGAGGGTTCGAACTCGACAAAAAAAGATTTAAACCTTTATTACAGTAAGACATATCCTTTTTTTGATCCTATCACAGTTTCAGAACCCTCAAGCCCTGGTCTACCAAATTTTGATCACATCAATACCAAACTGCTTGAATATCCGACTGTAAAATTACTGCTTACCTGGGAATTTCGGAAGTTTCCTCTTCCATCCTTTTCTTCTTTTCCTTGGAACTTCTTGCCCCTCTTCCATTGCTCTCGTAACTCCCAACGAAAATTCTTGATTTGCCATTTGAATTGTTCGATAGAATATGTAATCCGCCAAATATTCGTTATGCTCCTGCAGTATAGCTGTCAATTCATTTGTCACATTTTTAAAAGCCGTTTCGTCTTCAATGGTCAATTCAAAATCATCATCAGTGATGTTTTCCTCAAGCTCCGGCGTCAAATTGACCAGGCCTTTGAGACACGACTTAACTTTGAAGGAAGTTCCATATTTTTCCTCGAATTTTTTTACAGTAATCGGTGAGTAGATGTCGCTGAAATTTCGCATATCCAAATCTTGCGATCTCCGAGCCGCTGCGAAAAATTGGCCTTCAATTTGGACAAAAGCTGTGGCCATTTCCAAAACGTTCTCTTGAATTTCGTCAATGTCGTTGCGAATATATTGCAGGTACTCGTTCAGCTCTTTGGCTATCTCTCTGATTTTACGCTTGCTTTCTTCTTCAAACTCCTCAGCCGCCAAATAAACCGAATATCCCTTGTTTGGATGCCGACTATTCGTGTAAATCATACTGCTCACAACGATATCTTGGCCATATTTTCCGCTCAAATAGCCAATGATATAACTCAGCTCTTCTGGAGTTACAATAGCATTTTTACTGTCGTTATATTGCAGACTAAATTTGTGGCCAAAAACCTCTTCAATTTCAGTTACAACCGCCTTGGCGACGTCCACATCATCGTATGTTTTATGGTAATCCTCTCGACATTTATTGTAGAAAGTCTTGGCTTTCTTCACAGCCTGGTTGTCGCCCTTTTTGATATCGATTATCATCGATTTCACCAGCGTCAAAGTGTTTTTCAAATCAAGGTCAGTAAAGGTGTCTCTGCCATTGTAATTGTTGCATGTGTAGCTGTAGAAGTCTTCGCATGGATCGATGGAGTTGTCAACGCTGTCCTCGAAATACTTGGCGCATTCCAAGTACTTTTTAGAGTGATTTGGTTTTCTTCTGGGAACGTTAAGATTGGGTAGGGCCTTATCGTATGTAGGAAGGCCAACTGAAGTCTTGGCTGGAGAATTCCAGACCTAGAATCAATAAAAATTATTTGTCAGTAAAACTATATGAGAGAATACGAATGGATACAGTGGCGGACCTGATCCGGTGGCAAAAAGCGCACCATTTTGCATCCGGGAAGCATAAAAAATGTATCAAAATACCTCCCTCTTCAAGCGAAAAACCCGTTTTGAAGGGGCGCGCTTTTGAAGTCGGAGCTACTTGGAGAGGAAGACATTTTGCAACATTTTTTAATACTTCCTAGATGCAAAAAATTACGTTTTTTTCCACTGGATCAGGTCCCCCATTGTAAGCGTACTATCTAAAAAGCTATGGGCCGTTAAAATTTGCCCGCTATTTCAAAAGCGCGCCCTTCAAAACGGAGATTTTTTAGTTGGAGAGGGAGGTATTTTGCTACATTTTTAATACTTCCCGGATACAAAATGATACGTTTTTTGCCAATGGATCAGGTCCTCTTTAAGCCATTCTTTCTCCCTTTACCTTAGCAAAATTCTTTGGAGCATACAAGCTATCAGCCTTGCAGTGATATGCAGTCCGGAACTCCTCACTGTTCCTCAAATGGCCAAGAACTTTAATGTTGTTGGGAGTTGCGAATGTATCAATACGATTCTTTTGGCAATATTGTTGAGTATGCAATAGGAAGTAGAGTTGATCAGATGAAAGATGGGACAAGGTCTTGTTGGGCAAAGCAAGGTCATCTCCAAAATAATTGGAATAACTTTGGAGACCACGGAGGGAGAGCTGAAATAATATACAGTGAGAGACCTGATCTGTTGGCAAAAAACGTATAATTTTGCATCCGGGAAGTAATAAAAATGTGGTAAAATGCATCCCTTTCCAAGTGAAAAAACTTTGTTTCAAATGGCTTCCTTTACAAAAAGAGCAGGCGCGCTTTTGAAATCTTTTGAAATTTTTCACTTGGAGAAGGAAGTATTTTGCCACATTTTTGATACTTCCCGGATGCAAAATGGTACGTCTTTGCCACTGCATCAGGTCCATCACTGTACATGTGCATTATAATAACAAAGAGCCGATTACCTTTAACCCAACATTCTCCGCTAATTCCTCATTGATATTCCAGCCTCTCCCACCTCCAATCACTTCATACCCCTTCTCCAATTCATCCACCATCTCCTTCACTCTTTTTCTTGTCTCAGCCTTCATCCATTTACTGAACATTCCAAGTTCATTCCTCTCCAGCCCACTTTCATCGAATAGTTTTCCCAAGATTTTCCCAATCTTATCTCCAATCATCACGAATTTCCAAATTGCTGGATGCCCTTCATGAACAAGGTCGCGTTCAAGGAAAGGCAAGGGCAAATAGAACGAATTAGTATCATAATCGACTGTGGCTTCGAATTCCGTGGTAATCTGGCTACTGAATGCTGACAAAAAGTCGTCTCTCCGGATCTCTCCGCCTTGCGTTAGCCGTTGATACATTTTGATCCGTTTGAAAGCATTCGCCTCCAGCCATCTTGTCGCAATATCAGCATTCCGAATGTGGGTTAAATTACTGTAGAGCAAATCGAGTTTTTTGCCATCTAACACCCATTTTGGAGCTCCATAAATCCTTGAGATTTCCTTAATCTTCGATGTTAAGACCTTCTTTTCGCTCAATGACAGCCATGACAGTTGATTAAAAATGTCTTCGAAAGATTGCAGAACATACTCGGCAATTGTTGCAACTTCTTTTTGACGGATTTTAAAATCATCATTTTTGGGATATAACGCTTTTACCGCGAGATTTCCAAAGATCGGCGGGTAAACATGCGATAAAAGGGATAAACAAGACTTCCTCTTGTCTGACTCATCATTCCCACTAATTAGGGGTTGAAATAACGAAGATCTCAGCCTCTCTGAAATCTGAATTTCTTTTGCATCAAAGAAAAATTGATATTTCCACAAGATTCTCAGCAAAATGCTGTCCAAAAACGCATTTTTCTCCTGCTTGAAGGCTGTGCAAACTGCGTAATGTCGTTCAATTTGCCTTGGCTTATGGTAGATGGCCACTTTGCTTTGACGATTCAGGATATATTGTAGAAAATTTGTGATGTTCTTTCCTTCATTTTGGTAGATTCCACGAATGAATCCGCTGATTTTGAAGAACGGAAATAAGTGATGGAAATCGTGCAAAGAGACGATATCATAGTCAGAATCTTGGGTATGACGTTGAGTGGAAGCAGTCAGCAGCTCGGCTAGCTTCTCTTCAATCTCGATGGCTCTTAAAATTGAGATTTTAGCTGAATTTGCATCAATGTCAGCGATTTTCCCAAGAAATTTCACTGAGATTTCAATATACTCTTCTTTGATTTCGCGCCATTCAAGTTGGCCGTAAATCTGTGGTTGGAAAGTCAATTCAAAGCCGTTGTAAGTCAGTAGATAAGGGTTGGTATTGAATTGCTTTCGTAAATTGGGTTGGACGTCTACCTTGAAGAAGGGATGAATGTCGTATGTTGAGGAGAGGAAATGGCCAAATTCTCCAATCTCCGGCAATGTGGCACTGTCATAGGTGGCATTGCTGAGGAGGGGAAACTTGATTCCAAATTTCTCGTCGATTTTGTCTATGAAGATTTTGATGAGACTCGCGTTGAAATGCTGACCGGAGCAGGCTTGGAAGAAGGATTTTCCGATCTTGGCAAATCTCTGAAAAACGTTTTCTAAACCTTTTCGGAAAGGGTAAACGCTTTTTCAAGCATTGTTCGGCTATTGCAGCGGCCCGTCGGGAAAGTAACCTGGATTTGGTAGCTTTGCGAAAGCTGACTGCTGGAGATTTGGTGCGCGACTGGCGCTTCGACTTTTTGGGTCAATAAGAGTTCAGCGACACTATGAATCGCGAGTGAGCCCGAACTCTCCCCCTTTTCTGAACTCTCCCCAATCAGAACTCTCTCCCTTTTTGAACACACCCCTTGAATGAACTCCACGGCAACCCGAAATAGAAAAAAATGACCCTCTTGAAAACTGAAAAAAATTGGGTGTGACATGTTATACGAAGGATTTTTTCTGAATTTGAAAAAATTTTTATGTCACATCTAATTTTTTAATTTGAAAAAAAAAATTTCATCGTATAACATGTCACATCTAATTTTTTAAATTTGAAAAAAATTTTCATCGTATAACATGTCACACCTAATTTTCTCAATTTTCAGAATGGGGGCGTGCTCAAAAAAAGGGGAAGTTCGGGCTTTTTTGGGGGAGAGTTCAAAAAGGGGGAGAGTTTGCCTGCAACGACTCGAACTGTCGTCAACCCGCGGGTTGGCGACAGACAGTTCGAGTCGGTTGCAACCCGAAGAGTCGGGACGCGATGCGACTGCGACAAGGCAAGACATTTTTCTTGGAAAAATCCACATTATTTTCCCGACAGCCTGATAGTAACATCTTGGACATTTTCTGATTCCTATTTTACCTCATCATTTGATTGAGTAGTCTCCAAATACTGGATAATTCTCTCCTTGACATTTTCTTTAATGCTCCTCTTTAAATCCACATCTACATCCTTTGCGTTGCTGCAAGCAAACTCACAAAAATTCTCGCACGGCGAGTACTCAACACTCATTCGTTGAGATATGAATTCTGCAACTTGTTCATATTCTGTGGAGTTTCCAACGGCTTTATTTCCAATTTCCAACGACGATTTCACGGGGGGTGTTGGAGGAATTCCTTTGACTGAAAGAATGTGCAGTTAGTTTTAAAAAACATCGTTTTTTTGCTTACAGTAGCAAAACTGTAAGCAAAATTTTCACGTACCTGCTTTCGCCTCCGAATCCCAGATGCGGCAGTGTTCTTTTGGCGCGTATTTCGACTCCGCTGGGCAGTAGAAAGCGGATTTGAAAGCTGCGAAATTTTGAAGGACTCCCTCGGCTGACTCGTCGTTTTCGGTGTGAATATTGGTATAGGATATGAAGAATACTTGATCATGAGTGAGTTGGGAAAACTGCTTGTCCGGGAAGAGCTTGTCCTGACCGTGTAAATCAGCATGGGCCTCATAGGCGTTATACGCCGCTTTGATTGCTGAAACAAGGAAGACATTGTGTTATTACAGTTAGGGCCTGTTCCAGTGGCAAAAAACATACTATTTTGCATCCGGGAAGCATTAAAAAATGTGGCAAAATGCCTCCCACTCCAGCTAGAAAAACTCCGTTTTGAAGGTCCCTTACAAAAAGAACGGACGTGCCTTTGAAATCAGAGTTTTTTCACTTGCAGAGGGAGGTATTTGGCTACATTTTTTGATACTCCCCGGATGTAAAATGGAACGTTTTTTGCCACTGGATCAGGTCCGTCACTGTGGTTTAATTTTGAAGCTTCAACGCTTGCTCTTTGACGAGTGCTATAGTTATAGCCGTTTCTAAAGACTTGCAGCGCTCTTATTGACTTCTTGTTAATATTTTGGGAAGATATTGAGAGTTCATCTACATATTAATCATTCTTCCTATAGCTCCGTTTTTGTGGCACGTTGGCTGGTTAATTTCGAAAACTTTTGTTAGCAGAATAAATAGAGAAGGAGACATGATCGAACAAGATCTCCAGTGATATTTTTTTATATTTCTGGGCGTTCAGCAACTTGGAATAACAAATAAAAGGATAAAAAATCACTACGCTTTTTAAAAATATTTTAAAAACTCTTCAAATTAAAGTCAGCTTACCTCCTCCATTCTCTACCACTCTCTTTATCACTATCTCATTGCTGATTTTTGTCTTGTTTGCAAGACATTCCTCCATCACAGCTTTCCCATCAATCGATTTCTCATCCATCCAATTCTCTAATTTCCCAATTTCATCCCACTGAGCTCCTTCGTCATCAACGGTCTTCATCAAAGCTTTGGCTATCAAAAATCCAAAATTTGCAAACTTTACAGACGTCGGGAAGTCTTTGTCGTAGATTGGCCGTCTAATCAGGCCAAGGGGAATTGTAATCGAGTTAAATTCATAGTCATAAGAGGGATTTAAGGAGGTTATCGGATGTAAAAACTCATCCCGCTCGGTCGAGCCAAGCAGTAGCTTGTTAAAATTTTGTTGAAAATTGAAGGTGTTGATATTTTTTGTGATTTGATTGTAATCAAGAGAATCTGAAGGACAATAATTTTAGAAAAAACTGTTATACACATGGATATGTATTTGGATGTGAGCTTACTTGAAATTTGAAGGTCATCAAATTTATCGATCAAATATTGATCAATGTTAATCTTGTCATTGAGCAGCAAATTTCTAGCCATGAATCTCAATTTCTTGCTGATTTTTTCTTTTGTCGATTCAGCCATCCAACCGAGCTTGTCTATTTGCATCTGGAAACATATGCAAATCGAAGTTACAAGGGCTAATATCAAATCTAGACGGGCCTGCACTTGTGGGCAGCCTCTTTGCGGGCAGCTAGAAGAACCACGGAGATTCTGCGGGCGTGTTTGGAAACCAGCCAACATTTCCTTACAACAGGAAAAAATACTTAATTCTACCGATTGATTTGTCGGTCAGATGTCACGAATTAAACTTCCAGGTGTACAGGGTGGGCCAAAAAATGGACAAAATTAACAGTCGGTGTATCTCGGCGCGAATACCGTAACCGATGGAAAGAAAAATAGTTTTATAATTGTCAAATGTCCTGCTTTATCACAACCATTGTTGACAAAAAGTTCCACAGTAAGTATGTTCAATTAATACAGGATTTTCATGCCATATACACTGCTCGACAAAATTGCTATGAATGCACTCCCAAAATAGCCGTAACTTTTGATATTAGGCCCCCATATGAAATATGGCACAGTTTTATTGAAAACAACAAAACTTACAGCGATTTTAAAAGTCCATTTATAATTTTTGTTTTTCACAAACTATGAAAAAGTCGAATAAAAATACATGTCCATTTTTTGGCCTACCATGTATATGCGGCTTGAATAGTTACCATAAATTCAACCAGTCATTTTTAAAGGTTCAGAAAGTTTGTAAACAAACTCCCATAACTTTGAAAGCGGTGGATGAACTCAATATATTCGTCTACTTTTCAGTACCAGGGAGTTGCCAATACAAACTTTCTATCATAATACGCAGATTACTGTAGAAGAATTGGTATTCTAATCGGTGAAAGTCAGCTGCCCACAAGAGTCACAACGCAAAAATCTCACCTGAAAACCCGCGACAACTTGCTCAACAACGCTTCCAATCTCATTTTTTAACTCTTCTAACTTCTTCGGATAAATAAATTTGTAATCTAAATAGATCCTTGCAGCCAGGTCGTTCAAGTTTTCGGCGGCTTTTTCTGCACATTTGGAGTTGAAATCTTCAAGAGCATTGACGGAAATCTCTCTTTTTTCCTGCGGAAAGTATACTTCTAGGTTCTCCAGAAGCTTCCAAACAATGTAATTGTAAATTGTTCTGCTTGAAGTTTGTCGGGAGGATATTAGGGCTTCCACTTTTTGCAGAAATGATGGGTCAGTTATGATGAATTCCAGCTCATTTCCTTGAAGATTTTCTTTTATGTCAGTGTTTAGCTGCTTAGATAACTCATCGAAATATGTTGTAAAGTCAAATGCAAATTCTTCGGCTGCTCCTTGTTTTGTGTAGACATTGAACTGCCTGAAATTAATGATCATATAAAAAAATGACAGGGAAGTTACTAATAGGCCTATTATAATAAGGGAAGTGCCCCAAATGCGACACTCAGATATGGATAAAATTTGGCACAAATGTAGAATAATTTTTTTTAAAATATATGCGACAATCCTAGCTGGCGCTTTGCAGAAACAACCGAGATTTTTAGATCGAAAGTCGGCGAAAATTTGACACTTTTTGTCGAATTTCGGCACGAAAAATTTCTTGCCTATTTCTACCATAGAGGGTAAGGTTTCCGCAAAAAATCAATTTTTTCCGCACGAAAATATATGCGAGTATCCTAGCTTGCGCTTTGCAGAAACAACCGAGATTTTCAGATCGAAAATCGACCCGAAAAGTCGACAAATCTCGCTTACTTTTCTTTACTGATCCTATCAAAATTTCTGGCTTCAAATGCAATTCTTCTCTCCAATTCGATCACATTCCAAGCGTCCAATTCAATCTCACTTTCATCTACAGTTTTGTTCAAAACTTTAGCGAATTCAACAAACAATCTTTTGACTTGTTTTTGATACTCTTTCTTCCCTTCATCCCACTTATTTTCATCTTTATCTTTTGCGAATTTCAACTCCGGCTGCTCCAGGAACACTCGATATCCCTTGTGGCCAAACAGCCCGGTCGGGTTTTTCCAATTTGTTTTTATCGATAGTTTGAGGAAGACATTGACGTCGTATTCTCGAAGAAGATAGCCAATGATTTCTGAGAGTTCTCTGGGACTTGGCTTTTCCAACGTAGCGTTAGATAGGAAGGCAAATTGAAGAGGTGTGGCAGAAACTACGGTTTTGTAGATCTGCTGAAGAACCTTGCCATTCTGATGAATGATTTCCGGATTCTTCTCGGCTTCACTGCATTTGTTGTAGTAGATTTTCGCTTTTTCGAGGACATTCAGCTTCTGAAATTTTGAAAATTCATTGTCGTTAGGACACCCATATGAAACAGTGTTTTATCAGCCTGCCGAGAAAATAATGAGCACACTGTAGCTTCGAAAATCGCATAGCCGCCGAGAAAATGAATTGTGTCGCGGCAAAATTGATTTCCTATTCAGCGACATGATCGCCGAAGCCACGTTGAGCCTACTATTTTCCCGACAGATAGACGGGTTTTTAATGACGTTAATTTTGGCTTAAAACTGTCACTTGTGTCCTATGTACTGCAGGACACCTGATCTAGTGATAAAAAATGTACCATTTTGCATCCGGGAAGTACCAAAAATGTGGCAAAATGCTCCCTTTCCCTCACGAAAAGAGCGGCTGAAACCGGAGTTTTTTCACTTGGAGAGGGAAGCATTTTGTCACATTTTTGATACTTCCCGGATGCAAAATGGTACGTTTATGGCCAATGGATCCCCCACTGTATAAGACCAGCACAAGCCGGTAAGAATTCAGCAAAAGGCTAGTAAAAGATTGCTATAGTGTTGTTGGGGTTTGACAAGAGTTCGAGTGAGAACTTCTAGTTCGCATTTTTACTATGCACATATTTGTTACGTAACTATTCATTTTCAATGCGTATACAGGGCTCATGTAATGAATCTGCAACCAGAGATTGCCACGGTCAAAATTTTGGCTCCGGCTCCGGCTCTTAGCTCCCAGAGCCGGAGCCGAGGCCAAATTTGCAGCTCCGGCTCCCGGCTCCCATGAAAAATTTAAAAATATATTTTTACAAATAAAAAGTTATTAGTGCCAGAGAGATTATACAGTTAACGTTTTTGCAGCCAAGTCGTATGCAAAACATCCTTCTGAGTATTTTTCAAGCTATTTGGTTTAACATTTTTTTTACTTTTCTGAACGCTGAGAAGCCTGGCTCCGACTTTGGGCTCGGGAGCCGGAGCCGCACCCAAAATTACCGGCTCCGGCTCTGGCTCCCGGCTTGGAGCCGGAGCCGCTCCGAGCCGGAGCCAAGAGCCGGCTCCGGAGCCGTGGCAATCTCTGCCTGCAACTCTGTGCTTGTTCTTCTTCTGCTATAGTTCTTGACTTGTATTGTAATCTAAAAACTCACGACTGGGTGTTCCAGTGCTCGAATCAGCTCTCCAACAACTTCTTGTTTCAGTTCCTCAAAGATATCCAAAGAACTTCCTCTTCTGCTATTAACATACTGATAAAATTCGTCACAAACACTAAACTTCGTATCTAGCGATCGTTTGATATGGCTGGAGATAACGGAATAAGCCTCGAATTTTTCGGGTTCAGAAATTCGATCGACAATTAGCGATGGGTGCAAATGGAGGCCATCTAAAATAAACTTTGATTTTGATCTTTGTTTACCTACCATTAGTTGTTGTTGAAACCTTAGCTGTAGTTTTACTCGTCAGTGAAGTTGAACCAGTAGTTGTTGTAGTTGAAGTCTCCACCTTCTTACTGTCATTGTCGAAATTTAGCGTATCATAATAAATAAACCCTCCAATTATAAAAGTTGCTACAACAGAAACTAAAATTAGCGATGATAGAATGTTTTGACATCTAGCTAGCTTATTGGTCATAGCTTGGGCATTTGAATGAGATCTGAAATGGCATAAAATGGCAAGTTTATTTTTGAGAAAACTCGAAGAGTTAAAAGCCAGGAGACAAAAAAAAAGATTGCATTATTTTTAACAACAAAAGAAATGGTGATAAGGACTCAAAGTATCAGTGTTCAGTAGCAATGGTCTTGACTTCCTAACAATAAGACATTAAAAAACTAGAAGATTGAGAGAGCTTTTTTAAAGCACGAGAACTATGAAAATTGGCACTCCGTATCGCTGTTGTTTACAGAAGAAAACTGCAGAACATCCATTGCCCCAGCGCAATAGCGGATTCAAAATAAAGGCTTTGCTTTTGAGGCTTTCAGGCTTAAATCCAGCTTGACAGAGACTCCTTACACTGAGACGTACAGTCGTAGACCTGATCCAGTGGCAAAAAACGAACCATTTTGCATTCGGGATGTATCAAAAATGTGGCAAAATGCCTCCCTCTCCAGCTAAAAACCTTCGTTTTGAAGGGCGCGCTCAGACGCTGGAGACATTTTGCCACATTTTTGACACTTCCCGGATGCAAAATGGTACGTTTTTTGCCACTGGATCGGGTCCCCCGCTGTAGAAAAAAGGTCGCCTTTCTACATCCCAATCAAAGAAACAACTTGTTACAACTGCGTATTGGAATCAAAATTTATAGTCTTAGAAAGCGCCTAATACAGGGTCTTACAAAAAACGTGAAGGAAAGTGGAAGGCTATAACTTCCGGCGGAGGCGGCGCAGAGACTTCGTATTTGAAATGTGTATTTTTAAAAGACATAAGTTTTTGTCTACGAAATAACATGCTTTTAAAGTTCAAACTGAGGTTGCTACGACCTTCTGAAGTAGAGGCATCTCTACCCCGAAAACCAGGTTTTTTCGGTTGAAAATGATCGAGAAATTTCGGACTTTTTCGGTTGAAAATCACCAAGAAATGTCGGATTTTTTGGGGGGTTTCGATATGGGTGATGTTGAAAAAGAGGAGGAAAGTGCCAACACTTGCGAATTATGCAAAAACTCAAATAAAAAGAAAAAAATCATTTACCAAACCCCCAAAAAATCCAACATTTCCTGGTGATTTTCAACCGAAAAAGTCCGAAATTTCACGATCATTTTCAACCGAAAAAACCTGGTTTTCGGGGTAGAGATGCCTCTACTTCAGAAGGTCGTAGCGACCTCAGTTTGAACTTTAAAAGCTTGTTATTTCGTAGACAAAAACTTATGTCTTTTAAAAATACACATTTCAAATACGAAGTCTCTGCGCCGCCTCCGCCGGAAGTTATAGCCTTCCACTTTCCTTCACGTTTTTTGTAAGACCCTGTAATTATAATCTACATGCAGAAAACCCCTGGAACCTTTGCAAAACTACAAATCAATTTTCAGCTTCTACTGTAATCAGTAGCCTTATGATCATTAAATGTTTCCAAACCCCTCATTTAATTAATTAAGAAGAGGTCGTAAAATGCTGGTACATCTATGAAATTGAGTGCTACTGATAAGAAACTTGTCTTTTCAGCAATGTCACTTCTGCGAATACCTCGATCATATCACTTTAATCGGCTTAAAATTCACTTTTATTCGTGATAAACGCATGCAAGATAACGTTGAAAATTTAAATATAATAAATGCGATATGTGGGGTGAAAGAGTTAGTCCACTTTGTACAATGGGCTTTGTCGGAGTTTAGTGTTGTCCAAGACATCCTCAACGTCTTGGGGAATGTCCAAATGGACCTCAACTTTCACTGGCTGTTCTGAAACGTTGTAGGAGAAGAGAATTGCCTTCTGGCCAAGTTGTGAGTCTACGTTGACTCCATAAGTCTTCGATATGACACTTGAAACGTCTGCCGTAGCTTTGTCTGAGAATTGGAAGTACAATTTGACGGAGACACCAAGAATCGGGTAGTTGTTGTCCTCAAAGGCCTTGACAGCCGCGTCAATGTTATGCTTGACCTTTGAGAACTCGTTGAGGAACTCAAGACGGCTCTGAAATTGATTACCGACAATACAGTGGCGGACCTGATCCAGTGGCAAAAAAATACCGTTTTGCATCCCGGAAGTAGCAAAAATGTGGCAAAATACCTCCATTTCCGAGTAAAAGACACCGATTTCAAAAGCGCGCCCGCTCGTTTTGTGAAGGAAAAGGGGCGCTCTTGAAACCTGAGTTTTTTTTCACTTGGAGAGGGAGGTATTTTGCTGCATTTTCAATACTTCCCGGATGCGAAGTGATACGTTTTTTGCCACTGGATCCGGTCCTTTACTGTAGATTTTGTTTTCAAGGCGTGGTATTTTAAAGCCTTTTACTTACATTCTCAGCCGCCTTAACCACCGCTGATCCATACAAATTCACAGCTTTCTTCTCTCTGAATAACGTCCCCAACTTCTTCACGGCCTGTCTGTAAAACACCTCCGGTTCTTCGGCAAACTCTTGCAGCGGGCTGAAGAAGACAAAGTCCATGGGAAACACGGGCATTGCAGCGCGATTGGCCAGCACATAAGCCATGTCCTCAAGCCAGAAAGCATGTCCATGTCCGGTTGTGGAACGTTCTCCGATTACTTCGCCTTTTCTTGGGTTCTCGGAGACCCGACCACCTGGTTGATGACGATTTTTTCGAGGGTCAAATTGAAGCTCGGCATGAACTGTGACGTCGGTATTGTTGTATTCGAGGACGGTTTTGAAATCGACGTAATCATCGGGCCGTACGGTAACGTTGAAGTGTTTTTTGAGAATAGCGGGGTAGTTGTAGGTGTCGTGGCTGACCTAAGAAAGTAATTTCAATTTCACACAGTGGGGACCTGATTTAGTGGCAAAAAACGTTTTATTTTGCATCCAAGAAGCATCAAAAAATGTGGCAAAATACCTCCCTCTCCAAGTGAAAAAAATCAGCTTTCAAAAACGCGACCGCTCTTTTTGCAAGGAAAAAGGGCGCGCCCTTCAAAAAAAAGTTTTTTCACTTGGAGAGGGAGGCATTTTGCCACATTTTTGATACTTCCCGGATTCAAAATGCTACGTTTTTTGCCACTGAATCAGGTCCCCCACTGTACGAAATACATGAAATTGGTGGTCAATAATATGACTGCTTGAATATAAAATTGACTGCCTTTCCGTTGCGATCAAAAATTTGTTACCCTACCGTGTAATACATTAACCACTGTAGTCTAACATTAAAGCTTTGAATCTCCAATTCATTTTGTTTTGCAGCATCGACGATTGCTTTGATTCCATCAACTGTCCGTTCGACCTCCGCTTCCAAGAATTTTTCTCCCTGGAAAAAGAGACTTTTCATCGAAAACAAGTTGTTTGCTTACAAATTGCTCGAATCGATAAAAGAAACCGCCGTCCAAAATCAGCTTTTTAGCGTCTTTATTGATCTCCTTTAGTCGTTGAAAAGCTTGCGAGTACTTGGCGAGTTGATCTCCATCTTGATTTAGGAGGACATCCAAACTCACTGTGTCTCCGTTGGCCAGTTTTGGAGTTTCATGGCCAAGAAGTTCTTCTAGTCTTGGGGTGTAGGAGAAAAAGCGCGCTGAAATTTTGAATTAGGGGGTAGACTAAAGAACAGTCATTTTTTTTGCAAATGCGTGAACACAGAAACCCATAAAAAAGGAGAGGTAAAAGGAATGCAAATTTTCAAAATATGAATGAATGGTGTCTCGGTTGTGCCTCGCACAGCATTCCGAGTTATTTTTGCCGCCGACCGGCGTCCGAAAAAAATGAAAAAATGAGATACGCCTCTTAAATTTTTGCCAATATCTCGCTAGCCTCGAAGTGTAGCGTGAATCTGAAAATTGTGTTTCAAAGCTGACACATTTGCCCTTCAGAATATATTAATTTTGTAATAATACTTATTATGTACGGCAAGGAAACCGTTGCTGAAAAATGGCAAATTTCAACATTCAATGCCAGAAAAATGTACTTTCTAAGTGCCAGATCACAAAATTATGGGCCTCATTGTGTACATCATCTTGAATACTATAAGATATAACAATTTCAGGCATTTTCTGGCCCGATTCGCAGAGTTATACCCGAAAAACTGCAATTTTGGCCTTCTTATTGTGCTATCTGCACTTTAAAAGTACATACAAAAAATCCCTCTTAAATTATTGTGGCCCAGGTTGTCATGGACCATTGCGCAAAATCTCAGCTTTCCCGGACTCCTCCGGAAAAAGTTATAACCGTTACAATGTGTGACCCTTGTATGCCCAATATTTTGTAAAATACAGTACACCATGGCAAAAAATAGCTCTATATGGCCTACGTAAACTTACTCGAAACCTGAACACTGTCTCTCAGATTTTTCCGCACGAGGGACACGATTTCAAGTTTTCGCTACACTAAAGGGAAAACAGTGAAAAGTTGGGGACATAGCTGGGAAATTTTTTTATGTAGTTGACCGTGTAATTACGATAAAATTGTTGTACCCCAACCAACGCGACAGCAGCAATAGAAATTCCATCATGTAACACCATATTGCACCATAGTTCACCGTATTTTACTAAATATTGGACATACGAGGGTCCCATATTGTAACCGTTATAACTTTTTCCGGAGGAGTCCTGGAAAGCTGAGATTTTGCGCAATGGTCCATGACAACCTGGGCAACAATAATTTAAGAGGGATTTTTTGTATGTACTTTTAAAGTGCAGATTGCACAATAAGAAGGCCAAAATTGCAGTTTTTCGGCTATAACTCTGCGAACCGGGCCAGAAAATGCCTGAAATTGTTATATCTTATAGTATTCAAGATGCTGTACACAATGAGGCCCATAATTTTGTGATCTGGCACTTTGAAAGTACATTTTTCTGGCATTGAATGTTGAAATTTGCCATTTTTCAGCAACGGTTTCCTTGCCGTACATAATAAGTATTATTACAAAATTAATATATTCTGAAGGACAAATGTGTCAGCTTTGAAACACAATTTTCAGATTCACGCTACACTTCGAGGCTAGCGAGATATTGGCAAAAATGTAAGAGGCGTATCTCATTTTTTCATTTTTTTCGGACGCCGGTCGGCGGCAAAAATAATTCGGAATGCTGTGCCTCGCAGAAAGGAAAGGGTGTTTTTGCCAACTACTTTTTGAATCTCCATTTATAAAGCCATGCAGAACAAAGAGACCGTTTCTGCGAAGAGTAGTAAGAACTCTGTCCTAGAGGCTCTGTATTAAATTTCTCAAAGTTTGAGCAATATTTTTACAAGGAAAGTACTTTTATGGTGGCTCCTACTTTTGGACGTGACAGTTTAGCACTTACAAGGGAAGTACCCCAAGCGCGACGCTCAGATTTTCTTTAGATTTTGCACACATATCAAGCATGAACTTAAATCAATTTCTCAAAGTTTTATCTCGCCCTTTGCGGGCGCTGCCGAGATATTGGACAATTTTTGCCACCGAGAGAATACACTAAACGTGGAGAGCGGTCAGAGATAAGAACACATTTTGACCATAACTTTGCTAGTTTCGGACGGAAAGATTTTCTTTTTTTGTGGAAACATTACCCTTTACAGTAGAAATAGGTGTGAAACTTTTCGTGCCCAAGTTCGGCAAAAATTATCAAATTTTCGCCGACTTTCGATCTAAAAATCTCGGTTGTTTCTGCAAAGCGCAAGTAGGGATTCTCACATAAGTCTTAGAAAAAATACTCTAAATTTGTGCCATTTTTCATCAAGATCTGAGCGTCGCTCTTGAGTTATTTCCCCTGTTAGTAAAGTTCTCTATAATGACAATTCTTCCCAATATTTCATGCTTCCTTTGATAAATCAAACCTCCAGAAATAAATCTTCGATATGATGACCTAATCTTCCACTTAGAGTTGGTTTGAGGCTTTCATCGACTTACCATAACCGCAAACAAAAACAGAAGTCAAAAATAGCAGCCCGAAGCCGGGACTCGTCATTGCCTCCGAAAACAGATGTATTAAACTATTTGAACTACTTTTTCGCCCATTTTTCTACCTGTTTTATGGAACAGCGGAGGAATTAACAGCCATAAAAGGGTACGACGTAAACGCGCGCCCCTCTTCCGACCTTTTATTTTGACTAAAAATTAATTCATTGCGAAAGTGATTGGAAAAACAAGAGTGGATTCCGCTTTCTGATCGTTCAAGTTCAGAGGTAGACGCTTATAATTAACTCAAGTTTGTTGCGTCGGGCGCGAATTAGTTATTAGAGGCGAACGGTAATGTTGTTGTACGTCAGCGGAAAACTTTTGATTACAATTTGAATGTTTTTAATTTTGACGATTTTTTGCACTCTTTTGCTAACATTGGCTTTGAAAATACATTTTTGATGACTTTTGCACTCTTTCTTGCTAACATGTGGCTGAAAAGGACATTTCAAGGGTAAGTATTCAGAATGTGACGCTCAGAGTTTGGTCAACTTGCAGGAAACTTTGGTTAATTTTTTCGAAGACAGAATTCTAGTTTGCGTTTGGCAGAAACGACCGAGATTTTTAGGTCGAAAGTTGTAAAAAATGTAACGTTTTTTTGGCAAAATTTGACATGAAAATTTTCACGCTTATTTCTAATGTCGAGATTACAAAAAAAGTCATTTTTTCTCACAAAGATACGGCCAAAAATTGTTTTTATCTTTGACCGCATTTTATCGTACTCTCTCGACCACAAAAGCCGCTGAATATCTCGGCCTCATCTGCAAAGCGCAAGCCAAAACTTTCAGGCATTGACCTGTGAACCATACCAGATGTGTACGGAAAAAAGTAACCGGAAATTGTGAGCGTTGCACTTCAAACAACAGTATTAAAAATAAAAAATAGTACAGAAAAACAGATGTCCAACACAAGTCAACCATAAATTCATGCATACTTTTCATACATAATGGATGATTTTATTAGTTTATTATTTTTACGGATTGGTCAATGTGATGGAAGCAAACATAAAACAAGTGACTATTATGACTATGCATCTACATACAACGTTGTTATATTGTATATCATAATTCATCTTACCAAAAAACGACGGTACTTTAAACGAAACTCGGCTAACAGGGGAAGTATTCCAAGTGCGACGCTTAGATTTTGATGAAACTTGGCACAAATTTAGAATATTTTTTCTAACAATATTCTAGTAAGCTATATGCAAGATTCTTAGCTCGCGTTTTGCAGAAACAACCGAGATTTTTAGATCGAAAGTCGGCGAAAATTTAGGACTTTTTGCCGAATTTCGGCACGAAAATTTTCATGCCTACTTCTACTGTAAAGGATAATGTTTCTATAAAAAATCAAAGCTTTCCGCACGAAACTGCCAAAGTTATGGCCAAAAAGCGCTTTTCGCTTTTCTCTCTGACCGCTCTCCACGTTTAACCTGCTCTCTCGGCGGCAACAATCGTTCGATATCTCGGCGTCGCCCGCAAAGCGCGAGCCAAGACTTTCAAGAATTGATATCTAGTCCATACCCGACGTGTGTGCAAAATTTAAACAAAATCTGAGCGTCGCACTTGGAGTACTTCCCCTGTAAGTCGAGAACAGTCTCTTATTACGACAGAAAAAAATAATAGTTATACGTTTTATACTCTTTTATTATTAACCAATTACACATCTGCCTTTCAAACAGTTAGTGAAATTTGGGGTACCACTTGTAGCGACTCATGCAATCCTTGCAAAAACAGACGTCGAAGTTGGATTGTCGATGCTGAGAGTTGCCTTGCGTTTGAGCCGTTGTGGTAGTTTCAGCGGGCATATAACGGCTTGGCGATGTGAAATTCGGAGACTTCTGAAAAAATAAATGTAATCTCAAAGACATTATGGATATTTTAGAGAAAATAAATTATATACCTTGACTTTTTCCACTTCCACAGGCGGCTTGGTTTCCGCGTTCGAATCCTTCTTAGTTTGCGGTGGCGGCGTTGAACATGGACTTGACAAATCGGATGGGCAAGAATAAAACGAATCTCTTGTTGTCTGGTTGTCCGCCGACGATGGTCGTGAAGTGAGGCTGGGCGAGACGGATTTCCTGGGACCCCAAACATCCAGGTACTCAACAAACACAAAGTTATCGCCAAAGTCTAGAGCCATATTTCGGATAGGCGGAATCTACACGGGGATCGAAGGATAATGATTTTATTTTGATGAAATGGGAAAATCGGAGAATTTTCTGTGCCACATTTTCTGTCATTCTTTTTCTGCATGATGATTGCGTTGCTTTTCAAGCGGCCAGTGATTGTTGCGTACGTTCAATTTTTACTTATGCATATAACCCTTCATCTATAATATAATAATTGGAGACGATATAAAAATCAATGTCAATAGGCTCTAAATACACATTGTTAGGTATCAAATAAATATAGATTCAAAAATTTTTCAGTTAAAAAATCATAAGACCACTAAAATTTAGTCTTACGAGGGAATGGTCTGAACTTCCCCCAGCGTTTGGGAAAATGACTAGTACAGGCGGATAGAGCAGGTCAACTTTGGTAAAAAGAGCCATTTTCCAGCTGCGGAATAAGCCCGGCCGACGAGAAAAATCGACCGAAAGTTCCACAAAAGTTTCCTCTTTCTCTTCCCTCGGAAAAGGAGAGCGGTGTCCAGTGGTTCGGTTAGCCGAGTGGATAAAGCATCCGCTCGATATTCTTTTGGGGGTTGGTTCGATTCCGGGGTCTCGCGAAGGACCGTGATAGGGCTTTGATGAGCAAGATCAAACTCTGACCACAAAAAAAAAATATTTTGTCTTTTTCAAAGTCAAGTCTATCACAAAACAAGTACTAGTCGGGACAAAAAGTCCTGATAATTTTGCACTGTGCGGATTTGAACGTTTAGGGTTGTCGCTGCGAAAATCGCGAAAAAAAGTGTTTTGCACGGTGCATTTGACCCGAAAAGGGCATTTGCACAGTGCATTTTTGTTTGTTTTTGCCTTACGTCGCGCGCGATTCCCACTTTTCGGAGCGACAAATCGTTTTTTTTTCAGAGTGCGACCGAAACGGAGAAAAATCCGCACAGTGCAAAATTATCAGGACTTTTTGTCCCGACTAGTATAACGTCTACGTTCCATCGCTTTGAAGGTTCGGAAGCACCGAAAAAATTCATTTTTTGACGATTATTGTTCTGGTGTAATTCCCGTATAAAACGTATAAAAATGGCAAAATATTTTTTGGGTTGTTAGAGTTTGATCTTGCTCATCAAAGCCCTATCACGGCCCTTCGCGAGACCCCGGAATCGAACCAACCCCCAAAAGAATATCGAGCGGATGCTTTATCCACTCGGCTAACCGAACCACTGGACACCGCTCTTCTTTTCCGAGGGAAGAGAAAGAGGAAATTTTTGTGGAACTTTCGGTCGATTTTTCTCGTCGGCCGGGCTTATTCCGCAGCTGGAAAATGGCTCTTTTTACTAAAGTTGACATGCTCTATCCACCTGTACTAGTCATTTTCCGAAACGCTGGGGGAAGTTCAGACCATTCCCTCGTTAATAATCAGGCAGTCTGATTCATAAAAAAAATTAAAATTTGTTGAATAACCATGCATTTTGATTACAAAGAATTTCGCAGACATGCGATTAGCTGCACTTTTATGGGCCTTGTCGACGACAGTATTATGCGCTCAAATCCATGGATGTGACTTTGAGATCCGAATAGAATACGTTGGCCCGGTTGATCAACCGTTAATCGTTCAGATTCAAGAGCCTAATGGAGCTTTATCGCCAGAGTAAGTGTCCAGAGTAATATCGATGTGAAAAATGTATTTTCCGTTATAGATATATAAAATAGTGTGTTGCTATGTAGCTATGCCCCAAATGTACTCAAGATCATTGCAGATTCCACTTCCAACGCCGCGGAGATACAGCGACTTATCGAGTAAGGGGGACCTGTAACACCAGGACATATATCCGCGTCTATAAGCCGTCGGACACTTGGACAATTGTTGGGAGGATATTTGAAACGTCCGGAGTTATGACTGGGAGAGGCTATACGGAATATAAGGTGAGATCAGCAAAGAGTAAAAGGTTTTCAAAGGATTCTCTTTAATTAGTTGTCGTTGGAACTTAATTTGCCTCAAATTTTGCGTTCACCGAGAATTTTGTCTGGATGAAGTCTAGTGTTCTATATCAGCGGGCATATCAAGTGATCTCTAACACTTTTCCCAAGCTTTTGTAAAAATCAGAAGACCACATTTGGCAACAAAAAATATATAAAAAAGTTCCCTTTTTAGCTTCTTTCCTCCGGTCTTATCTTCATGCACAACTCGTACGGAGTTCCTTGCGTTTTCGGGACTTGGGGAACTTGCGTCCGCAATCGATTCAACCAGCCCTTGACCAAGTACGATCCATTCGCTCGGCAACTGTAAAATCCCAATCTTGAAAAAAATTTTGTCATTCTTCGACAAACTCCTTGATAAAAATAATACTGTGAATATAATTAATCAAAAAATTTGTTATCTTTTTTGTTGGTTTCTATGGCGACCGCCCCTTGGCCATACGGCCGTACGTTGGCCACATTACTTTGCGCTCATTTACACCTTGCAAGACCCTATGGCAATAATTTCGCGGCCACCCGCGAAGGTGTCAATGCTAATTACCATACGCTCGACACCAAGATACCATCGACAGCGGCGGGATAATGGGATTGCTCATTAGGAACCATATTTATATCTTCGTTTCAAGGTAAAGATATCGTATGTCGATGTAAAGCTCTGCGGGTGGCCTCGAAATAAGGCGAATGTAGTTGTTGACCATGGAATGCGCTACAGTTCAGAGTGGCAAATTTTACATTACTGCTTTCCAATGACAAATAATTGTAAATAACAAAATGGCATTGTTGGAGGATACGATGGTGGTACGACCAGCAGTTGATGACATTGTGAATATCTTGTATGCAGTAGCTGACACAGACGTATTTACATTTTGTGCGGGTGGTCCGAATATTCATTTTCATTGCCCTGCGGCCATGATATTCATTACGTAATGAGTGGTTGCCAAGGCAACGAAATTTTGGATGCGAATTCTTTGAGTAATAGTTTTTACTACATTTTGAAGGCTTGATCAAGACATTCAAGAACAGACATCCAATTTTTTTGAAAGTTCGCTACAGTTATGACAGAAAAAACTACAATTGTCCATGTCGCAGCAGAAAAAAATCAGCAGAAAATCATGAAGATACGCAACGCCTCAGAACTTCCTTTTGCGCAATAAACAGAAAATCAAAGATAAATCAAAATCAAAATAAGCAGAAAAATACGCAATGGGCAGTATATAAGCAAGAAGAATTTTATAATTTTCATCACATCATTTCCTTTGGATTAATATCAGCTTCAGTCCAATTTCCAAGATGTCCCAGGAGTTTGCTGATAACTTTGTGTTCGCGGAGTTCCTTGATGTTTGGGGGCCCAAGCCTTCTCGCGCTTCGCCTTCTGTGATCCCCAGCCCCGTCCCGAGCCAAGGCTTCGACTCCAGGCCATCTTCTACCTCGTCCGCGCCATCGGGATATTCATCTTATGAATGCCCCTCGCCTACCTATTCGGAGTGGTCTACGGCGTCCGAAACTTTATTCCAGCCTACGCAGTATTGTGCGGTCCAGCCTCAATACATTGGCCAAACCGGCTATTATAATGTAAGTTGATTTTTTTTTGTTAATTTTGAATATTTTAGCTTTAAGGTCTTACTAATACATTATATTTACAGCAGCCTCAATATTATTGCCCTCCAGCCAACGCCCAAACGCAATACCCAATGGGAATGGGCTCATATGGAATGCCGATGGCCTACCAACCTCAGCCAGCGCCCTACCAGCCTCAGGGCCATCTCTGTCAACGCGACGCCAACTACGATGTCTGCTTTTGTCGACATTGCATGCAGAAAAGCCGCAAGCCCTACAGGCATAATTAATTTAATTCCGATGATTTAAATATGATTTTTAACTCGTTTATCCATTTTTTATCATTGTTCCCGGTATTGTATTAATAAAAAATATTATAAATAATCTATCGGCTTATACTTTCCATCATAAAAAAACACTCATCATTTCATTGTATTTTACCCATTTCTATAAAATAACACAAAAAAATAGCCTTAAAACACGTAAAAAATCTTAGCGGTTTCAAATCTAACGAAGCGTGAATTTGAATCAAGGAAACGAGGGGTTTCCGCGGCCCGATCAGAGAGAGTCGGCTAATTTGGAAAAGGGGTTCTCTACCAAAAATTTTTGCAAAATGAAAAAAGTCGTTTTGGTCATTCGGGGATTTGCGGTTGAATCTTTGGTCGTTAAAATTTTTGTTATTTTGGGGCGGCTTCTTGAGATTATAAATATTTTGCAATTAACGTCTGTAAGCCTGAAGGTTATCTTGTACTTCAGGTTACAATGAACCTCAAGATCTTTGTCATCGTACTTCTGCTCTTTATAACATCGGAATCTCGTCGAAAACAAGGTCGGGGAGACGATGGCAACAAGAACAAGCTTGGGATGGGATCAATTCAATCGAAGTGGAACGACGATGAAGAGGAGCTAATAAACAATAATATCGGCTATACGCCTCTGACTCAAGCTCCCTTAACAACAACCACTACTTCGGTTACCACAACTACTACTACTTACCCAAATTAGTGAGCCATAATTTCGATTACAACTTTATGTTTTAGCAACGGCATCCGACCGGAGTATCAAGAAGTTCCTCCTGCAGAAACAACTCCGATTCCAGTGGTTATCCCTCCAACAACCCCGGAGCCAGAGGATCCGGAGACAACCGAAGTCCCGAGGGATGATAAAGCTACAGCTCCGAGTAAGTGATCGCCGGTATACCTTTGTAACGAACTATGAAGTATAGCTCTTGAGGCGTCGAACAAGACCATTTTGTGGATCGATGCAACGTACAAAGCGGAGGATAAAGGGATGAATTTATCGACGCTAGCGGAATGCAAACCATGGATTGAGTATTGGAATGAAAATTTGAATTTGACGGTAGGAGGCCTTCAAAAGACAGCCTAAAATATTTTTACAAAGCAATTGCAATTTCTCTTTGGTTTAGTCAACAAATTCTACTGTCGAGTTGTCCAATGAAACACTGAAATCGACAACTGAATCTGAGGACTCCTCGGAGGAATCCGAGAAGGTCGAAAAGATGGAATTTGAAGTCATTGACTCTAGCTCTCGACTAGAAGAAGTTGGCCTCGATCCTGAGCTTCTAGACGAATACGAAGCCATTGGAGTTGTCTACAAAGAAGTTTGCGGCAACCACTCCCGGCAGCTTTGGTATAGTGACCCTACAATGGCGAGGAAGATTGGAATTGACGAGAAAAGCACAATTTGCGACCCTTTTAAGGTAAGTTTCTTTCACAGCTCCTTGAATATTGACCGTTTTAGGAAGAGCTACATCCAAATGCTGAGACACTGACAAACTTGGCGATACAGTTGAACGAGGTCATTAAAAACTTTACAAAGAATATTACTGTGACAGAAAAAAGCAACGAGAATGTGACGACGTTGAGGCCAGAAAATCTAGAATACACTACAAAAACATACGACGAAAACATGATGGGAATGTTCAAGGATTCGGTAGGTTATTTGGAAAGGAGTACTTTAAAAATGCCATTTTACTTATTGAATTTTCAGCCTCAATACGAAATCCAACAAAGAGTTGTAATTCGTCGGCACCGACGCGCCGGTGACACCGTAGTAATTGAGCAGGCAGAAGAAGGAACCACTGCGGAACCAAAGCCAAACGAGGAGAGTCCGGATCAGGACTGGCTTGAGGACATTGCGGTCGAAGAGAGGGAGCTGTTGACAGTCGCAAAACAAAAATTAGGCGACAACGTTTCGATCGAAGAAGCGTGGATTCAAATCGACGCAACGGATGAGACAAAGTAGGAGGCAAATTATATATATTTGATTGGTAAAATACGTAGGAATAAGTTCTTTGTTTTGATATTTCAAATCACCTAACTTGTTTACTTTCAGCCCTCTGATGTACATTTTGTCAACTGATGCGGCCAACGCCTTGAAGCTGAAGATTGATCCTCATAGCTTCAACCGATATGAAAAAGTGGTCCTGCATTTGCCTGGGATCTGCGCAGATTATGTTCCGACAGCCGTGGATTCGTTCAATGCCAGTGATTTTGAAGGTAATTTGATGTTTATCCTTCAGTCATGAGGGCTCTACTCTTTGGCGATTGATATGGGCTTCACGGATCGAAACCTTATGCTTCTGCCCAGTCACCAACATTTTTACTATAAAATACGTTGATTTTCAGGTATTGAGATCGAAGGTCCGATTGGAGTAAACATAACGGCCCTAGAGCTTGCCGGAGTCAACTTGACCGAACTCGCGGAAAAGCTGAGAAACGATACGGAAGTGGATGAAGTTTTGACCAGGACCAATGCTACAAGGTTGTTCATAAAAGTTCACAAGATATTTTTATTGTGTTTAGAACCCTCGGAGGTAGCTATATCATCCCGGTCCTACAGAAAAATCAATATGATGCTTTCTCGGCCCCAATCGTTTTCCAAGGATCGGCGGTGGTTGTGAGATTCGGAATCTACATCGAGTCAATGAGCAATTTCCAAACCTCAACGATGGTAAAGGAGTTTATACCTTACTCTTCATAATATATCATGCTATTTGTGCAAAGTAATTTCAGGACTACGACATGGATATATACTTAATAATGTCTTGGCGAGATGCACGGCTCGTCAACCCATATGGAAAACCAATATTAGTTAAAGAAGAAGATATTTTGGAGAAAATCTGGAGGCCCGATCCATTCTTTGCGAATGCCAAAGAGGCCGAATTCCATGAAGTCACATTCTTGAACTTTTTGATGAGAATCTTCAGCGATGGCATCGTTTTGTACGAAACAAGGTAGGTTAACACACAGGAAAAAAATTTGAATAAAAAGAGTTTGCCTGGGTACGCGACTGTTGAATCAAAAACGAATGCTTTCCATTACAGTGGACCTGATCCAGTGGTAAAAAGCGTATCATTTTGCATTCGGGAAGTATCAAAAATGTGGCAAAATGCTTCCTTCTTCAAGCGAAAAAGCTTTGTTTTGAAGGGCGCGCCCTTTTTTCCTCACAAAAAGAGCGGGCGCGCTTTTGAAATCTGAGTTTTTTCCACCTGTAGAGGGAGGTATTTGGCCACTTTTTTTGATGCTGCCTGGAAGCAAAATGGTACGTCTTTTGCCATTGGATCAGCTGCCCCACTGTAGGCATTTTTTTAGAATAAAGCTGAAGCCAGCCTGCAACTTGGTCCTATGCAAATATCCGCATGACAAGCAAACATGTGAGCTCCTCATCAAATCTTGTAAGTTCTACAACCATTTTGGACCATTTATATTGCACTTCTAGTTGCCTATCCCGTTGAAACCGTTCGATTTGAATGGTTTACCAATAAAATTGACGCCATTGACAAAAATCCTGATGTAAAATTGCCGGAACTTTACATTGACAGATACGAACCGACTGTTTGCAATAAGTCTCGGAAATCTGGAGAATTCTCCTGCCTTAGGGCGTTGTTTCGTCTCAAGCGTGACGTCGGTTTTCACGTGGCTCAAACCTATATTCCAACGTCGTTGGCGTTGATGTTCTCTTGGGTCGGAGTCTGGCTTCCCGAGGAGTTTATGGAGGGCCGTATTGGTGTGGCCATTACCGTGCTTTTGACTCTGTCCACAGAGTCCGCAGGAGCGAGAGAGCACTTGCCCAGTGTGTCGTACATGAAGGCCATTGATCTGTGGTTTGGCTACATTACTGGCTTTGTCTTCTTTACCCTGTTGCAGACATTGTTTGTCATCGGCTTTGACAAAAGAGCTAATCAGTTGGTAAGGAATGACGTCTGCAAAAGGCAAAATACTATTTTTTACTAACAAGGGAAGTACCACAAATGCGACGCTCCGATTTTCTTTCGATTTTGTACACGTATCGGGCATGAACTAAATATCAATTCCTGAAAGTTTTAGCCCGCGCTTTGCAAGCGCCGCCGAGATATTCAACAACTTTTGCAGCCGAGAGAGCATGCTGAACGTGGAGAGCGGTCAGAGAGAAAAACAATTTTTGACCATAGCTTCGCTGGTTTTGTGCGGAAAAAAAATATTTTTCATGGGAACATTACCCTCAATGAGAGAAATAGGCATGAAATTTTTCGGACTGAAATTCGGCAAAAAAATTCAAATTTTCGCCAACTTTCGATCTAAAAATCTCGGTTGTTTCTGCAAAGCGCGAGCTGGGATTCTCGCACATATTTTGGAAAAAAAATATTCTAAATTTATGCCAAGTTTCATCAAAATCTGAGCGTCGCACGTCAAACTGAGATAGACTCAAACAGTACGGTGAATAGGTTGGCAATCCGCGAAAAAAGACCCAAAAAACTTTTTGTCGGGGAAGAAATGGGGATTCTTTGGGGCGAGAGAGTACGTTTTTGCGCGCCTTTTTCGCTGACTTCTCTGTGAAATCAAGACGAAGTGTAAAAAACCGATAGCGAAGAGTCTATTCTGGTCACCGGACTCCTCAGTTTGACGTGCGTCGTACTTGAAGTACTTCCCCTGTAAATTTGAATTTGACCTGCTTTCTATTCCAAAATTTTAGAGAAAATCGGCGAACAAAAAGCGAACCGACCTTACCCAAGAGTACAAAGATGCCTTGGTCCACAAGGCCGAAAGATACCATAAGACTGGAAGGTAAGAACAAAGTCATAATCCGACCGGTTCAAACTTGATTCCAGATATCTGGACAACTTCTGTCGGATATTCTACCCTCTCACCTTCCTCTTATTCCTTATCATGTACTATTTTGTGTTTACGGAAGGCCGACAGGACGATTGTATTTCGCAAAGATAGGCACTACAGCCAAATTTTTGGTCGATCCAGGGATTTTCAGCTAATAAAGGTTTTGACTTTTGTAACGTCGATAAATATTTCATTTCTACAAAAAAATGAGCCCGACTTTACCATTTTTTCGTTTATTTGTTGTTGCAAACAACAACGCTTTTAATTAGATCAAATAATATAAGGCGAATGAAAAAGAGGCTCCGGCAATTTGTGGAATATACAAAATAACAATCAGACAAGGTGGAAGAGGAGACGTTACTTGTGCAGCTTCTTCTGGGTGTTCTCCCGAACGAATTGCGTGAGTTTGATGGCGAACCAGCGAGGGTATTTGATGTGAAGATCATGACCGCCTTGGGCGTGCACTTCCACTCTGAAAGTTTGAATACTAAGGAAAAGAACGTCCGATTTTACAGATCTAACAATCTACAGTGGGGGCCTGATCCAGTGGCAGAAATGTATCATTTTGCATCCGGGAGGTATTAAAAATGTGGCAAAATGCTTCCATCTCCAAGTGAAAAAAACTTCTTTTTGAAGAGACCTCACAAAAAGAGCGGACGCGCTTTTGAAATCGGAGTTTTTGCACTTGGGAAGGGAGGTATTTTGCCATGTTTTTTATTCCTCCCGGACGCAAAATGGCACTTTTTTTGACACTGGATCAGGTCCGCCACTGTATGTTTCATACGGCTTTTTAGATCGCAAGCACGACAAATATAATTCCGGGAAGTATCAAAAATGTGGCAAAATGCTTCCCTCTTCAAGTGAAAAAACTCCGATTTGAAGGGCCCTCACAAAAAGAGCGAGGCATTTTGCCACATTTTTGAAAGTTTCCGGATGCAAAACGGTACGTTTTTTGCCACTGGATCCGGTCCCCACTGTATTAAAAATTAAAATTGCATACTCTTTTTTCAGAAAAGGGGCTTTAAGCGTGGCGTTGCGGTTTTCTTTAAAGTTCGCTAGCAAAATTTTTGTGATCTATGTCAATTTTAATCTCGGAAAATCTTAGCTTTCGGTTGTCAAGCTGAGCAAAGAAGTTCCCCAATACTTTTTTCGAGAGATTGTTTAAATGAAGAGAGTCTGTCAATGAGGATGACTTTCCATATTTTTTAATGTTGCGCTCTCCGTTAAAATAAGGCCTAAATTCTCGACGAAACTGAAAATTTACACATGTGGTTCCTTCACTTTAAAAAAATCTACTAATTTTTCCGTAACCAACAATCCGTTTGCACTTTTAAAGAACCAGTCGTTCCTAAAGATCAACAGAGTTCGTGGTTAGATCATTGTAAAAAGTTGCACTTACCTTGCATTCTGCAATTTGTCGGTCATGTGTTTTGGATCGAGAATAAATCGGTCGGTTCCCCCGTTGACAATCAGGACTGGCTGCTTTACTTGACTGAGGATCATGTCCGATGGGAAGCGCCCTCCCAAATCTTTGTAGACTCTGGAATCATCAAAAAATTACAATTTTTAAATAAAAAAAAGAAATAATAAATTTACATTAGAGTGGGGGACCTGATCCAGTGCCAAAAAACGTATCATTTTGCATCCAGGAAGTGTAAAAATGTAGCAAAATACCTCCCTCTCCAATCAAAACGAACTTTTTTCAGTTGGAGATGGAGGCATTTTGCCACATTTTTGGCACTTCCCGCCTGCAAAATGATACGTTTTTTGCCATTGGACCAGGTCCGTCACTGTATTCAACTTACGTTGAGACCAGATCGCATAGCGCGGCCCACTGTTCCCGAAGGAATTCCTCCGAGTAATGGGCAAGGTAGGTTTCTTTGGCGTTGGGCAGCCATTGGTCGGTATTCCGCATCCCCTTGAACGCCATATCGCCGCGGAAGTCGATCTGAGTGCTCGTCGATAATAGGATTACACTGTTGCATTCGCGGGGCGCCAACTGCGCGAGGTGAATGGCTGTTCGGCCGCCTTCACTCCAGCCGAGGCAGGAGAAGGGAACAAGGTTTAGGTGCTGAAATGAGAAGAATAGAGGCTTAGTAAGTACAGTGAGGGAGGGTGCTGGTCAATTGGCAAAAAACGTACGATTTTGCATCAGGGAAGTATCAAAAATGTGGCAAAGTACCTCTCGCTACAATAAAAAAAAACTCCGTTTTGAAATGAGCGCCCCTTCCCTCGCAAAAAGCGCTTTTGAAATCGGAGTTTTTTCGCTTGGAGAGGGAGGTATTTTGCTACATTTCTAATACTTCCCGGATCCAAAATGGTACGTTTTTTGCCACTGGATCAGGTACCCCACTGTAGGTGTCATCGATAAAAAAGTAAAATTTTGATGATTTTGCTAGTGTCATCAAAATTTCAGCTTGAAATTTTTGATACCTTCTCCTTAAACAACCTATTTTCAACATAATCGACTCACTTTCATAAGAGCAATCCCAAATTTGGCGTCCTTTTTGTTCAGTTGAACTTCCTGCTTACGGTCTGGCGGCCGGCTCTTTCCGTAGCCTGGGGGATCAAAGCAAATGATTGTGGCAAAGTTGGGGTCGAACGCCCTTAGGACATTTTCTGGGAAATCTTTTTTGTAACAGCCTAAAAATTCATGGTAAAAATTCATAATATGAAGTATAAGACTATTTAAAATGCAAAGTTTTGCAATAGGTAACGTAAAAAGCTGACCAACTCCACCACAGATGAACAGAAAGACGTATGGACCATGACCGTAGCGGCAATAGCCGATGGGCAAGTCGTTTATCTCGGCGTACGCCTCGATAATCGGCTCGGGAATGTCTGAAGGGGGCTTGGCAACTTGGCCAGTCTGTGGTTGACTCTCCGCCACCAGCATTCTGGTCATAAATCGCTGAAAGTATGGACAATATCATATCATTTCATAATATAAAATCGTTTTTTGACACGAAATAAATTTCGCCACCAATGGCAACAAAATTACGTTTAAATCAAGGTAAAAAATGTCTCACGCCAAATTGGAAATCCCTCTCCGCGCAATAAAAAATGCAACGAGACATAAGCGGTGATGTAATCACAAGACACGAGTAAAACTTTGTTATACCTTGACCACTGGCGCGCCCTTCCTTTTCACCTCGCTTTAGCCGCTTAATCGCGCAGACTGAAGGCTCTTGTGATCCGTGCGATTCATCCGCGCGACGAGCGTGACAAATTGCGTTACGTCATGCCATAAACAAGCCAATTTAAAGGGCAAACATCAACGTGAAACAATAAAAATTAACGTGAATATTACCATGTTATTGTAGAGCATGGAAAGGTCGTTACCGCTTACAAAACTACTATAAAGAAGGGGGGAAAATCAACGTCTTTTTCTTTACCATCATTACGTCGGTGGAGTCCAGAATTGGGCGAGAGAAAAAGCCCTCTCCAGAAAACCTGCTCGAGTTTCTTTACGGTTCAGAGTTGTGAAAGCGGCGGTTTAATGTATCAAGGCCCCGAATAGCGGTTGGAAAGTTTTCTGTGTCTACAAAATATAGCAACGTGATTTTCTGGAAGACTCATAGACTTTTCAACTCCACAATGTTGAAATCTAGACCCAAAAAATGAACTGAAAATTGAGAAAAATGGAATGCACAAAATTCGTTTAAAATTAGGGTAATTCGAAAATGTAGGATGAACTTTTAGAGGAAAACAAACATTTTTATTTCCGACCTTTTCCAGCAAATGTTCAAGGCTAGGTATTTCAAGTGTGCTTGTGTTTCACCCAATTTTACATGCGATTTGAAAGGGGCAGGACAACAGTATTGAATAATTTCAACAGCCATTAGTTTTTTAGACAGTACACTTACAGTGAGGAAGCTAATCTAGTGGCAAAAAACGTACCATTTTGCATCCAGGAGATATCAAAAATGTGGCAAAATGCCTCCCTCTCCAAGTGAAAAAACTCCGGTTTCAAAAGCGCGCCCGCTCTTTTTTTGAGAAACAAGGCCGCGCCTTTCAAAATCTGAGTTTTTTCACTTGGAGAGGGAAGCATTTTGCCACATTTTTCATGCTTCCTGAATGCAAAATGGTAGGTTTTTTGCCACTGGATCGGGTCCCTAACTGAGAGAGAGAGCCAGACAAAAAACATTTTTTTTTAATAATTTTTTATATGCCGTAGAGAAAGACGTTGTGTTTTATGCAAAGACTACAATTCCCACATCTAATAAACTCTGATTTTTTTCACGAAGCAAAAAAGTTTTAAAATTCTTTTGAAATATAATACTTTAAATTTCCACAAAACCTCCCCCACAGGACAAAGATCGTCCAGAAAATTGATTGGTAACACTCTCAAAGACAGGGGCTTTTTTGGTGGTAGAGCAGTAAAAACTTGAGCCAATAAGGTTGTTTTCTTTTGCGCTTCCAAAACTGGTCGGATTGAGGGGTAAAAGAGGGCTCCCATAGCTAACTCTCTTCGTTGGAGAGGGTAAGCGTAGTTTAAATCGGCGTTTTCGATGGGGAATTAGTCAGCAGCCGGCTATTACTATATAGTGGGGGACTTTATCTAGCGGCAAAAAACGTACCATTTTGTATCCAGGAAGTATCAAAAATGTGGCAAAATACCTCCCTCTCCAAGTGAAAAAGCTCAGATTTAAACTCGCGCCCGATCTTTTTGTGAGAAGCTTTTCAAAACGAAGTTTTTTCACTTGCAGAGGGAAGCATTTTGCCACATTTTTGATACTTCGTAGATGCAAAATGGTACGTTTTTTGCCACTGGATCAGGTCCGTCACTGTATGTTCTAAAATTTTAGGGTGAGAAAAGGGGATTTGCGGGATTACAACCCCAGTTTTCAAAGTGATAAGTGCGAATTTTCTCTTGTGATTTTCAGAAACTGCCCAGAACTTTATGCAGAAATTTGGCATAAATTTGAAACCATTTTGACATTTTTAGACACCTTAATTTTTTGGGATTTTGGGCTATCAAACGCACAAATTTCTTCTGTGCGAGGCCCGTCCTACTCACTTGAAATATGACCGTTGACGGCATATAGCCTATAAAACTCGATCTAAATTTTTTTCAAAATAAAATGTGTATCATGCAGGTTAAACTACCTTGCAGTACCTCCATTTTGATGCCATCTACAACTAATAAAAGAATAAATAAACCTCCCTTTCTCACACCAAAATTAAACCCCAATTCCACCGGCGTTCGGCAGCAAAAACTTTAGTAAACAACAAATGCTGAAAAAGAGTGCGATCCACAACGGAAAAGCTGTAAAAACCGACCGTTTTTGACGTAAATCAAACCGAAAAATGCTGGCAATCAATTATCAGCACGCCTTTTCCAGGTTTCCGCAAAAAACTCAACGTGAAAATCACACCGAAGGCCCGCGGATTACAAAAACTGGGCACAGAACGGCTCGGGAAATAGTGATGTTTGGGGAATGTTCAAGGGTCGATTGTACTCGCTTATTAATAAGGGTTTCCAAGCTTCAGAACAAAAAGGGAATTGTAAACAATAAGCAGTGGGGTCGTATTAATTCTTACGCCAAAAATCAATAGACCAAAATGGGAGAAAGTTCTCGAATTCGGCAAACTGTAAAGACGTATTTCGCCTACTTTATATCATAAAACACGTGGAAAGGAAGGAAAAAAATGCTCCGTAAAAATAATCAAAGCCCAAATCACAAAAAAAGTTATAATAAATCGAAAAAAAATTATATCAAACATGTCGTTAGACGACCAAAAACCCCCAAAAACTATTGTTTAGGTCTTACAAAATAAGCGTTTGACGAAAGCGTCAGGGTGGAGAGGGCGAAAAGCAAACGGAGAATTTTCCGACCTACCACAATTAATTAGAAGAAACCCCTTCTTCGTTCAGACCGGAATCGGACAGTTTTCCCTGCGGTTTGCAACAAAGAATTTGATTGTATTTTGATGTTTGTCATTGGAAAAGAGATACCCTGTGATTTTTGCTATTTTCTTTGAAGTTTATAATACTCATAGTGTGGAATTTGTGACCGTAAACTTTGCATATTTTACTGTTTTTAGAAAGGCAAAGGAACCTTCCGTCTGTCGGGAAAATAATGAGGAAAATGGAATTGTGTTGCGGCAAATATTAGGCCGTCCAGAAAGTTCGTTCGTTTTCTTCATTGCTTTGTTTCACAAAGATTGCTGCCCAGCCACACCGCGGGAATGCGGCTATTCGACTGAAAGACCCGATAGACAAGGCCAAGTCATCTTGCCCCACAAGACATTTTTGGTTGCAAAAGTCGTCAAAACCCCACTCCAAGAGCTCAAATGGGAGGTTCTTCAGTATCCACCATACATACTAACGAATGTTATGCCAACCGATTCCGCTCCCTGTCATACTAAATCCGGAGCGAAAAAATGGTCTTCTTCGACGGCGAAGAAGACCTCAAAAACTTTCTGAGCCGGAAAAATAATGAAAAAATAAAAATTAAAAAAAAAACTTACAGGGGAAGTACTCCAAGTTGGACGCTCAGATTTTCTTTAAATTTTGCACACACGTGGGGTATGGACTAGATATCAATTTATGAAAGTTTTCGTGCCAAAATTCGGCAAAAAGTCCGAAATTTTGGCCAACTTTCGATCTAAAAATCTCGGTTGTTTCTGCAAAGCGCGAGCTAGGATTCTCGCATATTTCGTAGAAAAAATTATTCTAAATTTGTGCCAAGTTTCATCAAAATCTGAGCGTCGCACTTGGAGTACTTCCCCTGTAAATACACAGTTTTGTAGGATAGAAAAAAAGCTGTATCAAATAAATATATACCCTTTGCCAAACAACAAACAATCCTTGTAAAAAAAAGCAACGAAAAAAACGCACGAACTTTCTGGACGGTCTAATAAAGTTGCTTTCTTGCTTTCACTCAGCGACGCGATTGGCGCAGCAACATTATGTTCACTATTTTCCCTACAGACTGATATTGGGGGGGATCTTTCTTGGTTAGGCGCCGGTTATCTAATCTAATCTCCCAGAGGCCGGTGAAGGTACGATTTTAGCATCCCATATCCCGTTCCACCCTCTTCGTCATTTCGGTCGTTTTCCGAAGTCGCGACTAGTCGGTGACTTAACTAACTTCCCTTGTAAGATCAAAGTTTCATCTAGCCACAAAATGGCAAGACCTTTCGGAGGAAAACGGTTTAAAGTTCAGGGGTTCTTCGGTCTATTCACCGGTTCTCATCAAAAAATGTAAAATCGGCAAGTGAGAAAATTTACAACTCTTTTGAGCAAGCAGTAGGTGTAAAAGTTCAGTCGCGCGGTCCCGTCTGAAATCGATTAAAGCGGTGTAATGCGCTCTTACTCATCGGCAACACAACTCGGGAAACAGCGATTTGGAAATGGTTTTGGAAATCGGTGCATTTATGGAGTTTTGCAACCTGTTTTCTGACCTTTATAGTGATTCTTTAGATCCAAAATTGATAAAATTCCGAACAACAGAGTTGCAGATTTGTTGACGTTCAAGATCTTGAAAATTTCCTCAACAGAAACTTTGGATTCCCTCATCTTTCTCTTGTTTTCTACATAGTTTTTCGAGCATCTATTTTTTCAGTGGTTCAGTTCTCGAGCATGTATTATATGTATTTTCTAGTGGCTCAAAGCCCAAGTTTTGCTTGCGCAATAGAGCAAAGACAATATTCCCGCTCTTCTCTTGTCTTGCAGCGATTTCTGAGAAAGTTTGTTGCAAGATTCTGCACGGTGCAATCATTTTTCTAACCATGTCGCAACCCTTCGCAAAACTCGTCTTTCCCTCTCTCTTCTCTTTGTTCTCTTTGCCCTTTTCCCACAAAAGAGCCTTCAAAACGAAGAGACGGCAGTTTTTTCTCTGCGACAACACGCGCGCTTTGCGGAATTTTATCAATTTTGTCGCAGAAATTCGTCAACCTGCGACAAGCCTGATTTCGCAGATGATGATTGCAAACTTTCTGCGATCTTTATCGCAACGGAATTGGGAAATGGGGCATGTTCGGGGGCGTAGGCAGGGGGGTAGTTGCCGCAAGGATTATCGGGAGACTTTATAAAATATATTACATATAGATAAACATTATGAAGATTATTTCTTGCTGCAATAACTCAGGATAGAGAAAATTGACGTTGGTAATAGCTAAACATAGAAAAAATGGACATATTGCAAGTCTTCGCCAGGTCTCCGCCGCGCGCTCGCTGAGCGCCCGCCGATCATGCAACGGATTTGTCACGCCTTTTAGACTCTTTCTACAACTTTTTTTGGGTATCCACCTGCCATGCGCTGCATAACGACTGGTTTTGTGTTGCCCGAAAGGCCGTAGACCCGAAAAGGCGGGAAGCAATGGCGAATTAGTCGAAGGCCAAGGCAAGGGGAGTAAAAAATATTCTACATAATGAATGAGTAAGTGATGGGAAGATTAGCAAAATTCGAGCAAGACCAATGATTTTCCACAATTACGCCCAGGCAAAGGCAAAAAACTTTTAAAAAACGATTCCAACCAAAGTTTTTTTGTCACAAACATAACCCAAATATAAATTCCGAGCAAAACACAGTTCACGGGGTCATAAAAATTACTGTGAGGGGCCTGATCCAGTGGCAAAAAGCGTACCATTTTGCAGCCGGGAAGCATCAAAAAATGTGGCAAAATACTTCCCTGTCCAAGTGAAAAAAATTCGTTTTGAAGGGCGCCTTTCCCTCACAAAAAGATTCGTTTTTTGCCACTGGGTCAGGTCGTAAATATTTCAAATTGTTACCTCACATCAGGTCTTTTGTGTCGTCACTTTATTCAGATATACAGGGGAAATTATAGCTCTGTGAATCAAACAAAGCCAATCAAAAAAAAACAAAATAAAACAAAAATCTTAAGATTTGGAATTACATACATAATTCCCCAGTATCCCGAAAAACACGAAACACCCATCAAAAAACCACAAAATACTTGACTTTTTTATGTTTTCAAGCATTACATCTACGGCCCCAATTTCCAAGTTTAATACGGAAGTGTCACAAAGCACGAAATATTCTCGATTTTTCCGGCGATACGTGAAATTTCAGAAAATTACAACTTTTTTATACTCTGACCAACCGCAGTCTGGATGGGGTCCGGGTGCGTCAAAAATGTACTTTTGTCATTACAAACTTGTTGGAAACATTTCGAAAGATGGATGTATATAGGAGTAAAATTGGCGGTTGATGAATCGCCCGGAAGACTTTCGGGTCGCATTGAATTTTAACGGTCTGCGATAAAAGGGCAGAGTTCGTAGGTTTGTAGGGTGGGTGGGAAAGATCAACCTTGGGTAGGGCAATATTGCATAGAGTTTTGCGGATCACAGCGGGGAGCATTTGAACTTTTCAGCGGACTTTTTTGAACAAGGGAAGTACCTCAAGTGCGAAGCTCAGATTTTGATTAAACTTGGCACAAACTTATAATTTTTCTTTACAAAATATATGGGAGAATCCAAGCTCGCGCTTTGCAAAAAGAACCGAGATTTTTAGATCGAAAGTCGGCGAAAATTTAAGACTTTTTGCCGAATTTCGGCACAAAAAGTTTCATGCCTATTTGTATCATAAAGGGTAATGTTTCCACAGAATATCAATTTTTTCCGCGTGAAACTAACAAAGTTATGGCCAAAAAGTGCTTTTCTCTTTGACTGCTCTCCACTTTTAGCGTACTCTCTCGCCGGCAAAGATGGTTCAATATCTCGGTAGCGCTGGCATATCGCAAGCTAAAACTTTCAGAAATTGATGTTTATGCCCGACGTGCGGGCGAAATTTAAAGAAAATCTGATCGTCGCACTTGAGGTACTTCCTTTGTAAGGATCGGCTCGGTTCATGGTTGTATGCATGAGGCTCGAAAAAGGCTCAGTTGGTAGAAAAAATGAGGTTGATGAGGTCCAGAATAGCTTGCCATCTATTTCGCATACATTGATCCTCGTTTTTTGTGGCAAATTTTGGCCTTTTATATGTTACAATAACTCAAAGTAAACAGAACTAACGTTAGTAATAAAGGTAAAATTCGAAAAGTAGACACATTGCGAGTCTTTGCCCAGTGCATCCAACAACTTTGCCAGGCATGCTAGGCACTTCTTACAACCTTTTGTTTGCCTATCCACCTGCCCTGCGGTTCATTTTTTGTTGACCCGAACTGTCGTCAAGCCGAAAAGTTGGTACGCGAAAAAGTCTAGACGAGCATCTCTCTGGGACCTTTACAAATGTGATCGCTTTGCAACCTTCCAAAATAAGACATTTCACCTACAATCCAATAAATTCCAGCTGCCTCGTTTTGAAACAACACCCCAAAAAAATCGAATCGAATCTTCTCTTATACCCATTATCCGCGAAAATGGCGAGTGTAATCTATTCCATTCGTAAACAACGCAACTCCTCGACCCTACAGAAAAACGGGCTTTGCATCGCTGGAAACTTCTTGAAAGCTTAGATTGCTTTCGATAAACACGACGCTCCCTGTTTGAGCCGTCTATTTAGTGTTCATGTATCTTTCCGATTCTGAGAGACTGATCCTTATCGGCGAAGGCGATCAGATAACGCTTTTAAGTATTTTTCGAGTACAGTCTCAGCGCGCAGGACAGCCGGTTTCGGACTGGCACATTTTTGTAGGGTGAAACCGCGTGGCCGAACCGGTGAAAAAATGTGGAGTTGCTGATGTTATCTGTTCCAGATGGACTTTCAGCCTCTGTTGAGAGGAAGAAGGCAGACGGTCAAGGTTCATTGGACCCTTGAGGAATGTGATGCATTTTGGAATGCAATGGGCGGGTCGGTGATGGAAATTGAAGGTGTGACAACCTTCAGTGCTTGAAGTGTGCAATTCAAGCAATTAGTCAGACAGATACTGCCAGAAATTTTCAAAATTTTCATAGAGTAACGGACCTGATCAGGTGGAAAAAAGTACCATTTCGCATCCGGGAAGTATCAAAAAATGTAGCAAAATGCCTCCCTCTCCAATTAAAAAACCTCCCTTATTTTATACTAACATTGCTCTATGGCTCTTAGTTTTTTCGAAATCCAAGGGTCATACTGAGAATACCGTCTATGTAAATACAGTGGGGGACCTAATCCAGTGGCAAAAAACATACCATTTTACATCCGAGAAGTATCAAAAATGTGGCAAAATGCTTGCCTCTACAAGTGAAAAAACCTTGTTTTGAAGGGCCCTCACAAAAAGCGCGGGCGCGCTTTTGAAATCGGAGTTTTTTCGCTTTGAAAAGGAGGTATTTTGCCACATTTTTTGATACTTCCCGGATGCAAAATGGTACGTTTTTTGCCACCGGATCAGGTCCGTCCGTCACTGTAGAGCCACCGGGAAAATAACGATGAGCACGGGAAGAAAAAAGTTCCATCTGGAGAAATTTTGGCCTGTGAATAACGACACTTCCAGAAATAATGCAAAAATTACAAATCCAGTGGCAAAAATGTGCCATTTTGCATCCGGGAAGTATGAAAAATGTGGTAAAATGCTTCCCTCTGCAAGTGAAAAAACTTCGTTTTGAAGGCGCCCTTTCCCTCACAGAAAGAGCGGGCTTTTGAAACCTGAGTTTTTTCATTGGAGAAGGAGGTATTTTGCCATATTTTTCGATGCTTCCTGGACGCAAAATGGTACTTTTTTTTGTCACTGGATCAGATTTTTGTTCTTTTGTTTTCCTTGCGTTTTCAATACAATTTGCAACCATTCCTTCGCAGCCCTGCATCCAACGGAAGGCATGACCAACTAATTGTAGTAAGCATTGGACTGGATAATCCTTTCGACGTATTTTCAACTATTATATTATCTCCTACTGTAGCAACAGAGCAATTAAAATTATATTTGAGCTGCTTTATGTTTCTTATTTTTCACAAAACGAATGAGGTTTCTGTACAGTTAACTCGAGCTAGAAGTCCTCGAAAACGAGGCCACTGCAGCGATGGAGCATAAGATTTCGAAGATGACGAATCCACCTTCAATCGAGGCCAGTATAAGTTCGACCATCAAGACGTAGTTCTGGAAGAAGCCGATATACACACAGATCGCGATAATCGCCAGCGATAACATCAATGAAAAGGCGATAAAGGCCGTCGTCTCCGTCAAATTCCCGCGACGAGCTGAAACACGTGAAATTAAGAGTCAGTAAGATATGGGTGTTTCTTCGTAAGTTTGGATGTTTTGTTGCTTGAGGCAATATTTTCGTTATTTAAATACTTATATTGGTATGTCAATATCAGTGCTTGGAGGCCTTGGAAAATCACAAATTTAGGAAACCTTCGACCTGCCATGGTGTTTCCTTCAAAGCGAAAAAAATATTTCTCAAAGAAGATATAGCCTACAATTACGTCATCAACGTTGTCTATGACATAACATTTTTCCGTCCCATCGAACCTTCATAACCCTCAACTTACCCCAAGAAATTCTCAAGGCTTCCAAGGGTCCAAATGAAAGTAAGATAATGAGCTCGCTGACGTCGGCATGCTTTGGCACATGAAGATATGTAGCTAAAGTACTTTTGAAAACAAAAACCGCAGTTCAACTTACATTTATAAATGTGAATTCCAATGAAAACGAAAAAGAAGACGATTGAAATTCGTGCATTTATGTATAAGAGTATTTCCAAAGGCAACGAAGAGCGCTGAAAGTTTTTGAATTTTTAAAAAAATCAATTTTTATTAGACTTTGGATAAAGGAATAATTAGATTTTGGATAAACTGGAACGCGACTTACAATCTGACGAGATTTCAACAGCATCTTACTCGTATTTGAAATAACCTCAAGCCTTTTCGCGCGGCATTTCAAGAGATTTCGTGGCCATATCTCGGAAATTCAGAGATCACCATGGCAACGGAGAAAGCCAAGGCCGCGAAAAATTGAAAACACGCTGATTGTAGCGTGGAAAGTGCGGAGTCAAAAAAGCCGAACAACAAAAGTCGGATGAGTACGAATCGAGAGCATTGTACATATTTCCTATGAGCACATCCGAGTGTCGTCATCTTCTTTTGTCTTCCCGAAATTATACAACAAACGTACATGAGAAGGGCCTTGACTGTGGTAGAGGGGTAGATTGCGTGTCCGTTTCTGTTGTTGAGTAAAATAAAAAGTTTAAACAGGTTTTAGTAGTGCAATTCATTGTGTTAGATTACTTGTTTTTAAGATATCGTATGCGAGTTTTTAGCTGTGATGAGATGATCAGAAGTATTGCCAAAAAGTGTTTTTCTCCTGAACGCTCTCCGCATTTCGCGCAATCTCTCGTTGGCGACGTTTATTGAATATTCAAGAAGCCAGCTGTTTCTACTTGCAGGGGAAGTACCCCAACGCCCAGATTTTGATGAAACTTGACACAAATTTACAATATTTTTTTCTAAAATATATGCGAGAATCCCAGCTCGCGCTTTGTAGAAACAACTGAGATTTTTGGGTCGTTAAGTTGGTGAAACGTTCACACCTTTGGCCAAATTTCCGCACGAAAAGTTTCATACCTATTTCTACCATAGAGGGTAATGTTTCCACAAAAAATCAATTTTTTACGCACGAAAATTGCAAAGTTATGAACAAAAAGCTTTCTTCTCTCTGATCGTTCTCCGCATTTAGCATACTCTCTCGGCGGCAAAGATAGTTTGGTATATCGGTCGCGTTTACAAAGTGCGAGCTAAAACTTTCAGGAATTGATATCTGGTCTATGCCCGAAGCGTGTGCAAAATTTAAAGAAAATCTGAGCGTCGCACTTGGGGTACTTCCCTTGCAAAATGTAAAAGCAATTCGATTTTTGATGATAATTTTTAGGCGTCGATGCGATTTTCGTTGCGACTGAGCGCTCGCTATTTTCCCGACAGACTGATAAACATCATCAGATTCCTAAATGTTCTGTGTAAAATAGACATGAAAAATTTGAAGAAAAAACGTCAGTCAATAGCTGTACTGCTCTTTATAAAGCATTCTTCAAAGCCAACAACGCAATCCGCCAACTTCTTTTCGTATGTTCACCTGTGGCCTCTGTACAACCTAATTGCTGGTCCTCTCGATTTCATTACTCCTTCGGCTCTCTCCACGCCCAAAAAGAGCAATAATTTTTCGTAAAAATTCGTCTCCGAAACAACACGTCTGGACGTCGGCTGCAGCTGCATGTTCGTTTGCCTAATGCTTCCTGGAATGCCGTGAAATGCGGCCATTGAAAGGGCAAAAATAAAATACCCCTTTTCACAGTAAACTGGACGTTTTTGGGTTTACTCTCTTCCATTTTTAATTTTAGTAAAAATTTTTGAATTTTATTGTTAAAATTTTTTTTGAAGTAATGTAGTTTGGCGTGATGACAAAGATGTTTAAAACGGACTTTTTTACAAAGTGAAGCATAGCCCGGACATTGTTGCGGTGACCATCACCGAATTTCTTCAAATTTGGCTCATAGAACACCCACAGGGCATATATCAAAAGCGTCAAACGTTTTCCCAAAATTTGCATTATTTCGGGATTACTGTAACATTTTGTGTTTTATAAAGCGGCTGTTGTCGTGGACCAGGTGATCGCCCTACGGGTCTGAAACTTCTTATCTGTATGTTTTCGAACATGGCCAACGTTTTTCTAATTGAAACTTTTTTTGTATCTTTTCGTCTTTCGGTAGTACCGTAATCGTCATGATACCATATCGATTACTGTAAAAAATTGGAGCGAGTGTAACAAATTTTTAAACTTGATTATAAAAGTTGGACACCCTTCCCGTAAAATAAGACAAAAAAATCAAAAATAAAAATATAAGTTTTTGAGATATACGCGTTCAAAATTGCTATGTTCGGTTACTGTAGGACCAAAATAGAGACGATCAATTTTTAAACTTTTCCATTAATCGCTACGGTTCACATATTAATAGCATGACATAAGAGGAATGTTTTCAGGTTGAAAAATTAATAATAGAGCTTTTATTTTAGGGTTTATACGAAGGTTACTGTAATTTCCAACTTTTATTAAGTTCGCTAACAATTTTATTGGAATGACGAATTTAGACAAGCTATCCGGGTCAGAAACGCGCATACATCATGGAAGACAGAAATCAGAATCGTAATACTACCTATTCCTGAAATAGTGGGAGATTACGGTAGCCGTACCCACTTTTTTCGCTGTTTGGCCGCGGCATTCTTTGGGACAGTTAGTGTAACAACTTTTGAGCCCTGAAGTTCATTCAGCATCACCAGGGGAGTATTTCAGCAAAAAATCGCGAAAATAAAAACATAAGTTTTTGAGAAAATCCTGGATTACGGTCATTTTAGGGGATTTTTGGGCCGTCTGGCCGCGGCATTGTTTGGAGCTGCGAGTGTAACAACTTTTGAAGCCTGAAATTCATTCAGGATGGATAGAAGAGTATTTCAGTAAAAAATCGCGAAAATAAAAATATAAGTTTTTGAGAAAATCCGGGATTACGGTCATTTTGGGGGTTTTTGGGCCGTCTGGCCGCGGCATTGTTTGGAGCTGCGAGTGTAACAACTTTTGAAGCCTGAAATTCATTCAGGATGGATAGAAGAGTATTTCAGTAAAAAATCGCGAAAATAAAAATATAAGTTTTTGAGAAAATCCGGGATTACGGTCATTTTGGGGGTTTTTGGGCCGTCTGGCCGCGGCATTCTTTGGAGCTACTAGTGTAACCAGATTTGAGACTGGAAATTTGTTCAGAATATATAGGAGAGTCTTTAAGAAAAAAATAGGGAAAATAAAAGTATAAGTTTTTGAGAAAATCCGAAATTACGGTCATTATAGGGGATTTTCTGTCCGGAACTACCGTAATCCGGGATTTTCTCAAAAGCTTATACTTTTATTTTCCCGATTATTTGCTGAAATACTTCCCTGGTCATGCTGAGTAAATTTCAAGACTCAAAAGTTGTTACACTCGCAGCTCCAAAGAATGCCGCGGCCAGACGGCCCAAAAACCCCCAAAACGACCGTAATCCCGGATTTTCTCAAAAACTTATATTTTTATTTTCGCGATTTTTTGCTGAAATACTCTTCTATCCATCCTGAATGAATTTCAGGCTTCAAAAGTTGTTACACTAGCAGCTCCAAAGAATGCCGCGGCCAGACGGCCCAAAAATCCCCTAAAATGACCGTAATCCGGGATTTTCTCAAAAACTTATACTTTTATTTTCGCGATTTTTTGCTGAAATACTCTTCTATCCATCCTGAATGAATTTCAGACTTCAAAAGTTGTTACACTCGCAGCTCCAAAGAATGCCGCGGCCAGACGGCCCAAAAATCCCCTAAAATGACCGTAATCCGGGATTTTCTCAAAAACTTATACTTTTATTTTCGCGATTTTTTGCTGAAATACTCTTCTATCCATCCTGAATGAATTTCAGACTTCAAAAGTTGTTACACTCGCAGCTCCAAAGAATGCCGCGGCCAGACGGCCCAAAAACCCCCCAAAATGACCGTAATCCCGGATTTTCTCAAAAACTTATATTTTTATTTTCGCGATTTTTTGCTGAAATACTCTTCTATCCATCCTGAATGAATTTCAGACTTCAAAAGTTGTTACACTCGCAGCTCCAAAGAATGCCGCGGCCAGACGGCCCAAAAATCCCCTAAAATGACCGTAATCCGGGATTTTCTCAAAAACTTATACTTTTATTTTCGCGATTTTTTGCTGAAATACTCTTCTATCCATCCTGAATGAATTTCAGACTTCAAAAGTTGTTACACTCGCAGCTCCAAACAATGCCGCGGCCAGACGGCCCAAAAACCCCCCAAAATGACCGTAATCCCGGATTTTCTCAAAAACTTATATTTTTATTTTCGCGATTTTTTACTGAAATACTCTTCTATCCATCCTGAATGAATTTCAGGCTTCAAAAGTTGTTACACTCGCAGCTCCAAACAATGCCGCGGCCAGACGGCCCAAAAACCCCCCAAAATGACCGTAATCCCGGATTTTCTCAAAAACTTATATTTTTATTTTCGCGATTTTTTACTGAAATACTCTTCTATCCATCCTGAATGAATTTCAGGCTTCAAAAGTTGTTACACTCGCAGCTCCAAACAATGCCGCGGCCAGACGGCCCAAAAATCCCCTAAAATGACCGTAATCCGGGATTTTCTCAAAAACTTATGTTTTTATTTTCGCGATTTTTTGCTGAAATACTCCCCTGGTGATGCTGAATGAACTTCAGGGCTCAAAAGTTGTTACACTAACTGTCCCAAAGAATGCCGCGGCCAAACAGCGAAAAAAGTGGGTACGGCTACCGTAATCTCCCACTATTTCAGGAATAGGTAGTATTACGATTCTGATTTCTGTCTTCCATGATGTATGCGCGTTTCTGACCCGGATAGCTTGTCTAAATTCGTCATTCCAATAAAATTGTTAGCGAACTTAATAAAAGTTGGAAATTACAGTAACCTTCGTATAAACCCTAAAATAAAAGCTCTATTATTAATTTTTCAACCTGAAAACATTCCTCTTATGTCATGCTATTAATATGTGAACCGTAGCGATTAATGGAAAAGTTTAAAAATTGATCGTCTCTATTTTGGTCCTACAGTAACCGAACATAGCAATTTTGAACGCGTATATCTCAAAAACTTATATTTTTATTTTTGATTTTTTTGTCTTATTTTACGGGAAGGGTGTCCAACTTTTATAATCAAGTTTAAAAATTTGTTACACTCGCTCCAATTTTTTACAGTAATCGATATGGTATCATGACGATTACGGTACTACCGAAAGACGAAAAGATACAAAAAAAGTTTCAATTAGAAAAATGTTGGCCATGCTCGAAAACATACAGACAAGAAGTTTCAGCCCCGTAGGGCTGTTGCCCGGTCCACGACAACGGCTGCTTTACAAAACCCAAATTGTTACAGTAATCCCGGACTGGTTGAAATTTCGCGAAACCCTTCTTCGCTTTTCATCAACATGCTCAGGCCATTCTACTGGCCAAGTTTCAAGAAATTTGGTGATGGTCGTTGCAACAATGTCCGGGCCCCTTGGAGGGAAGCTTCAGTTTGTAAAAAAGTCTGTTTTAAAACACGATTTCTGAGTCACTGAATCAGCCGTGGACATAGAAAAAAATCGATTTTGAGTTTTAGATTTTAAAATGACCGCAGGCATCCAGTAAACCTATTCCTGAAAGATTTTTGCTTAATTCTCTCATTAACCTACTGTAATTTACAATTTAATGTTTTTACAGTAATCGACAATTACAGCAATATTACTCACTAGAAATGGCTGAAATTGAGAATACTGATGTTTTGGGGTATGCTCGTCATTGTGAATCCAGAATTTCGGCGGTCGGGTTACTGTAACATACCGCAATGTGGTTTCGGCCGAACAAAATCGGCCATAAAAAATTTGTTTCTGAAATGCCGCAGCTGATTTTTACATATGTTAATCAGCGTAAAATTCTGCCCTAGAAACATTAAAAAAAGTGTAAAAAGTCATCAACCCTTTTTCGTGGTGTAGTGGATTTTGGTCAAATTTAGTAATCCGAAGGTCGCGGGTTCGATCCCCGTGGAAGGAAAATGCGTAAAACTGCACAAAACCTCAAAAAATCGGTTGAGGTGGATTGATTATGTATATCAGAAGTATGAAAAATTGTATCAAAGTTGATTTCCAAACTTGAAAGCATTTTTTTGATGATGAAACTTGGATTTTGGTTTCCGTGGATTATGGTATAAATTTAGTCTAGGAAATGGCTAGAGTTGTTTATAATTAGGTTTTTTAGCCTTCTGAATTCAATGGAGCAGGGTTTTTGGCCATAGGATTACTGTAACATGGACAAAACGGATTTCGGCCGCTTAAAATCGGCCGTAAAACGGTTGTTTCTAAACATACGCAGCTAATTCTTCAATTTTTGGAATCAGCGTGAAATTCTGCTTTAGAATCATTAACTATAATATCCTAACTGGCCGCACAAATTCCAAGGATTTTTTTTCGAGCAGATTAGAAATTTTTCAGTAAAAAAAGTCATCCGTGGAAATCGAAAAAAAAAATTCTGAGATTTTGGTATAAAAATGTTTGCATACGTTGATGAAACTTAGCCTCAAAATATTTTCGGCTAATTCTTTCGCTAACATAGTTTTATTTACAATTTCCAAGTTTTAAAGTAAGTCACCACTGAAAACAAAGTATTCAACCAATAAGCCATTGTTTAGGCGCAAATTGTGTGAAATTTCACGCTGATTCCAAAAATTGAAGAATTAGCTGCGTATGTTTAGAAACAACCGTTTTACGGCCGATTTTAAGCGGCCGAAATCCGTTTTGTCTATGTTACAGTAATCCTATGGCCAAAAACCCTGCTCCATTGAATTCAGAAGGCTAAAAAACCTAATTATAAACAACTCTAGCCATTTCCTAGACTAAATTTGCACCATAATCCACGGAAACCAAAATCCAAGTTTCATCATCAAAAAAATGCTTTCAAGTTCGGAAATCAACTTTGATACAATTTTTCATACTTCTGATATACATAATCAATCCACCTCAACCGATTTTTTGAGGTTTTGTGCAGTTTTACGCATTTTCCTTCCACGGGGATCGAACCCGGGACCTTCGGATTACTAATTTCGACCAAAATCCACTACACCACGAAAAAGGGGTGATGACTTTTTACACTTTTTTTTAATGTTTCTAGGGCAGAATTTTACGCTGATTAACATATGTAAAAATCAGCTGCGGCATTTGGGAAATAACTTTTTTATGGCCGATTTTGTTCGGCCGAACCCACATTGCGGTATGTTACAGTAACCCGACGGTCCAGATTCAGTGTTTTTTATGACGGGCGTAGCCTAAAACATAAGTATTGTCAATTTCAGCTAGTTCTGACGTGTGGTTTTGTTGTTATAGTCGATTACTGTAAAAACAGTAAATTGTAAATTACAGTAGGTTAATGCGAGAATTAGACAAAAATATTTCAGACATATGTTTACTGGATGCCTGCAGTCATTTTAAAACAAAAAACTCAAAATCGATTTTTTTCTATGTCCCGGCCTTGCACACGGCAGATTCAGTGAGTCAGAAATCGTGTTTTAAAATGAATTAAGTTATTCCGTGTAGCCAGAAGTTTCGGGCACGCTAAACCACCTGCATTCCAAGTTTGACACTTTCTTCGTATTGCGATTCATGTTTGAGCTAGGGTGACTTAATGGAAAATGTTTGCTTTTTGAACGTACTTAGGTAGAGGTCATAGCACTTTGTTGTATTTAGTATTAAAAAGTCTAAACTAGAGACCGGCATTCAATGTCTAGGTCTCTCTGAAATTACTGAAATCTTTGTGTTCGGGCTACGCGATAATCGTTCGCTTGGGGCAGTGATTTTGCAACACTGAACGTAGATGATGACTTGGGATTACTAGTCCGTCCGGAAGTCGCCGAACTAAAACCGGCGACACGCACTGTCAGAAAACCAAAGTTCTCTTTGCACTGTACATAAAGGTGGTCATATAAATAACAAAAACTTTCTCCAAATCGCGATTTTCGGTGCACAAAAAAGTCGACGCCCAAATCGAAAAATTGGCGTCGACTTCATTTTTTCAGCACCGAATTCCGAAATGCGGTGCTGACTCAAGCACTGAAGTCTTTGGTGCAGAATTAGGACTTGTGCGCTGATTTCGAAAAACAAACGTTGGGTTTAGATAAATGCAAGGGATTTCAAAATTCGGTGCCGAGAAAAAATTATGTGGACGCCAATTTTTCGATTTGGGCGTTGACTTTTTTGTCCACCGAAAATCGCAATTTGGAAAAATTTTTTGAATATTTATATGACAACCTTTGCACTGTGAAACTTCTTGCTTTGTAGGATGTTTTAGGCTGTCGCTGGCACTCTTTTTCTCGCACAGTGCAAACGCCAAAAATCAGTCCGGCGACTTTCCGGAAGGACTACTGCTCTACTTCTTATATACTTTGAGCCCTAAGTCCTTTTTCTTCCCTACACCGCCTTGTTTTGTCAGAGAAAGTGTTGACGGCGGGTTTGCTGCGACAAAAGTGTCGAAATTTCGGGGAACCTCTAAATTACCTGTAATTAAACGGCGGCGGGACTTTTCCGAGAGCACGGATTTATAAATATGGAAGGCTGTTTGTGAACACGTTTAATTGTGTTTACAAATTGTTCCAATATAATAGTTCCTCCTTCCCACGTAGCCTGGATACACCTAATAGTACACAAGAAGTTGGCTTATATGTTGGATGTTCAAATTTTGTGTTAGATGTTGAAATTTTCTAGCAGTAAAACACATTTTTACTTACAGGGGAAGTACCCCAAGTGCGACGCTCAGATTTTTATGAAACTTGGCACAAATTTAGAATAATTGTTTCTAAAATATATTCGAGAATCCTAGCTTGCGCTTTGCAGGAACAACCGAGATTTTTCGATTGAAAGCTGGCGAAAATTTGACAATTTTTGCCGAATTTCGGCACGAAATATTCATGCCTATTTCTATCATAGAGGGTAATGTTTCCACAAAATCAATCTTTCCGCACAAAGCTAGCGAAGTTATGGCCAAAAAATGCTTTTCTCTGACCACTCTCCGCGGTTAGCATACTCTCTCAGCGGCTACGATCGTTCAATATCTCGGCGGCGCTTGCAAAGCGCGAGCTAAAGCTTTCAGGAATTGATATAATGTTCATGCCCGACATGTGCGCAAAATTTAAAGAAAATCTGAGCGTCGCTCTTGGGCTACTCCCCCTGTGAGATATTTATGGCCATGAAATGTCTTTATCTTACTGTTTTCCCTCCTCAATTTTTGCGTCCTCTCACCAAAAGTAATCTTTGACTAAATAAGTGCAAACTAAAGCTCTCAGGGATTGATATTTGGTCTTCGATGTTTTTTCAAAAAGTGCGTAGAATTTATTTCACTTTATTATTCTGCACATGTCTTTTTTACAACCCGAAATCAAACTATTGCAGGCCTTTTTCAACCGCAGCGTCGTGACAGACATTCAGTGCAAAGTGCAAAAAAGTGATAAAAACTCTAACAATGTGAGGATTTTTGAAAAAAGCGGAGAATTTCAAGTATCAGTCTGTGGGGAAAATCGCATCGTTGCCGTGAGAATGAATTGTCTCCGGGCAAAAGAGAATCGCATTTTTTCATTGTGACGCGATTGGTGTGCTGATTATTTTTCCTACTGGCTTCAGTGGGTGACCCGATCCAGTGGAAAAAACGTACCATTTTGCATCCAGGAAGCATCAAAAAATGTGGCAAAATGCTTCCCTCTCCAAGTGAAAAAACTTTGTTTTGAAAGGCGCGCCATTTGTCCTCACAAAAAGAGCGGGGGCGCTTTTGAAGTCTGAGTTTTTTCACTTGAAAAGGGAGGTATTTTGCCACATTTTTCAATGCTTCCTGGATGCAAAACAGTACGTTTTTTGCTACTGGATCTGGTTCCCGACTGTAGTTCGGCCAGACTCTGAAGCAATTCCATCAGCTTGACTTCAACAGCTACAACGAACCGTCACATGTTTACATCATTTAGTTTAGGTCTCTGTCTCCATTTCCCTTCCTCTGCTGACCACTAACCGTTCCGTTCTTCTCGCTCCTTCCAGCCATTTACATATTTACCTTCGCACCAAGCATGACTTATCCACTGCGCCGCAATCTACACCTTCCCCCCATTTCCTACGAAAACCCAATTACATTTTTTTCGGTTGAGTTAAAATGTAAAACCCCAGCACCAAAGTCAGAAAAGTCTTGCCGCGCATGCAATGTGCTGCCACTCGCTCGGTATAATTTACACCTGTCTGTTGGGGTGCACTGGCTTCGAATGTGGATGTAGGCTTTTCGGGGGGTGACAAAAGAACCTCGAAGAAGTTTGAGTGTACATAGCGAGTCTGTTTTGTAGGGCAAATGTTGAGTGATTTCGTACTGAGTTTCTACATACCTGCAGGCGGCGGTTGAGTGTTGTGGTGGTGGGGTATTATATGTATTAGTATATTTATATGACACTTTGATGTAAATAAATTGCGATTACTTCAGTGAAATGACACGTATTTATTTGCTAACCTTTGGAGTAAAGTATGATTTTTTGACAAACAAGTATAGTACAGCTTAGGTACAAAAAATCGAAAGGAGGGACAAAGAATTACTCGTTATTGTAAGGTTTTGTTATACCTCTTTTTGGCTTATAAGGGAAGTACCCCAAGTGCGACGCTCAGATTTTGATGAAACTTGGCACAAATGTAATTTTTTCTAAAATATACGCGAGACTCCTAGCTCGCGCTTTGCAGAAACAAGCGAGATTTTTAGATCGAAAGTTGGCAAAATTTTCATAATTTTTTAAAAAAGTTGGCAAAAATTCGACAATTTTTTGAAAATCGTTCAATATCTAGCGTCGCACTTGGGGGATTCCCTTGTTAGAATTGAATAACTTTTAGGACTTCTGAAATTATTTGTTATCGAAAAGTTTAGATGAAATTTCCCAATCCAAGTTTTTTGCAATCTTTGAGAGTGTTTGTATTACTCAATGTATTTCTCGCATACCTCTACGTGTTTTGCTGTTGATATTTCTGGTTATCAACTCATAGTTTTCAACAAGCTTGTCAACTCAGAAGAGTACCTATGCCCGAAGTATGTGCCAAGTTTAAAGGCAACCTGAGCATTGAACTTCGAACACTTCCCTTGTTTACCTGTGCATGCACTTTCGTCAAAAATACCGAGAAAGAAGCTTCTTGTTTTGAGACAGCCACCTCAAAATCCCTTCGTTTTGTAGTGAGTAATAGGCGGCTAAATCAGTTACAATTTTTTATGTGTTTTGAAGTTAGTAGGGGATGAGAGACTGGTTACTTTGGCTTCTTAATGAAGAAGTTGTGTCTTGAGGGAAAGATACCGTCAAATTTAAAGACCTTGGTGTACTTGATATACACTTGATCCAGCGGCAAAAAACGTGCTTTTTTGCATCCAGGAAATATTGAAAAATGTGGCAAAATACCTCCCTCTCCAAGTAAAAAAAAGTCCGATTTTAGCCGCTCTTTTTGTGGAGGAAAGAGCGCCCTTCAAAACGGAGATTTTCACTTGGAAAGGGCGGTATTTGCCACATTTTTTTATACTTCCCGGAAGAAAATGGCACATTTTTTGCCACTGGATCAGGTCCGCCACACTAATAGAAAGTTTCGCATTCAATGACTTCGGTTTACGGAAATCTTTGAGGCGTTCAGATATCCAAAATTTCGCTCAAGTCTCTGCCTTCATTTTGTTTTTTTCAAACATTTTTTTTCAATCATAACCGAAAATCAAACATAGAACACATCATCGGTATCTACTACCTTTTACCAACATTCCGACGATTATTCAATTCGCGAGCGTAATAACTGGGGTCGTTGGAATCAAAAAAAATCAGAATGCCCTGTTTTGAGATGGTCGAAAAAATCGAACGGCATCTCTCCCAAATGGCTGCTTAGCGATCTGAATAAATGCTAATCAGAAGATGCCAGAGCTGGGGTGTAGTGTGGATGGAGCAGCAAAGTCGCGCCATTCTCCTTGCTTTTTTACGCACGATTTTTTCACAGGGCATGTCGGCGAAATCACTCCCGCGACTTTGCGAAAATATTGTTGGCTGTTGGACCATGGCTGGAAAGAATTAATTTTTTTTGTAAAAATATTTTACACTTGCCTTCAAAAACGCCTCTGATTGTCAAGCCAACACTTTAGACTGTTCCCTTCCACTGAAAGTCTCAACAGTTTGTGCAAATGAGAAATAGGGCAATTTCACGCAACACGTATTTCACGTTTTCAGCCCATATTCCTTTCCCCCACATCTAAGCCAAGTCCTAAATATAGTCATCAAACTCTCCCTAAATCTTATATAACCCCTGCAATTGGCTATTCCCTGTCTTTTTCGCATATATATGTAATAATTAGCTTCTACGTCACCAAATGTCCTATTTTTCCGGGCCCTTTTTCATCCCCTTCGCTGCACTTGTTCACCAAAATATTTTTGCATAATTATCGCTTACTCTTATGACTTGTCGTATATAGCACCGTTGACAACACTCAACAGGTCGAGCTGTTGTTCAACCGTAAAAATTTAATATATCTGTTACTTCTGGAAGTGGGAACGAGTGGAGGGAGCGCTTTGGTTTATCACGTTTTAATTACTTTTTCGAGGATATCTAATTGCACAGCTCGTGGGTTGTACTAATAAATTATGTTTTTGGGAGAAAATATTTTGAAATCGGTTCGAGAGGATTGCATGGCGGATAAGGCTCACAAGTTTTCGGCTAAATCGACTTTTTTGATGTTTTTTTGGACCTTTCAAAACCTGGGAAAGGGTTGCAACAAAAAAGTTTTATTTTAAGGCAAGGTACCCCTTGTGACATGAACTAGTCTGTCGGGGAAATAATAACCAAGCTGTCGCATCGATGGTCGCATCGCCGCCGAGAAAGTGAACTGTGTCGCGACGAAAGCAATTTTCTTTTTACTTTAGCGACACGGTCGGCGCAGCGACATTGTTTTTTTGACAGGGTAATACCAGTTTCCACAAGTTCGCAATTCCAAGATCAAGTTAAGGTTGGGGCTTTCCAAAATTTCAAATTTCATGTGAAAGTTCAGCCAAGAAAAAGACGAGGTAAAGCTAAAGTGAAATTTCATTAATCAAGCTCAAACTAAAGTTCGGAACACAAAAAAACTGACTTTTTTGCTCACAAAGTCTAACAGGGGAAGTACTCCAAGTGCGACGCTCAGATTTTCTTTAAATTTTGCATACGCGTCGGGTATGGACTAAATATAAATTCCTGAAAGTTTTAGCTCGCGCTTTGCGGGCGCCGCCGAAATATCGAACGATTATTGCCGCCGAGAGAGCACGCTAAACGCGGAGAGCGGTCAGAGAGAAATGCGCTTTTTGGCCTAACTTTGGCAGTTTCGTGCGGAAAATTTTGATTTTTTGTAGAAACATTATTCTCTGCGTTAGAAATAGGCATGAAACTTTTCGTGCCGAAATTTGGCAAAAAGTCCTAAATTTTCGCCGACTTTCGATCTAAAAAACTCGGTTGTTTCTGCAAACCGCCAGCTAGGATTCTCGCATGTATCTTAGAAATAATTGTTTCAAATTTGTGCCAAGTTTCATCAAAATCTGAGCGTCGCACTTGGAGTACTTCCCCTGTAAGTTCCGTTGTGGAACAATCATATATATATATGAGTATTATACTCCTACACTGCCAAATACTGCTGTGAAATAACCGTTAATCAAACAACGATTCTATTTTTGCTGTATTTCCCAAGATTATCATGACCATTTCTCCTTTAACCTAAAACATCCGTGTAACTCCGTACATTCGCGAATAGTCAGCATTATTTCCCCTTGTGATATTACACGTCCAAACCCGTTTGCAGACCTCTTTTTTGCCGTCCACCCTTCCCGACAAAGAACCGAAACTGGCGGGTGTATTCTTATCATCGAACATTTGTTCGATGTCGACCAAGAAGATGGCGGAAGAGGAAGAGGACGGGTTCGACGACGTGGGCGCCGTGGAGCTGGATCCGCCGAGCGACGCCTATGCCCGCCCGAAAACACCTGTAAGCCCTTTTAGCATTTCGTTCTCGGCGCATATTGTAACGCAATTATGCTGCAAATGTAGTTTTCTCGGAGGGTTTCCAAAACAAAATTCGAAAGAGTCGTGTTCGCACAAACTTGAAGACCATGGGACTTGTTTTTGCGTTACGAGAGAAGGAAATTAAAGTAACACTGTCTTGTTCTCTTATTGTTTTGCATTCCTGCGCTACGTATGTTGCATTTTGATCGTTAAAAATCCTGTGGTAAAATTTCTCTAAGGTTTGTCGTAATCCAGGGGTCATACTGAGAATACCGTCTATATAAATACAATTTTGGACGAATGCATGTCCAGAGGCAAGAGCGTGGCATTCTAAAAGCACAGCTCATTAGAAGACATCCTAATCACCTAAAAAATCCAAAAATTCGACAATTTTTTATTATAGTGGCGGACCTGATCCAGTGGCAAAAAACGTACCATTTTGCATCCGGGAAGTATCAAAAAATGTGGCAAAATGCTTCCCTCTCCAAGTGAAAAAACTTCGTTTCACAAAAAGAGAGGGCACGCTTTTGAAATCGGAATCTTTTCACTTGGAGAGGGAGGTATTTTGCCACATTTTTTGATGCTTCCCAGATGCAAAATGGTACGTATTTTGCCACTGGATCAGGTCCACTGCCGTATCTTATTATATGAAGTTTTTCTTTCAGAAACGGCAGCTAAAACCGCGCGGGCCCTTGCAACGTCCTATGACATCGTTGAAGAGCTTCAACGCTCGAGCATCAACGTCGTCGGCTTCTTCCAGATCAACCTCCTCAACAAACGATGGGCGCGTGGGCACAGCGCAGTCCGTCAACAGCACAGTTTCGACAATTTGTAAGGTTGTTTTGAAACTTTTCATACGCTAGATGTTTACTATGTAAACCGGCCAAACAATCATTTTTTATTTTTTACACAGCAAGTACAATCTCAAGATAACTCAAATTGCTTGCGTGTTACTTTAATGCGGAGCCTGGTCCGCCAATTTTAATTGATTAAAAGACGATTTTTGGCTCGCTGCGTCAGCGGTGGACATAGGAAAAAATCGATTTTGGGTTTTTTGCATAAAAATGACCGTCGACATGTGCTAAGGAAAAGCGAACAACAGTTTTTCTCAATTCTGCCCGGAAGGCATAAATTTGCTTAAATTTGTCTTTTTTGGAATTTTCGACCTGGTGACGTGATAGAAAGAGCAAATCGCCCAAAATTATGCTTGTATACGTTTTCGACCATTGGGAATTCATTTTTTTGAAAATTAAGTCTCTCAGATTACTGTAACATAGGCATATTGTAATCCGGTCGATAAAAATCGACCGTAACTCCTTCGTATCAAAAATCCCACAGGATTTTATTTCAGATTCGGAATCAGCATAAAATTCTGCATATTATACACATAATGTGAGGTCATAATTCCAGGGGGGAGATCGCGTAGTATATTGGATTTTGGCAAAAATTACGTTTGAAAGGTCGCGGGTTCGATCCCCGCTTGGTGCAAATATTGAAAACACAGCGGAAATCGCGTTTAATGGATACCTCAGGGTTATGTGAGATACAATAAGCAATTTTAAACATTAACGCGTATCTAATTGCGATTAAAACTGATTTTATATAATTTTTGGAGACTGAATATGCAAAAAATGAAACTGCTTCAAACCGCTTGAAATTGGCAACACTTATTCTAGGGTCAATTATAAGAAACTTTTGTGTTAACTTTTTTCGGTAGATCACCGTACCATGGATTATTGTAACATTAAACATGATTTGGTTTTTCGTGTACCACATGGCGCAGAAAAGTCGGACTGTCGTCATTGTGCTCAGAATGGTTAAGAAAGAGTTTTCTTGTGTACAAAAAAAATTTTATGGCTGTACCGTTTGGAACGGCCGAATTATTTGACGCACTTTCACCATTTGATTATGACATCAAGACGCGTTACAATTAAGGGCGAATTTTCTTTCAGATATTGAAAGTGGATCTTTTCGCTGTCTAAAGCGACTAATTAAAACGATTTATTATTTTATGCAAGAATTTTGAAGAAAATTGCTGTTAATCAGGACACGTTTAATGCTACAGTAATCCATAGTACGGTGATCTACCGAAAAAGTTAACACAAAAGTTTCTTACAATTGACCCTAGTATAAGTGTTGCCAATTTCAAGCGGTTTGAAGCAGTTTCATTTTTTGCATATTCAGTCTCCAAAAATTATATAAAATCAGTTTTAATCGCAATTAGATATGCATTAATGTTTAAAATTGCTTATTGTATCTCACATAACCCTGAGGTATCCATTAAACGCGATTTCCGCTGTGTTTTCAATATTTGCACCAAGCGGGGATCGAACCCGCGACCTTTCAAACGTAATTTTTGCCAAAATCCAATATACTACGCGATCTCCCCCCTGGAATTATGACCTCACATTATGTGTATAATATGCAGAATTTTATGCTGATTCCGAATCTGAAATAAAATCCTGTGGGATTTTTGATACGAAGGAGTTACGGTCGATTTTTATCGACCGGATTACAATATGCCTATGTTACAGTAATCTGAGAGACTTAATTTTCAAAAAAATGAATTCCCAATGGTCGAAAACGTATACAAGCAAAATTTTGGGTGATTTGCTCTTTCTATGACGTCACCAGGTCGAAAATTCCAAAAAAGACAAATTTAAGCAAATTTATGCCTTCCGGGCAGAATTGAGAAAAACTGTTGTTCGCTTTTCCTTAGCACATGTCGACGATCATTTTTATGGAAGAAACTCAAAACCGATTTTTTCCTATGTCCCGGGTCCATTACGGGCTGACGCAGCGAGCCAAAAATCGTCTTTTAATTTGTTACAGCATCGGGCTCCGATGACTACTCAATTTCGTTGCCGTCAACAAAGTCGCCGTTGGTCATCAAAAGTCAGAAATCAAACCCGAACATGTCAATCACAGCACGAGGTCGGCACATGTCGCAAGACGACGGCAGGCTCTCTAGACAGTCAGCGATGACATCTTATAGTACCAGCACTCTGGACGTCTCCAATATCCAGCTGACTCTGCGAAAAGTCGACAGCAAAGGGAGCTTAATCAGCACGACCTCGGGCCTTTCGAGTAATGCGGAAGGAACGGCCGAGAAAACGAATGGAAACGGGAACATGCAAACGTTAATGGTCAATGGAGATGAGGAGAGGAAAATGAGCTTACGTAGGTTGATTTGAACATGCAGTAAATTTATGCGGACAAGATTTATAAGCATGTTTAATCCATAAAACATTTCAGATGACACCACTGAAGAAGAGGTTTTGGCAGTGCGACTTCGATCGCTGAAAACCAGTGTTCTTCCACGGCCGGAGGGACAGGTGACGGTGATTCAAACTCAGAATCCGTCAACGGTAAGAAAAATGAAGAGGGAATCGACTACTAGTTTTTTAAGTCGCTGGAATGATTTCGGCGACATGCACTATCAGAAAAACATAAGTTTACAGTGACGGACCCGATCCAGTGGCAAAAATAAAACCGTTTTGCTTTTTTGCATGTATTTTTGTATATCCGGGCAGCACCAAAAATGTGGCAAAATGCTTCCCTCTCCAACTGAAAAAACTTCATTTCTCACAAAAAGAGGGGGCGTGTTTTTGAAATCGGAGTTTTTTCACTTGGAGAAGGAAGTATTTTGCCACACTTTTGGTACTTCCCGGATGCAAAATGGTATGTTTTTTGCCACTGGATCAGGTCACCCACTGCACTTTTCTCTGTGAAATTTTCGGTTTTTTCACAGTTCATGTCCCCGAAATCACACCATCGATTTTGCCAACATCTTGATATGCACCATTACCCAAAAATTATCAACTTTTTTTCCAGTCCACCCAACCGTCCAACGAAGAGAACCGCTGGAAGTCGGCTTCGAAAGAGGAGACCGAGTACAGCGCACCCGCCCGTCCAGTCAGCCAATACTTGGGCGAGCTGGTGTGGCAGGTCGACAAGATCGTCTACTGCGGAGGAGTGAAGGCCGTGCAAAACCTCAACCTTCTCTGTCGCCTCAACATCGAATACATTGTCGATCTGACCGGCGACGACGAGGAGCAATTGGCTAGGTATTCGAGGTACGTCCGCACGAGATTTATTATCATTTTCTGCTTTTAGGCCGCGACAAGACTACCCCTGTTTGTGTTCAAGAAAGACGGCACACAGCCGGATGACCATGACAATCAATATTAAGGATGACTCGCCGCCAAACTCGACACGACGGATAAATGATGATGATGACAGCACGGTAAGCTAATGCTGAGTACAGTGAGAGATCTGATCCAGTGGCAAACAACGTATCATTTGCATCCGGGAAGTATAAAAAATGTGGCAAAATGCCTCCCTCTCCGACTAAAAGAATGCCGTTTTGAACTGCTCGCCTTTTTCCTTCACAAAAAGAGTGGACGCGCTTTTCAAATCGGAGTTTCTTCACTTGTAGAGGGAAGTATTTTGCTGAATTTTTGATACTTCCCTGATGAAAAATGGTACGTTTTTGGCCGATTGATCGGGTCTGCCACTGTAAGCGAGAGACGTCTGAAGCGAATTTTTGGACCGCAAAGTTTACCCGCTATACGGGTCTGTCGAGAAAATATTGCTTCAGCGACGCGATTTGGCGCACCAGCATTGCGCTCATTACTTTCCCGACAGGCCGCTAGACGGGTTTCGCTGTAATGGCGTTAATTTTGGCTTTTAAGCCAAGAGTTTTTAAAAACTAACATTTGTGACCTCTGTATAAACCAAATATGTCCATAAAAATATACGAATTTTCAGAGCGCCGAAATCATCACATACTTCGAAGACTTGATGCATGTTATTCGTAAAGCCAGAATTAGCAATAAGAAAGTTGAAAGTTTTGACTATTATAGTTGGGGACCTGATCCAGTGGCAAAAAACGTACCACTTTGTATTCAGTCACGGTTAAACATTGTATCAAAAAAATGTGGCAAAATACCTCCCTCTCCAAGTGAAAAAAAACTCCGATTTTAAAAGCGTGTCCACTCTTTTTGTAAGGAAAAAGGGCGCGCCCTTCAAAACGAAGTTTTTTCACTTGGAGAGGGAAGCATTTTGCCACATTTTTGATACTTCCCGGACGCAAAATGGTACGTTTTTTGCCACTGGATCAGGTCCCCCACCGTATCTAGATTTCTCTTTTATCTGTCTAGTTGAGTAGTAATCCACTAATTTCAGAGGAGTTCTGATTCATTCCATAAAAGGTCGAAACCGCGCGCCGGCTTTCGCTGCCGCCTATCTGATGAACATTCAGAGGTGTACAAGGGTTCAGGCGCTCAGCCAGGTCGCTGAATTGGTAAGGCAAAAGACACTTATTATAGTTGCTTTTTCGCGGGGCATTTCAAAATTCCCTTCTTTTCAGATGTCCAAAACCCGGCCGGGAATGGACGTCTCAAGTACGTTGCACAGGGCGCTGATGCGATGGCAAAGCATGCTCGGAATACGGTCCAATGAAAACGTGTTGACTCAACAAACGGCGGATATGTTTAGCATTAAACGGAAAACTGCTTGGAATTAGAACCGCTTATTCGTGTTCAATAAATTGATTACAAAATTCGCATTTGAATTCAAAATTCGTCTGACCGACCATCCCCATTTTATCCGCCATTTTCGACAAAGGGTAACTCTACAGTGGGGGACCTGATTCAGTGGTAAAAAAAACTTACCATTTTGCGTCCGGAAAGTATCAAAAATGTGGCAAAATGCTTCCTTCTCTAAGTGAAAAAACTCCGTTTTGAAGGGCTTCCCTCACAAAAAGGAAGGGCTCGCTTTTTGAAACCTGAGTTTTTTCACTTGGGGAGGGAAGCATTTTGCCACATTTTTGATGGTTCCCAAATCGTACGTTTTTTGCCACTGGATCGGGTCCGTCACTGTATTATATAACTCGGCAGCGACTACAAAACAAAAGCTAAAATTTTGACGGCCTCTATCTGTGGCGGATCTAATCCAGTGGCAAAATAGGTGCCATTTTGCATCCTGGAAGTTTCAAAAATGTAGCGAAATACTTCCCTCTCCAAGTGAAAAAGATTCCGATTTGAAAAGCTCTTTTTGTGGGGGAAAAGGCACCATCAAAACAGTTTTTTTTAGTTGGAGAGGGGGCATTTTGTCACATTTTTTATACTACCCGGATGCAAAATGGCACGTTTTTTATCACTGGATCACATCTGTGTCGCTGTATACATCACTTTGACGGGAAAATAATGTGGATTTTTAGCTGAAAAATCTCTCGCTGCGGCTAGCCCTCGCAAAGCTTGCATGGGCGATGCCAAGGGTCGACAAATCCACATTATTTTTCCGACAGGCTGATATCTCAATATTTGAAGAACATCAAAAATTTCACGTAGGGCTATTTAAAAGCGCAAAAAAATCGGTGTAAAATACGACGGTGATATAAACCTGATTTTAAACGATATCTCGGCATCATATTCACCGTAAAAACGAAGAAACTTTATTTTCGCTACAAAACAGAACAAAAAACAAAATAAATAAATAACATCCAACGCATAAAAACAGATGATAAAGTAGCAACAACAACAACAAAAAAACAGAATGAAAAAATACCCTAAACAACCCGGAAACTTCCTCAAACCCTCTCTAAAATCATGCAAACTTAACAAAAACAGAAACCAAAAATCTCATTCCTTCTTCTGCAACCTCTTCCGTCTCTCGAAATCAACTTTCACATAGACCAAATGCAGCGCGGCCATGGAGTCTTCGACCGGGCAATGGCCATTTTCTTGGATCCGGATTCCCATAAACATCTTGGACAGGGCTTTCAGAGAATGTTTTGAGTGACGATGAGAAACATGGAAGACCATGGAGGTGTCCACAATGTTATGATGGACCAATTTTAGGGCGCGAAGATCAAATTCGAGACTATGGCCAATCAAAATGGTGTTCTGATTGACGTAACGGAACATGAGTCGCTTCACCTGGAAAGCATGGCTAATTAGAGGTGGAAAAAAGTGGAAATAGGAGAAATTTTTCGGATTTTGTCGATAATTTATATTAATTTAGATTCCAAACTGGGTTCGGTTATATTCTACTTGATTTTCGGATGGAATATTGGGAAAATGAGTGCCTAGAAGGGAAGAGTTGGTATTGTTGAGAGGTGGAGGGTTATAAATAAGGGTTAAACGCCTGATTCAGCAATTCTGCATTGATTTTTTTTGGATTTCATCGATAATTTATATTAATTTAGACTCGAAACTGGATCCATAGATTTTTTCAACATCTACTTATAGTGGCGGACATGATCCAGTGGCAAAAAACGTACCATTTTGCGTCCGGGAAGTATCAGAAATGCAGCAAAACACCTCCCCCTCCAATTGAAAAGACTCTGATTTCAAAAGCGCGCTCGCTCTTTTTATGATCGAAAAGGCGCGCAATTGAAATCGAAGTTTTTTCACTTGGAGAGGGAAGCATTTTGCCACATTTTTGATACTTCCCGGATGCAAAATGTTACGTTTTTTTTGTCACTGGATCAGGTCCGTCACTTTAAGTAGGTGTTGAAAAAAATCTACGGATCCCAGTTTCGAGTCTAAATTAATATAAATTATCGATGAAATCCAAAAAAAATCAATGCAGAATTGCTGAATCAGGCGTTTAACCCTTATTTATAACCCTCCACCTCTCAACAATACCAACTCTTCCCTTCTAGACACTTATTTTCCCAATTTTCCATTCAAAAATCAAGCACAATACAACCCAACCTACATCACACAAACTCATCTTCACTCCAGCCATCATTTCCTTGGTGATCCCGGAAAACAGCGTATTATGATCCACGATTTCATTCTCCGGCCGGCAAAGACGATCAAAAACCAAGTCGCCTTTCCAGTCGACCATCACCACCCTGGCAATTTCACATCCCCCAGTTGTGTAAACCATCTCACAGTCCAATGAGTAAACTTTCATTGATCGCTCATCAGTGGGTCCTTGAGGAGTGGGGGTTCTTTTAAATTCGAAAACGAGGGATTGACGTTGAATTTGATTATGAACATGATAATTTAGTCTCGAACATCCTTCAGATTCATATGGGAGTCCGCAACAAAAGTATTTGTCTCCGTAGGGGGAGGGCTGGGGATTTACTGAAAGGGAAATTATTTTGAGGGCAAAAAAATGAGTCTACAATATCAAAAACTTCAAAAATTTTTAGCTTTTTTTCGGCACAAAAATTTTTGGTCCCGCCACGAAAACCTTCCAAATTGGAACAATTCATCATAACGCTTTTCCATCCCCTCCAAATAGCTTCCTTTCTTACAATGGCGGACTTGATCCAGTGGCAAAAACGTGCCATTTTGCATCCGGGAAGTATCAAAAATGTGGCAAAATGCTTCCATCTCCAAGTGACAAAAAAAAAACTTCGTTTTGAAGGGTGCGCTTTCCCTCACAAAAAGAGCGGCTGAAATCGGAGTTTTTTCACTTGGAAAGGGAGGTATTTTGCCACATTTTTTGATACTTCCCGGATGCAAAATAATATATTTTTTGCCGTTTTCTTCACAAAAAGAACGCGCGCGCTTTTGAAATCTGAGTTTTTTTTCATTTGAAGAGGGAGGTATTTTGCCACATTTTTTGATACTTCCCGGATGCAAAATGGAACGTTTTTTGCCACTGGACCAACTCCTCCACTGTAGCTTTCCTTCTTACATTTCTTTTTGTCCTTCGGTTCCCTCTTTGCTGGTTTCTTTCCCCAATGATAAACACAATGATCTTCCTTGTTCTCCATCGAATACTCCTTGACATTGAAAACTTTTTGGCATCGAAGACAATTTCTGAGTTCTGCCGAAGGCGCAACAAATCGCCGATCATGTTCGGTGGCAATATACACTCCTTGGTATCCGTTTTTGGTGGTCCTAGACATCGGAAATCCATTCAGTTCCAGGAGTTTTTGAGACAAAACGTATTTGTCCTGGAAACAAGGGATTATTAAGAAAATTACCTCATTTTTCTCAAAAAATCTTCTGAATTTTCAAGACAATGAAGCTCCTGGAAGCCCACCAGATCAATCAAAAATACAATCCGAAGGCTCACTTTTGATAAACAGCTAGAAAAATCCTTAATTTCCCAATAACCTCCATCAACCCCCTAAAACAATATAATTGTCTAAATTTTTGACAAAATCTTTTATTTTCAAGCACTAAATTCATTAATCTATTCTTCACCAGCACTTCAGACAGTAAGACACAATAATCACAGCGGGAAAGACTAAAAATAACCGTCACCTACCTTCAATTCATTATAAAACTCGGCTTCATTCACTGATTTCATAAATTCAAGAGCTCTTTTGTGCTGTTGAGCCTGCTTCGACGGTTCAGTGGATTCATTAGACATCTGATTAGACATTTGACAAGACTGAAAAGGCATTAGATATTAATTAGACTTAGGATATCCAAATGGATATTAACCATGGGCGCCATTAGAGACCAAAAATAAAAACCAATTTTTACAATATTTTCAGATCACAAATGCAGAATAAACACGGATATACAATCAAATGATATTCTGTGATATTCTATATACTCAATTCGATGACTTTTTCAGAGATTGGATCCAGGTTCTGATCGAACTTTATGGAGCATCAGTTGAATACAAGCTGAAGAATCTTCTTTTGAGCAATGCCCTGATGTGTCTTCTTGGATAATTTTCTGCAGATATTCCGAGGCCAGGGTGCGGAGAGCTCGTTTGAATGGGGGGCCGAGGCGATGGGGGAAAACTATGGCCGTATCGACCACTTTGCGGTGGACCAACCTCAGGGCACGCAAATCCGATTCCAAACTGTGTCCAATCAAAATTGTTTCGGAGTTTATCAACTCAAAAAGCTTTTTGCGGGCCTGAAATTGCATAATTTAGTAATAAAACCACCAAAATTTAAAAAATGGACAAAAAATTATTATATTATACTAGCCAAAAACAATCAAAATTTCAATTTCCCACCTTATCCAAATCGTACTCCGCTTTCTCCAGCATCTCTTCCGTCAATCCCGAAAACTTGGTATTGCAATCCAGTACCTTGTCCTTCGGCTTGATGATTATATCAAGGACTTCTTCATCATTCACATCGACCACTGAAACTCTAGCCACCGACATTCCCCAGGTGGTAAAGACCATCTCGCAATCCATTGCGTAGACCTTGTTCGACCTTCTGTCGTTCTTGTCGATCGGTGGCGGAGTCCTGCAAAACTGTTGGAGGACGCTTTTTCTCATCGTTTCGTGCACATGAACACTCTGAATGGCGCATCCTTTGACGGTCAATTCTCCGTCGCAACAGGCGTAGCGAGATTCCAAAGTCTTATTGACTAAAAATACAAATCATATGCTGAAGCCCCGTATTTTACAAACTAAAAATTAAAAAATAAACACCGATTGATTCTAAAATTCTACTACTTGCTATCCAATAAAAATTCAGCTCCAATTAAAAAAACTTTCATCAAGAAATCACCTTATTTTAGTTATCTGTCAACAACAAAAAGACGGAACTGGGACGATTGGGGAAAAGTACGATTGGGGAAACCGAACAGTATTATTTTTCTTCGACGCCAATGTCGAAATTAGGATAATCGAGGGTGTTGATTTCGAAAATGACATTCATTTTTTGAATGTTATTTTTTTCCTTATAGTACAGTGAGGGACCTGATCCAATGGCAAAAAACGTCTCATTTTGCATCCCTGAAGGGACCAAAACGTCTCCAAACCCTTCCCTTCTCTAAGCTAAAAAACTCCGCTTTGAAAAGCGCGCCCTTTTGCGCTTCTCTCTTTCTTTTGGCCTTCTGTATTTGCCGAATTTTATTGTTTTTTCCCGGAGAATGAGAATGCAAGAAAAGAAAAAAGCGCGCGATTTTTGATTGCTAATATTGTTGGAAGCAGTGGGAGCTAGCGCTCTCTTAATGAAGGAAAGGGCGCGCTTTTCAAAGCGGAGTTTTTAGCTTAGAGAAGGGAAGGGTTTGGAGACGTTTTGGTCCCTTCAGGGATGCAAAATGAGACGTTTTTTGCCATTGGATCAGGTCCCTCACTGTAGTACTGTAAAGTAGTAATTTTAAAATTTTTTTCATAAACACTCGATTTAGGGGTTTTCGATGGTTCTGATTTCGAAAATCATCATGTTAACTTTTCCTCCAGTACTATATAGTACTATCTGATACTACGTAATACGAGGTATATCAGCATCATCGAAAACTCCTAAATCGAGGATTTATGAAAAAAATTTAAAAAGTACTACTTTACAGTACTATATTTAAGGAAAAAAGTGACAATCAAAAAAATTAATGTCATTTTCGAAATCAGCACCCTCGATTATCCTAATTTCGACATTTGCATCGAAGAAAAATAATACTCTTCGGTTTCCCCAATCGTCCCAGTTCCGTCTTTTTGTTGTTGACAGATGACCAAAATAAGGTAATTTCTTGATGAAAGTTTTTTTTAATTGGAGCTAATTTTTATTGGATAGCAAGTAGTAGAATTTTAGAATCGATACTCAACCCAAATATGCCTCAAAATTCGACTCACTTCTCCGTTTATAGGCCCTTTTCCAATGGAAGACGCAGTCTTCTTGTTTGACAAAACTTCCGTCCTTTTTCAACCCGTATTCAGCGCCACATCTACAGCAAGTCCTCTTGAGCTCAGTGTCTTCAATGAACATCACTTTCTTCTCATCAGCACTTTTTATTTCGACTGTTGGCTTGCCATTTACCTTGACGACTAATGGATATCCATTATCCTTTAGAAGCTGATCCGTCATCAAATATTTCTCCTGAAAATTAACAATAAACTAATTTCTCTACTCTTCATACTCTTTCAAACAAAAAAATCATCATTTTGAACTAACAAATTTTCATTTTTTCAAACTTTTAATCTCATTATTACCTAAAATAATATCAAAAAGTAACTCAAACCACTTCAAATCCTCTAATTTATGTTCCCTTTCCTCTTAAAAAGTCTAAAAACTAAATATACATCGAATTTAAAAAGAATATTTTTCTTTTTTCACCTTTCTGACCTCAATTTTGCCTAAAGTAATATCCGAAATTTCCAAAAACCCTTCCAATTCCCTCAAACAACAATTTTTACCTTCAAAATCCTGTAGAATTTTTCCTCATCCACTCGTTTCTTCGTGTGTTGCGACCGGATCTCCGTCACCGAAGTTTTCATTTCATTCGTTTGGTCCAACTTAAAACCGCCCGATCTGATCACGCGGACCACGCCGACCATCAGCGAAGTATATCCGCTTTGAGTGGAGCTTTTGTCCAGAATCGCCTTCTCTTCCCGTTGCGACATTTGAATGCATTGGCCGGGTAGAAGATCATGTTTGCAAAACTCATTGTACAACATTTTCAGGTACTTGGTTCGGAAAGCGACCGGAATTTTGGACGAATGCATGTCCAGAGGCAAGAGCGTGGCATTCTAAAAGCATAGCTCATTAGAAGACATCGTAATCAACTAAAAAAAATATAAAAATTCGACAATTTTTTATTACAGTGGGGGACCTGATGCAGTGGCAAAAAATGTACCATTTTGCATCCAGGAAGTATCAAAAAATGTGGCAAAATACCTTCCTCTCCAAGTGAAAAGCTCCTTTTTGAAGGGCGCGCTGTTTCCCTCAAAAAAGGGTGGCTGAAATCGGAGTTTTTTTTCACTTGGAGAGAGAGGTACTTTGCCACATTTTTGGATACTTCCTGGATCCAAAATGGCACGTTTTTTTGCCACTGGATCAGGTCCCCCACTGTAGGTTCTCTGTCTAAGAAACCATGGGTTGCTAAGGTATGCATTAATTTCACAGTAGGATATTCAAGCTGTCTAGTACTGATGTGACCAAAAAAACATATCATTTTGCATCCGGGAAGTATCAAAAAATGTGGCAAAATACCTCCATCTTCAAGTGAAAAAAACTAGGATTTCAAAAGCGCACCCGCTCTTTTTGTGAGGGCCCTTCAAAACAAAGTTTTTTTTCATTTGGAGAGGGAGGCATTTTACCACATTTTTGATACTTCCCGGATGCAAAATGGCACGTTTTTTGCCACTGGATCAGGTCCCCCACTGTACACTAGACCTTACATTTCCAGAATGCGCTGTTCTTGTTTCTCCTTTGCTGACTGTAGAGCTGGCCGTTCTATTACTTCCATTACCCGTCGCCCATTGTTTTGCGACTTTATTTATCATACTTGGCGCTGTTTTCGTCCCTCCAACAGCTCTTTTTTCGGCCGCTAATTTTAGACTAATGTTGATGGGTTCATTTTTCTTTGCCAGATTTGCTTTTTGCGCTGATTCTAGTCGATTTAGCATCTGATTTTTCGCTGTGATCTTCCCATTTACTATCCGTTTTCCCATCGAGTTCGCAGTCAGAATTGGAGTCGTAATTGCCGACGAAGTCGTGGGTTTCTCTTCGACCATTGGCTTTGATGGCTAAAAATTGAAAAAAAAATCCGGCCACGGACAAAACCAACTTACCTCCGCTTCAAAGAGCGAATCCACAAAACTTGGATCATGTTTCATTTGATTCTAAAAGCAAAATCTCATGAATAACGCAAAATTTCTTACCCTTCGCCCTTCGATTTCCTTGATTTGGGCATCAATATCCGCCGCTTTATGAAGATTCTTCATGTACATGTCGAAAAGTTTGGCCTTTTTCTCCAATTCTTCCAAATGTTCTTGAGTTAGCTTCCGTTTCTTGATCGAAACCTCATCTTCTTGTTCTTCTTTCATCAATTCTTTGCTGTTTCTTCGTTTCGTATGCAGTTCGGAGAGTTTTATTGGTCGAGGAGGCTCAGGTTTCTTCGGCACCTTCGTCTTGACCACCTCCTTTTCTTTCTTGGCTTCTGGATTCAAATTAAGTAGAATATCGTCCTCGCCGAGGTCAACTGGAAGTGCTGGTTTGTCCATCATACTGAACTCGACAGCTTTGGCCTAGAAACCGCCAAATTACCAATCAGTTTCATCAAAAATAGGCCCATTTTACCTATGTTCCAAAAAAAAATAATAAAAATCCTTACCTTTACCGGTTCCTTCGTTTTCTTCTGACTCTCAGCTTTCTTTCCCAACGGATCGTAGGGATTGTACATGGGCTCCGCCGGCGCAAATGGCTCATCTTCATCCTCATCTTGAGCATAATAACCTTGATATGAGTATTCATCATAAGTTTCCTGTTGAATTACAACTGGACCTGACGGGATTTCAGTCGTTTTCTTCTGTGGAATGAGTCCTTCTTTGACGAGATCAGTTGCGGAACGTTCGGGACTTCGAGGAGTGTTGATCGCTAAAAAATTGTACTGTTCATGAGAAGAAACTCAAAATTTTCTCAAAAACTACTGAATTTCAGATTCCAAAAGATGCTTCTCATCGAATAAGAAAGATTATTCACTTGTGAGTCTAACTTGACCTCATTTTATTTATTTTTCCTAAAAATTCAACAATAAAAATGTTATTTACCCGTGTGATTGTATCTGCAATATGGCCTTCGGCATTCAAAGCCATCTGCACATGGAAGATGGGAGAACACGCTGGAGATCGGGATCATTTCCACACTCAAAGGTCAAGAATTGTCGAAATCTTCCGCAAACTTTTTTCCAGTCAATTGTGGCGTTTCGTTGTGACACTACGCCGAAACTGAAAATAAAATAATTTTTGCAAAATTTTCTCGGATTTTCGAGAAATTTGGACGATCTCCAATGCCGTCGACGTCAGAAAACCCTCTAAATGTTGATTTCGAATGTTCTAAGCTCGGAACGAAGGAATAGTATGTTGTTTTAGTCTTATTTTTATTAATCTTTAGTTGGGACCAAAGATACGCGCAGGACCTTGAAACTTTCCGAGATTGTGGAGAAGAAGGTGAAATATGGTTTGGAAAGACTGCAGAGAACAGGATCATCAAGTTTGTAAGGGAGAATGTGCCCCAATCAGCGGCTATATTGGACTTGGGTTGCGCGAATGGCAGCATTTTGAGAAAATTGGTACGAACTCGTTGCGACTTTTTTCAATATTCGATCTTTTGGTATTTTGAGCAAGCACTGACATTTTTCTTTCAGTTTTACAAAGGATATCGTAACCTCTTTGGTGTGGATTATTCAGAAACAGCAATTCGATTAGCAAAAGAGTGCGTGGAGAATGATGAAGATGTAGATTCTCCAGAGTCGTTTCAATTCGAAACTGTTGATCTCACCTCTCCTGATGCTCTTCCTGACTCTTTGAAAGCAAAATTTGATTCTTTAATGGACAAAGGAACCTGGGATGCGATTTCTTTGGGATCAAATCCATCCGACCTTATCCACCGATATGTTCAATGTTTATCGGCTTTATTCAACGATGAAACCGAGGGAAATCAGTACTTTGTGATCATATCTTGCAACTTCACAGTGTAAGTAAAATTTCAAACTTTGTTCTTCTTTGATTTTAGGCTGAATTCTCTTTCAAAACGCTTATTTTAGCGAAGAGCTCACGGACTTTTTCACAAAAGATGGGCGTTTCGAAGTGCACGCTGAATTGCCAAATACGAATACGTTTTGCTTCGGTGGTAAGGTTGGAAAGACCACTTCTGGCATGGCTTTCAAGAGGATACGATAGAAAAAAATATTGATTTGGCCTTAATTTTTGTTGATGATGTTAAGTTTGTTATTAAAACTTTGGGTTAATCTTGCGACAAGGTGTTGCGCGATGAAAACTCGGTGGGGTGCGAAAGAGGAACGCACTGTGCGTTGTTTACCCTATTCCAAACAATCTTTTTGCATTGTGCGGTGTCGCAGCGCACCGTGAATATTGCTGAATTTCATCGATTGCGACCCCGCACGGATTACGACCCAGCATCGATTGCGACCCAAAATGTGTTTGGTTTTTTCGGGAAAAAGTTGGTTTAGGGGTTTTCGAGGGTGCTGATTTCGAAAATCGTGTTCATTTTTTCTAAACTTGACTAGCTCGAGACCTAGATCAAGGTGATTGCTCAAAAACCCCGGAAATGGGGTTAGTGGCTGATTATGATGATCAACGCGAGCTTGGTCACGACCTGACCTAAAAACATGTCCATCATACTCAACCACTAACCCCATTTCCGGGTTTTTTGAGCAATCGCCTTGACCTAGGTCATGACCTAGGTCGCGAGCTGGTCAAGTTCAGAAAAAATGAACACGATTTTCGAAATCAGCATCCTCGAAAACCCCTAAACCAACAATTTCCCGAAAAAATCAAAAAATTTTCACCCCGAAGTCGCTTTACCCCATTTTGGGTCGCAATCGACCGCAGTCGAAGTCCAAGGATTCCAACTTTGTTTGTCGCCGCACGGAAAATTCTTGGCCCGACGGCGCACTGTGCAGACATGTCAAGACTTTTTGGCCCGCCATTTTTTTGTTAGTTGAAACCGACCGATTGTTGTCTAAAGTAAGGTTTAAAAAGTAGAAATTTTGCCGAATTTCCCTTTCTCATGACTTCAAATAAATACCTCGAAAATTTGCACAATCGCCAAAAATTTGCGACGCCGCCATCACCCTGAGCGTCAGTCAAACCTTTTTCTCATCGAACCGAGCGGCCGTGCGTGAGCGATGAGCGACGATCCGCTGCTGGAGAAGACGATCCGTGACAAGATCGAGATCGATTCAGTGCAGGCCGGCGACCCACATGCGCATAAGCCCTCCGAGTTCTACGCGCCCTACCTGACGCTGCCCTACTACCATGGGCTGGTGACGAAGCCTGATGTTCCAGAGTTGTTGGGCAGAGGCGGCGAGTTCATGCTGCGATTCGCATGTCCGGAGGTGTCGGGCCAACCGATGAAGCCGGTGCTGTCCATTCATCCGGTTGGTGGGGATAAAGAGTCGGCGAGTTTTTGAGATTTTTTATTTTTTTGCCTTGCATGTTAGTAGAGCGAGTTTAACATTAATTTTCTGTCAGATAGTACATGTAGAAGTCAAGGTGAACAATGGAAAGTACTCAGTAGACTCCAGCCGCTCTTTTGACACTATTGAATCGCTGGTGAATCATTACCAATCCAATAAAGAATCGATTCCGGGACATGTGAGTACCTACAGTGGCGGACCTGATCCAACGTACCATTTTGCATCCGGGAAGTATCAAAAATGTGGCAAAATGCCTCCCTCTCCAATTAAAAAACTCCCTTTTGAAGGGCGCGCTTAAGGGAGGTATTTTGCCACATTTTTTGATACCTTCCGGATACAAAATGGCACGTTTTTTGCCGCTGGACCAGGTCCGTCACTCTACTGCAATATCATTATTTTCAATATAATTTTTCCCAAATTTTAGACCAGCGCTATGCTAAACCGACCAGCCAAACGTCATCGATGGCAGCTGAGGAACAACATGATCAAAGTGGAAAGAAAAATTGGCGCTGGAAGCTTCGGTAGGCTACTACAATATAAAACATGATGATGCTTGTTAAAAAGTCTAATGAAATTTTTGTAGCCCAAGTATTTTTATGCATAATGAGAAGTAGGAATCGCGAAAGAGAAGTCGCCGTGAAGATTTGCCATGAGACTCCGAAACTGCCGAAGGAAGAAATGATGAAAGAGGTGATGAGAGAAGTCCGGATCATGAAGCCGTTGAAGCACAAGAATGTTGTTAGGCTGTTTGGAGTCGCTATGGACTATGAACCGTGAGTTAACACTGTTTCCAGCAGTGTGAATAGCATTTCGCAACATCAAAAGACAAAAAGTTATATTAATTTACAAGAGAAGTACCCCAAGCGCGACGCTCAGATTTTCTTTAAATTTTGCACATACGTTGGGCATAGATTAGATGTCAATTACTGAAAGTTTTAGCTCCCGCTTTGCAGGCGCCATCGAGATATTGAATCATCTTCGCCGCCGAGAGAGTACGATAAACCCGGAGAGCGGTCAGAGAGAAAAACAATTTTTGGCCATAGCTCTTCCAGTTTCGTACCCGAAAAATTGATTTTTTGTGAAAACATTACCCTCCATGGTAGAAATAGGCATGAAACTTTTCGTCCCGAAATTCGGCAAAAAGTGTCAAATTTTCGCCAACTTTCGATCTGAAAATATCGGTTGTTTCTGCGAAGCGTGAGCTAGGATTCTCGCATATATTTTACAAGGAAAGTACTTCTATGGGGTGTGGAGTTACAGGTCGAGTCATATATCAAAAAATTCGCGAAATTTTTCTGATTCAGAATATGCAAAAATTAGCTGCCTAATTTTGGTTTGTAAGGGTGAAAATATCCTCAGAACTTTTTTCGCAACACCATGAAAATGCGCCTTTTTGCCATTGGAACTACTAATTAAGGTGTAGTATAAATTAAATTTGATATTTTGAGGCTTGTAAAGATACCAGAGTTTACTTTAACTCAAAACAAAGCTTTTGAATTGGTAAAAACTTGGTCAAAAAGGCATTTGCGTGGTGTTTCGAAAAAAGTTCCGAGGGTTTTTTCACCTTTAAAAACCAAAATTAGGCAGCTTATTTTTGCATATTCTGAATCAGAAAATTTTTGCGAATTTTTTGATATATGACTCGACCTGTAACTCCATACCCCATAGAAGTACTTTCCTTGTTAGAAAAAATTAATCTAAATTTGTGCCAAGTTTCATCTAAATCTAAGCGTTGCACTTGGGTACTTTCCCTGTTAGTCATCAAAAAAATACAAAGCCAAGAGAACGCGTGGATTTTGACGTTTTTCTTCCAGAATCATGATTGTTATGGAATATGTGCGAGGAGGATCGCTTCAGCGGTATCTGAGAAAGAATTCTGGCCGCGTTTCGCCCCTGGACAAGTTGGAAAAAATGATTGTAGGAGCTGGTCGGGGACTGGAATATGTTCATTCCATGAAGCTGATCCATCGAGATATCGCGGCTAGAAATTGCCTATTCGATAAAGAAACGGTAGGTCTAATTTTGAATTTTTGACACTAATGACTATAAGAATTATATTGCTTTAGATGTTACTGTTGCGGACCTGATCCAGTGGCAAAAAAGTGCCATTTTGCATCCGGGAAGTATCAAAAAATATGGCAAAATACCTCCCTTTTCAAGTTAAAAAAGTCAGATTTCAAAACCGGTCTTTTTGCGAGGTAAATTCAAAGCGGAGTCTTTTTACTTGGAGAGGGAGGCATTTTGCCACATTTTTTATACTTCCCGGATGCAAAATGGCACGTTTTTTGCCAATGGATCATGTCCGTCATTGTAGCTGATCCTCATATTTGAGGACTTTTTGCCATTAACCTTCGAAAATGACATGTTTTTAGTGCAAAATCAGCGATTTTGGGCTGACGAGATCCGGGGAATCCTACAAACTGGTAAAGGTTCGGAAAGTCCCGTACAAGAATATGGCTCCGGAAGTCTATACAACCTTCAAGTACACCCCTGCCAGTGATGTCTACGCCTTTGGAGTGATGGCTTGGGAAATCTGGATGGACGGAAAAGAACCCTTTTTGGATAAGAAGTTGGTCGATGTGAAGTCAATGGTTTTGGCGGGAACTCGACTCGAATTTTCGCCTTCAACCCCTTCGGATGTGGTCCATATTGTCACTGACTATTGTTGGAATCAGAAGCCGGAGGATCGGCAGACAATGTCGTTTGTGGTCCGGAAAATGGAAGAGGCGACGTTGAGGATGGCGCTTGAAATTTCGAAGTCGAGGGCGGACAATACGGAAGAGGATGTGGAGCCGGGAATGCCGATGAAAAGCACTGTGGCCTCAATTATCAACAGAGAACACCACGAGCAAACGGAAACTGAATGCGAGGTAAGTTAAGGGCTATCTGATTATATTGTAGAAGGCAAGGGAATTGAGTAATATCTCAGGTGTCAACCTAAGGCCCGCGCTGAAATCGCCAGGGATTTAATTGTGCACTATTTAGAGAGCACAGGTAAAATTTGAAAGACATTCGAAGAATTTCAAATTGTATATTTGACCTTTATATTACACTAGGTACAGTAAGATATTTTTGATTGTTTTTGTCAGAAATGAGCCTTGTAACGTAGAAAAAATAATTTTCGGTGCATGAAAAAGTCAAGTTGATTTCAGACCAGCATGTATGACACTCGAACTATCAGCTCCAACGACACAACTGCCTCATCCAGTTCGACCGCTATCACGACTCCCGTTGGCTCCAGGAAGAATCTTTCCGTGAAGGAGAAGAAAAAGAAAGACTCGAAACGGAAACACCACAAGTAGTCAATGTATCCGATTTACAATAAATTCGCTATTTTTTCATTTATTCGTATAACTTTTCTCGGCAAAGTGCAGAATCTCGGGCGCAGTCTGCCGATTGAAAAATAAATTCCCAAAGGAAAGTTTTTTTTGAGCTGTGTCGAAATTGTTGTAGACTGCTTTTCTGGCCTTTTTGGGCGCTGATTTGTTGCCTTTTTTATTCGTTTCTGATCCTATATTACACTAGTTATCAAATGGGAAGAGGCCGGAGTGAAAGTAGATCCGTTTCTCCCCGCGACTCCAGACGGCATCATAAAGATTCCCGTCACAACGACCATCGAGACTATGATCGCCGCGGCAGACGACGGTCGAAGTCGCCGGATAGAAGAGATAGACGGAGAAGGTCACCTGAAGACTCAAAAGAGTGGTTTGATAAAGCCTCAACAAGCAGGAGGTCGCCAGGTCCTCTGAATCGAAGAAGATCACCGAGTTCGAGCAGTGCATCCAGTTCTTCAGAGGATTTCGACAAGAAATTGGATGAATTCCGAAGCAAGAAGAAAAAGGAGATGAAGGAGAAGAAGAAGGTGAAGAAGGAGCGGGAAACTGAAGAAGAAAAGAGAGCCAGAAGGTTGGAGAAGAAGAAAAGAAAGGTATGTAAAATTTTATTATTGCTTTCAAGTTTAGACTCTGGAATTCTGCCGAGAATTTGACAAGTTTCGCGGCGTCCATTTGATTTTTTGATGGATAAGATAAATTGATGGCAAACCTTGTTATTTGTCATATTTCATGTCTAATGCGTTGCTTGCAGGAAGAGAAGAAGGCCGCAAAGCTGTTGCCCGAAACAATACCGTATACAGATCTCAACAATCCCTTCAACGATCCCAACTTCTCGCAGCCGTTCGTTTGGGGCAAGAAGTTGGAAGTTGAAGGAAAACACAATCTCTCCCGAAAGCAAATCGAGAAAATGCACCGAAGTCAGATTCAAAAGAGTGTCGAAGAGATGGAACAACTCAAGCAAAGTCGATTGGCTCGGCAGGCGGCACGCGAAGACATTGAATTGATGGCCCGAGATGAAGAACGAAAAAAGAACTCGGATTTTGGTGAAATTGAAAGAAAATTCCATCTGCAGCAAGCTCCATTGAGGTCGCAGATCAGGATAAAGGGAAATCGAGCCATGCCAATTGATTATTTAGCAGTGTAAGAATTGCTTTTTGTTTTTTTTTTCATTTAGAGGAAAAATTATATTATTCATCAGAAAAAAATCTGTTGTAGTTCCAAAGTAATGCTCCTATTTTAGATACATCTCATTTGGAAGTGAAAAGAAGCCAAAAGCATTCCGAGAATTGGAAGATTTCGAGCTCAGAGATCCGAATGAATATATCAAGGGGTTAAAGGAAGATGAATATGAAGACCTCTTGGCAGATGTTAGGATCTACCGATTATTGGATGAAGAGAACAAACAAAAGGATTTCTGGGATGATATTTGTACAATTGCGACGTCAGAATTGAAAAAGGCGAAGGCTTTGGCGAGGGATGAAGCAGTCCATTCATCAGTGCAGCAAGATGTTGTGAAGACTTTTAAGGTAAGTATTGTATTTTTTTATTGAGTCTTTAGGCCGTGTGTGACACCTTGAGAGCTTGAGATATCGGGTTTTATTAATTTACCTTACAAAATCATACTTCTTACAAAAATATCGAATTTTCCTCCATTTGTCTTTTTCTTGCGTTGTCGTTGTTAGGTGACTCCTTGCCCTTCATTCTCGATGTCTTCCTGAACTTGTTGAGCGGATTTTCCGGGTTCTTGAACGGCTTCTCCTTCTGCGGGGACCTTCTCCATGACAAATCTGGGCAATTCCTCGGGAGTTGGCTGTCTTTCAAAATCAAAGTCGTCATCCCAACTTTTACAGTGTCCATGTTTCTCATAGATTTGCTTACACAAGCCCAGGATTGGCTGGATGTCAGAGTAGGCACCAGGACTCGAGACAATATCCATTATATTGTTCCACAGGGTGTGATACCTAAAATAATTTTTTAAATGTTATTATGGTTCGGATGCGAGTAAAATGTATAGATAGTCTATCTTACGTCTCAGGCAGGTGCTTGAGATACTGGCTGTTGCTGTTGAAGTTCGAAATCTTCTTTTGAGCAACTTGATCCGTGTGATCTCTACCCCAGGGCAATTCTCCCATCGTCAGCTCCAAAATCAAGTAGAATACAGCCTCCAGCTCAAGATTAGCCAACGTATCGGCCGGGATTGGATTCTGAATTTGATCAGACCATCCAAGCGGGGTATAATTCAGATTTCCACTCCATCTGACATCGGTTTTGGACTTAGGCTTTGGCCTCACGGTGGAAAGATCGGCCAAGAAAAGGGTTCTCGAAGCCGCATCGAAATGGAACATGTCTTGATCCAAAGAGCAGAGAATAAAGTTGCAAGAATGCATAAATCCAAGAATCTGAAAATGGATGGATATAGGGGTTTTTGATGATGTTGTAGTAGGTTGAAAAAGGACTGTTTTGGATTCTGGACTAGATTATTGAGTCAAAATTGATCACGAAAAGGTAGAACAGGGCTGCTAGAGCTTTATTTTTGAGAAGGTTTGGCGAAACAGAAAATTGTTCAAATCATTATGGTGAATATCGGAAAAGGTCTATTTGGAAATCCCTCATATATCAAAGGTACAGTGAAGGACATGATCCAGTGGCAAAAAACATCATCTTGCATTCGGAAAGTGTCAAAAAATGCAGCTAAATGCCTCCCCCTCCAAGTGAAAAAACTTCGTTTTGAAGGGCGCGCCCTTGCCCAGCGGGCGCGCTTTTGAAATCGGAGTTTTTTCACTTGGAGAAGGAAGCATTTTGCCACATTCTTGATACTTCCCGGATGCAAAATGGTACGTTTTTTGCCACTGAATCAGGTCCTCCACTGTATATCACGAGGCTGTTCACAAAGTTGTTACCTGGTAGAGATTGTATCCGAACCTGCCCACCGTAGAATACGACAATTTGGCGCTTCCCCGGCTGCTCGACATGAATTCCGTGATCTGTCTCAAAGTTGGCCCTCCCTTGAAATAGGTGGTATACCAGTAATAGTCGGTCTCAAAACATCCGTGATCGTGCAGTTGAGCGAAAAGATTGTGTTTTCGGTGCTCGTTGGCCTTGCGGAGTAGGGCGATTTCAACCAAAAGAACGGAAGGAGTGTGAATGAGGGTGTTGTCCAGGCGGAGAACGAGTTCTAGAGGACGATCGGACTTTTGAGGGGTCACAAAGTAGGTAGCTCCGAAGCGGTCGTCAAACCCAATACGTTCTTCAATCTGAAAGTTGAGTTTTGAGCAATTTTTTGGCAATCTGATCCAATGGCAGAACACGTGCCATTTTGCATCCGTGAAGTATCAAAAATGTGGCAAAATACCTCCCTCTCCAAGTGAAAAAAATCCGATTTGAGCCGCTCTTTTTATGAGGGAAAGACGCGCCCTTCAAAACGGAGTTTTTTCACCTGGAGAGGGAGGGATTTTGCTACATTTTTGATACTTCCCGGATGCAAAATGGCACGTTTTCTGCCACTGTATCAAGTCCGCCACTGTAGTTGTTCCGTAAATTTTATTTACGGGGTAACTTTCTATTTGACCTTACCACAAACTTGTCTCCGAATTTGTGGCCCGGTTTGTAGTTGGGAATGCCGTTGAACAGCTCCACTTCCTCCTCTTCCTCCGGCAGTTCCACTTTGTTTGCCTCTAATGGCGGAGGAGCCATATCCGCTGACTCAGTAGCTTCCACAGCCGCCATCTCTCTCGACTTCGGACATGAAGGAATGGAGATTTGGGAAATTTTGGCTGATTTTGATTTGGGAAAATTTGAATGATTTTGGGTAATTTTGTGATCTTTAAATTTCATGGAAATGAAAGGGCAAATGAAAGATACTGTCCAGTGGCAAAAAAGGTACCATTTTGCATCCGGGAAGTATCAAAAATGAAGCAAAATACCTCCCTCTCCAAGTGAAAAAAACTCCATTTTGAAGGGCGCGTCTTTCCCTCACAAAAAGAGCTCTAAAATCGGAGTTTTTTCACTTGGCGAGGGAGGTATTTTTCCACATTTTTTGATACTTCCCGGATGCAAAATGGTACCTTTTTTGCCACTGGATCAAGCCGTGACTGTACATAAATAGAGTTTTTTATAAGGAAAGCGATATTGTCATTCAAGGGGTGCCTAAAATTTGACTCGTTGAATGTAAGAAGTTTCGAAAATAATGCCGATTTTTCAGGGCAAAGCTTTTGCGGAACTCGAGAAACTGGAAGTGGACATAGTGAAAAAGATCAAGAACGCGGGCCGAGGGACTGATGTGTCTTTCTGGGAGAATCTTTTGGACACCCTCAGACCACAAATGGCTCGACAAAGATTGAAGGAATTGCATCAAAAGTTCTTGAAGATCAAATTGGAACAGATTAGAGCAGAGCAGCTGAAGGAAACGCAAAAATTGGAGAAACTGGAGCTCAACAAAGCTCCGGAGACGGAGCAGAAACCGGAAGAGAAGGTTCAGCAGGAGAATCCCGGGGATGTCGGAGAGAAGAGCGAAGATGAGGGGGAAATTGAGGATTTGAATGTAAGTTTTGAATTTTTTTTTAATTTGGAGATGTCCTAGAAAAGTATTTTTTCAAAAAATAACCACCTCCTTTCAGGCCGAAGATCTGGAAGCTCTTGAAGCCTACGACACAAAACGACCCCTCCCATTCACAGTCGACGAGGTCCTAAGCCTGGATGACGAGCAGCGAGAAGCCAAATACGAACAACTCAATGATCGCCAGCTTTTGAGATTCACGTTGAGGATGTACGAAAGCGGAAGATATTCCCCCACATATGGAAAAGAATCGTTAGCCATGCCAGGAATTGAAATATTGAGTGAAAAGGAGGATGTTGAGAGTCTGAGAGAAGTAGGTTTGAGATTTTATGGGGTTTAAGAACTACACTGAATTTTTTCATTAAAAACTATTGGTACCTAAAATAAGGTCGAAAATTTCGGCCGCTAATTTTTCTGGAATGCCATCAGCATCCAAGAACCAGGCTTGTTATGTACTAATCACAAAAAAACCACCCATAAACACCCTAGAAGCATTAAAAATCGAAATTGAAAGCTAAAAAATCATCTACAGGGGCGGACCTGATGCAGTGACAAAAAATGTTCCTTTTTGCATCCCGGAAGTATAAAAAAATGCAGCAAAATGCCTCCTTCTCCAAGTGAAAAAACTCGGTTTTGAGGGTCTCTCCTCACAAAAAGAGCGGCAGGCTTTTGAAATCCGAGTTTTTCACTTGGAGGGGGAGGTATTTTGCTGCATTTTTTATACTTCCCGGATGCAAAATGGTACGTTTTTTGCCACTAGATCAGAATACCTGTAGACGGTTTTTTTAACTTTCAGTTTATCTTATGGGTGATTTTTAATGTTTGTAGGGTATTTATGAGTGATTTTTTGAGATATTAATAAATGAAAAGGGTTGTTCTTGGATGCTGATGGCATTCTACAGTGTAGAGAAAATAGCGTCCGAAATTTTTGACCTTATTTTAGATATCAATAATTTTTAGCGAAATTTTTTTGTGTCGTTATCAAGTTTGCATCAAATAACATCTAATTTTTTCAGAAACGAAAGACCGAGTCCGAAAAACGTCAAGGCAAACCAATTTCGGCCGGAAATTCCGCCGCCGATGAGAAAATGATGGCCATCGCCAAAAGTGGAATGTCCGGCGAAGAAAGCTCATTCGCGGTCGAAGAAGACATTGGACATCAGAATCTGCTCTGGTCTGACAAATACCGCCCGCAAAAACCAAAGTACTTTAACAGAGTTCACACAGGATTCGAATGGAACAAGTACAATCAGACTCATTATGATGTGGATAACCCACCACCGAAGATTGTACAGGGATACAGATTTAATGTAAGTGGAAAGGAGAGTGGGTAATAGGATTTGAGAGTAGGTTTGGGGATTTTGGAAGGGAAAAAGTTGATAAAGTGAGCTTTTTTATATTGTACTAGGCATGGATAAGGTTTGTCTGAGATTTTTGTTGTCTAGAAAGGATTTGTGTTGATGTAAAGAGTTACAAAATGTGTAAAATGCCTCATTTGTTAATTTCGTAGCCTAGAAAGTGCGATGGAATCTCAAAAATTTGAATTCCCGCCGTTTTTGGCATTGTGTTTTAGAGGTTCATAGTGCAAGAAAAGGTCTAAAAATTAGGAAATTGATGCTCTATCGGCTCCAAAGAGGCGTGTATTCTTAGAAAAAATGTTTTTGAATTTAATTTTTTAGCAAAATTATGTTAGCCATGATGGTTTATATGATTTTCTTATTTTTTTTGCATTTTTAGTCTAGAAATTTGATGTTTTTGTTAAAATCCGTATTTTAAAACAGAGTTTTTTACAAACTGAAGCTTCCCTCCAAGGGGCCCGGACATTGTTGCAACGACCATCACCAAATTTCTTGAAACTTGGCCAGTAGAATGGCCTGAGCATGTTGATGAAAAGCGAAGAAGGGTTTCGCGAAATTTCAACCGGTCCGAGATTACTGTAACAATTTGGGTTTTGTAAAGCAGCCGTGGTCGTGGACCGGGCAACAGCCCTACGGGGCTGAAACTTCTTGTCTGTATGTTTTCGAGCATGGCCAACATTTTTCTAATTGAAACTTTTTTTGTATCTTTTCGTCTTTCGGTAGTACCGTAATCGTCATGATACCATATCGATTACTGTAAAAAATTGGAGCGAGTGTAACAAATTTTTAAACTTGGTTATAAAAGTTGGACACCCTTCCCGTAAAATAAGACAAAAAAATCAAAAATAAAAATATAAGTTTTTGAGATATATGCGTTCAAAATTGCTATGTTCGGTTACTGTAGGACCAAAATAGAGACGATCAATTTTTAAACTTTTCCATTAATCGCTACGGTTCACATATTAATAGCATGACATAAGAGGAATGTTTTCAGGTTGAAAAATTAATAATAGAGCTTTTATTTTAAGGTTTATACGAAGGTTACTGTAATTTCCAACTTTTATTAAGTTCGCTAACAATTTTATTGGAATGACGAATTTAGACAAGCTATCCGGGTCAGAAACGCGCATACATCATGGAAGACAGAAATCAGAATCGTAATACTACCTATTCCTGAAATAGTGGGAGATTACGGTAGCCGTACCCACTTTTTTCGTTGTTTGGCCGCGGCATTCTTTGGGACAGTTAGTGTAACAACTTTTGAGTCCTGAAGTTCATTCAGCATCACCAGGGGAGTATTTCAGCAAAAAATCGCAAAAATAAAAATATAAGTTTTTGAGAAAATCCTGGATTACGGTCATTTTAGGGGGTTTTTGGGCCGTTTGGCCGTGGCATTCTTTGGAGCTGCTAGTGTAACAACTTTTGAAGCCTGAAATTCATTCAGGATGGATAGAAGAGCATTTCAGCAAAAAATCGCGAAAATAAAAGTATAAGTTTTTGAGAAAATCCTGGATTACGGTCATTTTAGGGGATTTTTGGGCCGTCTGGCCGTGGCATTCTTTGGAGCTGCTAGTGTAACAACTTTTGAAACCTGAAATTCATTCAGGATGGATAGAAGAGCATTTCAGCAAAAAATCGCGAAAATAAAAGTATAAGTTTTTGAGAAAATCCTGGATTACGGTCATTTTAGGGGATTTTCTGTCCGGAACTACCGTAATCCGGGATTTTCTCAAAAACTTATACTTTTATTTTCTCGATTTTTTGCTGAAATACTTCCCTGGTCATGCTGAGTAAATTTCAAGACTCAAAAATTGTTACACTCGCAGCTCCAAAGAATGCCACGGCCAGACGGCCCAAAAATCCCCTAAAATGACCGTAATGCAGGATTTTCTCAAAAACTTATACTTTTATTTTCTCGATTTTTTGCTGAAATACTTCCCTGGTCATGCTGAGTAAATTTCAAGACTCAAAAGTTGTTACACTAGCAGCTCCAAAGAATGCCACGGCCAGACGGCCCAAAAATCCCCTAAAATGACCGTAATCCAGGATTTTCTCAAAAACTTATACTTTTATTTTCGCGTTTTTTTGCTGAAATGCTCTTCTATCCATCCTGAATGAATTTCAGGCTTCAAAAGTTGTTACACTAGCAGCTCCAAAGAATGCCGCGGCCAGACGGCTCAAAAACCCCCTAAAATGACCGTAATCCAGGATTTTCTCAAAAACTTATACTTTTATTTTCGCGATTTTTTTCTGAAATACTCTTCTATCCATCCTGAATGAATTTCAGGCTTCAAAAGTTGTTACACTAGCAGCTCCAAAGAATGCCACGGCCAGACGGCCCAAAAATCCCCTAAAATGACCGTAATCCGGGATTTTCTCAAAAACTTATACTTTTATTCTCCCGATTTTCTGCTAAAATACTTCCCTGGTCATGGTGAGTAAATTTCAAGACTAAAAAGTTGTTACACTCGCAGCTCCAAAGAATGCCACGGCCAGACGGCCCAAAAACCCCCTAAAATGACCGTAATCCAGGATTTTCTCAAAAACTTATATTTTTATTTTTGCGATTTTTTGCTGAAATACTCCCCTGGTGATGCTGAATGAACTTCAGGACTCAAAAGTTGTTACACTAACTGTCCCAAAGAATGCCGCGGCCAAACAACGAAAAAAGTGGGTACGGCTACCGTAATCTCCCACTATTTCAGGAATAGGTAGTATTACGATTCTGATTTCTGTCTTCCATGATGTATGCGCGTTTCTGACCCGGATAGCTTGTCTAAATTCGTCATTCCAATAAAATTGTTAGCGAACTTAATAAAAGTTGGAAATTACAGTAACCTTCGTATAAACCCTAAAATAAAAGCTCTATTATTAATTTTTCAACCTGAAAACATTCCTCTTATGTCATGCTATTAATATGTGAACCGTAGCGATTAATGGAAAAGTTTAAAAATTGATCGTCTCTATTTTGGTCCTACAGTAACCGAACATAGCAATTTTGAACGCATATATCTCAAAAACTTATATTTTTATTTTTGATTTTTTTGTCTTATTTTACGGGAAGGGTGTCCAACTTTTATAATCAAGTTTAAAAATTTGTTACACTCGCTCCAATTTTTTACAGTAATCGATATGGTATCATGACGATTACGGTACTACCGAAAGACGAAAAGATACAAAAAAAGTTTCAATTAGAAAAATGTTGGCCATGTTCGAAAACATACAGATAAGAAGTTTCAGACCCGTAGGGCGATCACCTGGTCCACGACAACGGCCGCTTTATAAAACACAAAATGTTACAGTAATCCCGAAATAATGCAAATTTTGGGAAAACGTTTGACGCTTTTGATATATGCCCTGTGGGTGTTCTATGAGCCAAATTTGAAGAAATTCGGTGATGGTCACCGCAACAATGTCCGGGCCATGCTTCACTTTGTAAAAAAGTCCGTTTTAAATAAATTTAAGCTTAATTTTGATTTCAGATATTCTACCCAGACCTCCTCGACCCAACTCAAACCCCGGCATTTACCCTGAATCAATGCGAAGACGAAGATTTTGCGATTATCCGCTTCAAAGCCGGCCCTCCATACGAAGATATTGCCTTCAAAATTGTGAACAGGGAATGGGAAGTCAATTACAAACACGGATACAAGTGTCAATTCCAGAACGGCGTCTTCCAGCTATGGTTCTACTTCAAGAGATACAGATATAGACGATGAAATGGTGATTACTGTGTTATAACGTTTGAATTTGTTAATAAAATTAATTTTTATAGCCGGACTGAAGGGTGAGAGTTGATTTGAGAGCTGTTGCGACAGAGACATACCGGGTTTTATTTGAAGATTTTTTATTTTTGATTGTTTTTGATGACTAACATAATATTTGATGTAATTTTTGGAGATTTTTGACCCTTTTTTGATTTTCCTGAGGCTTGGGTGGACGTATTTCACTTATATTTTACGATTTTTCTTTATTTGACAGAATCAAAAATAATTGGATTTTGAATTCCTGCCATTTTTGGCATTCCGTTGCAAGAGTGAAAATTGATGAAAATGAATTGAAAATGTAATCATGGATGTAGAATAAAGATTGTAGTGACAAATTAAGGACATTTGGAAAGTTTTTGGACTAATTGTTGATATTATCTATGGTCAATTTTTTGGATGGATAAAAAAAAATTTTTTTTACGCTTGTATCGCGTTATAATAGGGACTTGGATTGTGTGATAACTGTAAAAATGCAGCTCGAGTTATAGCGGGAGCGTTTCAAAATATTTTTTATATCGCTTTAGATGCCCCCTCCGAGGCGCCGAACAGAATCGACCTCGTCTCGGACAGTCCTCGCCTCAACTGTAGAATATGTCAACAAGGCGAAGATCCAGGGCAGAAGCAAGTGGATCCTATATTTAAAGGGCCTATTATCGTCTTTCATCGCCTTTGACAAGCAATTTTTCGTTTTGGCCGTTCTCCTAATCACACTTTTGGACTCAGCCATCGTATTTTATATGCTCAATTATGTGAAATGTAAGGAGAATCGTTCATTTTTTCATTTTCTATGATTTTATAGAGGTATGAAGCTACTACTTGCTTTGATTTACGACAAAAAAAATCAATTTTTTTCTGCAAATGTCATGGATAATATAATTTTTTTAAAATTTTTAGACACGAATATTGATTGGACCGCGTATATGGAGCAAGTCCGAATCTACAAGTCGGGAGAGTTGGATTACTATCATATTCGAGGCGACACGGGCCCATTGGTCTATCCAGCCGGGCATTTGTACATCTACACTCTACTGAATTATTTGACCAATGATGGAGAGAACATTGCTCGGGCGCAGATGATCTTTGCTTTGATCTATGCCATGAACCAGTTGCTGATTGTCAATCTGTTTTATCAGTCGAAAAAAGTGGGTTTGGGGGGAAATTTGAGAGGTTTTTTGTTGTGATAGGTGGACTTGATGGATAAGGTAATATTTTTTGACACAGAGGACTTTTTAATGTGGGATAAGGTTCAAATTACTCCATGAGGATTAGAATAGCAAAAAATGACGGAATCAATTAGCAAAATTGTTATTTTTGAATGGATTTATGATGTTTCAGACATTTTTAAGGGCAAATTTTAGAATTTTATCAAAAATGACATTTTTTGCCAAATTTTTGGGTTGAGACTAGTTTAAATAGATCCACAGCTGAATTTACAACGTAATGAGTAGAAATTTTCAGGTCGGCCCAGCAGTTCTCGTCTTCATGGTCCTAATTTCCCACCGGCTCCACTCCATTTACATCCTCCGGCTTTTTAACGACCCAATTGCAATGTTCTTCCTCTACGCAGCTGCCAATTTATTCATTTATCGACGGTTTGGACTGGGCTGCTTGTTTTACAGGTAAGAGATTTGAATTTTTTGACAATGATTTTTATATTTTTAGTGTTGGAGTGGCAGTCAAGATGAATATATTGCTGTTTGCACCGGCGGTTTTCTTTATATTGTTGCTGCAGTTAGGCGTTAAGAAGACGATTTTTAACTTGGCAATATGTGCGGTGGTTCAGGTGAGGAGAAAGGGGGATTTTTTTAGAGAAATTGGGCGATGGTTAATAGTTGTCGTTCCAGAAAGTACATAGAATTTTTGTCGTACGGTCAACAACGTGCACAAAAGCCCTTTTTGCGGCATGCATTAGGTCTTTTGCACTTGCACTGTGGGTGCGGGAAAAGGCCGAAAAAAATCTACTCACTTTCTGGAACTCCTAGTATAAATTTTGGTCGGAAATGAAGAAAAAAATATCCAAAAATTTTTTGAACGCACTTTATAAGTTTACGAAATACGGTGTTTTGTGTAATGTTCTTTTTACGTTTTTTTTGTACGATATAAAATATAGATTCTTTCGACTTTGTGACCTAAATTTTTCGATGTAAAGTGGACCTGATCCAGTGGCAAAAAACGTACCGTTTTTCATACGGAAAGTATCAAAAATGTGGCAAAATGCTTCCCTCAAATGAAAAAAACTCCGATTTCAAAAGCCCGATCTTTTTGTGGGGGCCGTTCAAAACGAAGTTTTTTTCACTTTGAGAGGGAAGCATTTTGCCACATTTTTGATACTTTCCGGATGCAAAATCGTACGTTTTTGCCACTGTCACTACGAAGGTGTATAATACAGTGTGGGACCTGATCCAATGGCAAAAAACGTCTCACTTTGCATCCCGGAAGGGACCAAAATGTCTCCAAAACCTTCCCTTCTCTAAGCTAAAAAACTCCGCTTTGAAAAGCGCGCCCTTTCCATCAAGGCGGGCTCTTCAAAGCGGGGTTTTATAGCTTAAAGAAGGGATGGGTTTGGAGACATTCTGGTCCCTTCCGGGATGCAAAATGAGACGTTTTTTGCCTTTGGATTCGGTCCCTCACTGTACGGCATTTTCAGCTGGCCCTGGGCGCGGAATTCCTCCTCGCCCATCCGTTCTCGTACCTCGGCCGAGCTTTCGAACTGGGCCGGATATTTCAGTTCCGATGGTCCGTAAATTGGCAATTCATCCCGGAGGAAATATTTTTGGCTCAGAAGTTTCACTTAATCTTGCTTGGTCTGCATGTTGTTGTTTTGCTGGTATTCATGTTTGGAGTCTGGTTTAGAGATCGAGGAGGTCTCTTCAATTTAATTATTGAGTATTTGAATACTGGGAAATTGGTGACGTTGACTCCGCACGGTAAGTTTTGCGATTTTTTGAACTTTTTGGGTTGGGAGGATGAAAAAAATTTGTAAATTCAGTTGATTAAGGCTGTTATATTGATTTTTTGAGATTTAGAGGGCATCCGGAGGCAGTTTTGATATTTATTTCATCTAGAATTAGCGAATTTTTTCTCGTGTAATATAATTTTTACTCAATTTTTTCGAAAAAAAGTGTTTTAAGGGCTTGAAAATGATCGCAGAATAAATTCTAGGGGTTTTTTCCGGCATCCAAAGACATCGGCAATGTTGATTTACACAAAAAGCAGTTCTTTTTGCCCTAGTGTAATATAATTTTTGCTCTTAAAATACCAAATTTTGCCCTGAAAATTTATAAATTGACTTGGTGGGCCTTCTAATCGATTTTTAGATTGCTGTGTTTACATTTAGACCCCAGATTTATTCTAAAATAGAAGTTTTTTATCTAGTATAATATGGTCTCATGTGTAATATAACTTGATTTCAGCACTTTGTTTTCCTTTTCAGAGGTGCTGTTCTCACTATTCTCGGCGAATTTGGTTGGCCTAACCTTTGCCCGATCGCTTCACTTCCAATTTTACTCCTGGTTTTATCATTCGTTGGTATACTTGGTGTTCACTTTGTATAATTTTGAACCAATTATGTAAGCTGGAAATAATTTTTGAGAGTTCGGAAGGTTTCTCTTGGTTTCTTGGATAATTTCAGAGTTGCATTTGATTTTTTTTTCATTTCAGACCAACATTTCACGGGTTCAATAAACAAATTCTGGTGTGGATTGGATGGTAAGTGAAATTTTGGATCAAAAAGATGTGAGTAATAGTTGAAATGGGGCAAATTGTACTTTTTTATGACCTGTAGTTTTTTTTGAAACACTTAGCTTGGCTGTAGCGACTTTTTTTTAGGTTTTTGCGCCAAAAATTATATTATCCATGACATTTTTGGTGGAAAATTAAATTTTTTAGGTAAAATAAGATATTATTAGGCCTTTTGAAAGTTGATAACTAACTTTTATGGATTTTTACAGAATTTTAAATAAAAATGAATTCAATTGCAGACTTAATTTGATCTACTTGCAGCGCTTTATACCTGGTTTCCGTCGAGGTTGTCTTCAATATTTATCCGCCTCAAGCCTGGAGTTCTTTCATCCTGGTAGTCGGACTGGTCGTTTTATTGAGCTCCCTCGTTTTTACCCATCGGAAAGAAGCGAAATATCCGAAGAAAATTCATTAAATTGAACATGAGCATCGATGAAAAAAATTATTTTTAAATCTACGCGAACGGTCTAGAAACGTCTAGTTTTTTGGTTAAATAGTAGAATTTAGGTTGAGGAAGGCAGTAGAATTACAAAACCGCAATTTTTCGTGATAAAATACGCCTTTTTTATTATCGGAAAATTTGCAAAATTGGTGATTTTGGACAAAAAAATTTTATTTTACTGCCGTATTTCCATCCTCACCTGAGTAATTTATTCATATTTATTATTGTTATACGAAATAAATGTTGACATATCAGAGAATTTCAAGTTTTCCGAGGGTTTTACTGAAGTATGCCTATTGTAATATCGATTTTTTCCCAAAAAATAATCAATGATAATTGTTGAAGGGTCTTTTAGGGGATGATAACAAGGCCACAGGTGGTTAGAATACCATGTCAAGCGTTTTGGAAGCCGTCTACATCGAGTTTTTCGACGTCGACAGTTCCGAGCAATACTAAGGTAAGATTGGGGAAGTTTTGGTAAAAAAAGTGGTTGAATGTGCGTTGAGGTGTTGAATTATGGAGGATGAGATAGTGTGGAGATGGAGTGGACATTTTGCTTTTTGGGTTTGCTTTATTTTGTCTAGAAAACGTCAATTTTTGAAATTTTAGACAAGTTTTTGCTGATTTTTTTTGATTTATAAAAAAAGGTAAATTTTAATATAAAAAAAGCCTGGCAATTGTGAGACATGATTGTTAGCTCTCTAACTAATATTTACAATCCAATTTTTGAGGTGTTCGATCGAGAAGTCAAACGAAAACAACGGAATTGGGCCGCCAAGTCCAAGGACTTCGAGGCCGCGCAATACCTCCGAAAAGAATGTGGCGAACGAATTGCTGACCGAGTCTTCGACCTCACCAAGTTCAATGAAGTCTGTATTGATCTGGGCTGTGGCGCCGGCTTCATTGCGCCACATTTGATCAAGGAAAATGTCGGGAAAATGATTCAATGTGACGTCAGCGAAGAAATGGTCAAAATCAGCAAAGGAAATGAGGAAGTGAGTCGGGGAATGGGTGTTAAATTAAATGTAGCGACTATATTATTCCCTCAGTTACGGCAGAAACTTTTTTTAAAAAAATTTTTTTGTAAAATACGAAAATTTTAGTCGTTTTTTTTGTTGTTGACAGGTGACTAAAATAAGGTAATTTCTTGATGAAAGCTTTTCAAATTTGACCTGAATTTTTACCTAATAGCAGATATCAGAATTTTAGAAGCAATGGATGTTTATTTTTTAATTTTTAGTTTCTAAAATACGGGGCTTTAAAATTTTTCACAAAAAATGGCTAAAATAAGGTGATTTTTGATGAAAATACTCTAAAATTGTCAAAATGTAGTGGAAATTTTTCATCAAATACGGTTTTCAGTTCCCCGTCGAACGTCTCGTAGCCGACGAAGAGCTGGTTCCGTTCGAAAACGAGTCCGCGGACCTCATTTTGTCCTCTCTGTCGGCCCATTGGATCAACGATTTGCCCGGCTGGTTCAAGCGAATCCACGATGTTTTGAAGCCGGATGGCGCCCTGATTGGATGCTTATTGGCTGGAGACACCCTTCACGAAGTCCGAGTGGCATTGCAATTAGCGGAAATGGAGCGGTTAGGAGGCATTGGATCCCATATTTCCCCCTTTGTTCAGCCCCAAGATATCGGCGGATTAATGGGAAGGGCGGGCTTCGGGATGATCACACTCGATCTGGACGAGATTGAGGTGAGAATGGAGGGTTTGAAAGGGAATTCGGGGTTTTTTTTGAGGATTTTTGAGGCAAACTGCCGATTTTACCTTATTTTATGCGGCTTTTTGCAATTTTTGAGGTTTCATCAAAAATTTGAAGGCCTACTTCGTTGTGAAAAAGTAAGATACACTCTCTGGATTCTCTGTGCATCAAGAAACCCAAAATTAAAAATAGATTTTTTGATGATTTTACCTAAAATAATATATTTTTGTGTATAAAAATATACATTGTTACCGGTCTAAACCCCGAAATACAGTGGGGACCTGATCCAGTGGCAAAAAGCGTACCATTTTGCAACCGGGAAGCATCAAAAATGTGGCAAAATGCCTCCTTCTCCAAGTTAAAAAACTTCGTTTTGAAGGGCCCTTTCTGTCACAAAAATAACGGCTGAATTGGGAGTTTTTTTCACTTGGAGATGGAGGCATTTTGCCACATTTTTGACACTTCCCGGATGCAAAATGGTACGTTTTTTGCCACTGGATCAGACCCCCAAATCCCCATTTATCAGCCAAATTGAGTAGTTTCCGATTTCAGATCGGCTACCCCAACCTCTTCTCCATCCTCTACGACCTTCAATCCATGGCCGAATCCAACGCCAGCCTTCGCCGCTCCCCCCTAAGACGAGATATTCTGATCGCGGCTGATGCAATATACCGCGCAATGTTCGCCAAAGAATCCCCGGAGAGGCTGCCCTGCACTTTCCAGGTCCTCAGTTTCATTGGCTGGAGGCCGGGGCCGGAAATGCCCAAGCCCGCGAAGAGGGGAAGCCAGAATGTGTCGTTGAAGGACCTCGGGAAAGTGATCGAAGAGCCGGAAAAGTTCTTCAAACCCGAATAATTATAGGTATTAGTTTAGACTTGTTTTTGCAGAGTAGTAGTTTTTTTGGGGGAAATTTGGGAATTGCTATGACTTATACAGTAAGTTACAGTGGCGGACCTAATCCAGTGTCAAAAACGTTCCATTTTGTATCCAGGAATATCAAAAAATGTAGCAAAATGCTTCCCTCTCCAAGTGAAAAACTCCGTTTTGAAGGCGCGCCCTTTCCCTCATAAAAAGAGCGGCTGAAATCGGAGCTTTTTCACTTGGAGAGGGAAGCATTTTGCCACATTTTTGATACTTCCCGGATGCAAAATGGTACGTTTTTGACACTGGATTAGGTCTGCCACTGTATAGCAAGATTTCTCTGCGAAAACCGAATTTTTGAATTTTTGCCGAAAAAGATGTTGCCAAAGTTCCGCAAATTGTAGCGTAAAATACGCCACATCTTGATCCTGAATTCAGGCTTATTTTACATCGAGGATTATTACTGTTCAGTGGCGGACCTGACTCAGTGGCAAAAAACGTATCATTTTGCATCTGGGAAGTTTCAAAAAGTGTGGCAAAATACCTCCCTCTCCAAGTGAAAAAACTCCGATTTCAGCCGCTCTTTTTGTGAGGGAAAGAGCGCGCCATTCAAAACGAGGTTTTTTCACTTGGAGATGGAGGCATTTTGCCACATTTTTGATACCTCCTGGATGCAAAATGGTACGTTTTTGCCACTGGATCAGGTCAGCCATTGTAGCTTCCTCTGTGTTTTATTAGGATATTTTTGTTCCCATATTCTTGTTGATTTTCAAATAAATTTATCAATACGAATCTTCTTTCAATTAGTTCACAAGCAGTTTATACATACAGAGATTCGAAGAGGATGAAAAATTGTAAAATTGCTAATAAAATTCCAAATGAGCGTCCTTGTCCACGCCGTACTTCAATTTGTTGGCTTCGAACAGCTCCACCAACTTGTCTTCGTACAATTTGTGCAGCTCATCGATCTTTTCCTTGCTGGGATTTTCCGTCTTCTCAATTGGAATGGGGGCTCCGACTGAAAAGAAAATTATTTTATTTTATGTTATCCATGAAGGTTGATGGAAAAAAGTTGATAAATCTCAAAGACTAATGCTCCGATTTGCTTAAAATTTTCCCCGATTTGCTAAAATTTGCCTGCGGCCATCTCGCAAGTGGAGAAATTTCTAAATTTTCTGACTTCCCATCAAATTTCAATCCCAACTTTTGCACTTTTCTTGAAAAACAAACCTAAAATTTCTGTTAGACAGACGGAAAACAGACAAAAACATATATGTCTACATTAAGAAAGAGGATTTTATACTCTTTAGAGCATCAGCTTTTGAGTTCTAGCCCTTTTAAAACATCTCCCAAAAGTTGCCTATTAGCATTTTCACAAAGTGCCTGGACATTTTTTCGCGCTGTGCATCTTGAACTTTTGTCGCCAACGCACTGCGGATTTTTGCCTTTGCGCACCGTGCAAACCTCAAACAAGCCGATTGCACGGTTTTGTGCACAGTGCACGTCAATCCAAAATAGAAGAAAAAATTTCCCGCCCCTTTTTGGTGATTCGTTCAAAACGAAATGTCACTATCCGATGAAACGCATTTTCTTATCTTTCTTTCCGACGACGAAACCGTCTACGCACTTTTGAAAAAGCGTTATAAAAATTCCATGACTTACAGACGACATTGATCTCCGCTCTTCTTGGCAACATCCCTGGCACAAATGGGATCAAACTAGTGCCAAACACAATTGGAGGACTCACTCCAGTGTATTTCTTGACCGCTTCTTGGAAATTTCTCAACCTCGAGCCCTGAGGATTCCGGACTTGGTCGTAGGTGCTGGTCTCTCCGAATGCGTAGACCGGGACCAAATGAGCGCCGGTGGCCAGACACACCCTGACGAAGCCCTTCCGTCGGTTCAAGCACAGCCTATACACATCTGGATGGGCTTCCAGCGCTTCTTCCGCCCCGCCAATCGCCACAATCACCGCGTTCCCGCCGCTCTCTTTGGAGAGTTTGTAGACCAACGACTTGAAGCTGACCGGAATAAACCCAACCGCTTCCATGAGCCATCGCCGGAATGGGAGGAGGAAATGAACGTCGAGTGTTGCAACATGACGGGTGATCCCGGGGAAAAGACGAATGAATTCCGGTCCGCGGCCACAAATCGTCACACCAGCGCCAAATCCGAGGATTCCATGGGGATGCCAGCTAAAAATTGAGGCGTTTTGACGAAAATTTTGATTTCATACCAAGTGCAATATAAAAATATTGATAAAATCCGATAAGATCTACATTTTGATGAAGTAAACTTCTTATAAAACAATCAGTAAAGCTTGCATCACCTAGAAAAATCAAAAAATCTACTTCAATACTTATTTTTTATTGCACTTAAAATTTAGGTACCTAAAATTCGAAAAGATCGCTTTTTCTCCCTATAACACTCAAAATTAGGTATTCCAACATAGTTTTCACCCTAAACTGGACCATAAAAAACCAAAAAACCTCTTACCCAAACAGATAATTCTTGTCCTTGGGCAAATCCGCGGTTTTATGCAACTTCACGGGGAAATAGTCGCCATAATGGTTCCAAAACCAATGATTCCTCAGCGCCTCATTTGGTTCGCTCTTCGGGAGTTCGGATTGTCCCGCTTGGACGTAAATATAAGCCCCGTAGAGCAACGCTATCCACCACAGCGACGTGAACAACACAGTGTAACAAAAGAGGAGCAAATACAACAGCGGGATAAACGTGAAGTTTGTGAAGAAGACAAACACCACCAGGAACTCGGTGGCCCGTTTTAGATGAGAGTGAATATTGGAGACAAGGTTTTGAGCAGTCATGTCAAGTGCAATATAAAATAATGTCAGAAGAGCGAAGAAATGGCCCGAAATTTATAAGACCAGTTTCGAGGAAGCGAGAAAATAATAGAAAAGAGGTGATTACGTGCCTCCCGCTCGAAAAACGCACAAAATACACGGCGAAAAGGACTTTTTACGTCTCTTATCAACCAAAGAACAGCGAGAAAAAACACTTTTTGTAGTGTTCGATGGCATGTTTCCTAGCTGATCCCTGTCTCGCGTAACGTTCACGTGAGCAGAAAATGAGCCGAACCCAAAACACACCACTCCTTATATTATACTTGACATTTGGAGGATCAAAGTCGAAAAAGTGGCGAAACAAAAAAACGATAAGAACATTACATCATCTCCTGATGAAACATTAAAGAAATTGTCAAAGATTTTATCATTTTTTGGAGAAAAATCAAATTTTTTCAGGTCAAGCTCATGAATTTTACAAGGAAAGTACTTTTATGGGGGCTCCTACTTTTTGACGGGACATACCTCAAAAAATCAGAAAAAATGTGCTGATCAAGGATATATAAATCTTAGCTGCCCATTTTGGGCTTTTACGGGTGAAAATGCCCAAAAAGTGGCTTAATTTCCCTACAAAAGGCGCGTGCATTCGAAACGATAAAAAGCGCAGTCGGTCTCTTCCTTCGGAAGAGAGCGGTGTGGCCGAGTGGTTAGTGCCGTAGTCTGGGAATCAAGAGGGGGACGCCGCACGGGTTCGATTTCGCTTTTGGGCTGAATCAACTTTTTTTGAAGTTGAAGGTCGGAAAAATAAATTTTTGAGCCAAGACTGATTTATTACGTCTTAGAAACTCAATAAACATCGTTTTAAGCCAAAATAAAAATTGTAAACCCGTGAAAAATTAGGCGAAAAGGGGTTCATATATGGATCGGGCTTTATAAATTTCAAAAGTGAATCCAGCAAAAAGTGCAAAATTCAGTCCAAAGTGCCAATTTGGACTGAAATCGCCAAATAAAGTTTGTTTTCCAAACAAATTGCACTTGTTTGCTTGGATTTCTTGGTTTTGTCCACCGTCCAAAAAGTGAACAAAGGATGGACAAAAAACGGCAAATTTAGTCCAAAGAAAAACTGGCTCGTTTCAATCACTTTAATTTTATTTCATTCAATTTTTGTGGTCCCTAATCATTGTTCCAATACGTAACTATCGTATAAACCAAGTACTGGGCAAACCAGGCCTAATCTGAAGTCTAGCGCCTCTTTTTTGCGATTTTCGGTTGAAAAGTTATATTGTACTAGGCAAACTAGGTCAACTTTGATGTCTAAGGCCCGTTTTTTGCGATTTTCGGTTGAAAAATTATGTTGCACAGGGCAAACTACGTCAAATCTGACGTCTACCGCCTGTTTTTCGGTTGAAAAATTATATTGTACTAGGCAAACTAGGTGAATTTTGATGTCTCGGGCACGTTTTTTGCGATTTTCGGTTGAAAAATTATATTGCACAGGGCAAACTACGTCAAATCTGACGTCTATCGCCTGTTTTTCGGTTGAAAAATTATATTGTACTAGGCAAACTAGGTGAATTTTGATGTCTCGGGCCCGTTTTTTGCGATTTTCGGTTGAAAAATTATATTGTACTAGGCAAAACAATTCAAATTTTCTTAAAAACAGTATAAAACTTACATTACCCGAGGTGTGGCGAGACAACACAACACACAACTAAAAGCCGGAAATCATTGCAGTCGTTTTCCTGCCGAACTCACGTACTGAAACCGGAAATCAGGGAGATCACGAAAATTGGCAGAATTTTCTTGGCATTTCGTTTAAAACGAGAATTTCTATAGCACGGCGGTTTCACACAACAGAAAAGCGGGAACTTCGTTTTGTCCTTTTTTGAAGCGGGGGCGCAGCTCGCGGAGGCAAAAAATGACGTTTTTTTTACTGTAACTTTTAAACTAACAGTCGAATCGAAAATCGACCAGGGATTTAGAAAATAGAAGTTGTCTTTTATCTAATGACGTATTAAACACATTGCAGAAGTGGAAACGGAGACCAATTGTCTGTGGCGCTAAATTTGCCTATGTTGAGGATACCGTATCAAAACCAAAAATCAAAATGGGAACTTGATATGAAGAAGTGGATATGTAAATACATGATTCCGAGTCGATAGACACCGAAAACGTCGAAAAAGGTTGACTGAGCGAGAAGTTATGACACCCAAAAAACATGCTGATTTTTGACAATTTCGAAAAACTACAGTATCCTTCGAACAAACAGTCGGATCAAAAATCGACCAGGGATTTAGAAACTACTTTGTCTTAGCTATATTTTGGTATACAGCATGGCTAAGTAGGTGATCAAATGAAGAGACTTGTCTGTGGCCGAAAGTACATTGGTCATGTTGTAGTAGGTGAAAGTTGATAGTGTGACAAATGCAAAGGTGGTTATGAGGAGTTAGGGTGCTACTACAACTCAGTAAGCAATAATCGTTTAGAATTAGCGTCGATTTTGCATTAGCGAGGACTTGTGGTACAGTACCCACCATCACCGTATCCACTTTAACTATCAAGGCTTAAGCCAATAAAAGACCATATATTACGCTTAGACTGTGCTCCTCCATCTCTATGTTTAGAAATTAAACATTTAACAATTATTTTAGCCTCATATAACCACAGCTGGTGTTCATCGGGTATGCCACTATATGTACAATATTGCTGTAAGCAGCGTTCAAAAAAAGTTTCGGTTTTTGTTGGTCCCATAGGTTCTAATGCTTCCTTTACATCTTTGAACGGGTTTGCTTCCTATATTTAATTAAAATACGGCCTGATTGCTGTTTTAATATTCGTTTAAGTAAGCATGTTAACCGTCACTTCATTTGATGATTTTAGAAATCTTAATGTGAATTCTGAATTAATTATTGGTCTGAAAAGATCAAGAAAATTTTTTTATTCTTTTAGTATCAATTACATCACACTTCTGATGAAACTGTACGATTTCTTACTAAACATGTTTCATCGTATACCTTCCTCTGCAAGCTGCGCGTTTTTTATTTTTTTCCCACCGCGAAAGAGACCTTTGAAACCGCCGTGATAGACGAAAATCGACCATTTCATGTCCGAACAAGAAGAACGACGGTGTTGTCTCGCCATACTTCGGGTAATGTAGGTTTTATACTGTTTTTAAAAAAAATTTAACTGTTTTGCGTAGAAAAATATAATTTTTCGACCTAAAAGCAGGCGGTAGACGTCAGATTTGACATAGTTTGCCTTGTGCAATATAATTTTTCAACCGAAAATCGCAAAAAACGGGTCCTAGACATCAAAGTTAACCTAGTTTGGTTAGTACAATGTAATTTTTCAACCGAGAATCACAAAAAACGGGCCCTAGACATCAAAGTTGACATAGTTTACCTAGTACAATATAATTTTTCAATCAAAAAAGCAGGTGTTTAAGTCAAATTTTACCGAGATTGCGTTGCTAGGATAAGAAAAATCTAAACAGGCGATCGTGCAAAAAAATTTAGCTTCATTGAGCACAAATTCGTCCCTTGGTCCCCCCTTACCACTTTTTTTACACCGCCTCGACGAAAAATTAAAATTTGTCCAATTCAGTTTTTTCGACAAACCAAAACCTTAAAACTCAGTCCGTTCCTTGGACAAATCACAAAAATCCATGGAAATGTAGTCGTGCAAACTGAATTTGCAGATTTTAGTCCAACGCGTGGACATAGGTTGGCGAAGGCTCGCCCAAATGGACTTTATTTGGCGATTTCAGTCCAAAGTGGCACTTTGGACTGAATTTTGCACTTTTTGCTGGATTCACTTTTGAAATTTATAAAGCCCGATCCATATATAGGACTTTAAGTCAACTTCCGATTGAGTTTTCACCCCTAAAAACCTAAAATGGGCAGCTAAGATTTATATATCCTTGATCAGCACATTTTTTCTGATTTTTTGAGATATGTCCCGTCAAAAAGCAGGAGCCCCCATAAAAGTACTTTCCTTGTTAGATAAAAAAACTCTTGTAAAATGATATTGCGAAGAGCTAGATCAACTTTTTCTGTCTAGAAATTTCTATTCTTTATAACAGCTGGCCAATGTAAACAAAACCTCCGAAAAAATGGGTTTCCAACATTAATTTATATTGCACTAGACATCAAGTCTAAAAATCTCAAATTCTCGGTCTATTCTTAGATTTCAAGCTATAAAAAGACTTCATTAAGACTTTTAAGACATAGTAAAAACGGCTATATTAAGACCAATTCCTCAGTTAAATCAGTTTATTTTCAACCTCAATTTCTCCCATTTTCAAAGCCTCTATTCCAAGCTCATTCCATGATGTTCCTTGGTGCTGTTTCGTTGCAATTTGGTCAATCGTTCATTCAACTCTTTCATCACCATCGTTTTATCGAACTTTTGATGGTAATTCGGGGCTTCGAACATCAAAAAATTGGCGATCCTCAGAAAAACCGGGTCCGTCAAGGGCCGCATGATGGTGATGTGGTCTCTGTATTCGACCAGCTCGATTGGGACGGGTTTGTGGAAGCGTTTCAGCAAGGAAATCGCGTGTTCAAATGGGATTACCGAGTCATTTACACCATGCGCAATGAATACCGGGACATCCACCAAAGGGGCTTTTTCATAACTAAAAGTCAAGATAAACAAAAAATAAAGACTAACAAACCTTTTGAAGGAATCTGTGATGAAACTTTCATTGCGATTCGGCTTGTTACAAAGTACCCGTAGGCCAGATGTAAAAGGGGCCATTAAAATGAGTCCAGAGAGTCCTACTGGTTGAGTTGAAGCCAAATGAATTACTGCCGCTGTGCCGAGACTGAAGCCCATCAAATATATCTGAAAATTATTATCTATTTCTATCTAAAACAATATCAAAAAAGGCAAAAAAACCCATTCGACCCTGACAGGACTCGAACCTGCAATCTTCGGATCCGAAGTCCGACGCGTTATCCATTACGCTACAAGGCCACACTTTTCATTTCATTTCTTTTGCCAAAGAAGGGAAAGAGGCAAAGAAGAAAGATCAAAGATCACTCAAATTTTTGAAAAATATGAAAAAAATCAAAAAACTCACTTCGCAATCGGGTCGCTGTTTTCTGACATACTCAAACACAGCAGTTATGTCGGCATAAATATTCTTCTCCAAGGTGGTACCAGAGCTTGCGCCAAAACCGCTGTAATCAAACGCATAGACATCAGCGCCCGTTAGACTGGCGATATCTCTGAAGGAGATGATCGAAATCCCATGATTTCGCCAAATAAAATTGTGGAGATTCGAGCTGTTGGGTTGTGCGAAGATTATCACCTAAAAAATTATATTCACCATGAGGCATTTAGAGAAAACTTTCGAAAAATGAGTCTAAACCCAAAAATTATAGGGAAAAAAGCGTCCTACTTTCTTCTTCATCTCTTCTGGACGTTGTGTTTGGCAAGGGACGTAGACACAAGCCAGATAATTGCCTCTGCTGGTCTTCACAACAAACCCTTCCATCTCCTCCAATGGTCGATCCGTAAAGCTTCTGTCCACAAATTCTCTGGGCAATTCCACTGCAACTCGAAGCACAGTCTTTCCGTATGCTCCCTTGGCCAAGACCGGCATCTCTTGACCGGTCTCTTCATCCTTCACAACAAAGTAGTAACCGCATCCTCTCGGCGGATGAAAGGCAATCTTTTTTGTGACCAGCGCTGGGATCGGCGGCGTAACCACGTAGCAGATGATGCAACAGGACTGAAAAATATAATTTTAGGTAATAATTTAGAGGATTATAGGAGAAATAAAAAATTTCGATATTACACATGACCAACAAACGGATATTAATTTTGCACATGTCAAACGGCGCCAAAATCATTGGCATTTCACTCAAACTCGAAGTTCACAACCTGCTCTATCTAAACATACAAGAATCCCAAGAAAAACAACTCACCGCAGCGTACTGCAGAGCGGCAAACAGTCCTCTCTTACAACCATTTTTGAATCTCCTCCAACGAGTTGGTGGTTCAGTGCCCTTGCCGACTGCTCGACTGGAGCTTGGACAGTTAGATTCTTTCCTTGTGAACCAAGTGTCGGTCGATCCAGCCGTTCTTTCATCGGATCCCAACCCCTAAAAATATTTGGATATCAAGGATTACATAATCGGCAAAAATTAATGTAAACTCGAGGAAACAGTGTAAAATACGCATGAAAACGCCGGAAAAAAAGGTAAGGTGTTATTTTTTTCATTGTAAAAAATTTTTTTACGACTAAATATTGGGCGCAGCTCGGTTGCAGACCGCGGGGACATCTTATACGAAAAATTGAAAATGCGCTAAACTGGGCCAAAATTCGAAATAGTTAATGAAAAAAGTAATAAATCGCACCTTTTTGCCCTCCATCACTCCCGAAGCCAGATTTCTTGGGTCCATTCCAAAAACTTTGCGGAAATTTTCCTCGTCAAACGAATTCGAGTCGCTGTCTTGTGTAATGTCCTCGGCCAGCGGCTGCGTGGTCCCCGAGCTGCCACGCCGCGAATTCCGCCCACTTTCGGTCAATCTGATTGCCGAATTGTCGTTATACGTCATCGATGGGGCTTTTTTCAAGGTCGGGAAATAGGTGGATTGGACTTGAAGTTGAGTTCGAGGTTTGGGTTTTGGCAGCTGCAAGATGATAAAATGATGATTTGAGCGGTTTTTTATACAGTATTTACCTCAAAAATCGGTCCACTTGGCGGAGATTCGATCATTTTTTCATCTTTTGTCCCAGTATGTAGGAGTATTGAATCAATTGCCTCGGGGGATGTTTTAGCTTTGGAAGTGGTCGAATGGGACTTGATAATATTTAGTGGACGTTGAGAGAATGTGTCTGGCTTGTCACTGAGCTCAAGAGATGTTGCTTGATCAGCCTGAAAATCAGAAAAAAGTTAAAATTTGCAAAAATTATCAATTTTTTCAGGAAAAAATTTAAATTTCACATAGATAACATCAAATTAATGCTAAAAAGGAAGCTGTACAAGCTTCTCGCTATCATATCCACTCTGCACACATCAACTTACCATAGTATTTTTCAGTCAGTCACTCTTTTTCGGCAGCTTTTCCAAATTTTTGCCGATTTTTTCGCAAAATCCGCCGATTGATCGACCGGTCGGCTTTGAAAAGTCCCGAAAATGCCCTCCAATTCTCATGAGATTCCTCTAATTTGCCTACATTTGCATAACTTCTCAAGAAACGCACAAAAAATGAGGAGATCGTCACATTTGTTTAGTTGCAACGTATTGTGCAGTCGGCGAGCGGTTTGAAATCTCTCACTGCGGAGCCATCTTCGAAGAGATTTTCGATTCCAGGATTGGCTTGAGGTAAGAGGGCCGGTCCAAGAGCGACTGTGTTTATATTGAGAACTTTGATTTTTATTTGTCATCATTTTGGGTCACAAAATTTGAAAGAATGGATTTTTGCAAAATTTTGGCACTGTGTTATAGCCTTTGCATGGTATATAATGATCGTCAATGCTATCTAGATTATTTTGAGAGTAGTTTTAGAAAGGTATCCGAGTCAAAAATTTCATTTTTCGAAGTTTTTTATATTATCCATGGCATTTTTTGATGATTTTGGTTAAAAGTGTCTAAAATTGGAATATTCTCCCAGCCAATGGCTTAAAATTCATTTAGATGCTTTGTGAGTTCATTCTAGAGCGGTTTACATCAAACATTCTAAGCTTTTTATATTATACTAGGCTTCCAACATTACACTTGCCCAGTTTTCAGTTCGACTCTTCGAGTCCCCAATTTTGGTCTCGAATTGGTTCATTGTGAGTCAATAGCGCCCAAGTCAACGAATCGGCTCTTCTAGACCATCAGCATGGCTGATCCACACACTGTTTTCTGGGCGCTTCTTGCGTTGGCGGCGCCGATTTCGGCCGAACCGGTCGCCGATCCCATGCTCCAAACAGTGGCCATGTACATGCAGGATGAGTCGTGTCATTTGTTCGGGGGCTTCGTTTACGACGGAACCTTTCATCCGCAGCCAATGAAGGACGTGAATTTGTACGTGGTGGAGGAGGGAAAGGTTGAAGAGGCCGACAAGGGGTGCAAAAGAAGTTTGAATTCGATTGTTCCGCTGATGCATGGACACTTTTTGTTGGCGATCAGCAAAGGCAAGTCGGAGAACACCAAGTTCCATTATGCGGTGAGTTTTTTTCTTTTTTTTTTCTTTTTTTTCTTTTTTTGAAGAAAATAGGGGCTTTGGGGTACCCTATCAATTTTTTCTATCTTTTCTTTTACAAAAATCCCTTTTTTTTAACAACTGATTTGAATTCTAGCTCCACAAGTTCGACAGGGAAAGGGGTCTTGGCGTGGCCAGACTTTTGATCGAAGAGGATTACGAAGTTGCAGCCCAGACCGAAAACAATGTCAAGTACTTCCTCCAGTGGTGTTTCAATGAAATGCAAGCATTTGTGATCTGCGTTGGATATAGAGAGGTAGGGATATTGCTTATTTGGGATTTGTACGGGTTCTTTTTCGGGTTGAAGTTAGTTTCAGTGAAAGTTCATAATTTTTTGGGTCCCACCACGAAAGTCTTAAAAGTGCTGATTATGGTCTGAAGTGGTTGAAAGTGGGGTAAATTTTGACTAATGTGGTAAAATAGTTTTACAGAGAGGTTGATTGCTGTAGAAGGATTAAAAATGGCACTTTTGGGTCCCACCACGAAAACCTGAATTTTTCCAAAAATGTTCAAAACAAGCCTTTGGCACCGGTTTGTTTCAAGTTTTGCGCTGTGATTACCAATTTTGTTAAAACTTGGCTAATTTTAAGTGGATGTGTTGGGTCCCACCACGAAGACATGAATTTTCCCAAAATATTGCTAACGGGTTAGAATAAGATTTTTTCAGAACGACAATGAAGGACTGATCATCAAACGCTTCTTCTTCGATTATTTCGCCAAGGAGGAGAGGTTCAAAACGACGTCTCCAATAATTGAAGTTCAACTCGAACAGATTACGCACGTCTCCAGAGTGATCTACGATCAAAACAGTGGCCACTTTCTGATCACTCACAAAGGCATTCAGGGCTATTCTGACGTGAGTAGAGGCGTTTTTTGTTTGATTTTCGATTCTTATTTTTTCAGAATATTCTGGAAGAACGGAGTTTGTACGGCCTGGGCTCGGAGGCGCGTCAAATTCGGACCAGTTTCGACCCTGCCGCAGCGATTGGTGTCACTTCGTTTAATGGATACCGGTATGTGTTTGTAACGCCTGAACATCAAGTGTATGATGAGAGCGGTAAAGCCTCGTTGAATCCGCAGGTTCATACGGTAAGTTGATTTTTTTCGAAATTTGAGCCATAAAAATTTTTTGGAAAAAGTTCCTTATTTTGGCCACAATAAAGGTACTCCGCGAACTGCGCCCAAACTTGGGCACTAAAGTTAGGAAAAAACGCTTCGACCTAGTTGGCACTGAATTACTGTAATAGCTCTATAGTTTTAAGGGTACCTACGAAGGTTGTGACGACTCATTTAGTTCCATACGGAGGCAATAAGTTTAGTGCCGGACATGTTTCATCGTATAAAGTGTTAAATCACAGGCTGCAGCCGTTTTTGAAGGGTAGGGTGGTACGTTAAAAAGAAGGCACGTCACTAACTAAATCCACTGTCCGGGCATTGACAACGATGAATTGAGCGTGCACGCTAAATTTGGGCTAATTCCGACCAGTTTCCGCAAAGTTATAAGTTGTGGCCAAAATAAGGAACTTTTACCAATTTTTTTTACCCTCAAAAAACTAACAAACTAATACCCGTATTTCAGTTCTACCGCGGTTTTACGGAGTCGTTCACTCTCGCCGATGAAGTGACGGACAACGGAAAACCCATGGAAGGATTGTCCCCTCAGGCCCTCCGGCATTTGCAAGTGGTCCATTTGGACGCCAACCCTCTCTACTTGACCCACGGAGTGTCCGGCATGCCCTTTGTCAAGATCTTTGAGCGAGAAAAGGTGTGCGGAAACCCTGTACAGGAAATGGAGAATTGCTTGCTGGCCCTGGAAAGTCGCCAAACCATGATGACTGTCGCCATTATCCTCATTTGCATCACTTCGGTGGTGTTTTTGCTCATTGTGGTGGTGATGGTGATGGTCGTACTCTTCTGTGTCAAGGTAGGAAAAAGTTGGGAATTTTTTTGGGGGTTGCACGGTGCAAGGAAAATTTTTGAATTTTTGCGCAGTGCAAAAATTTTTTTGATATCGAGAACTCAAAACAAGTATTTTTGATTATTTTGTATAAAGAAAGTAGTAAGTTTCGCATCGTCCAAAAAGTTATTAGTCCATTATTTTGGCCTGCACGGTGCGAAAAAAATTTGAATTTTTGCACGGTGCAAAGAATAATTTTTTTAGTTTAAATGTTGAAACTCAAAATAAAGGTATTTTGATTATTTTATATAAAGAAAATAATCTTCGCATCGTCCACAAAGTTATTGAGCGATTTTTTTGACCTGCACGGTGCAAAGAAAAAATTTTATAATTTTTGCACAGTGCAAGGGAAAATTTTGAAAATTTTAGACGGTAGAATAAGCAAATGGATGATTTGGAGTTTTTGTAATAAAACGGTGATTTTTCCGCCGAGTGAAAAACATTTTTAAATGAAATTTTGGTTCTGCACTGTGCGATTAAATGACTTTTGTTTTTTCGCACAGTGCAAAAAGTTGATTGATTTTTTTGCATTGTGCGGATAAAATATTAATTTCATAGATGGTTCTTTAAAAATTTTAGGGGTTTTCACGCTTTTTAGACTACTTTCTTTTAGTTTTTTTCCATCGCACAGTGCAATTTTGAGATTTTTTAATTTTTGCACAGTGCGGGAAAAATTTTGAAAATTTTGCACAGTGCACTAAGATTTGAGGCTTCAAAATTAGTTTGGATACGATGAATTCTCTCATCTTTTTAGGAGCGCAAGAGGAGAAAGCAGCGACGCCTGAAGGTGCATAAGAAGCTCGGCAAGACGTCCGCCAAGTCTGAAAAGACCAAGAAGAAGGAGCCAGGCACTCCAGCTCCATCAGCCGCCGAGGATGAGAAACATATGGATGATCCGGAGTAAGTGGGGATTTTTGGAATTTTTTGAGATTTTTTGTCGAAAAATTTGGAAAAATGGCAAATTTTTTAAAGAAAAGATGACTTTTAATTTGAAAAATTTTTCAAGTGACGAATAATGGGCTATTTTTGTTGTTTTAAACCGATTTTTGTTTGGAAAAGTTTCAAAATTTACCCAGAAATTGCGATTTTTTTATTTTTTTGCCTAAAAATTAGGGTTTTTTCAAAAAAAATCATCAAAAAAATTTTTGTAAAATATACTTTTTTTTGTTATACTGAATGTTTGAGTTGGTCTCTAAAAACTTTATTTTTTCAGTCCGAAAGACAAGAAGGGAATGGGCGGCTTCTTTGCGCAGCAAATGCGAAAACTGGCCCAAATGGATGAGATGGAGGAGATCGAGAAAGAAAAGGAGCAAAAGAAGAAGGGCGGCGACGACGAGGAGGATGACAGTAACTACGTCCTGGCCAAGGACCACTTCGACGCCAACGAAGCCGCGAATCCGGACAACAATAATGCGCCGGCGCCCGGAGCCGATGCGTTTGGAGCGCTGGCCCCAACCCAGGAGCCGGCTCCAGATCACAAATCCGCCCAGTATGAAGCCCCTGAAGCCGCCTCTGGCGTCGGTAAATAAGTCCTACGATTATGGTAGAGATTTGATCAGGTTTTATTTGAATATAAAGTTTTTTTGAGGTATTTGAATATTTGATTTTTATGGCCTTTCATCTTTTCATCTTGGCATCCCAAGTATCGTACAATTTCTCGAAGTACTCGGCGTTGTCGTAGCGTTTCACGATGGTCTCGCCGAGAACATTGACTTGCTCCACTTGAGTCCGAGAATCTTCGCGGTGGCCAAATAAGGAACTGAAAAACGAATGGAAATTGTTTGTAGACGGCCTAGACAATGATATTTAGTTATGTCTGGAAATCCTTTTCGGACTTTTTAAAACTTTATCGCATTCATTTTGGACCCAAAATTTCAGCCCCGGCAGTCTCTGGTTATGTCTAACATACGAAAATTCCGTCCCATTCTCATGAATTTTTCATGGGAAGTGCCTCAAGTTCAGTTCCCAAATTTTCTTTAAATCTTGCAGACAAATTCTGCCTAGGGTTCTTAAAAATTTTAGCCGGCGTATTGCAGCACAACCGTGATTTTTAATCCTTTCTTTCGCCAAGAGAATGTGCAAATTTTGGAGAGCGGCAAGAGAAAAAAGTTCTTGGGCTCTCCTATTCCTGGAGGAAAAAAAATTGATTTCCTGGAAAAATGTTGTTTTCCGCAGTAGAAATAAGGCTGAAATTTTTGATGAATAAACTCGCAAAAACGTTTTAAAGTTTTATCTCATACTCCTACAATTAGCGGGATTTTCAGCGAAATATTCAACGATCTTAGAAACCATGCAAACATCGTAGAGCGGTCATAAAAAAAGCGTTTTGACAATGTCTCCAATTTTGCGGAGAAAAAGTTTTTCTTTGCTAAAACATCGCTCTCACCGAAGGGAAAAAACTGCAATATTCTCACCAGCAAACCCACAACAACGACCCACAAGAACTTGTTGAACTATTATAGCCAACTTTCGGACTAAAAATCTCAGTTCTCTCTGCAAAGCGTGAACCTTGCTCATGTCTTAAAAATTTTGTCCAAATTTGAGCCATGTTTTTTCAGTCTGTCGGGGAAATAATCTATATAATTCGTCACAAGTTAGAGGGTCGCTGGGAAGAGGAGGATTTTTGATGTTCTGTCAGTCTGTCGGGAAAATAATAAGCACAATCTGGCGTCACCGATTGCGTTGCTAAAGTGAAAAGCAATTTAATTTTGTCACGACAACATTTTCTTTCTCGGCGGCGATGCGGCTTTTGATGCGATATTATGCTCATTATTTTCCCGACCCCAAAATCTGAGGGTCGCACTTGGATCATTCTCCTTGTAAAAACTGTTTTCCACCAAATTCTACATGCACTTTTGGCGTATCAGGGTCTTATTGATGGTTCCCACGAATCGTTGGGACCGTTCCCTCGCTACTCATCAACGTAGTTTATGCCTGACAAAAAGTGTTTTTATGGTTTTCCAGCCGTAAACTACTATTCTACATCTCTATTTTGCTACGTGCAACCTACACAAGCTTACATAAACATAAGTATTATGAACGTTTCCTCCCACTTACCGTGTGATTTTCCACGCGTCCGCATGATTGCGCAACAAGAACCATGGGAACAGAAACGCATACGACGCGCAGATGAGGTCATAAAAGTTGGAGACAACCCGAAAAGTGTACAAAGTCTCCGGCCGCTGCAGCCAAATAATGATGACTACCATGAGAAGTGAGGTCGTGATGTTGCAGTAGGCACAAATGTAGATTACATATTCGAAGGTTTTGAGGGTCCGCACATTCTCCGTGATCTGGTACTTCTCCGCCAACGACAGCTCGCCTTTGTTGAGGTAGTGGCGGGTGTTCACTCGTTTCACAACAAATAGACCCTGCAAATTGTAGTAAATAAATGAAATACAGTGGCGGACCTGATCCACTGACAAAAAGTATACCATTTTGCATTCCGGAAGTATCAAAAACGTGGCAAAATACCTCCATTTACAAGTCAAAGACTCCGATTTCAAAAGCTCTTTTTGTGAGGGAAAGGGCGCCTTCTTTAAAATGAAGTTTTTTCATATGGAGAAGGAGGTATTTTGAAGCATTTTCGATACTTCCCGGATGCGAAATGGTACGTTTTTTGCAATTGGACAAAAAACGGTTCTCTACTGTAGAAGACAATCGAAGGACTTACAATTCCAGGAAGTATGATGGCTAACACTGGAACAATTATTTTGAATACTGCTGGCCCTGAAAAGACGAAAGTTTAAAATTTTAAAAGAACATGCAATGACGGAAATGATCCAGTGGCAGAAATGTACCATTTTGCATCCGGGAAGTATCAAAAATATGGCAAAATGCTTCCCTCTCCAAGTGAAAAAACTTCGTTTTGAAGGGCCCTCACAAAAAGGCGGGAGCCCTTTTGAAATCGGGGTGCCTTTCACTTGGAGAGGGAGGTATTTTACCACATTTTTTTGATACTTCTCGGATGCAAAATGGCACATTTTTTTTGCTGGATGAGGTCTGCGACTCTTGGCTTTGGTTGGAGGAAAGTTTACTTGAATTTATAGCATTATTTGCTCTAAAATAAGTGTCATATCCCACATACAAAAAGTCACTTCTCATGATTTTTTACAACAAAAGTTTCTCAAGTTCGGAGCTCAAATTTTCTTTAATTTTTGCAGACAAGTTCTGCCTAGGGTTCTTAAAAATTTTAGCTGGAAGGATGCAGCTTCAACCAAGATTTTTAACCATCTCGTTCGCCGAGAGAGTGTGCGAATTTTGGAGAGCGGTAAGATAAAAAACGTTCTTTGCGCATGCCTCTCCCATTCCGGCGGAGAAAAAAATTGATTTTCTACAAAAATATTTCTTGTATTTGTAGAAATCAGCCTGAAATTTTTGATGGATAAACTTGCAAAAGAAGTGTCAATTCTTGACAAAATTTTGGTGTAAAAATTTCGGTTTTTTCTACAAAACATAAGCCCAAATTCTCTAGGATTCAACGATGACAAGAGATTTAAAAAAATCGTGGTTCATCGTAATGCATTCCATGGAAAAACGTTGCTTTCTCTTTCACCCTCCCTCTCTGCATACTAAATTTTTCATCGCCATAAAAGGTCGTCGAATTTGTCTCCTAATTATCACATCTTTTTTTAAATGCCGCAGTCGAAAAGCCTAATCTGAATGTACAGGGCGTCCAGAGAAATTCCGCGGAAAGTGTTTGACGATTTCTCGGCGCCTAGGCAAGATATCCAAAAAAATCTTTTTGCATTAGAAAGAAGACTACGGGCGGTTTTTTGTCTAAAAAAGATTTTTTGTCCGCCGACGCGGAACATACTGTATTCGGCGGAGACTTTTGGTAGCTTTTTTGGTCATCACACCAATCTTGAGCGCTTTACTATGATCCTGAAACTATCGGGGAGCCTTCAACTTTTTTCCACAAAGAATCAGGGGACCGACGACAATGCTACGCAATCGCATTTAGCGACTGCACCGCATTGTGTAGTTGCGTCAACAGCGAAAAAGTCCGACCGTATCGTGCGGAGGTTTGAAACAGCGGGGCAAAGACAAGTTCAAACAAAAAATATTTTGTTGTTTTCTGGTACACCAAGTCGTTTACTGATGGCTAAGCTGTTGCCAAGGCTTGGCGACGAAATTTTGGAGAGCATATGGGATCAGCAAAGAATGCTAGCCACGTAATGTTTGGGGCATCTCCTATCCAAAACTGAGTTGTGGCCTCCGCCGATACGGAAAGCTCCCATTCCATTGCCGAACGTTTGGTAAATATAAAAATAAGATAACATTCTCTTTTTAACCATCAGAAATCGTACTGAAGCTTTTAAGATTGGTGTGATGACCAAAAAAAGCTACCAAAAGTCTCCGCCGAACACAGTAGGTTCCGCGTCGGCGGACAAAAAAACTTTTTCAGACAAAAAACCGCCCATAGTCTTCTTTCTAATGCGAAAAGAATTTTTTGGATATCTTGCCTAAGCGCCGAGAAATCGGCAAACACTTTCCGCGGAATTTCTCTGGACACCCTGTATAAATTAGTTGAAAAGATTAAAAATTCGTTAGCCTTTGCAACAGGTGTTCAGGGTGCACTGTTAAATGACAAAGAAAGCTTTTGAATATTCTCCAATGATCATCAATTATATACATGTTTAATTATTGGTTCCCGACCAAAGTTGCTTTGCAAAGACTCGATTAGCAAAGCCAATTGTAGCTATTAGCGAAGATAATTGCTTTTGGCGTAATTCATGTCAAAAATTTCGACATGGATTCAATTTAGAGACCAAGTAGCATTATTTTTCTTGCAAAACGCAATTATTTTGGCGAATCACTTATTGCAAAAAAAATTGAATGAGAAATAAGGGGAAAAAAGTCCACTTACCGTCGCTGTCCAGCCAATTGAGAAGGTAGCCGATGCCCCACTGAAAGTCAAAATTTTAATATGTATGATTTTCACAAGGAGAATTGTTTAGGGATATTTTTTTAAAATCCGTCCTAATAAGGAACTTCTTTAGATGAACGACTCAAATTTTCTTGTAAAAGGTGATTCAAAAAATTAGTTTTTTAATCCAGTCAAGAGCGGGAATTATACGAAAGAACTAGGCCATAAAAACACTTTTTGCCGTAGTTTATTTAAAAAAAAAATTATTATAAAAAAGCTCTACCAGAGAAATTATTTTCTCTGGTTGAAAAGCCACGAAAAGTTTCACGCCAAAATTTGTAAAAAATTGTCACATTTTTTACAACGTTTGACCTAAAAATCTCGTTCGTTTCTTCAAAGTGCGGGCTAGGAGTCTCGCAGATGCTTCGTAAAAAAATTCTCTAAATTTGCGCCAAGTTTCATTGAGATCTGAGCGTGGCACATGAGGCACTTCCCCTGCTAGCCCAAAGTTAACTTCTGTCTGGCAGAGGAAGTTCCCCAACTGCGACGCTCAGATTTTGATGAAAGTTGGCACAAGTTTAGAACAATTTTTTCTAAAATATATGCGAGAATCCTAGCTCGCGCTTTGCAGAAATAACCGAGATTTTTAGATCGAAAGTCGGCGAAAATTTGAGACTTTTTGCCAAATTTTGGAACGAAAAGTATCATGCCTATTTGTACCATAGAGGGTAACGTTTCCACAAAAAATCAAATTTTTCCGCACAAAACTAGCAAAGTTATGGCCAAAAAGCGTTTTTCTCTCTGACCGCTCTCCGCGTTTAGCGTACTCTCTCGGCGGCAAAGATGGTTCAATATCTCGGCGGCGATTGCAAAGTGCGAGCTAAAACTTTCAGGAGTTGATATTTAATTCATGCCCAAAGAGTGTGCTAATCTAAAGAAAAATTGAGCGTCACACACGGGGTACTTCCCTTGCAAATTCTTGCAAATTTTGTCCAAAGTACATAGACATAAGACTTCATTAAAAAGACCAAGTTTAGTCCGTCGGTCACGGGTTTAGTTCTTGGTTACAAAAAATTTTGTTCTTAATTTGCTTTTGTAGGGAATGTGTAGACTTTGCTCATCCCATCACCTACAAATAATATGTATTTGCACCCAAAACCCCTTATTTTCCCGACTACAAATCGTCTATCTCCAGCTAAGAGGGGGGTTATTTACGATGTTTGGTTCTCACCTGCAAAAGTGATATCAAAACTCCCCAAAAGAATCGGCTGCTTTGATAGTCCGGATAGAACGTTGCCATCGTCCGTTCAATAATCACTCCCAGATGGGCCAAATTGCAGCCCACCATCATCCAATTGCGGTATACATACAATTGCGCCATCACGTGGTCAGTGAAAATTTCCCCATATCGAATGGTTTGGATGACAATGAGAATTCGCAAAGTAATTTCCAAAATAAACAGCAAAATATTGGAGAAGCAGACGATCCGCAGGTTCACATGGAAGGTCCGAATTTTGACGATGACAATAAATAGGAGCGCAAAGTTAATGTAGCTGAGAGTGAGCAGGGTGAGCTCGAAAATGAAGAGGCACATTCGGAATGTGTTGGGGGTATCTGTCTGAATCAGGAAACCAACGTGATCCTGGTCGAAGGAACTCGACATTCCTGGAAACACCAGGTCATACATGGCTAATGGAATAACCGAATAGAGTCCAAATTTACGGAGCTGTGGGATAGTCCCTGCTCTCTACAAAACAGCGGTTTGAATAAGGAAAAAAGATAGTTTAGAGCCTTTAGAAAAAGTAATCAAAATATTGATGATTACAAATACAATAGTTACTGTAACTTTTTACAGCCGTAGAATAAACTCCTCTCTTTAGAGGACAGTAAGTCCAATACAAGGAAGCTTTCAAATTGACCGATTTTTCGACCAAATCCAAACAAATAAATGGAGAAATCAGACTCTTTATAACAGCCCAAATACTTGTAATTGCATTAGTAATTTTGACTCAGAATTTTTAATAATAGTAAAGCGGGTTTCATTCTTCATAGGATATTAATTGCCACTCAAGAAAGTAGCCAATTTTCGTAGTTTGGCGGAAAACTGCAGAGATCAAGTAGTTCGATTTCGCGCTGCCAAATATGGTTCGTGGAAGAAGGTAGACGAAAAACACGACTAACCGGTGTAGAAAACCTTTAATTAGGCCAGGCCGAGACTCACACTATATGAGAACATTCTCTCAAAAATTTGGGGAGACCAGCGGTTAGGCGCGAGTAAACGAGACTGTTCTTTGATACGAAAGTAATGTACGTAAAACAACAAAAAAATCGAGGTAAAAAAAGGATGGTAAAATATTTTATTTCCATATAAAAACTACTGTAAAATAGGAGTCTAAACGTGCGGTTCTAAGCTTGTGTGGACAAATGCAATGGTAATAATGACAGGGAAACGGTAATTGTGGGGTGACAAATAAAGATTCATGGGAATACGACAATACTCACGTACGAGTCCAGGTTGAACTGTTTTTTCAGAACCAAAAAAGTGTTCGTTTGTACCTACGATAGAGATATACGGAAACAATTGTATGACAAAGACAGGAAACCCAACAAACTTTGAAGGTTTGACATCAAAAAGGACCCTAATATGATGCCTAGATTTTTATTAAACTTGGAAAATTTTAGAATTGAGTTTTCGAACGTCATAGAGGTCTTACAAGGGAAGTCACTTTTTTCGCAGACGGACTTTGGAACGGTACCTAGTAGGTTTAAAACGTGAAGCGTCTGCGATCATAAAACTGATTTCCAAAAGTGTTTACGGGGCTTCTCGGCCGAGAAAATCGACCACAAAGTTTAGCCGAAATGAGCGAATAGCCTCCTCAAAAGAAACAGCTTATTTCATCTGCAGTGGTGGTCGAGTGGTCAGCGCGCTCGCTTTTTGCGCCAGAAGACGTGAGTTCGACTTCGGTCGTCTGCGGATGCATTTCTTTTGACAATTGAATCAAATAGAGAGGTGCCGTTAACATCACATATCCTAATTATTAGCAATTTTTAATAAAACACAAATATAGAAAGTATATCTTCATCAACTCAGCCCTGTTTTGACTTTACAATATTCATGAACATTCAGCTTTGAATTTATGTTTAAATTACTGTAAAAAATTACAAAAGCGTATACATTTTATGTTTACATACTAAATCAATATTTACGAACCAAAAAAGAAAATAAACTGCGCAAGGGATCGAACCCGCCTCTTCTGGCGCAAAAAGCGAGCGCGCTGACCACTCGGCCACCACTGCAGATGAAATAAGGTGTTTCTTTTGAGGAGGCTATTCGCTCATTTCGGCTAAACTTTGCGGTCGATTTTCTCGGCCGAGAAGCCCCGTAAACACTTTTGGAAATCAGTTGTATGATCGTAGACGCTTCAGGTTTGAAACCTACTAGGTCCCGTTCCGAAGTCCGTCTGCGAAAAAAGTGACTTCCCTTGTTAGAAGCTTAAAGATTACTGGCTATTTTCGGGGGGCTGCCAAGTTTTTTTACAAAAGATTATATTTTTTGGGTAATCATGTTTCTTGGACTCCCTTCATTTTGAGTAATCTCTCATAAAAAATCGTCGAAATACGATTCCTTTCGGAAAGTCGTCAGGCTGATTTTTGGTGTTTACATCTTGCGAAAAAAGTCAGAATGCGACAGCTGAAGAAAGCTTATTGCACGGTGCACGTCAAGCTGAAACAGTCCGGTGAATGGATTGGCAATTTGCCAAAAAAAGACGCGAAAAAACGTTTTGTCGGGGAAGAAATGGGGAATTTTTGGGGCGAGAGAGTACGTTTTTGCGTGTCTTTTTTCTCTCTTTCTCTGTAAAATCAAGACGAAATGTAAACGACCGATAGCGAAGAGTCTATTCCGGTCACCGGACTCCTCAGTTTGACGTGCGGTGAAGAAAGCAAAAAATAACGGCGGATCGTCGCGCCTCGGAATCGCCCATCATCGCTTTGCGACTGCAAGCCGCCGCTTGGGATTTGGTGCGCGATAGCGGCGACGCGAGACATTTTGCTGCCGGCTTCCTTTGAAGGGCGCAGCGAAATTTTCGGGAGTTGAAACGTGGAAAAAAAGGCTATATGTGTGAAAGCTATTCCTTGCTACACCAAGCCATAAAAAATTCTTGGATTCCTGCCCAACCCACATATGCATACATATATTGTAGTTCTGGAAAATCCACGGATTCTAGCGGAAACTAGGTGGCACCTTGGGAAACCTTTTTTGCAAAATATGTAGGATAAACATCCATAAGGGTGAAAAGCACAAGGTTTTCGAACAAAGAAGTAATCAAAAAAACAAATTCGGGTTATAAATAGGCTAAGTTTTCACAAAAATTTACTCTAACCCATTGGGGATCTAATTTAAAATTCCACCTCCAAAAAATAAAAGATTAGCCAGCATTTTACCTGAGCTGCTATATAGCCTCACCCTATTCTCTCTGGTTACAAAAACTTTTGGTAAATGAGGAAAAACACATAGATTTACTCGGCAATTAGCTAGCTGGTGGCTAATTCTAGCCCTTTTTTGCCGGCTGAAGAGCGCAAATTATCTTTCGGAAATACAAAAATAACCACATGCCAAAAGAACATGTAGTTATCTTCGTCACAAAAGAAATGTATTTGTCAGCCCGCTAATGAAGAGGTAATGACTTATAGACTGGGCCAAAGATCGAGGCGAAAAAAATCAAAATTTCTTCGGCCCGGTTCGCTACATTATTCCGTATAATCGCTCCAATTTTTATATAACAATGTAAAAATTGGAGCGAAAATATTTCAAAAGTTTTAAAAAACAACTACAGAAAAGGTTGCTATTGATAACCAAAGCTTTAGTTTCAGCTTCATTTTGTCATACATTTCTGTTTTATTTCCTCTTTTTCAGTACTACAATCTCTAAATTAAAGGTTGTCGAGCCGAAGAAGGCCATTTCAAATTTCCTTCGGCTGCGCTCGAGAGCCATCTCTAGGCAGTTATTGTAGCGAAAAGATGATGAAAATTGTTACCGGGACTCTTGAAACATTACTTTATCTTTTTCTCACCATAACACAGAAAAAACTCGCGTCCAGACTTTTCGGGCTACGAAAAGTTTGGGACAACATAAAATCGATCGATGAGAGGCGTAGGAGAGGTGGATGCTCAAAAAAGGTTGTAGGGAGTGCCTACGAGGTCTGGCAAAGCCGTTGGAGGGTCGGCGGAGGCTTCGCGAAGACTCGGCGCAACTTGACGGAGACTTGCAAAGTGTCCACTTTTTCTTATTTTAGCTAAAACTAACGGTAGTTTTCCTTACCCTGAGCTGTATAAAAGACCAAAATTTGCGGCAAAAAACGAAGATCCGTAATTTTTATCTATGTATTATTGATGTGAGCACATGTAAAATACTTCAGAATAAATGATAAGATATTCTAAAAGCGACAAAGTAAGGAAATTCAAAGTATCGTCGACCCGAACTGTCGCTGACCCGAAAAGTATAGTAGCGACAAAAATCTTACCATACAACATATCAGCGTACCGCTGTTAGCATCCACCGTATTGTGCGTAATAAAACGCCATTTAAAACTCGAACCCAAACTTTATTCAACTCACAGTGGAAGACCTGATTTAGTAGCAAAGAACGTACCATTTTGCATCCAGGAAGTATCAAAAAATGTGGCAAAATGCCTTTCTCTCCAAGTGAAAAAAAAACCCAGATTTCAAAAGCGCACCCGCTCTTTTTGTAGGGAAAAATGGCGCGTCCTTCAAAACGCTTTTTTTCACTTGGAGAGGGAAGCATTTTGCCACGTTTTTGCTACTTCCCGGATGCAAAATGCACGTTTTTTGCCACCAGATCAGGTCCGCCACTGTATTCCAACATCAATCGTGTGTGTATTGTACAATTTCACCCGTTTCAGATTAGCCTAACCTGTTTACCAGCCTCCTTTTCCACTTTAATTTGACTGAAACGTGCAGAAATACGTACTCGACCTTCAAAAGTTCAATCCAATTTTTTTGTAATTACACAGTAATTCAGATGCAATTTATATGCTGATTTGATTCGAAATGCCGACCAGGACCACGCCAATGACTCCAATACAAATTCCGATTGTTAGAATGATGAGATTTCGCTTGCCCTGCAAAGAAAGTTGAGTGAGATATTGGCGTTGCGGCAGAACTCTACCCCTTTTCTGAACTTTACCCCAATCTGAACTTTACCCCTTTTTCAACTCTACCCCAAAAAGGCTGAACTCTACCCCTTTTTTGATTTTCGCCAAAAAATCTGAACTCTACCCCTTTTTGAACACTACCCCATTTTGAAAATTGAAAAAATAAGGTGTGACATCTTATACGATGAAAATTTTTTTCAAATTGAGAAAAATCAGGTGTGACATCTTATACGATGAAAATTTTTTTCAAATTGAAAATAATAAGGTGTGTTTATAATAAGGTGTGTTATTATTTTAAATTTGAAAAACTTTTTCATCGTATAAGATGTCACACCTTATTATTTTCAATTTGAAAAAATTTTACATCGTATAAGATGTCACACCTGATTTTTCTCAATTTGAAAAACTTTTTCATCGTATAAGATGTCACACCTCATTATTTTCAATTTGAAAAATTTTTTCATCGTATAAGATGTCACACCTAATTTTTGCAATTTGAAAAAATTTTCATCGTATAAGATGTCACACCTGATTTTTCTCAATTTGAAAAAAATTTTCATCGTATAAGATGTCACACCTTATTATTTTCAATTTGAAAAAATTTTCATCGTATAAGATGTCACACCTGATTTTTCTCAATTTGAAAAAATTTTTCATCGTATAAGATGTCACGCCTGATTTTTCTCAATTTGAAAAACTTTTTCATCGTATAAGATGTCACGCCTGATTTTTCTCAATTTGAAAAACTTTTTCATCGTATAAGGTGTCACACCTCATTTTTCAATTTTCAAAATGAGGGGTAGTGTTTAAAAAGGGGTAAAGTTCATTCAAGGGGTAGAGTTGAAAAAGGGGTAAAGTTCAGAAAAGGGGTAGAGTTCAGGTTCAACCAGATATTGGAGATGCGCGAGTTTTTGTAACAAAAAAAATGTAGTCAAAGGATAGTGTTTTGAATGGTTAAAAATCTTTGATATCTGTTTTAAATAGGTCATCAAGATCAGGAAATTTTGGCTTGTCAGGCTTTGCATGCTCGCAAAGGAAGTACCCCAAGTGCGAAACGCAGATTCCGAGAAGCTGGGCGCAAATTTAGAATCATTATTTATAAAATATGTATATGCGAGAATCATAGCTCGCGCTTTGCAGAAATCTTAGGTCGAAAGTCAACAAAAATTTCAGAATTTTTGTCGAATTTCGGCACGAATAGTTGCAACCTATTTTTACCATTTCCTACAAAAAAATAAACTTTTTCCGCACAAAACTAGCAAAGTTAAAACCAAAAAAGTGTTTTCTCCCTGACCCTCCACGCTTAGAGTACTCCCTCGGCGGCAAAGATGGTTCAATATCTCGGTGGCACTTGCAAAGCGCAAGCTAAAACTTTCAGGAATTGATATCTAGTTCATGCCCAAAGAGTGTGCAAAATCTAAAGAAAATCTGGGCGTCGCACTTGGGGTACTTCCCTTGTCAGTTTGGCTACTCCCTCCGAAAAGTAAAGTCGTTGGATATCTCAGCTGCTTCTTCAAACTGCAAGGCAAAATTTTCGAAAATCGAAAAGTGCTTTATTAACAGCACTTGAAGAAAATCGAGGGCAACGCATATGTAAAATTCAATGATTTTTTGGACCTTCTCTAGTAAACAATACATATAATTTTTTTCATATTTTTTACCTGTATTGTCCGGAAAATGAAGACGTCAGTGAGAGCTCCGAGAATTGCTGGAAGCTAAAAAGATTTTTTTTATGAAAAAATCGTTGAAAAAATGTCCAACCAATCAAATTTGTGTATAAAAAACATCATCATCTTACCCTTGTGGCGATCGGAAAACTGACGGTTTGTGAGAGGATATGATTTGCAATTATGAACAATGACATTCCCAATGTCCATAAAACTCCATATAACACTGAGGGCAACACCAAGGATGGATCGACAACGGCTTTTTTCCGGCGAATGCAACAGTAGAGGACGAAATAAATGGTGGAGAAGAAAAAAGTCGAGGAAAAATGGACAAACAAGTAGTCAATCGCTGAAAAAAACTTGTTGTAAATAGTAAAGTAAATACTGTAAATTGCAATAGACTAGATTAAATCGCATATAAAAACAATCTTTATCGAAAAATAGAGCATTTTTTAAAACCGAAGGTAAAGTGTCTACTATATACTATAAAAACGCAAGAAAATGTAATGAAAAGAGGCAAAAAAGGATTTAAAAGAATTTCCCGGACCTTCTAGTGCCCTAATTTATCACTTTCTAGATAAACCCGACATTTTTAGCCCCTTGAAACAGAATGCCAAAAATGGCGGCAAACGGTTTTTCAAACCTCAAACTTGTCAGAATTGGCGCAAGCTGTTGCAAAACAAAATTTTAGAGACTGCGGAAAAGAAACAGCATTTTTTCATTTCTGAAATTTGTAAAATACGGCCAGAACATTTACAATTTTTTTTTCAAATTTCCTTACATTAGGTTTCACAATAAAGTAAAAAATATGATACGAACTAAAAAGCTAAGATTAACTCACCGTGATCCGAAGCGTCCTTTTGGTTGTCCTGAATGTAAACAATTGGAGTCAACATGCATCCATGAAGGAGGCCGAGAGCCACGGCTAGTAAAATGTACCTAAAACAATATAAAATTATATGCGAGAAAAAAGAAAAGAATGCTCAACTTGATTGTAATGTGTTCTACTGCAACAAAATTGACCAAAAAATCGATGAATTAAAAATAAAAAAAAAAATTTTGAAAAAATTTTTTAACTGTAAGTTGAAAAAAATCAACTTACACCATCTTTCTCTTCGTGATAGATCCTCTCTGGCTTTCCGCAGTCTCATCTTCATTCTTTTTGTCCTCCTGCTTATTCCCTTTGACCATGACAAAAATCGCGCCACTGGCCAGAGTCAGCACAAGACCCGCATAATTCAACGTCAAGCTCTTGACCTCTTGAATTTTCGTTCCGAATAATCCAAATCGCGCAATACACCAACCAACAACTATCTGACAAAAAATTGTTCGAAAGATAAAAAAAATAAAGGGAAAAATGGGCGATATTGTGAACCTACCATACCTGAACGGTGGTCCAAATCAGCATCCCAAGGCCAACGCCAAGTTCGCTTTCAATGATCGGAACCGAGAGAACATTGCCTGGAAAGGAAAATAAAGCCCAGTAAAGTAAGTATGCGTATTTTAAAAAACGATGTTGGCGGTAATGCTGGGAAGTACCCCAAGTTTGACGCTCAGATTTTGATGAAAGTTGGCATAAATTTAGAATGATTTTTTGTAAAAAAAATAAAATAAAAAAATAATAAACTAAGAAAAAATATATAAAATTATAAAAAATAATAAAAAAACAAAAAAAAATTGCCGATTTTCGGCACGAAAAGGTTTATGCCTATTTGCTCGCGCTTTCCAGAAACAACCGAGATTTTTACATTGAAGGTCGGCGAAAATTTCACTGTAAAGTAAGTACACGTATTTTAAAAAACAATATTGACGGTAATCCTGTGAAGTACCCCAAGTTTGACGCTCAGATTTTGATGAAACTTGGCGCAAATTTGGAATGATTTTTTGTAAAAAAAAATAAAATAAAAAAATAAGATATTTTTAAAAAAATAATAAAACAATAAGAAAATAACAAAATTATAAAAAATAATAAAAAAAATTGCCGATTTTCGGCACGAAAAGGTTTATGCCTATTTGCTCGCGCTTTGCAGAAACAACCGAGATTTTTACATTGAAGGTCGGCGAAAATTAGACAATTTTTGCCGAACTTCGGCACGAAAAGTCGTATGCCTATTTCTACTGTAAAGGATAATGTTTCCCCAAAAAATCAATTTTTTCCTCGCGAAACTAGCAAAGTTATGGCCAAAAAGTGTTTTTCTCCCTTCCCGCTCTCCACGCTTAGTGAACTTTCTCGGCGGCAAAGATCGTTCAATATTTCGGTGGCGCCTGCAAAACGCAAGCTAAAACTTTCAGGAATTGATATTTAGTCTATTCCCGACGCGTGTACAAAATTTAAAGAAAATATGAGCGTTGGGGTACTTCCCTTGTCAAAAGAGAAATTTCAAATCAAATTTTGAGCAGATATCTCCTCAAAAAAATTTCCCAATTTGCATGTAATCTTACCCGTGGCATACAAAAATCCTCCGAAAATGGCGATCCAATTGAACGGAGGGAAGTCGCGGATAATATTGATGACAAAACCAACGCAAAACACGACTGCGCATTGAACCCATTGGACGAAAAATCCTGAAAAAATACGTTCAAATAACAACGTCAAAAAAGGAGGGCAAAAAAAATTCATATTGAAAAAAAACTCACCATCTTTGCACTGATATCTTCTCAATGGAATAAACATGCCCCCAAATGAAACACAAGCCACAATCAGCAGGCCAAAGCCAAGCAATTGGTCGCCAAAGGCTGGATCTTTATCAGCCATGTCAGTTTGTCAGTATCTGCAATTTTTTGACCATTACTTTAAAAAAAAAACTTTAAAATTAAATTCTAATGACTTCAAAAATCCGCGGAAATTCATAAGAAAATGTTCCAAATTCTACGTTAAAATTTTGATGAAATTTGGCAGAAATTCAGAATATTTTTTTCTAAAATACCCGCGAGAGTCCGATTGAAATTGAAATCGAACGAAAATTTGTAGCGAATATTTTTTACGAAAACTACTGTACCTATTTTAATGGTAATTTTTCTATAAAAATCTGCTTTTCTTGCAAAGCTGGCAAGTATATATATAAGAGTAAGAAATAACGCACCGTTCGTTCCAAAGCAAAACGCCAAAAACGCTTTCCTGACATTTTTTTGAAAAAATAGAATGGAAAAAAACAGACCGATATGAGAAAAAAAGTACGGAAAAGCAAATTTTAGCGTCTTTTTCAAAATCCCCAAAACGGTCTTATTTTGTAATATTAGGTTTAGAAGTATGACTTTGCCGTTTTTTTCTGCTGATCGTTTTGATCATAGCAAAAAAATTTTTACCCTAAACCTTATTCAATTTTATATTCTATAATATTATTAGTTACGAGTTGCTTCGGTAATTTGGTCAACTTTTCAATCCACCAAAGAAAAAATTTGGCTGTTTTGAAGCCGTCCAAATATCAACCCAATTTTTGGCATCATTGTGTTTAGCGAAGCGCTGCTGCCTCAGATCGTGAGCTATCGGGGGAAATAAGTGCTTATCTGAAAGCTCGTTGTCCGTAGAGTATAGCGGGTGAGGTAGGGCCTCCCATCCTAGCTGTTCTGTGGTGTCCTTGACCAGTTTTTCAACATGGGTTCTAGCGTGATCATGCAGCAAAATAAAAATTGGTCATTCCGCCCGCTTTAATCATAGCTCTCCGTTCAATTCCAGCGACCGCTGTTTTCAACGGAGGCCAATAACCGTTTTACCGGGTAGTAAGAGCTTACAATGAAGAACATCTCCATAGGCGTATTTCAAAAGTCTATGTTTACTTCAACAATAAAAGAAAAAAACAAAGCTTTCCAGATCATAAAAAAATTCACTAATGTTTTACTTATTCGTTTGAATGGTTGATAAGAACCTGGCGGGAGCAAAAAGACTACAATTGCCATTAGAATTACAAGTGTGTTGTGTTTTATCCTAATAAAATTTTAATATCATTCAATTTTTTTTGATGTTAATGCATCGCCTGGGAAATGAATATAAATCGAATCATTGTAAAACGAATTTTCGTAGGGCAAATAGGGCAAAACTTGCGTATTAGCAGCAATTTCAAAGGCCGAAAAACCATATATTCTTTTGATTATCTATAGTAAAAACTAGGGTTATAACAAAAGGCGTATTTTAAAAACTGAAGGAAGCAAAATCTTTTTTCTTTTTTTGTAACAAACAGCACTAAAAGTTAAAAGAATATCCCTCGATAAACGATTAAAACCGCGATCAAAAAATTTGTATTTTAGTGGGGAAAACAAACCGGATCTTTATTATTTGCACAAAAAATCGGAAAGGAAAAAGCGAACCCTATTAACACATAGGAGCGCAATAAAGGGTTCTGACATACCACGAGAGAGATATGATTCTCTTTTCTGTTTTTTTATCACTTATGACGAGAGCAAATTTCATTTTGGAAGTTCATCGGGGAAAAAAGAGTGACAAATGAAAATCGAGCATGGTCTTTTTAACGCTTTTCTTTAAAAAAAAAGAAAAACAATTGAATGATATTTGTAAAGAAAATGACGATGCATAGGCGCCAGACGTCTACCAGACGTCCTTTTACTCACTTTGAATCGATTGAAATCAAACAAAATGTCAGGAAAGAATTTTTCGTGGGGTTTCCCGGCCAAAGAGTATTTTTCTCGGAATTATTTTACTTTTTTGTCAATTTTGACACTTCATTTGGGCGAAACTCAAAAAATGGGCGCGAAGACTTTTTTTGACTTATTGCTTTGTCAACATGATATAAACAACGCACGTCAAACTGAGATAAGCTAAAACGGTACGGTGAATGGATTGACAATTCGCCAAAAAACACGCGAAAAAACGTTTTGTCGGGGAAGAAATGGGGAGCTTTTGGGGCGAGAGAGTACGCTTTTGCGTGTCTTTTTTCTCTCTTTCTCTGCGAAATCAAGACGAAGTGTATAAAACCAATAGCGAAGAGTCTATTCCGCTCCCCGGACTCCTCAGTTTGACGTGCAAGGTCTTTTTCGATAAATCTCACCATTTTCACGCCTTCTGATTTTTTTTCAAAACAAATTTTGACCAGTTAAAACCAAATATTTCAAATATTTTTCCGATAAATTTTTGGGTAAAAAGCCAAGTTAAAGTGTTCCTTTCTTTTCCGTTTTACGTGAATTGCAAAGCAACCGAACCTTCACACCTCAATGTTGCACCAAAGTAAAATTCATCGACTGAGAAACAATGAAAAAGTGGCTTGAAACAAACATTGTTTTGAAAAAATAAAAATTTCAAAAGCATCCAGGTAGTCTTTCCTTTATTTTTCTGATCAACGATTAAATATTAATTTTGAAAGACGATAGTTAAGAGGATTTCCAAAGCCCAGTAGAACTATTTACCCTACCCGTGAAGGGTAAATAGCGAACAAAATAAGCCTACATAATGGGTATCACCAAATTTCGACTTTATTTTATACACCTATTGATCAATTCGAAGATTTTCTTGTCGAAAAATTTTTGTGGATAAGCTTTGTTTTATCTAGACATGGCTAGTGGGCCGAACGAGTTTTAAAGGCCCCGGGGCCGGGCCGACCTCTTCCGGCCCCCGGGCGGGCCGCGATTTTCGGCCCGGCCCCCCAGCCATGTCTAGTTTTATCAGTCTGTCGGGAAAATAATGAACACTTTGTCGCATCGAAAATAGCATCACTACCAAGGAAATGAATTGCATAGTTGCAAGAAAAAATAATTTTGTACTTCAGCGATGCGATTGGCGCAACGACATTTGAAAATATAATTTTTTGATTTTTTTTCACAAATACTTGATTTGGGGGTTTCGACCACGCTGATTATGAAAATCTCATTTATTTTTTTGATTTGAAAGCAGCACCATCGAAAACCCCTAAATCGAATATTCATGAAAAAAAGTTCAAAAAATTACAATTTTACAGTACTACTTAAGAAAAAAGAGTACTCATCCAAAAAAAATGAATGTCATTTTCGAAATCAGCACCCTCGATTATCCTAGTTTCGATAATTGCATTGAAGAAAAATAATAATTTTCGGTTTCCTCAATCGTCCCAGTTCCGTGCACATTATTTTCCAGACAGACTGAAAGAAAGCTTCTTTGAATGCATTTCATGAATTTTTTTTATTACACCTGATGAGGTTGCTTACAATTAGCCATAAATTCAAACAATAACATAGCAAATCTTACAGTACAGTCATTCCCAAGCAATTTCAAACAGAAGATCGCCTTCAAAATGTTACTCGATTTTTTTTCCAACTCAACACATAAAATATGTAAATTTGTTCCTTTTATCATATTTTGTCGCTTTTGTTGAGTAAAAGAAAAAAAGGAAATTTTTATGGGCCTGGCAAAAGTCCCTTCTCTTTTTGGCCAAACGGAATTTTCGGCGCTAAATTGAAACAATCAAGCAGGGATTCGTGGCCATGTTCTCTTCTGTTTGCTCTTGTTTCGTGTTGCGGTTTGCTTTTGGGAAATGTTTTACATATGTATAAAGAAAAAACGTTTCTATTGCAACTATGTAAAACGAGATTTTTTGCTTGAATTTTTACAGGGACAGTAGCCTAAGTGCGACGCTCAGATCTTTATGAAACTTGGTACAAAATTAGAATTTTTTTTAAAAAATATATGAAAGAATCCGAGCTCGCGCTTTGCAGAAACCACCGAGATTGTTAGATAGAAAGTCGACGAAAATTAAGACTTTTTGCCAAATTTCGGCGCGAAAAGTTTCTTGGCGATTTTTACCGTAAAGGGTAATGTTTCCACAAAAAAACAATTTTTTACACGTGAGACTTGCGAAGTTACGGCCAAAAATCGTTTTTCTCTCTGGCCGCTCTCCGCGTTTAGCGTACTTTCTCGGCGGAAAAAATTGTTCAATATCTCGGCTTCGCCTTCAAAGCGCGAGCTAAAACTTTTTTTTCGCAAAGTGGTTGCCCGCAAACGTGGGCCCGTTGTTTTTTAGTTGTAAAATACGTCTTGCCGAGTGCTAGTATTAAATTTTACCTCACAATGTACAGTGGGGGACCTTTTCCAGTGGCAAAAAACGTATTTATAATTTTGCATCCGGGAGGTATCAAAAATGTGGCAAAATGCCTCCCCCTCCAAGTGAAAAAAAAAACTTTGTTTTTTAGGGGGGTGGTTGAAATCGGAGTTTTTTTACTTGGACAGGGAAGCATTTTGCCACATTTTTGATACTTCCCGGATGCAAAATGGTGTGTTTTTTGCATCCGGGAGGTATCAAAAATGTGGCAAAATACCTCCCACTTCAACAAAAAAAACTCCGTTTTGAAATGCTCGCCCTTCCCCTCACAAAAAGAGCGGCGCACGTCAAACTGGGATAACCTAAAACAGTCCGGTGAATGGATTGGCAATTTGCCAAAAAAAACGCGAAAAAAAGTTTTAGCGGGGAAGAAATGGGGAATTTTTGGGGCGAGAGAGTACGCTTTTGCGTGTCTTTTTTCTCTCTTTCTCTGCGAAATCAAGACGAAGTGTAAAAAACCGATAGCGAAGGGTCTATTCCGGCCCCAGACTCCTCAGTTTGACATAAAAAAGCCTTTGAAATCGGAGTTTTTTCACTTGAATAGGGAGGCATTTTGCCACATTTTTTATACTTCCTGGATGCAAAATTATACGTCCTTTGCCACTGGCCCCCAACTATAGATCACAAATTTTTTTTAAAAAGTTTTTTCTCGAAACATTTGTTCTGCCCCTCTGCAAGTCGCTGTTTTGCAAGTTCGGAAAGCCTTGAATGTCCCCGCGATTAAAACGTAACAACCTTTATTCCCGTTTTCCGCAGCTTTTGTATCAAAAGGTCAGTTGTGAACAAGCGGAGGGGAATAAAAATGAAATTGCGATTCGGTGCGTTCGCTAAATGTGATTCGGGACATTCGAAGCGTGTCCGAGAGTCGGCGAATTTGTTTTTCGGCGGCTTTTCAAATTTTTATGCGTTCCGAAAATTTGGGGGAGAGCTTGTAAAATACGTTGGGTTGAATTTTGGATGTTCGTAAAAATTTAAAAAATATGTTTTTTTCAAAATTAAATTAAAATTTAATTTAAAATTTATTAAAAAAGTTGAAATTTTCCGACTGCCTTTTTTAATTTTCCGTTTCCGACCCTCTGGGAATTTGTATTCGCACTTCATTTTTGACTTCCAACATGATGAAGAGGATGTGAAAAACATTTTTTTATTCGTACTCAATACAAAAAATCTTGTCTTATAATGTTTTTTATGCTTTTTTATTTTTAATTTTTTAAAATTTTTCTTTTATTTTTTTTTTTTTTTTGGCTATGAGAATCTCAGATGATGATGAATATAGGTCACATTTTCCAATTTGTTTGTGATTTTTCAAAGATCCTTGATACTGTGATTTATTTACTTTAGCGACTAAGCCAATCTCAGAGGGAGTGTTCCAAATAAAACCCTCTATTTTTCCAAATTTTGGGCTATAAACATCCCTAAGATTTTCAATTATGTGCCTGTTCCTGATACGGTAAAGCTATTGAGCAAACTTTTTCTTGAGAGAGACGGCTGGATACAAATCGTTTATCATTCATACCTACCCGTTTCTAGCACAGTAACTTTTTATGGAGGAATTGACTACATCTAACTGAGCCTGCAGGGTTCGTTTCTGCAAAGCGCGAGCTAGGAGTTTTGCATATATTTTTGAAAAAAGTATTCTTAATTTGTGCTAACAGGGGAAGTACTCCAAGCGCGACGCACAGTTTTTGATGAAACTTGGCACAGATTTAGAAAATTTTCTTCTAAAATATGTGCGAGGATCCTAGCTCGCGCTTTGCAGAAACAACCGAGATTTTTAGATTGAAAGTCGGCGAAAATTTGAGACTTTTTTGCGAATTTTGTAATGAAAAGTTTCATGCCAATTTCTACCATTGAGGGTAATGCTTCCACAAAAAATCAAATTTTTCCGCACGAAACTGCCAATGTTATGGCCAAAAAGCGTTTTTCTCTTTGACCGCTCTCCACGTTTAGCGTGCTCTCTCGGCGGCGAAAATCGTTCAATATCTCGGTGGCACCTGCTAAGCGCGAGCTAAAACTTTCAGGAATTAATATCTAGTCCATACCCGACGTGTGTGCAAAATTTAAAGAAAATCTGGGCGTCGCACTTGGAGTACTTCCCTTGTTAGGCTAAAAAGTGTTGAAATTTTGAGAAGATGCAAAAATTTCTTACGTAATATGCCGTGAAAATGTTATATTCTATCTTTTTTAAAGTATCATTGAACTCACAAACTCAAATTTTGAGCTCTTTCCGAGTCTACTAAAAGTTCAGCAAAGAAATAAAATAAAAAATTCAAAGAAAAAATCCGCTTCAAAAAATTCAAAAACAACTCAACATCTTTGCTCTTTTATTTTATCACATAATATCTTTATGTTTCTGTTATATTTTTTATATTTTTTTTGAAAGTAAATACATATTTTTGCTTCCAAATTTTTAGCCTTCTTTCTCTAATACTCATTTTCAAATCCCCTCCACTTACCCATCTTCTTCGGCTAAGCCCGGGATTTTTGCGCATTTTCCCAGGTCAAACCGGGGGTTCTGTTTATCCGCCTCTTTGTTTAGTCAGCGCTTCGTATCTGTTCGCCAAAATTTGTTCAAGTCATTTTAACGGGATCTCGAACGGCTCGCGACGTAAGCGATAATCTGCTTGAGGGACTGGTCTATTTGCGCTTGTGTGTCCGAATCTCTGCATAGTGCATTTTAGGGGGCCAAATTTAAAAAATTTTAGCAAGTTTCCATTTTAGGCTCTTCAAAGTTCCTCAATTTTTCTTTATATCTTATTATGGTCATCCTGTTTCCTTTTTATTTCCAAAAAATCTTGCAGCACTCTGTTTTGCCGCATTTCCGCACACGCAATTTGGTTAATTGCTGTGTACGCAATACACGAATTGTTCTGCGGACGACTGCGGAATTAAATATGAAGCTTTTATCCGGGGTTTTATTGGGCCCAATTTTCAAATATTTTATTGGAAATTTTTCAGTATTTTCTGCAAAATTTACAAATTTCACATAAAAAATTTGATTTTTAAAAATTTTATTTTTTGTTATTGACTTTTTAAATTTAGAAATTTTGAATTTTTTTATGTAAAAAATCTCAATTTAAAAAAAAATTTTTTTGGCCGGTTAACCAAAAATTTGCGCACTTTTTGCGCCGCCGAATGAATGCAAATGAACCTCTCTTCTAATGTATTTATTTCACTTTAGGTGGCTAAAATTAAGAGAAGACGGAATGATGGCCGCGTCAAGAAATGGAGAGAGATCCGGCTCGCTCTTACTCATTTCTAATATTTTTTTGACCCAGCTCTGAAGCCTGGAGCTTTTTTTCAGCTTGGGCTTAAAATTTTAATTTTAAAAGGTTTAGGAATATTTTTAATTTAAAGGGGAAGTACCTGAAGTGCGAAACTCAGATTTCCTTTAAATTTTGCACACATGTCGGGCATGAACTAAACATCAATTCCGGAAAGTTTTAGCTCGCGCTTTGCAAGTGCAGCCGAGATATTGAACGATCTTTGCCGCCCAGAGAGCATGCGAAACGCGGAGAGCGGTCAGAGAAAAAAAAAACAATTTTTGCTCATAACTTTGCCAGTTTCGTGCGGAAAAAATTGATTTTTTGTGGAAACATTACCCTCTATGGTAGAAATAGGCATAAAACTTTTCGTGCTGAAATTCGGCAAAAAGTGTCAAATTTTCGCCAACTTTCGGTTGTCTCTGCAAAGCGCGAGCTAGGATTTTCGCATATATTTTAGAAAAAATTGTTCTAAATTTATGCCAAGTTTCATCAAAATCTGAGCGTCGCACTTGGGGTACTTCCCCTGTTAGATTTTTTTAATTTGCCAAGTGCATATTTACTAATTTTAAGTATATTTTTCATCATCAAAATAAAAAAAAGTAAAAATAATGATCAAATTGAAGTATATTTTTACCGGACAAAAATTTTTTTTCATCTTTTAAAAATTTTGTTTTGAAAAAACCCAAAAAGTCTGTAAAAATGTTGTTTTCCATAGTAGCTGCAGGACTAGCCATTATTTGCCTTGGAATCCCCAAAGGCAGAGTAATTGCGGAGAGCGATCGAAACGAAAAAAGCGCTTGACCTTGAACGGCCGAAGAAGTTGGACTCAACGACCAAATTATATGCCACATTACTGCTTCTACTGCCATTGAATTTCAAAAAAAATTTTATTCGATTTTATCCACGCTTTGCCGTGCAATGAGGGACCTGATCCAGTGGCAAAAAACGTACCATTTTGCATCCGGGAAGTATCAAAAATGTGGCAAAATGCTTCCCTGTCCAAGTGAAAAAACTCCGATTTCAAACACCCCCTGTTGGCGACTTCATTGAAACCGCCAATTATTTCCCACGAATTTGCATAAAGTCAAAGGACAAAGTCTTCATAAGATCAATTTTCCCTATTCTCAGAAGTCGGTGTCTCGCGCTCCTCTAGTGAGCGGTTGTGTGTGTTTCTCGTGTATTGCCCAATAAATATTCTACCTATTGTCTAAATCGTTTATATGGGGTGCTCGCCTGATCGAAACCGGGCCTCATCGTCGTTTTTCCTTGGAGCAATAAAGGTATCGTTTCTCGTATTTTTGTCTACCACCGGATTGGCCACTCGGTGTCTGTCTTTCAGTTCCCCCTTCCCCGGCCCCTCCCTGTGTTCGGTGTGAGCCAGGGCAGGTTACCCTAGGTAATTGTTCTATCGTTCTCGTTCTCTTCCCTAGACTAGAAATTATACTCCCCGTACAATGTTTTGACCCCCCTCCTAACTCCGTCCAAAGTGTACTAATTCGGACCAAATTTGGTATGTAGTATACTCACAGGCTAGTAACAAAAAATAACATAGCTGGACCTACCTTATAGTTGAATATCAAAATCTAGGGGCAATTTTCAAAAATCACCTTAAAAAATCGAGGAAAAAGTTTTGACCCCCCTTAGAAAACTTTAGATATCGCCAGCGGATGCCACGCAAACTTATTGTAATCGACGTCCCATACCTGAATACAGGTTAATATATGGTTTTCCGTTGAATGCTTCGTTGCATTTGAGTATTCAACGCGTTAAACCGTTTTTGATGTAGACCTGCCCAAAATTGTAAAAATCTTGCCCTAGCGCTTTCCTAGAGCTCTAAATTGGGTTTATATTATGTTCTTTAGACCTGTATTTACCCTCTCCTTTCAATAAAAGTGCATGGTGGCCTGGCGGTGTAGATTCGGCAGATACCCTCTTGTCATGCCCAGCCTTGGTGAGCCATTTACTCTTTGACTCAAGGTCGAGATGTGGTCGTTAGGTCCTCAATGTAATCCTGAGACTCCTAGCTACTCTCATTAATGTAAAATGTTTTGATTTGACACGTTTTGTAATGGGTTTCATTCACCTTAATCTTAAGTTTGCCGTTACTGTAGATGACCCCGAGTACTATTACATCCCCGCCTCCCATTTGGCGTTTCATACGTCTCAAATGAGTATGGTGGGTGCTGTAACGTCTTAAATTACCTGGTCCATCAAATGAAAGCCGTTTTTGGTGGCTAAAAATCCATTTGAAAAACACGGGTTTTTCGTTAAGGTGCAGATCGGCGAAGTTGCGCCTGCAAACCATATGAGACCGTGTCAGCCGGAGTTTATTCTTTGTTTGAGAGTAACTAGGAGTCTCAGGATTACATTGAGGACCTAACGACCACATCTCGACCTTGAGTCAAAGAGTAAATGGCTCACCAAGGCTGGGCATGACAAGAGGGTATCTGCCGAATCTACACCGCCAGGCCACCATGCACTTTTATTGAAAGGAGAAGGTAAATACAGGTCTAAAGCACATAATATAAACCCAATTTAGAGCTCTAGGAAAGCGCTAGGGCAAGATTTTTACAATTTTGGGCAGTTCTACATCAAAAACGGTTTAACGCGTTGAATACTCAAATGCAACGAAGCATTCAACGGAAAACCATATATTAACCTGTATTCAGGTATGGGACGTCGATTACAATAAGTTTGCGTGGCATCCGCTGGCGATATCTAAAGTTTTTTAAGGGGGGTCAAAACTTTTTCCTCGATTTTTTAAGGTGATTTTTGAAAATTGCCCCTAGATTTTGATATTCAACTATAAGGTAGGTCCAGCTATGTTATTTTTTGTTACTAGCCTGTGAGTATACTACATACCAAATTTGGTCCGAATTAGTACACTTTGGACGGAGTTAGGAGGGGGGTCAAAACATTGTACGGGGAGTATAGGTTCTAGGATAGTTCTCGTTTCCCATTGCCGTATCGATTTTCTCGTTTCCTATCGTTTATCGTTTTCCCCCTAGTAAAGTCTCTAGGCTCCTCTTGTTCCCTTTCTCCAAGTCAATTTTCCCGACTGGACAATCTCTTGTAATTTTCCCGGATTCCAACACAAACTTATTCCCTAGTCCTGTAGACCCTTCACCAGGCCATGAACCATTCGTCCTTTGACAGTATCTACTTAACTAGTGCCGACATTCTATCCTCCCCATTGTTCTCTCGAAATGCGTGGCAGCTCCATCTTGACTATCTACGTCAATACGGCGATCAACCGACCAATGACGCTCGTGATCGAGAAACATTCAAGGTCCTAGGTAGAACACAGGTTTTCCAAAACCTCATCCAAATATGCCGCAAGATTCATGTAGTTTATGGCACTACTCTACCAGATATCCTCGAAGACTTATCCCGACCTCTCAACCAGATAAATGACCCCACTATTTCCCCTCAGGTGACCTTTGACCGTTTGAAATTAGTTTTAAGTGAGCTCCGTCAATTTGAGAAACAAGCAAATACCCTCCTAGGAGAGCTCAGCGATGTCTGTTACTCCAACAACGTTCCTAACGAGTCTTTGAATATCTTCTTGTCATCCATTGAGAGGCCTATCATGTCAGCAATAATTAAGTATTGGAGCAATAGTTGTAAGGAAAAAATAGCTGTCCTTGAAGAATCCTTGGATCCACGAAACTCCCACAAGTTCGAAACCATTTCTCCTGTTACCCCTCCAAAGCTCTCAAATCTCGTTCCGACTTTCTCTTCTTCCCCAATTCTTCCGTTAGGTCTTCTTCCTCCCATGAATTCTCCGCCGAAGCGATTAGGTATCGATCTGGCAAAGGCCAAAGTTCCCCGTTTCACTGGTCGAAAAGATGAATTCCCCATGTTTTTCGCCTTGCTGAATGAGGTCCTCGACTATAACAGAGATTACCCCGAGACTACTCGCATAGGATTCCTCGTTTCCAATCTTGGCGGTGAACCCTTGACTAGCATTCAGTCAATTCCAATCCGAGCAGGTAGTTTAGCCATCATGTTGAAGTCCCTCCAGGATAGATACGGTGACTCTGAAGATCAAGTCGACCGGTTGATAAAGATTCTCAAGGATAAAAGGCTTTCTGTTCCTCGTACCCATCAAGAATTGACATCGTGGTATTATCAGCTGCGTGATATGAGTGTCTGCCTCCTTTCCTCCACTTCCGAAGCCCAAGAACGCCTGTTTCTCTCTTGTCTGTTCGATTCCCTTCCTTTCAATATTCATGAATCCATAGTTGCTTCCTTCGATCGTTCAGGTCAAAAGGCTACCGGTCAAGAATGTCATCAATGAATTAGGGATCATCGTTAGAACCCGTGAGAAGTTGCTTTTCCGAGCTGGAGACGTTTCTGATCGTCGAGAGACTTGTGACTTCCTCAATCATTCGAATTTCGAACCTCGAGCCTTGTTCAATTCCGCCAGTCCTGATACTCGTTCTTTTCCCCAATCCCGGTCTGACAATACCAGTTTCTTCAATCCCAATCCTAGTCTGACTCTTGCTTCTTGTGCCTTCTGTTCCCTGCCTCATGACTCTGCAAGTTGTCAGATTGTCCAAGATTTCGATTCTCGTCAGCGGATTGTTCGTGAGAATAGGCTCTGCCTTCTTTGTCTCCAACGTGGTCATATCGTTGCTCAGTGCTCTCATTCTCGGTGCTCGAATTGTAACGGTCGACATCATGTTTCTCTTTGTGGTAAATTGTTTCCTCCAAACGAATCGAACTTCAAACCTCAGCCTGAAACTCCTCTGAGTTCCATGAACCCTACCCTGAATCCAGCACTTTCTTGTTTCCCGAGGTCAAACCCAGTCGAATTAGTTACTCCAGAGATACCAATGAGAAGCTTTCGGTTGAATGGAGACCAATAAATTCCGCAATTGCCTTCCCCTACCGTTTCGTACTCTATTGTATCGCATCCTACCGTTTCGCACCCTGTCGTATCGTCTATCGTATCGAATCCTATCGGATCGAAATCTATCGTGTCGCCTATCGTATCGCCTGTCGTCTCGTCTCCTATTGTATCGGATCCTATTGCTTCGTGTCCTCTCGTATCGTCTATTGTAACACCCCCTATCGTATCTGGTTCGAGAAATTGTGTGATTGTTTCGGTAAAATCTTCCTATACTCCCCAAGACTGCTTTCTGAATATTGGAAATCCATCTGATCTCGTTATGGTTCCCCATGTTCGTCATCGTAAATGGCGTCGTAAGAAAATTGTGGATCGAGGGCAGGTATTGCCGCTGGTCAATATTGGGTTCACGAATCTTCCTGAACCCTATTCTCCCTATCATACTCCATCCGAAACTCCCCACTCTTCCCCATCGCTCTCTGGATGTCATTTTCTACTGAATCAATTGCCGATTGAACAACGCACTCGATGCAAACTCAAATTCCTGGACTTAGAACCTTCACATGGACAGCCATTCGAAGATGAATACCCGGACTCCCTCATGACGTGCTCTTGCCCTGATGTACCCAATCCGAACCCGCCAGCCATAGAAGAACCCTATCGATGTGAACCCATGGTCAAGGAAAGAAGAGGAAAAGTGGGCATGTTGGCGACTTCATTGAAACCGCCAATTATTTCCCACGAATTTGCATAAAGTCAAAGGACAAAGTCTTCATAAGATCAATTTTCCCTATTCTCAGAAGTCGGTGTCTCGCGCTCCTCTAGTGAGCGGTTGTGTGTGTTTCTCGTGTATTGCCCAATAAATATTCTACCTATTGTCTAAATCGTTTATACCCCCCTTCAAAACAGTTTTTTTGACTTGGAGAGGGAAGCATTTTGCCACATTTTTGATACTTCCCGAACGCAAAATTATACGCTTTTTGCCACTGGATCAGCCCCCCCCCCCACGGTATTTTAAAAACCAATGAAAAAGTGACGATAACAACTTTCTTTTTGCCCACTTTTATACTATAGTATATATACATACATAGTGTGACTGTCTCGTTCTCCAAAGTGTCAGATATTTTTTCTTCGGATTCTCAAATTTCATTCCGCAGGCCTTCGGAATCCGCCCTTTCTCAAACATTTTCCCATTCGGCCAAAAATGAAGATGCCCGTCTTGAAAAGGAGTTTTTTCGAGAGCAAAACTTATGGCCGGCGGTCAGTTTATGAAAAACGTTTTTATGAAAAAATGAATTATTTTTTGCGGGAAGAATTTCGCGGCAAAGAGGAAAGGGGATTTATAATATGTATATTATTTACTATTAGTCGTATTTTGTGATTGTAACTTTTTTTGTGAAAACTTGTTTCCTTCATATTACAAATTTTCAAGAAAAAATTTAAAAAAGATATTCGGATTCTGGTGTTTTTTATGAGTAAGGTAACCAAGATGTGACCCATCAATTTTGGCAAACTTTGACACAGGTTCACAATGGATATAATAGTAGAACCTCCAGGAACTTTAGGCCGGAAATCACGGAAAATTGCTGACCATTTTGTGGTTTGGATTCGAAAATATGAGGACTTGTTAGTGTATTATTATATATATAGGATTAACATATAGGATTAAAATCAAGGTGAAAATTTTCCCACTAACAGTGGAAGTACCCCAAGTCCGACGCTCAGATTTTGATGAAGCTTGGCCCAAAATTAAAACAATGTTTTCCAAGATATATGCAACAATCCTGGCTCGCGCTTTGCAGAAACAACCGAGATTTTTAGATCGAAAGTCGGCGAAAATTTGACAATTTTTGCCTTATTTTGGCACGAAACCTTTTGTGCCTATTTCTACCACAGAGGGTAAGGTTTCCACAAAAAAATCAAATTTTTTGGTCGAAAATAACAAAGTTATGGCCAAAAAGTGTTTTTCTCTCTGACCGCTCTCCGCGTTTAGTGTGCTCTCTCGGTGGCGAAGATCGTTCGATATCTCGGTGGCACCGGCTAAGCGCAAGCTAGAACTTTCAGGAATTGATATTTAGTCCATACCCGACGTGTGTGCAAAATTTAAAGAAAATCTGGGCGTCGCACTTGGAGTACTTCCCCTGTGAGTATGTTCATAAAGACGAATTTGTATGAGCTATGAAATTATTTGTTATAGAAAGACTTCATTGTACGTGAGCTTGTTTTACAGCGTTTTCATTTTACTATAATACCCATGTTCTTCCCCAAAAAACATTGCAAACAATTTAATCCCTTGCCCTTTGACTCGGCATGTTCTCCGTCCCTGTTTCATTGTCATCTCCCTCTCTCTCTCCCACTATTTCCCCTCTTTATTGGCCGTACTAGGAACGGCCGAACATGTAGGCCCATTTACTCCTGGTTTTTTTACATTATACTCTGAAAATTTAACTTTCAGGCTCCAATTTCCTCCCCGAATAATTGCGTGTTTTATTGACCCCCGACGCAAAGCGCAAACATTATTTGCAGGTGATTACGAGCTGATTTTTCCCTATTTATTTGGCCATCGCGCTCTTATCAGTGAGAATTTATGATGATCGACGGGACAGTCAATGTTTTTATTGGGAAGTGAGGGAGGTCTGAGAATACGATAGGGTTTTTTGTGGGAGTTTAAGATCATAGGCACCTTCTGAAGCCAACGTTTTGATGCCGGAAGAGCTTGCAATAAATTGAAAATTTTTTTCAAGCTTTTAAAGTAGTGTCCTAAAGATGATTTTTATTAGGCTGGATATAAAGTTATGACCATTTTCTTGCAAAAGTTTGAAGTCAATTATTTTCTAGCTCAGATCCCTCTTTGTTTAAACATACTTGTAGACTAATAGAAGGCTCATCGAAGCTTCATCTGGAGTACACTGCGAAACCTTACGGCATAACCGAGATTTTCTATTGCTAAAAACTCAGAAGTGCCCCGATTTTGGCAGGGCACGAAGCAACTCAAGTCATGCCCCTTTGACAGCCACTGATGGTCTCGGATTGGTGTTATTAGAATAATTAAGGGTCGTAGAAGACGCTGACACAGCATCGTTACTAGGTAGCGGAGACGATTTCTTAATTTCTCTTCTCTGATGTTTTAGCCGGAGGCCGGTATGCTACTGGTTTTTGGAGTTTACTGTCCCCATCTTACACTGCGGTATGCTAGTCAACTCCGAAAAATGTATCATTGAAGCTTCACGAATTTTAGAATATTATGGTCATAACTTTTCTCCCAGCCTAATAGAATTGGCCGAAACTTGTCCATGTTCGTCGTCGACCCGGCTTTCATCATTTTATGCACTCTTTTGTAAAAAAGGCCCTTGAATATCTCCGCTTCACTTGCAATGCGCAAACTAAAATTTCTCAGGACAAATCTATGGTCTTTCTAGAGTATCTATGCCAAATTTGAAGAAAATCGAAGCTTTCAATTTGAAGAAATGACCTTTACATTCAAGCTGCCTACCACAACATAAAAATTTTTTTGCTCCATTTTCATTTCCTTTCCACTGGTTCTACTGCGTCTAAAAACATCTCAAAATTGATTAAACCTCCGTTTTATCTCCTCTCTACCCCAAATAACTTTGATTTCTCTCCCATAAAAATCGGAATTTTACGGCATTTTGATGGGTCTAAAAAAAAACAAGTATTCATAGGGTTTGTGGTTATACTTTTGTTTTGCTCCGATTGACTTGATTTTTGGTGTGGGGGTTCTTTTAGCTGCTCTCTTTGAGTATTTGAAAAAAATTTTAAAAATTTTCAATTTTGAGTGACCTATGACGTCATGAAAGGTCGAAACTTTGAGTCTCTGTATCTCGCTTCGTTTTACAGCTACCGACTTGATTTTTGGTTTCATCGCGTATGGTACATAATGGGACAATCACTGTCGAGATTTTTTCGAAATTTCAAAATTTACGAAAAAAATCTCAAAAAATGACCTTTTTTCGTAAACGTTCGACGCGTCCAGCTTTATTGAAATGCAAGCTTCTACAGGTCCATATCGGGAAAGCAAATTCATAACTAAGAGATATCTCGATGTATGTGTAGATACGGCCATGTACAATGTTACACTTCCAGAAAACCCCGTCATGATGACGGATTTTCTGGATTTTTTCGATTCCATTGAATTCTACGTACCAAACTTCCTATTAGGTCGTGTCTTTCTTTTTTGTACTTTACTTCGTATTTTAGCTATGGCTTACTGTAAAAAATACGATTTGCACAGTGCAAAATTCAAAAAAATCGTTCTCGGCTCCCAAGTCGAAATTCAAAAAAACGGCTCGCGGATCTTATTTTTTTTACTCGAAGATTGTCCCAAAATTTTTTCAGAACATTCTACGTAGCCATCGTTTCAGAAAGTGTGCATACTTGAAAACGCAATTTTTCGAAATTTTTGACTTTTTCGATTTTTCAAAATTTTCGCTCTGATGTACAACAACGATTTCAAAAATGTCCAACAATAGATTATAGAACTCGAAGGGCTCTACAAATTACCCGCTTACATCGTCTTCGTATCTTTGAAATTACGGCCCCCAAAGCGGCCGGAAATTTCGGTCGATTTTTGGTGCACCGTGCGAAAAAAATCGCCCTCAGGGCAATAAGCGGAGTTGAACAAATTGATCATATGGGTGCTATAGGACACAAAATGAACTACCATCGTGCCAAGTTTCAGCTTTCTACCTCCAATATTCCGTGCGCACCGTGCGGTCGAAAAAAAATTTCGAAATTTCGGTCAAAATTCGGCCCTGAGGGCTTGGAATCGAATTTTTTCGGATTTTAATTTCGTCAATCGTATTCAGCACACTGAACTGCTACAGAAACAGGTATCGATTCCTAAAATACGCACAGGTTGAAAAAGCAGTATTCGAATTTCCGAATTTTTGGATTTTACTTATTTTGACGAAAGTTACTATAGCTCGGGAACAAGGTCGAAATTCAAAAATCGGCTCCACGCGTGCAGTAGATAATTTTGTTGCCTTGGTATAACCGTTGAAATCTGAACCGTGTGGTAAGCCCCTAAGGCCAAATCGTGCAGCGACTTTTTTGACCAAAAAATTTAAAATTTTTAAAACCGTCAAAACTCAAAAATTTGCAACTAAAATTCGTCTAAAAGTTACATATTCAGAATCTCCATGTCATTTCGGACATAGTCGTATCTTTTTTCCCGGTACTTTTAGTGCAACAAGTGCCGGTTTTGAAAAAACGCCCACTTTCACGACCGAAAACACAGGAAAAGAGCGCGGCAAAGAGAGAGAGCGGGCAGAGAACCGCTTCCCTCTTCGTTTGGCGGGAGAAAAGAGATAGTGAGAAAGGTGTGGTGGGTGGTTAGACAAAGGTTTTCTCTTTCGATTCCGGTCAGAGATAAGACGGAGAGACTGGTGAGTGTGAGGAGGGTGGTACAGAAACTGTCATCATGACACGTCATGACGGGATTTTCTGGATTTTTTCGAGAAATTTTTGTAAAATTATTTTTTTGGTCCTGGATTCTCGGGATTTGGCCGTTTTAGGGCCAAATTTGACGGGGATTTCGGGAAAAATATTATGTAAGGATACTTTTGAGTGCTGAGTCTATTTTTTCGAGCTTTTAGTTGATTTTTCCTTATTGTATGAGCTTCTGATCAAGTTTTGGTGGAAGGAGGATTATTTTAGGAAACAAAATGTAGTCTCGCGGCGGCCGTAGGCCGTCGCCTCATGCCGGCGGGCTCTTTAATCGGGCTTAGCGATCTGGGGCTGACCTGAGCTTAGCGATTAGGGTAAGCTTTGCGATCTTAACTTCTCGATCTAAAACAAAGTCGGCTTAGCGTTTTGAACGCCAAAAGTTGCTACTAGGCTCAGTCTAACGCGTAGCGTTTTCCTGCCGCGGCCGGAGGCCGTCGGCAAAGCTTTGGCGAGCGTTTCTTTCGCAAAAGCGACTTTTCATCACAATTTATCTTCAAAAATGGCTCAAATCGCGCGCAAAGTTGCCTTTATCCGCAGAGCTGCCCGAGAGACGTGAGCAGCCGCAGGTTGCGAAGTCTCGAGCCCTAGTCCGCCCCCTTTTTACTCGAAATGATTTAATTTCGTTTCGAACCGCGCATCCGTTTCACGCGTCGAATTCGTCGTTAAAGCAGTCGGTACTTGACTTTTAATGGCTTGAGGGTGTGGGATTAAGCGCTCTGTGGGGGAAGATACAGAAAAGATCCATTCAGTTGAATTGTGTTCAGCTGCGCGGTGGGTTGGGGAACATGGAGAAGGAGGGTCGAGGTTTGGGTTGATAAAATTGAGCGAGTTTTTTTTTGTTTTTAGTTGTAAAATACGAACCTTAAGGGTCATGAGCAATAAAATCAGAGGTCAAGAGATAGGTCTGTTGTCAGGTGAGTTACTCTAAATGCTACTTTTTTATTCGCCTGAAAAAACAAGGGTCATTTTTCAACGATAACTTTTTGAATCTGGCTTGAACAGAGTGCTATTAAAAAAAACTGTAAAATCGGTTTTGTGGCCGTGTGAGGCCCAAATTATCGATTAGTTTCAGCGAAATCAAAGTGTCACGACACATAGTAAAAAAATTTTCGTTTCTGTAAAATACGATACAACAATTTCTCTCGATTTTTAATATATATTATATTAGGTCGTCCAGAAAATTCGTTGGTTTTTTCATTGCTTTGTTTTACAAGGATTGTCTGTTGTTTGGCAAAAGGTATTTATATACTTATTTGATACAGCCAGTATTGTAGAGGAGAAGAAACTGTATCAAATAAATATATTCCATTTGCCAAAGAACAAACAATCCTTGTAAAACAAAGCAATGAAAAAAACGAACGAACTTTCTGGACGACCTAATAAAAATACATAAAAAACCTACAGTTTCTGGATTTATACATATACAGGGTGGCCAGAAAAAACGGAAACTTTTTTTCATAGGTCCTGGCGCGAAAATGTTTAGGTTTAGCGAAATCATTCTTTTACCATTAAATTCTCCGTGTTCTTCTGCCCTAGTACTTCGATTTTCATGGCCATATCGATTATTTAACATGGCTTTTTTGTATGTCAAACAGAGGGACCTCGATTTTGGACATTTTTTTGGAGCTGTTTGAATTGTTAATTTGATCGGTATGTAAAGGACCTTGTGTCGAACGTAATCACTCAATGCAAGCGGCTTGACAACGACAGTGAGCGTCAGGAAAGTGTTAAAAAACGCACCGACAGCACTTCTGCCAGCCGCAAGATCATCAAAAGCAAAATTAGCGATTTTCCAAAAAAATCGCTCGTAAAAACGGCATCAGCGATCGATCCATCTACCAAATATCCAAAGATAAGCCCAAACCCACCCCATACAAGCTGCAAAAATTCCAGCTCTTCAAGGCTTACAACAAGCGCGTACGGCGCAGAGATGTCGGAAAACTCAAGAGTCGCGCCGCTGCTCTTGGATGAGAGAAATGGACGAGAAATAACCCAACGTTGCAACGCGCTGGGCAAGCTCACAACCACAAGGATGATATCATTTGGACTGTTAGGTGCCAAGGAGCGTTCGCTTTTTTCTAATACCGTCAAAACCCGATCCGTGATGGCCTGGGGCGAAATTTTGCGCCAGCGGCAAGATATCCCTGGTTTTTGCAGATAAACCGGTCAAAATCAACCAAAAAGTCTACTAGTGACATTCTGGAAGTTGCCGTGCTTCGTGAGCTCAGTAGCATTTTGTCGATGCAAATTTAGCGTTCTAACGAGAGTCAGCTCCGTCTCACGACGAAAAAAAGGCTCGGAACCAAGAATGGGACCGATTTTCCCGACTTTGTCCCTTCTGCGAAATGACCGCTTACTCGCTAGATTTGAATCCAATGGGCCTGTACTTTTTTTCTATGGAAGGTCAGCATCTGTACTATGCGCCACGAAAGTTTGGAGCCGCTATGTAATCGCAACGCCAAGAACGGGGCCGATTTCCTAAAAAAAAGCTGCGGCGTTTTGCCAAAAATTTTAAGTCACGTTTGGAGCTCTGTATCGGCGCAATGAGCAGCTGCTTTAAAGCTGACTGAACGTGTTGTTAACAGTGCTCCATGTTACTGATATTGATTATTATTTTTGCCGAATTTGGTTTGTTGAAAAAAATATTGCTACAAATACAAGTTTCCGTTTTTTCTGGCCACCCTGTATACGAAGGTATTACGAAATTTTTAGATTTCCATCTTGAAATTCCTCAAATTATGCTTCCGGCTGTAATTTATCACCCTTCCGAAAGGCCATTACGGCCGATTCCGTAAATCTGAATTATGGCAAGCGCTCAGCTGCTTTTTGGTTTACCTAAAATAACTCCGCTTGCTAATACGATTCCCCAAAAATAAGATTAGAACTTTGTATTGTTCGGAGTTTATTTTATTTTCATTCTCGTTCTCGTCGAGGCTTGCGTGATGTCTCCAGCGGCGAATTTCCTGCACTTTCAGCAATTCGCTTAAGGGCATTCTATTCAAAACGTTTTCGAATACTTGAAAAACAATTTTTTAACCGTTTGGGGGTTATTTTAGGATTTGAAAAATCAAGAAGTGAGTATGACGATCGTATTTTACATGACAAATATTTTTTTGGCCCTAGTTTAAGAAGTTTCCCTAGCAAAATCAGCTTTTGCCAGTGGAATTTTTTAATTTTATTGACAGGGGAAGTAACAACTAAAGCAATATAATTCTTATCGCCATTAGCGTCAAAAATCCTAAATTATACCTGCCGTTTCTTTATCCAATAGGCAATTTCTAGCCGCGATATCTCGATGGACAGCTTCATGAAGTGGACGTATTCCAGTCCTCGGCCAGCTCCTAAAATCATTTTTTCCAACTTGTCCAGGGGCGAAACGCGGCCAGAATTCTTTCTCAGATACCGTAGCAGGGATCCTCCTCGCACATATTCCGTAACAATCACGATTCTGGAAGAAAAAAAAGTTAAAATCCACGTGTTCTCTGGACCTTGGGATTTTTTGATGACTGACAGGGGAGTACCCCAAGTGCGACGGTCAGATTTTGATGAAACTTGGCACAAATTTAGAATGATGTTTTCTAAAATATATGCGAGAAATCTAGCTGACGCTTCGCAGAAACAACCGAGATTTTTGGATCGAAAGTCGGCGATAATTTAAGACTTTTTATCGCATTTCCGCACGAAAAGTTTCATACCTATTTCTACTGTAAAGGGTAATGTTTATGCAAAAAATCAATTTTTTTTCGCACGAAACTGCCAAATTTATGGCCAAAAAGTGTTCTTCTCTCTGACCGCTCCCCAAGTTTAGCGTACTCTCTTGGTAGAAAACATGGTTCAGTATCTTGGTGGTGCCCGCAAAGCGCGAGCTAACAGTTTCAGGAATTGATATGTAGTCTATTCCCGACATGTATGCAAAATTTAAGGAAAATCTGAGCGTCGCAACCTGGAGTACTTCCCTTGTAAATTTTAGTGATTTTTTTGTTGATTTTCTTGCCCAATTTTCATTTATTTCCACATACAATGATTTTACTCTCCCTTTACATTTACTGCATATTACGCAATATATAGTATAATAAATCCGATTTCTTTCTTAATTCCCGACCTCTCTCCCCATTTCATACAGCCTTATTTTGGCCGTATTTACCTGGCCAAGTCAACCGAATATAACTAGAAAAAGCGGGTTTTTGGCGCATTCGAACCGCCAATTTTGTGGAGAGAATTAAAGAAGGACAGGTGCTTTGGACCCTCCAGAAGTGTCTTACCCTCTGTAATTACCCCATAATCTCTCTTGGAGGTATGGATCTGGCCAATTAAGTGGACATACGAGAGCAGATTCGTATGTTTTTCAATATGACCAGGTGAAATTTTCAGGCAAAAGAAGGTTGTTTTCAAGTTTTGTATGAGGTTTTGAGGAAGTTGAAAGGGGGGAATTAATGAGCTTCGGTATTTTTGAACCTACTGTAGAGTAGTGTGGTATAATTTTTGCCCAAAAAATACAAATGTCTTTACAGAATGAAGTCTATTTTGCGTTAGAAATGCGGTATACACCAAAGTTTTTACATAGAACTATAGTAATATCCAGATAAAAAATCGATGTGTAGTGTCGTTAATGGCTATTTAGGAATGTAAAATACGCTCTTCTTATATCAGTCCCTTTATATAAAGGCCAAAAAATTGATTTCGTAGGAGTCAATGTTCAAAAATTCAAAAATCCCGCCTTTTTTGGCATTCTGTTTTAGTCGATTTTTTATTCTGATTTGTGGCCAACCTAGAATACTATGTGTAAAAGACAAAAATTTGTTATATTTGCTATGTAAAAAACCAAATTATTTATCTCTTTAACTGAAAAAATTCAAATTTCTCGCCATTTTTTGCTTTCCGTCTTAGCTGTAGAAATGTTGAAAGAATGAAAAGTAGTGTAAAATACGGGGTCGTAAACCTTCGTAAATGTCTATCAATTTACGTCAATTTCAAAAATTTCCAAGAAAATTCGGGTCTGAGAGATTGAACTTTTTAGCCAAGATATCTTTAATTTTTCATTTCCAATACTTTCTTTTTATTTTTGTCCGATCGACCTTTAAGAATAATGACTTGTAACGAGTAATTTATGAGACAAGACGGCCATTAAAAATGGTGTTTTATTAGAATTTTTGAAATAAAGATGATTTTTATCCTTTTATTTCACTCGTATTTCACAATCATTTTAATGAATTTTAAAACATGCGATTAAGAATTGTTCATTTATTTCGACTTTTTGCCGATCCATGATTTTTTTGTTCAGAAAAAAAACTTTTCTCATCCATAAATCTCCAAGATCATGTCTTTGTGGATTTATGGCCCGAGGACAAGAGGAAGGGAACTCTTTGGAAATGAACACATAAAGGGACAGAATGACCTCAACTCTCTTCTTTTTAAGCCGCTTACTTTGAAAGACCTTCTAAATGAGTCAAAACACTGGAATCGACTCAGGGTTTAGAAGACATGGGGAGTAGATATTTCGCATATAAAAAATGCTAAATCTCTAAATGGTAAATCCTCTTTAAATTATTTAGTTTTTCAAACCATTATCTTCTTGATATTATTAGAGGTTGCAGTATTGCGGAGTTGGACGATTGGGGAAACCGAAAAATATTATTTTTCTTCGATGCAAATGTCGAAATTAGGATAATTGAGGGTGCTAATTTCGAAAATGACATTCATTATTTTTTGATTGTTACTTTTTTCCTTAAGTAGTACTGTAAAATAGTATTTTTTTCAATTTTTTTCATAAATACTCGATTTAGGGGTTTCGAGGCTGCTGATTTCGGAAATCAGGTTCATTTTTTTGACTGTTACTTTTTTCCTTAAGTAGTACTGTAAAATAGTATTTTTTTCAATTTTTTTCATAAATACTCGATTTAGGGGTTTTCGAGGGTGCTGATTTCGAAAATGACATTCATTTTTTTGGTTGTTATTTTTTTCTTAAGTAGTACTGTTAAGTAGTGATTTAGTAATAGAATAAAAGTTAGCACGATTTTCGAAACCAGCACCTTCGAAAACCACTAAACCCAGAATTTTTGGAAAATTTTCAAAAAATTACTACTTAACAATACTACATAAGAAAAAAGTAACAATCAAAAATATGAATGCCATTTTCGAAGTCAGCACCCTCGAAAACCACTAAATCGAGTATTTATGAAAAAAAAATCCAAGAAAATTACTATTTTACAGTACTACTTATGGAAAAAAGTAAAAATCAAAAAAAAAAAAACAATGTCATTTCCGAAATCAGCACCCTTGATTTTTCTAATTTTGACATTTGCATCGAAGTAAAATAATACTTTTCGCTTTCCCCAATCGTCCAGTTCCCCAAGATTGAAACCCATCTACTTTCCCGAAAAAATTACTTTGTTATTGTACCTCTTCTTTACCTCCCATCCTCCTGTAACAATGTTTGTTTACCCTGCGACTTTTCCTTGAGTCCGTTTTTTCGTTTTTTTTGCTATCTGATATTCTGACCTTGTTCTCTCGGCGACATGATTGTCGTATGATCCAAAGGAGATATGTATTTATTTCTTTGGCCACATGTGTGGCGGGGCTTGTTTATTCTCGAGGATTTTGATTTCCTTTCCAGATTTATAATTTCTCGTAAATTTTCTTTTTTAGTTTATGGAAAGGGAAATGTAGAGGGGTGATTTTGAATGGGATTATGAGAGAATTTGTGTGGAAAAGGTCCGGGAAAAGTACATTGATACACTAAAAGCTCAGCTCGCTGTAGAGAGTTTATCATCGCCAGGTTTTTCAAAGCTTTGATCGGAAATTTTTCATTTTTTTCAATTTTTGGTTTTCGAATTTCGTTTTTTTTAGTTGTAAAATACGGACATGGCTATTTGCCAATAAAAAATTATTACAGAATATGGAGAATGAGGATCATTGGTCAGACAAAAAACTCTTTTTGACTACAACTTTCCTAATACTGTCACTAGAAAAAATCGATTTTTTTAACCCTGGACCAATGCATTGGTCCAGGGTTAAAAAAATCATTGCAAGCGGTTGACATTCAAATTCAGACAATTTCGTAAATATCAAATCTTCAAAATTTTTTAGAAAATCTTCTGACGACAATTTTTACGATGATTCAACCGTCTGCATATCGTATTTCACACACATATTTTACTCTAATTTGTATTTTTTAAAATATTCTAATTTTTTTATTATGCAAAACAGTGGGGATTTGATTTACCTTTCCTGGGGGACTGAACTCGGAAAACCCCTAAAAGTGTTTTGTTTTTTGCGGAATTTTTCATCCAAGTTTTTCATAAAGATTCTAAAAAAACTTTTTAAAAAACTGTATAATTCTTGTGCCATGTTCCATAGAAAAGGTCCCTTCTTTCTGGATTTGTGATTCTTCTATTATATTTTTTTGTCTCTTGTTTCTGTTTTTTAACAACATTATATTAGGTTGGGACGAAAGTTTTCCCCTTTTTCTTGTTTTTTTCCAAACAAATTTATTTTGACAGTTGTAACGGGAAACCAAACATAACATCCACCGTCGGTATCCACTACGTATTGCCAACGTTCCGACAAGGATTCAATTGGCGAGCTTAGAAACTGGGGTATTTATAATAAAAAATGTCAGAAAGACCTGTTTTGAGGTCCCCCAAACAATCGAACCGCACATCTCCCAAACGGTAGCTTAGCGATCTGATCAAATGGTAATCAGAAGGTGCCAAGGCTGGGGTGTAGTGTGGGTAGGGCAGCAAAGTCCATGCATTCTCCCTGAATTTTTTGCGCGCGATTTTTGCAATGTGGTAGCAGGCGTTGTCGTGAAGGAGGAACATTTGTTCCACTTTCATCTAGCATTTTCGGCGACGCGGTCCAACTGGCGATAATAATGTTATTTAGTGACAGTTTTACCATCAGGGAGCAATTCCTAATAAATACCTCCCATACAAGTCCACCAATCGCACAACATAACTTTTTTTGGGTGAATTTTGGTTTTGGGGTTGGTTCACCGTGATGATCGGGTTCAAGCCACTGAAGCTTGCGGGTATGGTTTATATACATCACCCATTTCTGGTTCCCTGTAATGATATTGGTCAGCCAAGTCAGCGTGCGGCGGTACGACAAAAATTAGGAGCAACAGTATAAGCCGTGACTCCGAAAGTTCGTGCGGAACAAATTAACCACACTTCCACACTTTTCCCAACCGATGTAAATGGTCCATAATGGTAGTATGGGAGAACCCAAAGAGCTCTCCAAGTTCACGTAATGGCAATTTGGGATAGCTCACGATTAAGCCTTTTAGGGCGTCATCATCTATCTCAGATGGCCGCCAGAACTTGGTCGTCTAACTCCTTTTTTGAACCTCTGGAACCAATACTTGGCCACACCATAAAAGAGGACGTCCTTGCCTATAACATCCTAGACTTCGGTTATATCTTCCATGGGGTTTGGTATTCTGCGATAGTTTTAAAATTTGACGCATCGAACCAGCAACTTTGGGACGGAAATTTTTCCACGTTTGGAGAACGCTATGGGGACGAGTTACATATAAGTCTATATGCTATCAAGTCACCCTTACATAGTCACATGATAGAACTTTCCAGGAAGTTCCACAACTTCCATAACTTTTCCCGAAAATTAAGGGGAAAACTTTCGTCCCAACCTAATACTATTTTCAAATATCTTTTCAACTAATCGATATCGTATTTTACCCTCCAAACACTCTAAATTCCCAAGCCCCATCTTCCCCACCTAAAAAAAAAATTCCCGTTTTGGCCCCACTTCTCGCTCATTTATTCGATATCCAGCCAATTCCCGTTGTTTTCCCGTCTTTCGGCTTGATCATCGCGTTTGTCTCTGTTTGACCTCCTTAAGACGGGGTCGATCTCCTTTTTGTCCGCTTTTTTGGCACTTCTCTTTACCGCTTCTTTATAACGCCGCGCTTTCATGGACCACCATTATTTTTTCGTTTTCAGGACAATGAACCGTTTATTTATGCGATTGGGTCGAAAGGAATGGCGGCCGAGTCAATATTCGAGGGAATTTTGGGATGTTTCACATTTTTTGGGTAAAATACGGGAGGGAAAAGTGGTGTGTTTTTATTTTTGGTGCGAAATTTTGGGGATAGTGAAAAAATAGTGAAATTTTTAAGGGTAAAAATTCAATTTTTTTGGACGAAAAATTGGCCAAAAGATCACTTTTCTCACAATTTTAACAAAGTTTGGTTATAATTTTAATGTTTTTACTAATAAATAACTTATAATATGTTCAATTATTTACCGTAGTAAAAAAATTTTTGAAGTTAAAAAAAAAGTAAAACATCATTTTTGTAATCAAAAATTTTTCTTGAAATTTCGATTTTTTAAATTCCGAAAAAAAATATTTTAGCGCTGACTCGTGTCTTGGCAGATAGTGTAAGATCTTATGATCGAACAAATAATATTTTTGTTTAATCCAATCCTTTACTTTTCCTTTTCTTTGTGAATCAGCATTGCAATCCAACAATACTTTTGCTTCCTTAATAGCAAGGATTTCTACGGTAAAGTAAAAAAATTTTTTTTATTTTTTATTAAAGGGTTTTTGTGTAATTGTAAAATACGGACCAGGACAGTTGTTCTCTTAACGTATATGGGATTCATTTTTGGATTCACAGGGCAGTTTTTTGGAACAATTTTTTTGATGCTCCGTGACACATTTATAAATTAATATAATTGGACAAAAAGTTACAGGTCGAGACATACATATATCACAAAATCGCAAAATTTTCCTGATTCAGAATATGCAAAAGTTAGCTGCCTAATTTTGCTTTGTAAGGGTGAAAAAATCTTTAGAACTTTTCTCGCAGCAAATGGATTTTTGACCAAGTTTTTGCCAACTCAAAGGCCTTTTTTTTGAGCTAAAGTATACCCTGGCATCTTGACAACCCTAAAATATCAAATTTGCTATGTTTGCAAGTCGCTAAAGTCTTAAAAATTGAATTTTCGCCACTTCTCATCATGTTGGAAATTTGGAGAAAATACGATACTTTGATCATACTTTGAAACATTTTATTTTTCACGATGTAAAAAATTTTCAAAATATTTTTTTTTATTATCAATTCAACATTGTAATGCCCAGATATCTTCTACAGTACATTTCCACATAGCCTAATATTGCCTTTTCTTCCCAAAACGTTTTCTAATCTCCCCAAATGAAAGGTTCGTTAGCCCTTCCCGTCAATTTCTCTCCCATTTTCGTCCCTTTTCGGGATTACCGGTTCATCTCGACTTTCGCCTTCTGTCCCTAATCGGCCAATACAATAGAAGCAACAATATGGCGTCCCAATGCGGTCAAATCTCCATAAAAAGCGGGGCGAAAAACAATTGCCATTCTGGAAATCGGACGAATTTTTTTCGAACGGCAATTTCCCCAAAAGGTAAAAAACGGGAAAAGAGAGGGATTGAGGTCATGTTTGTCGAATAATATGGCGCAAGATTGGGTAATAACGGGTTTATGGGACGGGTTGGCAAGGCGAGGGCAAGTGGAGCAAGGTGAAGAGGAGATTTGGGGTTTTGGAAATTTTGGAAATGTTCTCTGAATTTTTGAAAAAAAAATTTTTTTTGATGACACTGAAAAAAATTCTTGAGATTTTGCGTTAAAATTTTGTTCAAATTTTAAACACATATAAATGTAAATAGGTCGGGTTTTAGTTCATGAAAATTTTGGCATTTTTTTCAAAGCGTAGCCGAGATATTCAACAATATTTTGGCGAGTGAATGCTTGAAAAATGATGGCACTTTATGTGGCTTTTTTTCTGACAAAAGTTAGCTATTTCGGACTGAAAATTTCCCTGTTTCTGCAAAGCCAAGGCTGAAATTTTTTCTCAATTTATTCCAAATTTCATCAAAATCTATTGTCAAATATTTGCCCCATTCTCCTATAAATTCTGACCCTTTTTTAAACTTGTTTTCGCCAAAACTTTCAACTCCTTTTGACTCTTTTTATTTCCCGATATTACACCCAGTAAACACTCATCTCACCCCTAATCCAGCGCGAGTTTAAACCCTTCAAAAAGAGTTCCTTTAAAGCCCAGTTGAGTGGGGTGATTGAGGTGTGTCCCGCTTCTGATTCTAATCTCCAACTTCTTCGCTCCTTTTTCGGCTCGCTTGAAAGGCCATGTCAGGTATTAAAATGAAGATATTTCGCATTGATCTCGAGATGTTTCGTGGGTTTGATTGATCGGGAAATGTTTTTGGAGGAGGTTTATTGCGGGTTTGTTTTATTTTTGAAGGTAATTTTGGGGTTAATATAACAGTATGTATCCTATGGATTTTTCAATTTTTTTTCATTTTTTAGAAATTACAGTAATCTGATGAAATAAATTTTGTGATTTTTTGATGTTTTGGTTGACCTTTTTTGAAGTTTTGGCCAATAATTAACCTAAAAATTCAAAATCTTTGATTTCCCACCATTCTTGGCATTCTGTTCTATGGCCAAAAACATGTCTAAAAATGACTTTAAAGTGCAGATAAAAGACCAGAATACCTTTGTAAATCAATTCTAGTCTATGTCATCATTTTATTTAGACTTTTTGACATCAAATTTATACTGCCGTTGACTATTTTCCCAATTTTTTTAAACCTCATTTTCTCTTAAAAAATCAAAATTTTCGCTTTTTTCCACTAAAAATCTCAAAGAGTCATTAATTTCCCTCAACACGAATCCACTTTAAATTCTAATTTTCTTCGCTAAGCCGATTTTTTTCGACCGATTCATCTGCCCTTTCTGGCCTCCAAATTTCACGGTATTTTGATTTTTTAATGGACATATAAGACCTTTTGCTCGCTTTGTAATAAAAATGGGGCTTGTATCCGATAAAGGAAGCGGATTTCGATCCATTTCGAATTTTTGTTTTGACTAAATTTGGATGAAATTTTACAAATTTTGGAAAAAAATTTGACGCAAAAATTTGAAAATGTCGGAATTCACTGAATTCGTAAGCGTTTCGAATCTCCGCGGCTTTTATGTTGACTTGATTGGCCAGAGTTAGTGGTCATCGAACCGTGCAAAGCGCCCTTTATTTTTTTGTTTGGCTTTTCTCCAAATTCTTTTTACCCAAAGAAAACTTTTTGCTCGGAAACCGGATTTCTGGGTTCACTTGGTCAGTTTACTGCTAAAACACTACTGCTAACCACATTTTGTTGGGGGGATTCGTGTGCAGGAATAATTTTATTAATGCTTTTTGGCTGATTTGGCAGCACTTTCGACGGCCCGCAAATCTCCCGCTGTTACTTATCGAAATTGGAATTCCCCGATTACCTAAACGGTCAGTTTACGGGGAGGATTCTTTTAGTGGACAGAGAGGGTTGTGTTCTATTTGTTTTGGGGTTTAGTACAATTGGGATAAACGGTAGGTTCAAAACTTAACTATTTTGAACGTGCTGACCTTTGAGGGTCCATGGATAATATAAAATTGGGTTGAATGATGCTATAAGTCGCTGAAATCTTTAGTTTTTGAATTTTTTTATGCATATATGGTCTCAAATTTACGAATTGTTGTTATATTCAGCCATATTTTTAATTCTACATGGCCTTATTTACCAAGACCGGAAGGTCCTCATGGATAATATAAAAAGTGTTCGCAAAGGCACATAAAAATCTTTCATACAGTAAATTTTAGCTGCACTGTCATCTAACAGCCCAAAATTTGCTGTATTCATAATTTTGAGGCTCTAGCTGATCTTGCAACAGAATGCCAAAAAATGCGGGAAATTGAAATTTCAAAAACTTTCTTGCTTTTTCAGACCTTCCACCTCTGTAGTACTCATTTCGCGCTCCAATTTTTATATCGAAAATGTTCTCGGTCGTATTTTACACATGCCTTTCTGAATTTTCCACTTCCTTCCCCTCTTCTCCAATTTGTTCCCATCCAATTTTGTTTAAAATTTATGGCCGGAGGGACATTAATTCCGAGACCCTTGATCGCCCCGAATCAATCATTCCTTGAGGTTTCCACCCCGAAGATTTTAGGGGTCATTCCGAGTGCCGGAGGGTGAGATTTCCCTGAAAAAATGAGGGAGAATTTAGTGGACATTGAATTTACTGGGAAAGAAGGAAAAATGACGATTTTTTGGAGAATTCAAAGGATTTGTAGGGAAAATTTTGATGATTTGGGATAATTGGGGGTTGTTGTATATAATGTAAAGGATTTTTGGCTAATTTTGAAATTTTGCCCTCAGGGCAAATATATTAACTTTGAAGTTTTTTTGAAAATTTTCGTTCAAAAAACTTTTTTTATTGCTAAACTATAGTTTACAACTGTTTTCTGGATTACTGAAATTCCAAAACTCGCAAAAAAACTAAAAAAAAATTTTTTTTGAAGTTCGAAATTCGATCCCTATACTTAAAAAATAAAAACTGGAACATCGTATACGCCCCCTTGTAGTGTCACTCAAACCTCTCAAAAATATTTTTAAAATCGCATTTGGCCAACTTCGAATACATAACGTTTTTTCAAATCATCCCGTTCCGACCGCAATTTCTGACATATTTGCTCCATTTTGCTGTCCATACGCCCTTATGACATTACTTTTTCGCCTCGAAAAACATTACTTTTTACCTGAAGAAACTTATTCTCGAGGCCCGTCGCCTTCAATACCGCCGATTTTATTCGAAATGGATATGGGATTGGGTGTGGGGGGACGCGTTCCGACCGTTAAATCCCCCTCGAAATCCAATGTGTTTACAGCTGGAGGTGGGGTAAACGAGGAGAGCGAGTTTTGCAAAGCGGGAAATCAAAAAGGGAGGGGTGAAATTTGCCAGACGCGCGCGAAATTCCAAATTCCATCAACTCGATATTGAAGGCTTTGGCTTGGAGGGCGAAAAAAACGAACGAATAGGAGCTAAAGTAAGCTGCAAGAGGGAAAAAGAGAGAGTTCAAGCTGAAAAAACGGCCTTGAAATTTTGGAAAACCTTGAGGTTTTATGAATTTATGGACTATCCGGAACAGACGAGGGTGTGGTAAAAAATGCTTAGAAATTTGGTCTTAAAATGCTCTGAAATTTGGTCTTTAAAAATGCTCTGAAATTTGGTGAGGGGTTGATATTTTTATTCCAACTTAATGCCATGGGCTTCAAGAATGGAGTACAAGTTATTTCAGGTTTCTATGAATTTAATTTTTTTTTCTAAAAAAAAAAAATTTGGCCGTATCTTTGGTTAGACGAGGAAAAAATACAGTGTTTTGAAATATCGTAAGGACAAAAGTCGAAAAAATACCAATGGTTTACCAAAAAATCCCAAATAAAATTTTATTTATAGCAACTTCTGGACTAAAAATCTTATTTGTTTCTTTAATGCGCCAACAAGTTTCTTCAATGCGCCAACTCAAACAACTTAAAAAAATTTAACCCCAAATTTTGCCTACAGTCACGGAGCTGATCCAGTGGGAAAAAACGTACCATTTTGCATCCAGGAAGTCTCAAAAATGTGGCAAAATGCTTCCTTCTCCAAGTGAAAAAACATCGTTTTGAAGGGCGCGCTTTTGAAATCGGAGTTTCTTCACTTGGAGAGGGAAGTACTTTGCCACATTTTTTGATACTTCCTGGGTGCAAAATGATACTTCTTTTTTGCCACTGGATCAGGTCCCCCACTGTAGGAAAAATTTGAGGTCAAATTTTTTAAAAATTTATATGAGATTCCTTGTTGGCGCTTTGAAGAAACAAATAAGATTTTTAGTCCGGAATTTGCTACAAATAAAATTTTATTTAGGATTTTTGGTAAACAATTCCTATTTTTTTGACTTTTGTCCTTACGATACTTCAAAATGCTGCATTTTTTCCTCGTCTAACCTAAGATACGGCCAAATTTAAAAAAAATTTTTTTGAATACATAAAGCCCTTTTTATTTTCAAACCACTTTCCCGTTTAATTAACCCCTCGGAACCGTTCGCTGATTTTCCCATTTTCGCTCTCTTTTTGTCTTTTTGATTTTATGGGGACCGAAATTGGCCCAAATCTTGTTCGTTTCGCCCGTTTCTGCTGTCACTCGCAGATCAATCCATTCGAAAACTTGTGATCGAAAACCGCCGTTCAAAATGACATTCAAATTTGTTTTCGGAAATTTGAATTGGAAGGAAAAATTTTTAGGAAAAATTTTGGGATTTTTGGAAAAATTTTGATTTTGAAAGGAAAAATTTTGGGATTTTTGGAAAAATTTAGAAAAATTTGAATTTTGAAACATTTTGAAAAGTTTGAATTTTGAAAAAATTAGAAAAATTTTAATTTTGAAAGGAAAAATTTTGGGATTTTTTGAAAAATTTGAATTTTGAAAAATTTCGTAAAATTTGAAAAGACTTTATGAGCTCTTAAAATTGAAGCATTTTTCAAAAATTTAGATTTTTATCCCCTGCAAAACCCATAATTTTCCTTTTATTTACCCTTCAATCTTTTTGTAAACCCTTTATTTCCACTCCTCAATCTTCCCCAGCTCCTCAATCATCGTCGCGTGCCAATAATCTTCTCCGTTCGATCACCTCGATCCATCTTTTTACCTCAATTTCCCGATAAATCTGCCTTCCATTTACTCATCGTTTGTTTTCGGATTACGTAAGTGTTATCTCGACGCGACATATCGGTCGTAAATTATGTTGTTGGTCTTTTTAGGTGTTTAGAGTGTTTTCAAAGTTGATTTGGATCTAATATTTTGATATGATGATTTATATGGTAGTAGAGGGATTGATGTCAAAAGATCGGTATTTTCTGAAAAATTACTATTGAATTTATTCGAAATTCTATTTTTCACTATTCCTCTAGGTTTTATGCAACTAACAAGGAGAGTACCATAAATAAGAGATATTGAACGATCTTTTCCGCCGAGAGAGTACGCTAAACACGGAGAGCGGTCAGAGAAAAGAAACATTTTTTGGCCATAACTTTGCTAGTTTCGTGCGGAAAAAAATGATTTTTTGTGGAAACATTACCCTCTTTGGTAGCAATACACATGAAACTTTTCGTGCTGAAATTCGATAAAAAGTGTCAAATTTTCGCCCACTTTCGATCTAAAAACCTCGGTGGTTTCTGCAAAGCGCGGGCTAGGATTCTCGCATATATTTTAGAAAAAATCATTCTAAATTTGTGCGAGGTTTCATCAAAATCTGAGCGTCGCACTTGGGGTACTTCCCTTGTGACAAGCTCACATTTCCTTTAAATTTTGGTTGTATTTTCTGTCTACGACCGGTACCAATGTCTGTAAATGTTCGCGTTCAATTTGAAAGCCCGATCTGGTTATTCAACGTCCTTTGCAGACGAGAGATCAACGGTAAAATCAGGAAATCTCAAAACGGCTAAAACTCACCTTTAAGTCTGTGAAAACTATTTGAAATTTGTGCCAGTCCTCATAAAAATTGAGTTGGTTCACTTGGAGCACCTACATTTACAGAATTTGTTGCAAAATTCCCGTTAGAAAACTTTCTGACCATCTTACTTTCACTCTAGTTCCTAAAAAATCCCCAATACCCCCAACACATTTATTGTATATACAACAATAAAACCGCTGATTAGCCAGCCCGCTTCCCCTTTTGACCTTGTCGATGATATCCCTCTGCCCATCAAAAGCCCATTTTCCAGAACCCGCATCTAATCTTGTTGTAAGATCTGCTCGACGTTGTCTTAAAAGCACTTTTTTGCGCTCTTCCCGCTCCGTTCATCTGTTGTTCTTTCCGGGGTTGCGCAATCGTCTCGTCCATTGTTTTTGCGTCGATTGCTTTTATGGCACACTTTTGGGGGGAGAGATTCGAACAGACGTCAGACTTGTTATAAAACATGTTGAGGGGATAATTATTATGCTCTTTGCTTTGTTTGTCTTTGCTCGTTCGGGCGGAATGTAACGGCCAAAGTTTGGAAAAATGGCCAAAGTTTTTTGAGGATTGGGGTCAAAGTAGACTTGGCTGCCGGGCTGGGCCGGGCCGGGCCGACCTGTTCCGGCCCGCGGGCCGGGCCGCAACTTTCGGCCCGGGCCGGCCCGGCAAAATTAAAATTCTGAATTTCAACGCGAAAAGTTGGGTTGCCAATAAAATTAAAACGCAAAGCCAAGAATAGGGTTTATATTTTTCTTACAGTAACGATAATTTTATAAAAATAAAGCACGGAAGTACTCAAAAATGGCTAATAATAAGTAATTTTACTGGTAAAATCTATTAAGTGCTAATGTATATTAGTGTTTGTAGTAATTTTTTGAACAAAAACTCAAAATAAGCGTAACCCACATCTTTAAAAACACAGTTAAGAAGCTGTGTGAAGCAACACTATCATCTTGCAGTTGAAAACCTTGATAAACGTGGTTTCACCTTTGCTGAATCTATAAAATTGACCTTGGGGCAATTTTTAATAGTCTGAAAACGGATTTCGGAAATTTTTTGATTAATTTTTAAAAGGCAATGCGTTGTTAAGTAATTTTTTGCTTTAAAAATGTACTGTTAGTTGTTATAGTAAAGAAAAATATGTCACATCTAATAGCGAATTAAGGTTTTTTACTTCTTCTCCATTTTCGGGCCGGCCCGGGCCGGCCCGGGCCGGGCCGCGGGCTGGGCCGGGCCGGGCCGAAGAAAAATTGAAACGGGCCGGGCCGGGCCGACCTCTTCCGGCCCGCGGGCCGGGCCGCGATTTTCGGCCCGGGCCGGCCCGAGAGCCAAGTCTAGGTCAAAGGGGAGGGAAATCATGTTCTTGGATTACATTATAATCGCTGTTAAACAAACCCTGTCTACAACAAACACTTTCAGATGTCCTAGCCTCAATTTGAGAACAAAACGGACCTCCTTAAAACAAAGCCCTTCTATTATTACGCATAATTTTCCCTTGCCATGCAATCCGTTTTATTAAGGATTTACGGTGTGCTGATTGTTCAAATTTTTACTTTTTTTCTTTTTTTTCTGTAGCCCATCCTTTTTATCACTCAACAATTGATTATAAAAATCGTGTAGGCCTTCTTCTAAGAAGCGGTATTAAATCAATAAAAAAAATTTTTTTTTCTGCTTATCAAACAATTATGCGGCTGGTACAATAAAGACCTCACCTTTCGTTTTTTTCCAATATCTTTTATTCAGTTTTTATTTCGTTTTTTACCGTTGAATTTTGATAAAAATCCTTATGATAAGGCTTGTTACAAGCAATAAGAAAATCAATTTTTTTCTTTTTTGAATTTTGCTTTTAACAGATTTTTTTACATTATTCACGCTACAATTTATAGGTCATATATGTGCAAATTTTCATCAAAATTGAAGGGTCACACATGACCAAAAATCTCCGGTTAATCAAAATCTCTGATCGCCTATTACTTATTTCCAATTCGCAATAACCCCGTGACTCTACAATATTACGTATTCCGTTATCCGAAAAATTAATTAACCCCTCCCTTAATATTGTTCCTCCAATTATACAGCCGCGAGATCAGTCAGACCTTGAGGGTTGTCGCGGTAACATTACCTAATTTCGAATTTCCTCGGATTCCCCTTCCATTCGATGATGTGATTCCACGTCGGGTTTATTGTATTCGTTTTGTAACGGCGATCCGAATCTTCATTTGATATCCGAAGATACGGGTTTTGTGGGCGGAGGTTTGGAGAGTTGTTTTGTTGGATTTGCAAGCTGAATAGTTGCGTAACCGATATTTATACATAGTGGCAACAAACGTTTTCAAAACGAAACTGGATTTGATAACTGGAAATTTTGTTTTAGAACCTTATAGTGGTAGCTAAAAAATCGTTTTTTTTTGCAAGTGACCATACCAAAATTATTTTATAGATTTTCGTTGAACGAAGCTTCATTTCAGGCTAAAATTTGAATCCGCGACCTTCGAAATTGTTCACTGTACAGTGGGGGACCTGATCCAGTGGCAAAAAATGTACCATTTTGCATCCGGGAAGGATCAAAAAATGTGGCAAAATACCTCCCTCTCCAAGTGAAAAAACTAAGATTTCAAAATCGCGCCCGCTCTTTTTGTGAGGGCCCTTCAAAACGAACTTTTTTCATTTGGAGAGGGAAGCATTTTGCCACATTTTTGATACTTTTCGGATGCAAAATGGTACGTTTTTGCCACTGGATGAGGCCACTGTAGACATGTTTAGTTGTACGGGAGTTCCTTGTACAGAATTTCCACAGTTTTTATTTTATTTATTCCAAGGACTAATCGCTGAAATTTTTGTGTCGCGAAGTGCTGGTGCAGATTTTGAACGATCAAAGTTTGTGGTCAAAAATGGAAATTCACATTTTCTGACTGTCGGATTTTTAAATTTTTTTTGGAGTTCTAAATAGGCCACATATCGGTCTGTCGGGAAAAAAACGGCGGATCGTCGCGCCTCCGAGTCGCTCATCATCGCTTTGCGACTGCAAGCCGCGACTTGGGATTTGGTGCGCGATAGCGGCGAGGCGAGACATTTTGCTGCGACGATCCGCCGTTATTTTTCCGACAGACTGATACATAGCTATCGCTCAAATTTTTGAGCATCGCGCGTTTTACGGTCAGCCGGAGAGCTAACCAGACGAAAATTAAAAAAGAAAATTTTTATCGGGGACACAAAAATCTTGGCATTTCACAAGCGGAATCCAAAAAATTAGTTCTTCTTTTGTGAAACTGCAAAGTAAAGTTTTAAAAAAATTATTTTTTTTTTATTGAATCGTTGAGCGTGTTTTAAAATTTTTATTGAAAACTCTTCATGTTTACGATAATTTCCATTTCAGAGACCCGTAAATTTGGCAAATATCTGTTCCGATTGTACTCGTTGTAACACATCAAAAGAGGAAGAGGGAAATCTGTTTGCCGAGTGATTCCGTTTGAGTCATCCGTTCGGGAGAGAATCGAGAATTGGCATCCATTTCGGCGGTTTTTTTTTACTTTGACAGGAAAAGCTGAGGTTTGAGGATCTGCAAGAGAGAATGGAGGCGTAGATTAAGGTAGGTCCAAATATTTTTTTTAAAAATTTTTATTTTTTTTCCGTTTTTTGTCTAGTCTAATATATTCTATAAAAATTAAAGACAATACTTTCGTATTTTACCTATAATTCAGGCTCTATTAATCTTCTTTACACAGCTTAAACATGAAAAATTCAAAATTTCAAATTTCCCGCCATTTTTGGCATTCTGTTCAATCATCTTCAAGTAAAAAATTTTTGTCAAAAATCCATCCAAAACCTCTGAAGGTGTGCTTAAAATACGCCATAGGAATTCTTTTCCGGTTATTTCACAATTTTTTAGACAAATTTGAAATTTTAGATACATCATCCATAAAAAATCAAAAAATTTTTTTTCTCTTTCCGATTTCTTTTGTCATAACCCCTCTAAAAGTCATATATTTCCATATTTCCCACTCTGACCTTTCACTTTCATCCCCTCTTTTCTCACCTTTGAGTCATTTCACACAGGCGTACCCGTTCCGTTCCCAAGTAATTTACATTTGTTATTCAATCGTTTGGGCTGATGATCGGTCAACAAAAATATTCGGGCTTTCTCCCCGAACGACTCGAGTATCGTGTCTCGGATCTCACTGAAAAACAATTTTTTGGAAATTGAAAAAAAAAATTATACAGGGTGACCCAAAATAACGGAGACAAAAGATTTCCCGTTTTTTCTGCGGCCTATGAAGATTCATGAGTGATTCCTTATTTATACTACAGTACCACGTTAGTGTAGTTTTATATACCGGAAGTTTTGTTGTACGACGCTCTTGTGCCTTGAACCACATGAATATATCCGGTTGACTCGGACCTTTCTGCCCGTGGGGTCTTTTTGCAAGAAAGCTGCCTTACTCAAAAAAGAAAACTCGGAATAGTTTGAGATTTGCAGTTATAAATTATCATAATAAGACCTTTAAAATGAGCTATCATACTAAGCTTAACTATCGATGGTTCAAAAGTTACAGCCGAGTATTTTCAGGGAGTTGAAGTGCAAAAATCGGCCTTTTTTGAAAATGTATCGGTAAAAAGGAGTTTAAATGTTAGATAAGGCAAAATGTAATATGAGTTACTACAACATGATTAAAGGAACACCATAGAACCAAAAGAGAAACATTTTGTAACTGCTACGGAATGCTATTTGGTAATCACTAGAATTCTGCCTTATTTTTGCCTTAGGCGGAATACCAGTCGAGCCGGTGAAACATAAAGACCGAAAGTGCCCTAGTCCGTTTCTCAAGAGTCGTATTCATAATTGTACAAGAGCAGAATGCGCCGTTTTTATCTATCTTGTCATTTTGTTATCGATAACCCATCTTTCTCAAAGCCGCGTGCCATGGGGTAGTTCTGGGCGAGAAACTTGTCAAGGAAAATCTGTTGCAACCAGCAGCAATCACAGCTTTTTCCAGAATTACTGTATTTATGTATAGAATACGTTCTAGCGGTTTTAGCTTTATTCTAAAAAAACTGAATTTTTTATCGAAAAAATTTGGAAAAAATGGCGATCTTCAATGTTGAGATTGGTACAACCGTAGAAATAAAAACCGTAGCCCAGAAACCTACAGAACTGCTTGCTTAGAGACGTAGTAGTCTAGCAAAACAAATAAACTTGCCATTTCTGCGGCTGTAGTACAGCCATGCTCTACACAACACAAAGGAACCAAAATTGAGGGCCAAAAAATGGCGCAAGGCATTTTTGTTAAGCTGTAACTTTTTCCTGCGACATGATGACTCCGCCAAATTTTCGTGGATTATAGAGAAAGTCTTATAGAATATTACCCACTGTCGCTTGTGTTTCTATAACGCCCGGGTTTCGCGGTGGGCCCTTCCAAAATTCGTCTCCGTTATTTTGGGTCACCCTGTATTACACTTGACAAAATATTTTTGCTCGGCGCGACTGAAATTTTTTTTCGCCAATAACTCTGCTGCCTTACGTATTAAAAATCAATGTGAGAAAAGGAGGTAGTGCACATATGAGAATCCATTCCAAATTCACCAAAACATTGATTATAACGACACTGTTGAAGAGGCGATTCAACGGAAACCAGAGGAAAATATTTGCGGCAGTGAGGAAGAAGGCGATGCTCGAGTGGAAAAAAATTCGAACCTCCGTCGACCCGATGATATTTGAGTTGTTTTGGAAGCGGCGGCGCTGAAAATTTCAAATTTTTTGAAAGTCGGGAAAATGCGATTTTTTCATTTTTTAAAGATCGTTGAATACCCCACTTGAAATTGCAAAATGCAAGCTTAATGATTCGAAAATTTTTGATTTCCCTTTTAGTCATCAAAAACCCACTACAACAATATACAGTGACGGACCTGACCCAGTGGCAAAAAAAGTACCATTTTTCATCCGGGAAGTATCACAAATGTGGCAAAATGCTTCCCTCTCCATGTGAAAAAACTTCGTTTTCAAGGACGCGCTTTTGAAATCGGAGTTTTTCACTTGGAGATGGAAGCATTTTGCCACATTTTTGATACTTCCTGGATGCAAAATGGTGCGCTTTTTGCCACTGGATCAGATCCCCCACTGTAAGTGGCGATTTCCAATTTTCAAAATAAATATTTTCGGCCAAGAAGCGTGATACTCACCTTTTTCATAATCACGCACACAATCAGTAGGCAATTTACAATTCCCACGACGGGCAAAAAAAGTTGTATGTAGTACAACGCGGTGACCAGCCACGAAGAATCCGGGTTCGAGGCCCACGCCATGATCGACAAACGAAATCGCATTTGATCCACATGACAGCCGTAGCCGGCGACCGTCCCGGCCACACAACACACTCCCGCGAGCAGGTTACTGTAACTGCAGTAGCCCTCGGAGGACGCGCACTTATTTACGGTAATCACAAATACTCTGTTCATGCTCAGATGAACGTGTAGGAACACCATGCTCAGCCACAATGGGAGCATGATATGTGAGAGAGCGGCGTTAATTGCTTCCGGGATCTCTTGTCGAGCAATGAGGAAGCCGCCGGTCGACGCGTGGATTAAAAGTTGGCCCGTTTCCACCACTGATAGGACGAACATTATGAAGTAGGCGGGACGCGAACGGACTAGCCGCGATTTTATTGCACCCTACAAAAGTGGAATGGCGTATTTTAGAATTTTACAAGGAAAGTGGTTTTATGTGGGCTCCTACCTTTCGACGGGACATATGGAAAATAAATTTTTATCGGGCAGCTAATTTTTACATATTCTTAATCAGCACAATTTTTCGGATTTTTTGAGTTATGTCCCGTCGAAAAGTCGGAGCCCCCATAAAAGTATTTTCCTTGTCAGAAGCGATTTTCGAAGCGACAGATCCAGCAAATTTACAAAAAAACAACATTTTTTTTTGATTTTTCCACTCAAGATCACTTACAAACATGACCAGTCCCTGAAAGGGAATCGGGAACAAGCTCACGCACAGGTAGAGCATCCCCACGAACGGAGCCGAAGCCGGTGCCTCCGCCGACATCTCCGCAACTCCTTTCGCTCGCCAATCCTGTCTGTAAAATACGTCTTCACTCAACCAAGTCTCCATACATAAACTGTCACATATATCGCACGTAACACGAAAATTTTCAGCAGAACATGAAGTAATCTTGAATCGAGAGGAGATCAAAGTTCAGCAAAATCACTATGCTTTCTTTTGTTGTGCTGAGTTTAATTGGATGGACGGTGCGCGGACAGGTCACGAATGGTGTCATCGAACAGCCATTTGTCAGGTAGGGAGGGCATTTTTTGATTATTAGAGGACGTTTTATATAATACTTGGAGTAAAACTTGAATTTTTCTGAGGTTTTAAGCCTTTTAATCACAAATCTTAAATCTTGACAATTCAAGTCCTATTTTTGCTTCCTAATCCTTTATTAGGCACTCTACTAACCTTAAAACTAATTTTGTTGGCCTTCAAGGAGCTTTTGTGCTATTTTTGAAGTAAAATTTTTTTTGGGTTTATAGTCATCCTAATAACAAACATGGTATGTTGGCTACATTTTTATCCCCTATGCCCTAATATGGCCTTCTGATACTTTAAAAATCACGTGCATATCTTCGACTTTATTCCTCCAACCCATAATTTTACCCTCCTCTCCCTCTAGTCTAATTTATTCTCCAAGGAATCCCCTCGAAAACCGCATTTCTCTCCTCCTCCCTCCCCATTTTCTCATCTTTTTTCCCGAACCGATCGACGAATGCGGGTGGTCCGCGAATTCCGCGCCCTTTTCGCGGAGAGGGCGTGCTGGAAGGGGAGGGCGCCCGACGACCAGAGCGCTCGTTTTCTCTCGGTCTTTTGGGCGGGAAAATGCGGAAAAATGGCGGGCGATGCGGGTGGCCCGCGGAATTCGCCGCAGGTTTGGTTTTTTTCACCGCTGTCGCAAGAATTGGCGGAAAAAGCGAGAGGAATCGGGGAGAGAGCGGGGGAAAGGAACGAATTGAGAGTGCGAATGGGCTCGAATACCGTTGGAAAAGGGGGGAATAGGGGGAAATGGGTGTTCCAGAGGGTTTGTAATGGGAAAATAAAGAAATATTGCAATAACGCGGTAAAACATATAACGAGGAAGGCGAAGAAATAAGAACGGATTTTTTAAAGAGAGTCTTTGATATATGGAGTAGGATAGATAGGGAAAACTTACTGTAAAAATATTTTTTCCTCCCAAAATATCCCAAGATCACATTTTTTATTTTCGAAAAAAATACACAGTTTGGCCGCAATCTTCCCAAAAATCCAGGAAGCATTCCCATTTTTCTCAAACGCCATTTTAACCGATAATTTATGCGAAATTAAAAAGTTTTGCATAAATAATGACTGAAAAGGCAACAAAGTTCATATCCCCGCCCGAAACGTCCCCAAAATAATGTTGCAAAGGAATTAGCCAACTGTGTCTCCATTTATTCCCTACATGAATTCTGATATTGCCATCCTCAACTTCCTTGATTAATAAACGCGGAATTAAACGATGACATAAGCGTCGGATTGCATTCGCAAAACTCGGCTTCCAAAACACGGGCCATACGAGCCGGGACATGTCTGGCGGTGCGGTGAAATAGATTCGTAATCAAAATCGGGGGGACAGAATGACAAGTGCATGGGCTCTAGGCGATTAAAATTTTTGGCTCCACTGCAATATTGGCATTACTGTGATGGAAAATTTATGGAGTAGTCTGGGGATAAAATGTCTGACAGTAGGGGAAATAACTTGCACTCGTACAGGAAAACACATTTACATTGCAAAATGGATATTAAAATTGCAAAATCGGCAAGGCAGTAGAGTCCTTGCTGATTTTGAAAAATGGGTGCAAATTTTATTTTCGGACTAATGAAAGTGCTGAGAATTCTTAGTAAACAGTTGTAGGGCTTTCCCAGATTTTTCGCAAAATTTTAAGGGCATAGAACAGAATGCCAAAAATGGCGGAAATTTGAAAATTTTAACGAAATTTTCCGCTCTGCAGATAAGAAACAACCAGACAGGTTGCAGAACGTATTTTAAAAACAGTTTTGCTTTAACATACGACAATCCAAAACAAACAATTCCCATTTTGTCAAAGACTTTCTAAAAAAACGTAAGCAAAAAACAAGTGTAATATCCGTCTGCCAAGAAAACCAATTCCTCTCATCCGCTTTGCGTCAAGGAGGAAGTTTAAGGCCGCTGGCAAGTAAAAATATGTTTATTTGGGCATCTGTGTGAGAATACCGCATGCCATATCCTTCCTTTCCGCTCAAGGAAAAATAGTATAAACCTGCCAAAAAAAGGGACAAAACATCACTCCCAATTCCTTAAAACGCTCAAAAATAAGTTTTATTTTTAACCCCATGACGTCATTTCTTGTTAATAAATCCGGTCAAAAGTCGGAAAAAACATTTTTCTTTATATTATAATAGGACATTCGGAATGTATGGTATGAAAAGAGGACAAACCCTAGCATAATGCCCAAATCAATGGGTATTATACATGCTAATTCCAAATGACCCCCGCACGTACGACGTGACATAACGTATTTGCGGGACAACAAAGTGAATTACTTCAGGAAAACATTTTTTCTTCCATTTTAATTGTCAGAGAGAGGAATCGCGAAATGTGTGGAATAATTACGTCCCCTATGGGTGATTACGTATTTTTCTAGCGCTATAGGCAGAACATTTCCTGTTATAGTGGAATTATTAAATAATTTGAAAGGATTGGGTAGACAAATAACCCATTCAGGATTTAGGCGAGTTAGTGTCATGGATAATATTAATAATGTCTGAAATATTGATCTTTACATAACACAGGCGGAGAGAACGATTTTAGGCAGTACTTTGGATATTTTTAGGCCGCTTTATCGCAGAAACGTCAAAAGATACGAGACTTTCAGATCCAAAACTTTCAAAACCAAAGTTTTCCCATCAATAAGCCCGATTAGCGTCTAAAAGCCCCGGAAATTCGCTGGAAAATGCCCGTTCTGTAAACCTACAACATATCTCATTAAAAATAAGCAGTGCCTCCGTCATAATCACAGAGAGTAATATGAAGATTTGTCTAAAAAATCCCTTTCTCATCATAATCACATGTCCGCAGGCCGAAAACTATAAAATGCGCATATCCCACCAATCTCATGTCCAATCTCTGTTGCTTTATATGCGTTTGATATACAACCATAATCACGTCGAAAGTAAACATTCGAGTTTTAATTAAAACGTTTCCTTCCGAGAACTTGACCAAAATCCTCGGCGAGATCTCGTCGCTTCCGGGATATTTCATACAGTACGGATTAGAGGGGGGTAATAATAATCAAGTAGTCTAGCTAAGAAAATTCATAGTTTTTTTTGGATGATAAACCAACCATAAGTACTTCAAAACTCTCAAATATGTAATGTACTTTATCTACAGAATTTTAACCATCCAGAAATTAAGACAAGCCGCGTTTTGACAAGAGACAAGTCTGAAGTTGGTCTTAAGCCCACTAAATCCCGGTGGATATCGGAAGTAAAACAAAAAAAAAAGTAGCGCAAAAATCATCCTTTGGGAACGAGCCGGCACCAATTAATAATTTCTAGAAGGTACAATTAAGGAGTAAATAATAGGGTAATTGTGAAAATTGAGGGAAAAAAGCCTTACATCACGAAGAAAGAGCGGCTTACATCAGAGTTCAGTTGTTGAGTTAATGTTTCAAAGAGTCCACTGCCGACGTTGAAATTACTGTTGAATGACAGCTTAAATTTCAAAGAGGCATAACGAAAGACAAATTTTTGAATTCTGAACTTTTAGAGACCAAGCTTGTTTATAAATAATCCAGAAGTGGCCAAGTACAATTTTGGACAAGTGAACACACCTACACACGGCATCATTTCCCTTGAAAACTTCCTCATATACTCTGCAAATCGCATAGAGGGAAATTAAAAGAACTTCATACAGTATCAGTGGCTGGAAACAGCTGTTTTTAGCATGAAAAAATACAGACGATTTAGCAGGTAATTAACGAGAACACTAGACGTAAATTGGCTGGTTCACAATGATTTTACTGCAATGAAAAAAGCCAGACGGGACACTTAAAAAATCAAAGGGCCATTCGGAGCACCATCAAGTTCATCTGTACATTTCCTTATCACCGAAAGAACCGCATGACCCTTGCCAAGTCTTTTCGGCACTACATTTTGGCGGGGAATTATATTAAAAAATGGGGTGAGGAACAAACCGAAACATTAGCACGTCCCTCAGTGTTCTGGATTCCCGTCAAGGACAGCCGGATGTCCTCGCTTCTCCCGCATTTCTCTACTCATGTCCTTCCGAATTCTCCTTTCGAGCGTTATAATAATAACAGGCGGCTTGGTGAAAAATGAGCGGTCGATAAATGTAAAACAAGACAGTTAGCGTCACAAGTTTGAAAGGCGAGAGGAAACCTTAGCGTAAGATTTTGGTTGACAATTACTTCAACTCCAAGCGTTTTCTACAAAACCTTGCCAGCCGTTATGATGTTTTAACATATTCTGTCGGTTTATATGGCGATAATATTAGCCGCTGAAAGCGCGGAGAATAAAGAAGTTTTAGGGAAAAGTTTTGATAACCGGAAAAGTCGTGAGAATGGAGAGGGTTTTGTTATATCATGTTGGTGTTGAATAGGCGGAAATTAGCGATTCTGCAGGTTTCGCGAAATGACTTTAGGTCGAAGGAGTTTCCCGAAGAGCTGTGAGGGTTAATGGAAAACAGATAAATGGCCAATGAAATGATATTTTGTAGGGATCAAAGACCTGCTGCACGCGAGATCAAAAAAATCCCAAGTGTGGGGGCAAAAGATGGGCACGTAAGTGGGAAATCAAAGAATTGAGCTCAAATTTCGGTAAACAGTTCAGAAAACAAATATTATAGACCTCGGTTACTGCCATTCCAAGATCTAGTCATTGGTCCCGTTTATAATAAATTAATCCTCCAATTCAATTATAGCTTTAGGCTGAAAGCATTTTTAATCCACTTTTTCAGTGGAAACATTTTTAATGAGATTTTGCTTACATGACCATGTCAACAAATAAAGCTCGGGACGAGTAAATAGCAAAACAAAAGACTAACATTTAATCGACCGTGAATTATTGAAAATATTGCTTAGGCTACACCATAATGGCGAATTAGCAGAGCAGATACTCTTTAAAGCAAGGACAAATCCTCGTCCTTGACGTGGAATGTTTTACTTGGGAAGGGCCTGAATAATTTAAATTTCCTTGGGACATGGATGTTTAGTTCCCAAATGTTCCAAATTTAATGCATTATTTGCGAACGTGATAAAAAACAGCCGGCTAAAGATATCAATTCGTGTAAAAGTACCTCTCATAAACATGGGGGGAGTTATGCTTGCTCTGCCCGAGGGCATTTTAAACTTTAAGTGGAATGTAGTCTACAAAAAATGTATCAATCTACAACGAATGACAGTAAAGTTGTAGCCGACAAAAACAAAAATAGTATAAGAATATTGTAATAGGTTATAGTGAGAAGCTTTTCTGACATTTTCAAACGTTATATAGGGGCTAAAAAATAGCGAACTTCCTTGGCAGCGAGCTCAAGTGACAAAAATTCTTACAGGTCAATTTCAACGGTGCGTCAAGAGATAGCCAAAACGAAAAACATTTTTTTGGGGAAAAACAAACAAATTACATGACCAAAAATTTGTCAAGAACGGGGACGCAAAGTAGAGCTCTTAGAATCGGCTTGAGAAACTAATATTTCGTAGGGCGGGCTTTGATGCCTAAGGAGATAAAAGAACTTCGTCAATTTTTCGAAGAAAATAAATAGTGCTGTAAAGTCTGGAAAGATATTTTTTTGGATATTACAGTAATTTCCAGAGGAGCTTTTGCTTAAATACGGTAGTTGTAGGCCTTTTCAACTCAATAGTTTTCATTTTTGCCAATTCTAACCTCACGCTTTTTTACATTGAGGCTTTGGACGCTAGACAGCTTGAAGTGGTAGAAAAACATATTTACATCCTTGCAGGAGGCAAAAACAAATGAAATAAATCGTTATGCAGACATAATGGGCAAATAAAAGAGCACTTCCGGAGCTCAAGACGCTCGAACACAATAAACTACGATAACATGTTTGGTGGACCATGATCAACGAAAAAACTTTTTCATATCTAACAGGGGAAGTACTTCAAGTGTGACGCTCAGATTTTCTTTAAATTTTGCACACACATCGGGTATGGACTAAATATCAATTCCTGAAAGTTTTAGCTCGCGCTTTGCGGGCGCCGCCGAGATATTGAACGATTTTTGCCGCCGAGAGAGCACGCTCAACGTGGAGAGCGGTCAGAGAGAAAACCGCTTTTTGGCCATAACTTTGGCAGTTTCGTGCGGAAAAATTTGATTTTTTGTAGAAACATTATTCTTTACGGTTGAAATAGGCATGAAACTTTTCGTGCCGAAATTCGGCAAAAAGTCCCAAATTTTCGCCAACTTTCGATCTAAAAATCTCGGTTGTTTCTGCAAAGCGCGAGCTAGGATTCCCGCATATATCTTAGAAAAAATTATTCTAAATTTGTGCAAAGTTTCATCAAAATCTGAGCGTCACACTTCAAGTACTTCCCTTGTAAGTATATAATCTGTATGGATGGAGATTCCGTACAAAAGTGGGTGCAAATCCATCTTGTAAAAGTGCATTCTACTATATTTTACGTAGGAAGCCATAGAAAAGCAAGGCTGCAAAAGTTCGAAAAAATAGACCTCTATGTACTCTTTAAAGTGCTCCGTAAAGCCTTATATTTGTAGCTTAACCATGATCCGATACCACTTTGAAAAGGATTATAACAAATTTAGCAAACACCACATGATACAGTGTTTACTGCCTTGGGAAGATATTGAGTATGAATCTACTTTCATAACTGCCAAAAAGTTTGTAGAGCTTGTAAATTTGAAGGTGAAAAATTGAGTGGGCTAAAATTATTTTGTAGTGGGAAAGAGTAATGATGCAAACCCTGGGGATCGAAGACCCTCAACTGTCTGGTATATTCAGCAGAGCTTTCCAGAATAATGTGGATGATTGCCCTCCGAGAATAAGGTCGTAATTGCTGTGGATCGCTAATATCTATACAAAATTTAAAATTCGTCATCGAAAACAGGATTTTCTACGGTAGAGTCTAGAGAGATCTTCGCAGAGTACAGGGACATATACTTCTTATCGTTTTTTAGCTTTATGCGCTTTGCAGAAGATTTAGAAAACAAAAACCATCTTCCTTAGCTCATTCATTCAAGAAGAGATCCCAAAAGAAACCGCCTTGTCAAACGCAAAACCGTAGACCAAATTTAAAGCCCTGCACCACAATCCCTCGCCATAGCCCCACATTTTAATACACCAGAAGCCAGGAAGGCCGTCTGGAGTTATTGAAGAAAACCTTATAACAAAATGCGTCTAAAAAGATAATAGAGTGTTTCACAGCAGGCAGCTTAACTCTTTTCAAACGAGTGAATCCCTATCCAATAATCATCGTATTTCCCGCGAAACAATCGAATTGCAAGGGTAGAATGTCACATGGGCAGTAATAATTTTACCATTGTGACAACAGGAAGGCTTGATTGTGGTATTGTGAGTCAGAAACCCCTATTTCATATGTAATTACAAAAAGATGACCAAGGGACAAAGTATACTAGGAAACCTCAGAATACGGTTATTTTTTATGCAGTTTGATTTTTGATTCTTGGGCGAGGAGGTGTAACGGTTGAGCGCGGGGAAAAATTGCTTTACTGTAGACGGAATTTGTTGTGAATAGCGGCGTTTTAGAAGAAAATAAAATTGAAAGTCCACAATCTGTGTACCCTACGGATTTATCGGCATCTTTGGTCGGTTTCAGCCGACAAAACGTTAGAAAAAGATCGAATTTTTTTCAGCGTCTTTGTCGATTAGATCCTCAATTTAACTCTGATCATACGATGACCCTATAACCTTCAATTTCACATAGGAAGAACAAATTTTTTCCCTTTCGATCCACAACATACCCATCCCAAAATCAGAAGCCAAAAACCGCAAAAAAATAACGTTTTTTCTGTGAAAACGACTTCCGTCCCAAAAAGCAACACAATCAGCATTTCTTTTAACATTTTTTCAGTTATTAGGTTACCGTAGCTCTCCTTTATGTTACTTTTTTTGAGATAAGAGAATTAGAAGTCCTTAAGGTCTTCGGCAGCCACATCTTAATCGGCTTTCGATTAACTTAACAGCGTGTTGGCAGACAAGATTGCAGAGTTTCACTGTAAAGAACATAAAGATCTTCACGGCATGGTCAGTATGTAAGTGGGGGGGGAGAAAAATGTTTAAATAATTCAACGAGATGTTTATTTTGAAATTCGACGACATGCTTATTTTGACGTTTTTGTCTTCTTAATCATGTCTAAATGCGTAATTGGATAATTAGATCTAAAATTTGTTTTCTGTATGTAACAAACATTCGAATGGCACTTGTTTTTGTATGAGGCTCCGAAACGATCCGCTAATTAGATTAGACTTTGAATAGGCGGTAATATGAAGCGTATTTTTATGGGTGTCACAGGAAAAAATTATATTTTCATAAACACAATGAAGTCAAGGGAATAAAAAAATATTCATGAAGTATACGTTTATACAGGATAAATTATGAAAGGCGAATGGATCCTTCGACTTTCAGATTTTTTCGCTACGAAAAACATTCACATATCTTAGAAGGCCTGCTTCTAAATTTGTGCCAACCTTTATCACAGACGGGGCGTCAAAAATGTCCTCTTAACCTATTATCTATCCTTCATCCCCGAGCTACTTCCGTATTTACTCGACAAGTACAACAAAAACGCATTCGGAATCCAAACGAGCGGGCCGTTGACTCCGAGCAACGCGAATAACAAGGCCGGGATTTCGGGTTGAAAGCATCTACAAGGCGTGAAATGCGTCCGGTCATTAATCCCGAGGACGTGGTTTTTTGTTATATATGTGTGTATAGGTCAACAGTCTGCGAAAACAGACGCGGTAAATGAGAGGGATCAAGTGTGGCTTTTCGCAAAGTATAAGGACACATTGACGGGAAATTACGGTATTTTCTTTGGTTGGGGAAAACAAGCCAAAAGTTCAAGTCCCGCAGAAAGTGCAATGCTTTTTTGAATTTTACAGAGCCGCCTCATTTCGTATGGAATTTTTGAACAGTTCTTACAAGAGAATCTACGAACAGCTTGATATGTTACACATTTTTTGTAGGGCTAAATAAAGCCCTACAAAAAATAAGTAACTATGACGTCACCGCATAAAAATTTCTTGATAATTTTCTTCCTAACCTACCGTATAGCCTCAAACATCTCGAAAACCCCTTAAGATTTTCTGAAATAATGAGAAAAACTAAGTAATCTTCCGCCTACAAGCCGACTACTTACCCTCAAAAAATTTCATAAGTAATAAACATTCTCCCGCTTGCTATTTACACATGTCATTACATTCCCAGAATTCCAAATGAGTATGTAAAAAGAGCGAATTTTATTAACATCAATTTACACTCAACACTATTCATAATCGGATTTAATCCTGCAGAACTGTGTCTAAAATTGTAACTAATCCCTGCTATATTTTTTGGAAACTAACAGTCACAATTTAAAAGGAGTAAGGTCTCAGAGAATGGACGAAAAGTCAGTTTCTATTAGACTTGGATTCGAGGATGGGGGACATTAGAAAGAATTAGAAACGTGGACCGAAAAAAGGGGCGTTGTGACGTGAGTGAGAAAAAAGGGGAATAATTGAAAGGAGTTATAAAGAAACTCTTTTGGGCGGTTTCTCGATTATGAATAGGAATCCAACAAAATGATTCCAAAACTTTTCTTCGAGATTGTAAATATAATAATAGACACAAAACAGAGCACATTTATAAATCGAGAAGCCTCACTAGGTACAGTGGCGGACCTGATCCAGTGGCAAAATACGTACCATTTTGCATCCTGGAAGCAACAAAAAATGTAGCAAAATACCTCCTTCCAAGTGAAAAGACTCCAATTTCAAAAGCGCGCCCTCTCCTTTTGTGAGGGAAAGGGCGCGCATTTCAAAACGGAGTTTTTACAGTTGGATAGGGAGGTATTTTGCCACATTTTTGATGCTTCCCGGAAGCAAAATGGTACGTCTTTTGCCACTGGATCGGGTGCGTCACTATAGTGTCAGTTTGTAAAGTTGCTGGAATGATTTTAGCGACATGCACTAAGAGATAAGTTCTATAGTACCCAAATATACTTTTTTATCGCTCACAAGGGAAGTCACTTAAGTCACGGATCGATTTTTAAAAACGATGGTTACAGCGATGGGGAGGGTGGGACAGAGATATCAAATCTGAAAACCGCTACCTCCACCGGCCTCTGGGAGCCGAGATAATCGACCAAAAAAGTTTGACCAAAAAAAGTTGCTCCGAAAAGCTCTTCTTTTCGAAAGAAGGAGGGAAGAGAACCGAATGGTCCGGTGGTCTGGAAGCGCGCTTCCGGGCTTTGACCTTTTCAGGTTCGAATCCGCATGGGTCAAATAATTTATTAAACTTTTCCTGTAATCCAGTAAATTTACCAGTAAAATAAAATTTTTGATTTTTTGCAGACTTTACGATAAAATTTCAGTGTAATAATTTGAATGTGAGTTCCAAACGATTTGAATTTTCAAGGTTGAAAATTTAGCGTAAAATAGGCATAAAATTTAAAAATAAATTGCTAGTAAATTTATTGGATCACAGCAATTGTTTTATAAATTTTTCACAAGTTCGTGACCCGCGCGGATTCGAACCTGAAAAGGTGAAGGCCCGGAAGCGCGCTTCCAGACCACCGGACCATTCGGTTCGCTGGGTTCCCTTCTTTCGGAAGGAAGAAAAGTTCGAAGGAATTTGGTGAAACTTTTTCGTCGATTATCTCGGCTCCCAGAGGCCGGTGGAGGTAGCGGTTTTCAGATTTGATATCTCCGTCCTACCCTCCCCATCGCTGTAACAGTCATTTTACAAAATCGATCCGTGATTTAAGTGACTTCCCTTGTCAGTTAGTAGTCCGAAAATCAAAAAAAAAGCCAACAGAATATTCGCAGTATGCAACATTTTTTAACAAGCCAGTTTTTGAACCAAACTCTCAAGTCTCCAACAGCGACCTAATATGCCTTCCTTATCCAATAAATGAGACAATATGGGACAAACATCTCTCGTATTTTTTCTTGTTTCTGTCTACGCCAAATTGCGAATGAATAATTAACCAACAAAAAGAGTGAAGAAGCAGAACAATAAATTCCTCGAAATGGTCGCGCATTTAATTCAATGGGACAGAATCATGCGAACAGGCCCTTTGGGTGACAAATAGATTGTGCCGCAGGGCCCGGCAAAACTGATGTTCGAGCAGGGGCTTGTCCTTAGGACGCACTTCATGTTTGATTTGTCCCAAACAAGTAAAATTAGCAAGCACTTTAGAGCAAAGCTCAGCCACTTTGAAGAGTTATAGTTGCTCAATTACTCCAAAAAAATGATTAAAAAACAACTCGAAATTTTAATCATCTAATAAATATGATTTCAGTTGCGCGCCCGACGCAATCTACGCCAAATGGAAGACAGAGCAGACATTTACCGGCCGGGTGAACGTCCGATTCGCCCCGAATCGCTACTGCTATCAAGTTCTGGTCACCAACAATCAAGTCGAGCTCCTAATCCCTCACTTGGACTGTCGGATCAGTCGGATACGCAGTTCAAAGCCCGAGGGCATTCTGCTCGAAGCCACCGTGCTGCTCTCTTTCCATCCCGAGTTTGTAACCGAAGCCGATCGGCTCTTCGTTTTGCGCTGTTTACATACTCGAAACGGTTCGGAAATGGGGACGGGAGTACCGCAGCCGCTGACCATGTCAACGCCTATTACAACGATAGACGAGCAAGACAATTCGGTGGAAAAAGTGGCACTGACTTGCTCGTATGTTGTGAAAAACGACAGATCCGGAGAGATGATTCGAACTGTGAGAATTGGAACGCCAGTCAGACATGAATGGGAATGCGAGGGAGCGAGGCCCAATCAATGTCTAGTCGTGACCAGTTGCTTCATAAAAACGACCGATTCACAACACGAATTGGTCGATCAATATGGGTGCAGTAAGGATGAAAGCCTCATCAGTCCATTGGAGTATCAGGGAAAGGTAAGTATACGAACTGAGAGGCCCACTTTGAAGCCTGACGTGTTTATACAGCGGGGGACCTGATCCAGTGGCAAAAAACGTAGCCTTATGCATCCAGGAAGTATCAAAAAATGTGGCAAAATACCTCCTTCTCCAAATGAAAAAACTCAGATTTCAAAATCGCGCCCGAATTTTTTGTGAGGAAAAAGGGCGCGTCTTTCAAAACGAAGTTTTTTCACTTGGAGGGGGAAGCATTTTGCCACCTTTTTGGTACTTCCCGGATGCAAAATGGTACGTTTTTTGCGATTGGATCAGGTCCCCCACTGTACAACAGCTCAAGAAAAACAAGCAGTTTACGAGCTTTCCTATAAAAGCTTCACGTAAACACGGTCCGAGGGAGGGTCCTGTGGCAAACAAGGCATCCGAATGCATCTACAATGCGTTAAATTCATCTCCAGAGAAAGAGAATGATGCTTTTGTTTCATCATAGATGCATTTGGATGCATTTTTCCAAATGACCCAGTCTCGGACTGTAAATCACCTTTCAAGGCTAAATTGTTGGGACAGTGAGGGACCTGATCCAATGGCAAAAAAAGTACCATTTTGCATCCACGAAGTATCAAAAAATGTAGCAAAACACCTCCCTCTCCAAGTGAAAAAACTCCGATTTAAAAAGCCCGCCCTTCAAAACGGAGCTTTTTAGTTGGAGAAGGAGGCATTTTGCTACATTTTTTCATACTTCCGGGATGCAAAATGGTACGTTTTTTGCCACTGGATCAAGTCCCTCACTGTATCTCCTTCCAATCAATAACCAAAATTCACCTCAGCGGCATCAACAAGACCTCGCTGACCTTAGTAACTCTAATCCTTCTCCACTTTTAGACTCGAGTTCTTCAACGATCGAGGATCTTTGGAGTAGCGGATAAACCATTCATCTACTATCAATGTGAGATGAATCTGGTCGACATTCATCCAAACGAGACGTGTCCACGCCCCAAATGCTCTGGGCACAACCGACCATCGTAAGTTTTACAACCAGCTTTGCTGCTTTAACACATATTTTTTAATATTGCACTTGACATCAAACCAATTTTTGAAAAAACAATCTGTTTTCAATCTTGCCCAAAGTCATTTCGCAATGAAAATGACTGTAAACTACATCTAATGCCACATTCTTTTTTAGTCGCTCGCCATTCTCCTCATTCTTCGACGCCGTCAGCCAGCAAATCGAAGTTTTGCCGTTGGGCGTTCCAGAACGATGGCCAGAAGAAAAATGTCCGCAAACACTGAACCTGTCGGTGACAGAGTACAATGAGCCCTATCCGTTGCAACAGGATGGTCATTTTTGCATGGCCGTCCCGCTCTTTTTCGTTAGCGGTGTGGTGTTGAGTTTGGTAAGTGGGGTGGAATTCGTCATGTATAATATAATTGATGGCAGGGAATATAAGACTGATTTGTATCGCTTTCATTGATTTAAAAGAGTGACGAAATGTCGCGAAATTATCGGCAATTTTTCTCACCCGAAATAGTTGCTTTTTCACGAAAAGAAAGAAGAAAGATAAGAAAATGCTTTTTATCGGATAGTGACATTTCGTTTTGAACGAATCGCCAAAAAGGGGCGGGAATTTTTTTCTTCTATTTGGATTGACATGCTACATCGCTATTCGGCTATATCAGTCATCAGTTTTCAAATAAATTCAACGATTTGTTCACCGAATTTTAAAACTATATTATCCATGACGACCAAAACAAAAATTAGATAGAGCTCATAAGACACAAATACTTATCAAAGCGTTCATTCAGCCAGCAATAGCCTGCTTATGCTATTCTGGCAGTTTTCACGCTCGTGTCGAACCTTTTCAAACAAACAGAATTAGATTTTCATGAGATTTTTGCCGTGAAAATCCAATTTTCCATCTAAAAGCCAAACAAACCACAATAAATGCTTACGATTCTTCTATTTACAGCTCCTTCTCGTCGCCGGCAGTGCACTCGGCCTTCTGTACACGCGACGGTACGTCTATCATGATGTGGCTCAAGCCTAGAACGGCTCCTTGTTACTTGTAAATTCTTCCACAAACACTCCATGTGACTCCCGAAACCGGTCCTCTCTCACCAAAGAACGTATTTGTATATTGTTGTTGACATTTACTGCCAGTTTTTCTTTCGTAGATTTTTCTTGGCATTTGAGCTTTATTGTCCCCACTATAATATAGGGCTACATTAGGAATGGTATCCATAAAAAGTATGTATCATGGTAATGTACAAATCCATTTTCAGATTATTAAACACATTTTCCAATTAAATTTTTATATAGTTCGGGATTTATCGATCTGTGAATCTGCTAATTTAGCAGCTGTCACAACAATTTGATCAAAAATGGGACAATCAAGGTGAAGATGGAGATAGGAAGTCTGAACGACGATTTTTTGGGGGTGGGGAAGATCTGAACGCTGAACCGGACAAAATGATTGGCATCGTCCTTCAAATCTTCGTCTACGTAACAAGTTACGGTAGCCTTGTCTCCTTCGTTGGCTGGAGACACCTAAAATAGGGACCATCACAATATAATTTTTAAGCCTTCCAACGACACTCCCATCCATTCCTAAAAAACCAAACAAAAAATTCATCTAATACTTACCCTAACAAAGTGAATTGGCTGTTGATAACTATTCACATCATCATCGTTGGCGCTGGACTTGTATGGAAAATGGCATGCCGGCACTCCCATTGACGGGAAGATCTGGACCACACCATTATCAGTCTCGCATTTGAGAAGAGATCTCTTGAAGAAACAACAATCTCCCTCCAAACTTTCGTTATAATGCTCTCTGTTGCACAAGGTCTGAACTTCACCCAAAATCCGCAGATCTTTTGTCATATTTCGGATGTCAACCAACTTTGGCATGTAATGGAGCATCTAGAAGCAAAAAAAACAACATAATTAAAAGAAACTCAAACCTTATTTTGTCGCACAATGATGCAAGGTTGCTGATCTTCGAACCCAAACGAAAATGATTGGACAGTTTGGCCTTGCGCAACAGCGCACGCGCCATATCCCAGCTCATAATTCTCGTTGCTCAAGTCCACGAGGCAACCCGCTCGTTGATGTTCAGTGTCTCCAAAGCATTGCGTAAAACGTTCTGGTCCATATTCTGAAATTTTTCTCCAGTTAGAATAGCAAAACACAAATTTCTAACAAAAAATTATATTATCCATTACTTACCATCAGTCAACAAGAACCTCAATCTCGTTAGATACGGTTCATAAGTCCGAGGGAGTCTATTAATGTAGTGGATCTCAGATGGATGACGTTTTCGCTCCTCTACCTCATGATTGTCCGACTTTGCAATCCCCAATCGGGCCACATTCGGTTCGAAGATCAGCTCTGAAATGAGCTCGTAATCTTTGGCAACTTTGTCAAACAGATTCAAAATTTTATAACGAGTTACCTAAACACCAAAACAAAACAGTAAACTTACTTGGAACCCTGCCCAAAAATGAGCCATCTCCAACGTTTTCCGGGCCTCCTTTATAAATTTCGGGGATAAAGAACATAATCGGGGCCATCATGGCTGCCAGCATGCCCCAAATCGTCAAAATGTACACCGGCGCGACAACTAAAAGAATAGAGATTTAGCAATCAAAATTAAGCATGGCTGCAAACCGGGCCAGCCCGGCCCGGCCCGGCCCGGGCCTGCGGGCCGGGCCTAAATCTCCAAGCCCGGCCCTGGGCCCGGGCTTGGAAAATTTGGAAAGCCCGGCCCGGTTCGGCCCGGAAAAATTTTGTACTAGGCTGGAAAGGAACAAAGCAGCAAATGAAGGGAAAATTACGGCACATCTTCGCAAAATGTAAAGAATAATTTACCAAAACCTATACATAGTGCAATTGCCGCTCGACTATTTTTATAAATTACTAAGGCACCATAAATTGTCTTACCATATGGTTACAAAAAATCGTAAAATTTTATGTATAGTCACCGAAATTTTAGCAAAAATATTTTATCACAGATCTTTTATCGGATTTGAAAAAACCTACAAGCGTATTGCGTATTTTTGAAAAATTTTCCTTTTTCTCTTTTTGCCAGCGTATTAACTATGAGGTCGCACTTTAGAACTTCCGAAAATTTTTTCAAATTGACTGGAAAATTATTTTTTTATTTGGGCGAGTGGTAAATAAGGTCACTTTACTTTCGCTATCAGCATTGTGTTCGAAAAAATGAAAAATTCTATCGAAAAAGTTTCTTTTTTTCCCTTTTTTCCGGGCAAAACTCAGATTTCAAAAAAACCGGGCCGGCCCGGGCCGGGCCGGGCCTGAAAATCGAAGCCCGGGGTCGGGCCGAGAAATTAGTCGGCCCGGCCCGGGCCGGAAAATTTTGGAAAGCCCGGCCCGGAGCCATGCCTAATCAAAATTAACATTGATTTTCGGAACCATTTCCCACCTATATCACTTCAAAAACTAATCAAAAATCAACTCACACCATCCCCAGAAAGTCCGTTTCTTCGGCAACTCAGCGTAGATTTGTTCAGGCTTCGGTGGGATGTGATTCAGCCTCTTCTTGTGCTTGGCCTCCCTCTCCAGCGCTTCTTTACTGTCCGTTTCCTTCTTCTTCTTTGGTTTCTTCTTTCCGGTTCCGGAGACACTAACCGAGAGCTTGTCCTTCTTCCCACCAGCATCCTCCTTCTTTTCTTTCTCTTCTTTCTTCTCTTCCTTGGGCTTTTCTTCCTGAATTTAGAGTATTTTTATATTATCCATGTCGAAGTTGATATAAATAGAATATTCGGATCAAACAACGCAACATAGGATGTAAAACGCGCCATAAAAATTCTAAATTGCTATGCAACATTTCGAAACGTATCGAAACCAAAGAATTTCTGGATTATGGGCCCAATGCGCTAGCCGAAAATCATAGGGCGCAGCTCGGAGAACTTGCACGGGCGCAGCTCGCGTCTTGGACAGCTCGAAAACAAGCTGAAACTTGGCTCCAGCGAGCTGCAAAAACTTATTTTCCGAGCTGCCCCCACAGATGCGAGCTTCGCCCGTGCCAGTTTTCCGAGCTGCGCCCTACCATTTTCAGCACATTTTTGATCCCACGAAGGACGGAAAGGTCCGCTGTGCGGAATGGTCCGCTGCGCGGAAAGGTCCGCTGTGCGGAAAGGTCCGCTAAAAAAAGAAAAGAGGAGGGAGGGGAGGGGGAGGTTTTCGAAGGCGCCGATTTCGAATATCGTATCCATTTTTTCTGAATTTTACAATTTTGCTTAGGCAGTAGTGTTAACTAGTAATTTTTAAAAAAATTTTTGAATAATGGATTTAGACGTAAGTTATATTGTACTTGGTGATTTGATTTTTAGGTGTGACTAGTCTCGAAAAAATAAATTTTTAAAATGTTTTCGCTTCGAGACTTGAAAAAAAGGATTTTTTGTGAAATTTGAAAAAAATTTAAAATGGTTTCGCTTCGAGACTTGAAAAAAAGGATTTTTTGTGAATTTTGAAAAAAATTTTAAATGTTTTCGCTTCGAGACTGGGAAAAAAAAGAATTTTTTGGAAAATTCAACAAAATTTTGAAATCTTTTCGCATCGGGAGTAGAAAAAAGGGTGTCTGACATGAATATTAACTGTGGTGCCGCCAGCACTAAAATTTTGTCTAAAACCAATGGTACCACCTGGTACTATATAGTACCACGTGTTTTTGGGCTCTACTAAGCACCAAACCATCATCATTACTGCCTTACGGCCAAATTTTCACTCCTCACTAAACAGTACCAGTTGGTACTATATAGTACCAAGTGTTAAAACGTGTTTTTGGGTTCTACTAAGCACCAAACCAACGCCATTACCGCCTTACGGCCAAATTTGCACCTCGTACTAAATAGTACCAGGTAGTACTATTTAGTACCAAGTGGTAAAAATGTGTTTTTTAAGCAGTACTAGGCACCAAAACAACACCATTAACGTCTAAAAGTGTTATAAGTCGAAAAAATTTCAAAAAGAATCCCTAAAGGTAGTAAAGTAACAGAAACCCAGTTTTCATATTCGTTCATACTCAGTCAGCTCGAAAAAATTTCTAATTTTATTCAAATTTCACAAAAAATCCTTTTTTCCAAGTCTCGAAGCGAAAACATTTCAAATTTTATTCAAATTTCACAAAAAATCCTTTTTCCAAGTCCCGAAGCGAAAACATTTCAAATTTTATTCAAATTTCACAAAAAAATCCTTTTTTCCCACCCTCTTCTTTTCCTTTTTTTAGCGGACCTTTCCGCAGCGGACCTTTCCGGACAGCGGACCTTTCCGCACAGCGGACCTTTCCGTACTCAATCTTTTGATCCTGCGTGGGCCCACGAAATTTCCGAAAAGGTCCGAGGCACGTCAACCCAAAACAGAAGAAAAAATTTCCCGCCCCTTTTTGGCGATTCGTTCAAAACGAAATGTCACTATCCGATAAAACGCATTTTCTTATCTTTCTTCTTCCTTTTCAAAAAAAAGCAGTTGTTTCGGGCGAGAAAAAGTGCCGATAATTTCGCGACATTTCGTCTCTCTTTTAAATCAATGAAAACGATACGAAGTTTCGAAACGGTTCAGGAAATGGGCTGGATTGACGTGCGAGGGAAATTCGTTCTCAACCGTGGCTCTTACCTTATCCTTTTCCTTCTTTTGTTCCTCCTCCTCAGTTTTCTTGTCCTTTTTGTTCTCCTTCTCTCCTTTTGGATCTTTCATCATTTCTTTGTTCGTTTCCAACGGGGTGTCTGTTACTGGACTCTCCTTCTGCTTGGAATCTACTTTCGGTGGTCCCTCCTTTTGGCTGGCATCGTCCTTCTTTTCCGATTCTTTTACTGGATTCTGATTTTCCAGTGGCGGAGCCACAAAAACGGAGGGTTTGTTCACCTGGGTTTGGTCCGCAGACTGGAAAGATTAGCGTAATGCATGCTTTTCTTTTCAATTTAATTTTGATCCGCTTGTCTTTGAGACATAAGTGAATCGAAAAAACAGCAAAAAGGCGAATTTCGTTTTTTTTCTCTTTATAGACCAAGTATAATATCGAAAAATCGGGCTTAGCTCCCCAAATGGGTTTTCATTCTCGTCGAAACATTGCCAACTCACTGCTTTCGGGTTCCCGGTTGTTGTACCAGCATTGGTTTTGTCGGTGTCGGAACCAGCGGGTTCTCGTTCACTCGGATACATCAAATGAGTTCTCGGTGAAGATTCGACCGGTCAAAGCGGCGACTGACCAGGGGAAATGAGAGACAATGCGATTGAAACAGTCGCTTTGTCATTTTAAAGTCTTTAAATTTGCATAAATTTGAATTTTGCAGCAGAAAAAATTGAAAACGTGGGAAATGGGAGACAATTGCAAACGTACGGGTAAAATTATTTACAAAATACGTATTTTACATTTTATTTTCCAAAAAAAAAACAATAAATATTAATTGTACGACAAAAGTTATTCGGTTTTTGTCTTTCCCGCGATGATTACAACTTTTAGCAGCAGTTTTACAGTGTAAAATACACTGTAGTAAACCACTACTGATGATAGCAAAGTGATTATGGCCAAAAATAAGATGAAATCGATATTGTGGGACTTGATAAACCCTTCAGTTCGAATTTGCAAATCCAAAACTTCGTGTACGTCGTATTTAACAGCATGCTCGACGTAACGCACAAATCGTTCGCGTGGTGAGAAGGGCTTGTTGTTCATGAGGTTGGCCATGTTCTGAGCGCGCTGGCGATAACTGAAGATTTCTTAATTAGAAATTGTTGTTCGTCGTCTTACCTTGGGTCTGCCAGAAGTTTTTGCAGCGCTTCGTCCAAATCAGCAGCGTTCAAGCTCATTTTATCCAACGGGATTGAAATTCGATGAGATTGGGCGGCTTGGCAGTTAGGGATTTGATCGACGAACAAGGGGATACAAATGGTCGGAACTCCCATTTCGGCTGTCTCGCTGAGACTGTTGAGCCCACCATGGGTAATAAAAGCGAGAGTTCGGGGATTGGCTGAAAAATATGGCGAAAGTACAATGACGGACCTGATCCAGTGGCAAAAAACGTACCATTTTGCTTTCGGGAAGCGACAAAAAATGTTGCAAAATACCTCCCTCTCCAAGTGAAAAAACTCCGTTTTGAAGGGCGCCTTTCCCTCACAAAAAGAACGGGCGCGCTTTTGAAACCAGAGTTTTTTTCACGTGGAAGGGAAGGTATTTTGCTACATTTTTTGGTACTTCACGGATGCTAAATGGCAATTTTTTGCCACTGGATCAGGTGCGCCACTGTATACACAGGTTAGCTGTTGATAACTTCGAATTGTTTGAAAGAGAAACTCGGTTTACCCCGACATCAAAAGTGCTATTCTCCCTTGTATATTTGCCCTTTTGCAAAAAACAACTTTTTTAGCAGCTATTTCCAATGCACTTACCCAGCAATTCATGCTGAGGGATCCATTTCCTTTTATGGACATTGGGTAGCTTTGCTGCGACTTCATCTTCCACCTCGTATTTCCAGATGAAATCAATGTCAGGGTTTCTCTTGAACAACTCCTCAAATGCTTCCTTCTTTTCCTGAGGCATCTTGTAAGCCAATGTCACTGTTCCAAAGGAAACTAGGACAACTCCTCGCTTCGAGTTGTCCACTATTTTTTGGAAATCTGAAGGAAGTGGCTTTGGTTTATGATTTTTCATATCAGATCCGCCGATGAAGATTAGTTTGGATGAGGTTGGATGTTGAAATGAAAGATGCTCATCGACATTTGTGAAGATGTAGGAGCTCTTTGCGATTTTCTCGATAACGTTGAAGTTCTTGTCGTGGAGCTCTTGAATGGCAGCTGTTGTGGGGAGTGTTTTGACTTTTTCCATGAAGGCAAGGTTTAATAGGTGGTTGGCGAATGCTTGAAGGCGCTCGGAGTAGGTTTGCATTGCGCTGAATTCGCTGGTCCAGTCTGAAAAATGTATAGGTTTAGGTTTGATTAGCCATAGTTAAGGTTAACCGTCGTCAAGGTTATGTACAGTCCTGAAAATCATTACTTAACAAGTAACCTGTGTAAATGTATCTCTGGTGTAATAAAAGTATACTTTGACAACTTTTTTACCTGGCACAAATCCAATTCCTAGCGGAAGTCCTAGAGCAGCGTAAATTGGCCGAGACGGCATAAAGGCTGTCAAAGTTGCATATTTCTCGATTCCCGCCTTTTCCAGTATAGCATAGCCACACCGATCAATGAATTCAAGCACCGCAAAGTCATATTTCTCACTGCGTAGTTGTTCGGGGAGTTGGGGGTCGACGAGTTGAGCTGAAATCAATGGTAATTACATTGCAATTTGAGATTAGGTGGCATTTTAATAAGCTTAAACTTACATCGACAAACTTGGCTGCTAAGATATATGAAGTGCTTTAGATACTGAAAGAAATATTTAGAGTTCACTGATAAGTAACTTTTGTAGGTTATAGCGAAACTAAAGAAGTGGCACTTAGAAGCACTTACCGCGGTATTCGACTGCGCCGTTGGTTTCCAAAAAATGTCTTGCCCGGGGTCCGTATCCACTGTAATATTGGGTTTCGGCCGCACCACAGTCCTCGCTAGCTTAGTGCCGACTTGATTCGTATGATCAGTGACGTGTTGCTGATAAAAAGTGACATTATGGCCAGCCTCGACGAGCCAGTCGGCCAATTTTCCCATAAAGAAAATATGGGATTGGGCGATGCGTGCCGAACTGTAGAATAAAATATTGTGGGCATCAGATGTAGTTAAAAGGAATAGTAGTGCAAAAATATTGGTAAAATTCATTGCCGTTGAGCCCAAAATTTTATAAGGTGGATGCAAAGAAGCGTGCACTCCAATTTTTAAAGAACGAATGAAATAATTGCTCTTTCGAAGCTTCCTTATCAATTCGCGGTCAACACGAATGTTGTTGATGACAAAAGTTCGTCGTACGTTTTTCCGCTGTGATCTCCCGCTTTTATAACTTGTAGTCCTGATTTGTGACGCGCTTGATCCCACAAAACACAGAAAATTGGAGCAGACTCCGAAATTTTCAATTGATTTCATGTGCTTCTCCAAATTTTTTGTCTGTTTTAGAACCGGTCGCACACGACACCGATAAATTCAAAGGCTAATCGCGACTTTAAAGTGTAGGGAGCAGTTAGCGCAGTAGGCTAGAAAAATTGTGGTTACAGTAATCACGGCGTTCAATTCCGATTTCCGAGAGAAATGTGATTTTAACGTGTGTGTTTCATCAGTTGGGATAAGATACAACTAGGGAAATAACAGTTTTAGCGGGGATCACAAAGCGCAAACTCCAAGGTTGATGCTATTTTGATTGTTTATGTGCCTTGCACTTTCTCTGTCAATCACAGCATGCGAATGAAGAAAATGAAGAGATATTTTACATTTATCTCAAAAACAACGATAACAAATTACTAATTTACAGCATAAAGCTATGCGGTTTTTGTCTTACTAATAAAGTTATTTACAATGTTGAGTTGCAGTTTTACAGTATAAAGTACACTGTAGTAAAGTGCAACGAAAGACAACAAGAGAACTGTGGCGAAAAATAGGATAAAATCAATATTATGCGATTTAATAAATCCTTGAGTTCGAACTGGCAAGTCCAAGGCTTCGTGGACATTGTATTTTATCGCATGCTCCACATAACGCACGAACCGCTCCCTAGGTGAGAATGGCTTGTTGTTCATGAGATCGGCCATGTCCTGAGCTCGTTGGCGATAACTGAAATGGCATTTTTGGTGAGAAAGTGTTGGTTTTAACCCTTACATTGGATCCGCTAGCAGTTTTCCCAACGCACCGTCCAAGTGAGCCGCATTTAGACTGATTTTGTCAAGTGGGATTGAAATCCCATGGTATTGGGCGGCTTGGCAGTTGGGGACTTGATCAGCGAAGAATGGGACGCAAATTGTTGGCACTCCCATTTCGGCTGTCTCGCTGAGACTGTTGAGCCCACCATGGGTGATAAATGCGAGAGTTCGGGGATTCGCTAAAAACCAAGGGTTATTAACAAGGAAACTAGCTTACCCAACAAGTCGTGTTGAGGCATCCATTTCCTTTTGTGGACATTAGTCAAATTAGCGGCTACGTCGTCTTCAACTTCGTACTTCCAAATGAAATCAATGTCAGAGTTTCTTTTGAACAACTCCTCAAACGCCTCCTTCTTTTCCTGGGGCATCTTGTAAGCCATTGTCACGGTTCCGAAGGAAACTAGGACAACTCCGCGCTTCGAATTATCGACTATTTTTTGGAAGTCTGAGGGAAGTGGCTTTGGTTTATGATTTTTCATATCAGATCCGCCGATGAAGATCAATTTGGATGAGGTTGCATGTTGAAATGTGAGATGCTCATCGACATTTGTGAAGATATAGGAACTTCTTGAGATTTTCTCGAGATGGTTGAAGTTTTTGTCGTGGAGATCTTGGATAACAGACAACGAAGGGTTCGTAATTTTTCCAGCGTAAATGATTTGCAGTAGATGGTTGACCAAGGCTCGAAGTCGTTCGGAAAAGGTCGGATTCGAGCTGAGTTTGTCGCTCCAGGCTGAAAATGGTGGAGATTAATCTTTTTGTGGCATAATAGGTAGTTCTGTTACAAGAAAATTAATCAACTTACATGGTACAACACCAATTCCGAGTGGCAAACCTAGAGCTCCATAGAGTGGTGCGGGAGGCATGAACGCCGATAAACTTGCGTATTTCTTGATTCCAGCTTTCTCTAGTAGCGCATACCCGCATTGATCAAAGTATTCGAGAAGAGCAAAGTCGTATTTCTCATCGCGGAGTTGTTCTGGGAGTGTGGGGTCCAGTAGTTGAGCTAAATTCAAAAATGTAGTCGTAAAAGAAAAATATTACATTTTGATTGAAAGGTGTGGACTTACCCCGACAAGCTTGGCCTTGAAGTGCGCCGAAGTAGCGCAAGAACTGAAAATAGGTTTTTACTCTTGAAGGAACAAAGATTTTTGCTCTCGAAGGACTCTGTGTCAGCTTATTTTGCTAATACGGTGTTCCCCTTTTAATTCGACCCTTACTTACCGCTGCATTTGCTAATGCCGTTGGTTTCCAAAACTGATCTTGTCCTGGGTCAGTGGCAACCGAAATATTAGGCTTTGGACGCACGACAGTTCTCGCTAGCCTAGTTCCGACTTTGTTTGTAAGATCGGAGACGTGTTGTTGATAAAACGTGACATTATGGCCGGCTTCCACAAGCCAATCGGCCAATTTTCCCATAAAGAAAATGTGTGATTGGCCAATGCGCGCCGAATTGTAAATCAAAATATTGTGGGCGCTAGTGGTGGTTAATAGCATCAGTAATCCAAAGATACTGTGAAAGTTCATGGTTACGGTGTCCAAATTTTAGAAATTTGCTGGAATTCCGGTATTTGGATTCAATGAATCAAGGACGAAGAGAAGAATTGGTCTTAAAAAGGGCTCTTATCAAGACTCGATTCGAGACAAGATTTTTCTAAAGTGAACATTTACTCGTATGAGCCTTGACGTTTGAACCCAGACTTGTATAGTCTTGTGATACACGTATTTTTTCGAGAAATACTGTCTGTCTTGTATCGAGGAGCTCAAAGCGCAAAAAATTTATTCGTTGAAGTTGCAGACGTTTTTGAAGGGTTAACTAAACTTTTGGCGTCCTTTGAGTTCTTTTGTGTAGTTTCAAAGCGTTGTAGATGTCGAAGGTCAGTTGAGGGAGTGCATAGTCAGAATTTCAAGCAAATCTGAGTTTTACATGAAATTCTGGTGTAATTTGTTACTGATTTACAGTACGTGAGGCGTTGATTATAAGTTTCCCCCAAAGATGATGTAATAACATTATATTTTGTTGATCAAGGCACCCAAAATTTTTATCATTTGGGGTCACAAAGCGGACACTCTGCTCTTAAAATTATCACAGATGGTTATTTCTTGTGCTCGAGGGACCACCTGATGGTCAGCGATATGTACAGGACTCGAAATGAATACTGTGTGATGTGTTTGAATGATAGTCTTAAAACTTCGACAGCATTCGCTGGTTCGATTCTCTTTCTTTAAATGCTAGAACACAAGTTGAAACATACGACCGTTAGACGACGCCCACGTCTGAAAGGCTTATCCTTAACTTCAAGATTTTTTTTGTATGGACTTTGTCTTTTGTTGCACCTAACGACATCATTCCGTCTGATACTTCGTCTCGCTGATAACAGTATTTTTAGCCGTACATTTTTGCGAATATCATTAATTCATATGTACTTTGCGTTCTTTTTTGTGGGCGTCATAATCTATCGTATCAGTCTCAAGTAAGCGCTCTGTCCGTGCGACTTTCAACGCAACAGAGCGCTTTTTGCCAAAGTTTTCCTGCTATTTTTTGCAGTCGCAAACTTAAGGTTGATTATGTTCTGAGCGACTTGAAATAGAAAATTTTTACTTTTTTATCAAGATAAGTAGAAAGCAAGCTTCAATCATGTCGCGATTTGACCCTCTTATCTTGAGGCTATTACGCACATACAACCAACACACACGTTATTAACCTCAAATATTTAGCCTCGGAATGCGGTTCTTATCTGAAAGTAGTTTTTGCCCTTGGCAAGGGAATTTGAAGGAGTTTATAAATGGAAGATGATACTCTTTCAATTTCAGGTGACCAAAGATGCCGATTGATAGGAAAATATACGAGGAAGACACTAGATCCATATAAATAATAAAGTCAAAGACCTTGCCCATGTGGCTCAAATATTTCTCTAGATTATATACATCTACTCAATCTTCGTTTTCGTTACCAATCTAGACAGTAATACCCTCCAGAACAAGCGCAGTGTCAACTTGACGGAGTGGTAAACTACTGAGAGAACGGCGAACAAGAGCACAGAGAAATATAATAGATAATCCAGATTATGAGCCCTGATAAGCCCATGATTTCTACTCTTGATGTCCAACGCTTCGGCAACATCAAACTTAATGGCATGGTCAATATACCGGACGAATCTTTCTTTAGCAGAGAACGGCTTGTGACTTATGAGATCCGCCATGTTCTTGGCTTTCTGGCGGACACTGGAAAAATAATTTTTCAGTTATTCAGAAGCGGTGTCGAAGATATATTAGACTACTGTGGGCATCCACTATTTCTGTATTTACTGACCTTTCATCATTCAACACCTTTTCCAGCGCTTGTTTCAAGACTCGGGCATCACAATTTTTCCCGATCATAATTGCAATCCCATGAGCTTGAAGAGCTTGGCAGTTCTGTGCTTGGTCATTACAAAGAGGCAGGCAAATTGCTGGGACGCCCATTTCGGCCGTCTCACTTAAACTGTTTAATCCGCCATGTGTTACAAACGCAAGTACTCGGGGATTGGCTGAAATTTGGAGAGAATGTTATACCTTCTAATTTGGCCAAAATAGGCGTTGTGCTTACAGTCGCGGACCTGATCCAGTGGCAAAAAACATACCATTTTGCATCCGAGAAGCATCAAAAATGTGGCAAAATGCTTCCTTCTCCAAGTGAAAAAACTTCGTTTTGAAGGGCGCGCTCTTTCTCTCACAAAAAGAGCGGCCGAAATCGGAGTTTTTTCACTTGGAGAGGGAAGCATTTTGCCACATTTTTGATATTTCCTGGATGCACTATAGTACGTTTTTTGCTACTGGATCAGGTCCCCTTCTGTATGTTAAGAAATAACAAATACCCACCGATATATTTTAATACATCGATAGGTATTTGTTATTTTTAAAAAGCCGCTCCTTACCGAACAACTCATGCTGAGGGATCCATTTTCTCTTGTACAGATTCGTGAGATTCGCTCCAACCTCATCAACAATCTCGTATTTCCAAATGAAGCTTACATCGGGGAAGCTCTTCACCGTCTCCACAAGCGCGTCCTTCAAAGGCAACGGCATCTCAGAACTTTTTACCGTGGAACCTAGGGAAATAACAACAACTCCTTGTTCTGCACTGTCCACGATGTTTTTGAAATCCGAACTCAACGCCTCAGGCTGCTTCTTGACGTCTGAGCTTCCGAGGAAAATCATTTTTGGAGATATTGGTTGCTGGAAGGTGAGATGCTCATCAATATTGACGAAAATGTAAGAGCTGCCGGCAATTTTGTGAAGCGCATTGAAATGGGGATCGTGGTATTTCTTGATCGCTTGGATTTGTCTGCCGCTTGCGGCTTTGGACAGGCGGAAAAGGCCGCGGATATGGTTGTACATGGCGAGCAGACGTTCGTAAAATGTGGGGGTCTCGCTGAGAATGTCAAGCCAAGCTGTAATGATAAAAAATCTTGAATGTCTTTGCTGTTTTACAAGGAAGGTACTTCTATCGGATAGGGAGTTACAGGTCCAGACATATATCGAAAAAATCGCAAAATTTTTTATGATTTAGAATATGTAAAAACTAGCTGCCGAACTTTGGCTTGTAAGGACGAAAAAACATCAGAACTTTTCTCGCAACACCACACAAATGCGCTAGCCAGCGCGTAAGTGAATAATAACAGCTAATTCAAGGTGGCCGTAGACCAGTTTTTTACCCTGTTTCGAATGGTATATGCCTCAAGATAAAACCAAGGGACGAGGTTTTGCCGAGCCCTTGTGAGGATTTTTTCGCCATTACAAACTATAATTGGGCAGCTAGTTTTTACATATTCTGAGGCAGAAATATTTTGCGATTTTTTTGAGATATTTCTCGATCTGTAACTCCATACCCCATAAAAGTACTTTCCTTGTTAGCATACTGTAATGTGTGTGGTGTACTGTAAATAAGAGCTCACCTGGAATAACACCCAATCCAGCTGGGACTCCCAACGCTATTGGAATTGAATTCGATGGAATCAAAGCGGAAGTTGTAGCATATTTCTTAATTCCCGCTTTCTCCAGCATCGCATACGAGCAAAAATCAAAATATTCAATAACAGCAAAGTCGTATTTCTCATTTTTTAGCCTTTTTGCCAATTCAGGGTCTTGGAGTTGAGCTAAAACAAAGTCGCTGTAGGTTATAAGATTCGTTGAGGTATATTTGCAAAGCCTTTTTTCAAAACGCTTACATTCACAAGCCACTCCTTGAAGATAGCCATAGTTTTTCATGAACTGAAGAGTAAGTGTAAAATACAGTATTTAAATTTGCAGGGGTATGAATAAAGAATTACCTTAAAAGTGGCCTCATCAAACGGCAACCAATATATCGACTGACCGACGTCATCCCTTTCCAAGGGGATTTTTTGACGCACAACTGTATGCGCTAATTTTGTTCCGGTGTTACTGGAATTTTCAAGGAGATCTTGTTGATAGAATGTCTGAAAAATTGCGATAAACGAGTAAACCAGGCATTGTGGAATACTAGGAGAATCAATTTTTTGATATCGCCACGGTGAGATCCCCAACGTATAGATGATGAAGAGAAAAACTAATTAGACGTCCTGAATTCATAATAGCGCAGGTTTTTTTGTACAGTGGGGGACCTGATCCAGTGGCAAAAAACGTGCCATTTTGCGTCCGGGAAGCACCAAAAATGTGGCAAAATGCTTCCCTCTCCAAGCAAAAAAAAATTCGTTTTGAAGAAACTTCCCTTTCCCTCAAGCGTTTATATCGAAGGTTTTCTTCATTTGGAAAGGGAGGTATTTTTCCACATTCTTGATACTTCCCGGATGCAAAATGGTAGGTTTTTTGCCACTGGATCGGGTCCTCCACTGTATTAGACTATACTGGTCTTCCACATGAACATATATAAATGACAAAAAGCCTAGGCTAATTGTAAGCAAATTAAAAACGGACCGATTCGATCCCTTCCGACAACACTATTCATTCCTCCAACAACTACAGAACCTACCACATTATGTCCGGCTTCTACCAGCCAGTCGGCCAATCTGCCCATAAAGAACATGTGAGATTGGCCGACCCTCGCCGAGTTGTAGAATAAAATATTGGCACCGTTACACAAGCTAGCAATTAGAGAAAAGAGAAGACAACTTTTGGTGTTCATTATGAAACGTTGTTGCGAATGGGGAAATGAATACTAAAACCAAAAATTTATGTGATGTAATGTGCATCCTTATCAGTAGTAAGATTGAGGCTTTCCCCGGGACAATGCACTCATGTTTGTCTTTTGCAACATGACTGAATCAGAGGAGTTGTTATCAAGTCGAATTTCATAGGGCAAGAGTTCAGCAACGAGCAATTTTGGTTGTTGCAAAGGAATTTACTTTATACGATGAAGAAATGGAAATGAGTCGAATTTTTTAACTGTGGTAATCCCGGCATCAGGCCAGCTCCAAGTCATCAGACATGCCCCTCGGTCGTGCAAATGAGTGGTCTTGCTGCATCAGTTTTGCAGCCGTTTAGTAATCGTAAAAAATTTTAGAGCTCTATCTAGCGAATACGCGGACCACTCTAAGCCGGCTGGACATGGCTTTCACCTAGCAAGTCCGACAAAAATTTGAAACGGTATCGTTACAAAATTTAGCCTGACTTTATCTCTAGTGCCGGGAATCTACACTTATCCTACAATCATCCTACAAACCCCTGGAGAAACATCACAAATCCATACTAGAGCCATTTTATTGTCCTTTACAGTTATAGATAAGGAACAATTCCGCTTGGAATTTGACCGTATAATCTATAGACTTATGAATTTTTTGTTTTTCATTGCAGTTTCTACATTAAGAGACCTGATCTAGTGGCAAAAAAATATCATTTTGCATCCGGGAAGTATCAAAAATGTGGCAAAATATTTTCCTCTTGAATGAAAAAACTCCAATTTCAAAAGCACGCTATTTTTCTGAGGAGCGTGCCCTTCAAAATAAAGTTTTTTCACTTGGAGAGGGAAGCATTTTGCCACATTTTTTATACTTCCCGGATGCAAAATGGTACGTTTTTTGCCACTGGATCAGGCCCCTTACTGTAGCTCTAAAGAGTCCATAAGAACTTTGATATCTTTAGTGACCGCGGTAAACCTGACCGTCCAAAGTTTTACTATTTTTTAAAACTTTTTGATCCTTTGCGACATGCATCTTGCAAAGTCCAATTTGCAAATATGGTTATAGCCAAATTGCATTTTTTTTTCATTTTGCACTCTAACACATACACTTTCACCAATGCAATTGACGTCTTTGTCTGTTCAGGGATTAGTCGCCATGGCCGAAAAAAGTGTAAAGGTTAAGTTTGGTGGAAAGTGGTGCCGTTCTTCTCTGCTCGACTTGTCAACAAAAATAAATGGAATACAGTATCCATAAAGGCGAAGGAGGAAATCGGATTAGTGAAAAATTAATATGGATGTGAAAATATTCATATCAAATCCGCTTAAAAGTGCATTTAAAATACGTCATTAGAAATTCTTTATTTGGAATGGATAGTTTTACTATTCAAAATTAATGCCATTTTAAACAAACTTTGGTTATTTCTCTTTGATTTACAACTGCTGCTATTAATTTCTTCAAGAAAATCGGAACGAAAAACAGTTTTTTATGGCTTTGAGCAATCAGTCTTTTGCTAAATCATGTGTCACAACCACCTTATGACCCGAAGGCAGGTGATAAGCCACTGTTTTTCAAAATAGGCTTCATGAAAAAAGAAGGGTATAAAAATCGGATTTATGGTTGTTTTGAAGCTATTCTTCAATGGTTTTCTAGTCATGTGATTCATTGAACTAAAGGCTTTTTTTGGGTAAAATACGTTCCAAAAAACGGTTGTGTAGTATTTTAGTGTAAAGTACTAAAATTAGAAGTTTTTTCGAAATGATTTTTGATTTTAAATCTCCAGTTGACAAAGCAACGTTCTTCTGTTCATTTCTTTTTCAAAATCAAATAATTTTTTCCAAACGATGAATGAGTAATCCTGGCTGTCTCTTCGGGTCTCGAAGATTGACATCTGACGTGATTTGGCCCACTTTCAAAGGTCAAAAAAGCGATTTTTGGACTTGAAATTGAATAGCTAAAATCTCACTATTAATAATCCGGCATGTTAGTTGAAAAAATCCCCTAAAAGATGGTATTGTTTATTTTATTCTTTTTCAAGTGTTGTTTACTCCAGGGCGTATGTTAAGCGTCAATGATTAACCGACCAAAAATTATTTCTCTGTGGTGATTATTTGCTTTGAAATTTTGCTTTTTCGTATGTAGAAGGTTATGTCACAGGCCAAAAATTGAAATCCTAAAAAATGCCAAAGGGTTCTCTATTCTCGGCATGAAGCTTTGGGTTATTTGAACATGTTGCAAATTACAGTGATGGACCTGATCCACTGGCAAAAAACGTACGATTTTGCATCCGCGAAGCATCAAAAATGTGGTAGAATGGTTCTCTCTCCAAGTGAAAAAAAACTTTGTTTTCAAGGGTGCGCCTTTTTTCCTCACAAAAAAAGCGGGTGCACTTTTGATATCGGAGTCTTTTCACTTGGAGAGGGAGGTATTTTGCCACACTTTTTGATGCTTCCCGGATGCAAAATGGTACGTTTTTTTGCCACTGGATCTGATCCCCCACTGTAAGAAGTGGGCAAATGAATTACAAAAATATATTCATATTTTATGTTAGGGTCCATCAAAATCAAATGGTCACATTTGGGGATTTCGTAAGCCAAAAATTTTTGGATTTTTGCAGAGATGTAAGAGAAGAACACCTGCACTCTTAGCTTTGTGAAGCCTTTTAAAACAAGCAAAGATATCATCCTTCAATTTCTGACCTTCCATCAAGGTCTGCAAGACTCTGTCATTCTTGGAAATAACAAACAAAAGTCAGTAAACATGAGTGCAAGCGGACTAATCAGAAACCCCACGAAATCCGGGAGTTCGGATTTCTCGGGCAATTCGTCTTGATGAATAATTTGTTTGGGCCACTATTTGAAGTGCATGATCGTTGATAGTAAATCTGAAAATGTAATTCGGAAAATCGTTGAGTTTGCACTTTTGGACTTTTTCAGAAAAATGTTAAATAGGAAATGATGACAAATATCATTTCTATAGCTGAGGTGAGGCGTTTAAAGATGATGCGGCTTGGTACTAATTTTGAAATAGAACCTTTAGAAACAAAGTTTCAGCCTGCGGCTTGCAGAAAGAACCGAAATTTTTAGGTACGAATTGACGCAAGATATCTTGACACGTTTCATATATTTTTACTTGACTTTTTAACTCTCCGTTCAAAAACCTCAGGCTTTCAAGAAGTCAGAAGGATCGTGTTTCTGCTAACACAAATGTTCTCCCAGCAGAATTTGTAAAAAGTTATTCCCGAAAAAATTTTTGCGTCGGTCGAACTCCCCTGATTTTACGTACATAAAGATCGCTGATGTCTCAGCTGCACTTACGATAGCAATCAAAAAATTTTGACCTTGATTTGCCACCTGTATTGACCATGCGCCTTACTGTGGGGGGCCTGATACACTGGCAAAAAAAGGTACCATTTATATCATCCGGTAAGCATTAAAAAATGTAGCAAAATGCTTCCCTATCCTAGTGAAAAAGCTCAGTTTTGAAGGGCGCGTCTTTTCCATCACGAAAAGAACAGGCGCGCTTTTGAAACCTGAGTTTTTTCACTTGGAGAGGGAGGCATTTTGCTACATTTTTGATACTTCCTGGATGCAAAATGGTACATTTCTTGCCAGGTCCCCGACTGTAGATTAGAGGCTTACAAAACGACCATTTGCGATTTTCCCATTTGTTCCAGTAGGCCATCAAATGGCTCATATAAAGCAATCAAAAAAAATTGACCTTGATTTGCCACCTGTATTGACCATGCCCTAGATTAGAGAAAAATGCACTTTTGTAATTTAAAAAATGTCTGCAAATACATTATCATTTTCGAATTGCAAGTCCATTCTATCGCAAATTTTTTTTGCTCCGTAGGCTCTCTTCCTTTTGAATTTGATGTGTGTACAGAAACTCTACTTTTTCCTCAACATCTTCAATGTATAATATCACAAAGTAACATCCACAAAACTCCATTACACTTGCATTATTCAGTTGCTCTCTTCCCCTCCATGTAATCCTCTTCGCCCTTCGAGAATTGCTAATTTGTTGGGTTCACATGCCCTCTTATGGCCACCATTCACGCCCTCGGGGCCAGACACGCGTCGCGCACTGTGCAAATATTTATTAAAGAAAAAATGCGGCCAGAAACGTGCCAGTCGCTACCGGCCATTCCATTTTTTTCGAGCATTTTTCGCCAGCTGTTCCCCTTGGACATTCCCGAAAAAAATTGACGGTATTTTACAAGAAAAAATTGGAAATTCTGAAGAGATGACCAAAGTTTTGTATTGAAAGAATATGAAAATTTCATGAAAAAGATTTTTCGGAGAAGAAATTATTTATAACCCCTTCATGGATAACATAAACAATTTTTGGGAGGGTTAGAAGATAAGTGTAAAGATTAGAATTTGAGGTCTGGAAATGGCAAAAAAGAGATTAGAGAGGGAAATTTATATAATAGAAAAATGCAAATGTCGTCATCAGCAGAACTCTTTGCGGTGATATTACGCATAGTTTTGAAAGGTGAAAAGTGTCACAATTTTGACAAAAGTTTAGAATATAATTTTCAAAGGACATGCGAAAGTTTCAGCTTGCTATTTGAGGCCATGAATGGGTAAACTTTAGAATTTTTGTTCGATTATTGATTAACATTTTGAGGCTCACGTCAAAAAAAATCTTTCAGAAAATTGAAAAAAAAGGAATCTCGGATCATTTATTTTTTGCAAAGTGCCACAGAATACTCGATTTCGAGAATTTAAATATTTTTCTGGAAAGAATTTTTTTTTGCTGGAAAGTTTTCTTTTCTGACTTGATAATTCGGCAAAATTTCCTCAAAAACCAATGATCCGAGATTCCTTGTTTTTTCATTTTTTTGACGTGAGGCTCGATTTGAAGTGGGATTTGCAATGAATCTAAAGAATTCGACTTTTTCTTGAAGAGTTTGGGAAATTGCAATAACTTTTCAAGTAGAAAAATTGCTGGGATATCTCGGCTGGGGCTGCAAAGCATAAGACAAATTAAATTGAAAAAAGTAGTTCAGGCTGTCTCTGAGCTATCACCAACTGCTTGACAAACGGCTGTAACAGTGGAAAAGTAGGCTGGATAGCTAGCAAACGATCTGGAATTGTAGCCAATAACATTGCACTGGTTTTTTGGCTGCCATTACATCCTCTCGGATAGCCTTATATAGCGTAAAAAAATAAAAAATCCATTTTTTCTCGACCAATTTGGGAAGTTACAATAGCTTTTCAAGTAGAAAAATTGCTGGGATATTTCAGCTGGGGTTGCAAAGCCAGAGACTAAAATTTCAGGAATTAATCTCTGGTCTATGGATGACAAAATAAAGAAAAGTGTGCCGCAATTGAAAAAAAAACCTGGCCGATCCTTCGTAAAATCGACTTCTAGGAACTTATAAATTGGTCGTTATAGAGAGGTTTCAAGATACGCAGTTTTATTGTGCCAAGCTCCGCTGCTGACACAAGAAAAATTAAAAAATTTTAAGGCTTTCCAAAGAGGTTATACCAAATTGTTAAACCTCCTTTTGTCCACTAAATTTTATCAATTTTTCTTCAGACATTTTTTCTCCAAAAAAAATTTCTTGTGTAAAATTCCTTATTTCCGACAAAACAAAAGTCCAATTTCCAAATGATATTGCCTTTGTGTAATACAAAATTTTTTTCTTCCGGAGGAATTATTCAAAGCGAAAAAAACATATTTTTTTATTCGTCTGTTTTCACATTTCCCTGTTTTTCCGTGGCCTCTGAAATGAGATCGTTCCAGAAAACTCTGTTTTGTTTTTTGAATGGAAACAAAACGAGGTCAAGGCGATTCTTCTGTCTTACTTGTTTTTTACAGGACTTTCTAATTGATTCCTTTTGGGCTGTGCTTCTCCGATTTCAAGGTTGTTTTGAGTGTTTTTTATGAGCCGCATTGGTTTTGCAACGCAAATTTGGCACTTTTTTTGGCGAGTTTATGGATAATAAATTTCCTTTGATCCCATCTTTGATTTGGGGCCACTTTTATTTGGAAAAAATCGAATTTTTGTGACTACAGTGACGGACCTAATACAGAGGCAAAAAACGTACCATTTTGAATCCGGGAAGTATCGAAAAATGTGGCAAAATGCCTCCCTCTCCAACTAAAAAAACTCCATTCTGAATTTCCCTCACAAAACGAGCGGGCGGGCTTTTGAAACCGGAGTTTTTTCACTTGGAGGGGAAGGTATTTTGCTACACTTTTTGTTGCTTCCCGATGCCAAATCGTACGTTTTTAGTGACTGGATCGGGTCCGCCACTGTTGCATGAGACAGTTTTAAATTGAAAAAAGTGGTTCAGGCTGTCTCTGAGCTATCACCAACTGCTTGTCAAACGGCTGTAACAGTGGAAAAGTAGCCTGGATAGCTAGCAAACGACCTGGAATTGTAGCCAATAAGTTTGCACTGGTTTTTTGGCTGCGATTTGCATCCTTTCGGATAGCTTATATAGCGCGTTTGGCTGCTTAAAAAAAAGTATTTTTTTTACCGGGGTACTGTTTCTACAAAAAAAATAATATTTTCTTTCCCATGAAACAAGCTATGGCCAAGAAGCGTCTTTCTCTCTGCCCGCTCTCCGCATTTTGCGGACTCTCTCGTGACCAAAGGTCGTTGAATATCTCAGCTCGGCAGGCAAAAGGAGAGCTAAAAATTTAAAAATTTTATACGCCGCCCAAGCTCAATTTTATTTCCTTTGAAAAAATCTTATTGTAGTAGACCTCTACAACACACCTACATATTACAAAACCTGTCCATAACGTCATTAAAAAATTCAAAAAAATTAATTCAATTTTAACATCCCCTTGTACAGAAGTTTAAGTGTAGTCGTATCTCCCAATTCATTACATTTTTTTCATCCCCAGCAGTAATAAGGTCAGCCAATTAATCTTCCAAACAGACCGACTTTTTCCCATTTTTTATCCGCAGACGTTTTTTCGTTTTTTTATAATTTTTTCGCCAACATCGACACTCTTTGACGGGAATGTGCCTCCGGTGCCAGTCGGAACGGGCGTTGAAAGCGCAAAAAATGCAACAAAAAAACGCGTGAAAATTGAATTGGCCACGGGGGGAATGGCCAAACGGGAAAATTAGGAGATGGAATGTGAACGGACTTTGAATTAGGAAGGAAGTTTGTTGGTATGGAAAAATGGGATTTTTGGTGATGAAAAAAAAACAAAGCTTTTGGCTTTAGAAGCGTTTAGCGTACTCTCTCCGCCGAGACAGTACGCTAAACGCGGAGAGCGGTCAGAGAGAAAAACGCTTTTTAGCCATAACCTTGCCTGTTTCGCGCGAAAAAAATTGATTTTTTGTTGAAATATTACCCTTTGCAGTAGAAATAGGCATGAAATCTTTCGTGCCGAAATTCGGCAAAAGTTGTCAAATTTTTGCGCCAACTTTCGATCCAAAAATCTCGGTTGTTTCTACAAAGCGCGAGCTTGGATTCTCGCTATTTTTTAGGAAAAATTATTCTAAATATGTGCCAAGTTTCATCAAAATCTGAGCGTCGCACTTGGGGTACTTCCCTTGCAAGGAAAATTTTAGCGTCGTTTTGCAAAGGCAGTCAGATATTTAACGATATTTCCCGTCGGGAGAGTGCGCAAAAGAGGAGAGCGCACAGAGAAAAAACTTCAATTTTTTTCACATCTCTGCCAAATTCGCGCAGAAAAACTCGACTTTTTTTGGTAGAAATCTTGCTTTTTTAATCGTGCTAAAAAGTGTAGATAAGGCTTTATGCATAAACTCATAAAAAATGTGAAATTCTGGCTGTTATTTGTCTAGTTAAAATCTCTTATAACTCTCAGAAAAAATTGTCTAAGTCTATGCAAAGCTTGACTAAAATCTGAACGTCAAGATTGACCAGTTCCCCTGTAAATTTATGGCCATCGAGAGTGCTAATGATCGAAAAAAGTGCTCAATTACTCCTAAAAACAGGCTCAAAAAACGGCTGCTTTGAAGCTGTTAAACGACATGAGAAAAAAATAAGGAAGTAGTCAAGCCGGGGTGCTAAATTTCCAGGATTTATGGGAGAGCATTCATTCAATGGTCGGGGAAACGGTGGCCAAGCAACTGGAGATCAATTTAGGGAAAATTGAGAGAAGATTAGGTTTTTATACATATATATACTAGACGTTCTATTTTCTATATACTAGAAGTTCTATTTTTGGAAAAAAATGCGTAAAAGGCGAAATTGTTATGGGATTTTGCGATATATCAGATTTTTTGATATTATACTTGGTAAGGGAGGTAAGCTCGGGAAAATCTTATGGAATGCAATGCAAAATAGAATTAAAAATAGTGAAATTGTATTGAAAATGTAATAAGACACTATAATCTGCAAGAAAATTTAATTTTTTTTGAAAAAAATTTCAAAAAATCAAATTCCCGCCAATTTTGGCATTATGTCCCATGTCATTAAAAACGCTTCAAAACATGCAAAATTCAAGAATAGTTGCTTGTTTAATCTTTCAAATCATTTTTTACACCATTATTTTTATTTTCTTAAACATCCGTTATCACGCATACATGTCGACCTTTGGCCAAATCTGAATTCTCGCACTTATTTTTTCAAAGCAAAAAAAGATACACGTGCCCTTCAAAGTGCAACTAAACACCTTGCATATCCCTGCAAGGCACTCAACTTTTTCATGTTTAAAAAATCTCGTTTTAATTCCATTCTGCAACTTGTTTCGGTCTACAATTTACACCTGTAAGAGGTCGTTTGACTTTACGATTTTTTACTATGCTAAAAACCATCGTACATCAGCGGGCAGTGCGTGCCATGTCTCATGTTCTCGTATTTCATAAATAATTACTCAAGATTACATAAGTGTACTCTTAACTGAATTGAATTATGGTCTTTGCAAGTGGGTTCGGTCTTTGTTTTCCGGAGGAAACGGTGGGAAATTTTATGGGAAGTATTATTTACAAGCGGTTTTATTGGGGATTGTGTTGCGTTTTTTGCGTATTAAAAAAGAGTCTTTGCTTGGGGCAAAAATCAAGAGAAATTCGGATACTGTAGAGGGCTAAAATTAGAGCAAAGAATATGAGTTATTTGATCGCCTACTGGAAAAGAATGGGAAAATTTCAAATGGTCGTTTTGTAGCCCACAGTAGGGGACCTGATCCAGTGGCAAAAAACGTACCATTTTGCATCCAGGAAGTATCAAAAATATGGCAAAATACCTCCTTCTCCAAGTGAAAAAAACTCAAGTTTCAAAAGCGCGCCTGCTCTTTCCGTGATGAAAAAGAGCGCGCCCTTTAAAGGAAAGTTTTTTCACTTGGAGAGGGAAGCATTTCGCCACATTTTTGACACCTCCCGTAAGCAAAATGGTACGTTTTTTGCCACTGAATCAGGTCCCCCACTGTAGGGCGCATGGTCAGTACAGGTGGAAAATCAAAGTCAAAAAATTTTTGTTAGCTTTTGAAAGTGCAGCTGAGACATCAGCGATCTTTATGTACGTAAAATCAGGGGAGTTTGACCGACACAAAAATTTTTACGGCGATAACTTTTTTCAAGTTCTGATTGGAGAACATTGGTGTCAGCAGAAACACGGTTCTTCTGACTTCTATGAAAGCCTCAAGTCTTTAAACGGAGAGTCGAAAAGTCAAGTAAAAATATGATACATGCCAACACATATATCTAGCGTCATTTCGGACCTAAAAATTTCGGTTCTTTCTGCAAGCCGCGGGCTGAAACTTTGTTTTTGAAAGTCACGTTCTAAATTAGTACCAAGCCTCATCGTCTCTAAACGCCTCGCCTCAGCTATTTGTCATCATTTCCCGACTTTTTTCTCTCTGAAAAAGTCCAAAAGTGCAAGCTCAACCATTTCCCGAATTACATTTTTAGATTAACTTCCAGTCATCATCATGCTCCACAAATAGTGTCCCAAACAAATTATTCATTAAGAGGAATTGTCTGGGAGATCTTCCGGATTTCGTGGGGGTTTCTGATTAGTCCGCTTGCACTCATGTTTACAGACTTTTGTTTGTTTTTTCCAAGAATGATGGGGCTTGCAGACGTTGATGGACTGCCGAAGGTCACAAATTGAAGAAAGGGTTATTTTGGCTTGTTTTTATAAAACTATGGAGGCTTTGTTTGGCTGAGAGTGCTCGAGAAGTCTTCTCAAATCTCTGCAAAAATCGATAAATTTTTGAATTAGATGACTTGATTTTATGAAAAGTTTAGCAAATTTAGGAATGACTTTTCTGTTTTTTTTTTTGCTGGCAATTTATAGAAATCGCCAAAAACGTAACATTTTGCATCCGGGAAGCATCAAAAATGTGGCAAAATACTTCCCTCTCCAAGTGAAAAAAAAAATTTTTTTTGAAGGGCCTTCACAAGTGAAACATTTTGCCATATTTTTTGATGCTTCCCGGATTCAAAATGGTACGTTTTTTGCCACTGCATCAGGTCCCCCACTATACATCCTAGCAACAATTTTTTTGCCCCAAATTAATTAATTTCTTTTTTAAAAGTGCATAAAAAGTGTCCTTGAATGTTTCAATCTTTTTGCCGCACCTGCACCCTCAATTTTTCATCCACCTGTTCTTTTATTATAGCCATTTCTCTCGGGGCGTACGATCATTAACACTTGTTGCCAATTAATTATCCCGCTCGGGGGTCTGGACGAGGATGTCAACGAGGGTTGAAAAATCGATTTTTTGAGTGTATTTTTAGTGGCACTTTAACGCGATTTCTCAATTTTTACTCGTAGGGCAATTTCCGGAATGTGTTGAAATTCGGCCAAGGCTTTCGAAATGAGATGGATATCAATCACTGCAAGTTTTGGCTTTCATTTTACAGGGGCTGCTGAGATATTCAACAATATGTTTTTCGAGAGAACACATACAGTGACGGACATGATCCAGTGGTAAAAACGTACCATTTTGAATCCGGAAAGCATCAAAAATGTGGCAAAATGCTTCTCTCTCCAAGTGAAAAAACCTCATTTTTAAAGGACGCTTTTGTAATCGGGGTTTTTTCACTTGGAGAGGGAGGTATTTTGCCGCATTTTTGATATTTCTCGGATGCAAAATGGTACGTTTTCTGCCAATGGATCAGGTCCCCCATTGTAAAATCAGGTGTGTAGGTTAGATGACATCCGTTTTTTAGCGATAACTTTTCGAATCCTGCCTGGAAAAAACTGATTTTTTCTAGCGGTGTAAACCTTCTAGCGGTGTATGTCACTGTTAATAAAGCATCAAATTTTCAGATAGAAAATCCAGAAAAAAATTTAATTTTTGCGAGCTAGTGATCTCAAACGTCAACCTACAGTGGCGTGGACTTGATCCTGTGGCGAAAAACGTACCATTTTGCATCCAGGAAGTATTAAAAATGTGGCAAAATACCTCCCTCTCCAAGTGAGAAAACTCCGATTTCAAACTCGCGCCCTCTGTTTGTGAGGAAGGCCCTTCAAAATGGAGTTTTTTTTAGTTGGAGAGGGAGACATTTTGCTACATTTTTTGATACTTCCCGGATGCAAAATGGTACGTTTTTTGCCACTGGATCAGGTCCGTCACTGTCTTCTTTTACGTCTTCTTAATATGTCCTAGTAATGTCTACTGTAAATTTTTTTAAGTTTCATTGAATCCACAAATCCACTCGTAGTACTTCCTCTTTCTTTCATCATAAAAAGCTCTGTTTCCCTCAAAAACATTTATAAATCGACATGTTTGATCGGTTTAATCCGCCACTCCAAGTACAAGATCATGTCTGATGGCCTCCGCACTCGTCTCCGGTAATCCCTTGCGTCGCAAATCACGCAAATTTAGAGCGGAACGGGGATTCGCGAAAAAAAGTATCGGAACACGAAAAGACCTTGAAAAAAAGGAGTCCGGGGTCAGCAGTAGTCAATGTCCATGCAGACGATCATTAAAAAAAAAGGGTTGTATTAAATTTATAGTGACATTAGGCATGCAATCAACCAGAAAATGGATTTCAGCGCGGGTAATTCGTCGGTCGAAATTTTTTGAAAGTCGTGGCGGAAGTGAAAAATTCGCCGATTAAATTGAAATCAGACGATTTCCGAAGGGAAATCAAGATACGATAGGCTGCTCAGATCAATTTTAGTTCTTTATGAAAGAAATTAGACCAAAATTAAGTCATAAAAAAGTTAAAATTCCAAGAAAATCCAAGAAAATGGCCAATTTGTCATGTGTAATATAAATTGATGGTATAAAAGGGAATTTAAAATCCATTTTAGGCTTTTTCGAAAAAAGCGTTATCAATATAACTCTGATTTTACATTTTTACATGTGTTTGCAGCGTTTTCGGCGCTTGAAACAGAATGCCAAAAATTGGCGGAATTTGAATTTTTGAATTTTAAGGCAGCTGAAAATTAAAGTATTCTGTAGAATACTCATCTTAAGGAGCTATAACTCATCAAAATTCTTTTTTTTTTTGTTTTCATATACTATTTTAAAATACGCCTTTTCCCAGTTGCTCAAAAGCTCCAATTTTTTCCATATCTCATTTCATTGGGGCATAAAACATTGCAATCACCGCTGAAATGATTAATTCTTCTTTGTTTTTGCGATCCACCAGCCTTTTTCAATATTCTCGCCTGTCCCTGACCCCATCGCTCAACCCATTTTCTGTTTGTTTTGGCCAAACCCGTCTGCCCGCACTCTCGACCAAACGAGAAAAAAAACGTTCGCGATTGCGGCGAACAGTGGTTTTACGAGGCCGCTTCTTGGCATTATGGGGGTTGTAAACGGATCAATTTGTGGTGGAAATAAACATAGAGCAGAGGGCTGAATAGAGGGAGTAGATTATGGGCGATTACGGAGAGCGTTTACATATTATCTGACCGTCGTCGTCGGAATGATGACTTTTGGGGGATTTCGGGATTTTGGGATTTTCGGAGGATTTGATCGGTTTAAGCTCGCGTTTAATATAATCCCATGGTACAATAAAGAGCATTCTCTGTTTACATGGCCTTAACCGACTAATAGCGGATCAAACATTAAGGTTTTTTTTGAGCTTAATTTCTTGACGATATCAGGTAGCCAAGTGCAACTTCAAGTTGTGATACCTTAGCGGATTCTTAAGATTTCCTTCTGGATTTTCTACGCCAGACGTATAGGTCTATTACGGTAATTTTGGAAAGTTTCGTTAGATTATGAGGACATACATTGGAGTTATGGCATGTTATACATGACCAGTGAAGCCTGATCAGAAAATTTTCTACTGGCGCCGATGACAGAGCAGGATTAGCTAATTTAGTGTCTAATTCGGAGTCTTAGGTCCTCGCATCCCCACGGAATATCACAGAGCACGTCACCGTCTTTCCTCTCACCTCATATCCCTCTCTCCTTTCACACCAAAGAACCACCCCGTACGGACCACACTAATTTAATATTTACACATCCCTTTCCCTCTCCCCTTTCCTGTCTCGGGTTGACGTTAACCTCATGTCTGATTCAACCGTACCTCAAAAAGAAAATGACCGCCGTTATAATCGAGCGAGAGTCGGATGGGCCAGATGCCTGATTTTCGAATTCCGACCCCCGACTTTGATCGATTTTATGCGCGCAAAGATCAGCTTTTTTTATGGCCGTGCAGATGGCGGGAAATGCGAGTTAGCGAGAGTATTTTTGGAGATGGATTTTAAACTTTTGATCTGAAGGATGCTTTAGGGGTTAATGAAGGGTACTGTAAGCTGCATTTTTGGCGATTTTTTTAGCTACAAATTTTTGCAGAAGGCTTTAATTTCTTGAATTTTGAAGAAGTTAAAGATTCTCTACAACCTTCGAATTATATTCGCTGTAGATCCGAATTACTGTGGTGCAAAAAACCACTTCTATTTCCTTCAATTTCACGGCTATGTTGAACCTCTTTTACCGCCAACATCTTCTTTTCGAAACCTCTTCGCAACGTACTTATTCAAGTCCTCCGAGGACCTGTTCGTTCCCAAATCCCTGCCCATTTCTTTGTCTTCGAAATTTGCGCGGTCAAGCCGTTTAATTTCCCCCCTGCCCCAAAATTCCGCCTTTCGAGGACACACCGCGAACTCCGCACTCCATTCTTTCGGCACTGCAAAAACGCAAATGCAAACAAAAGAAAATGCAAAATGCGGCCTCGCGCACAGAGTGCATTTGAAGAGAGGAGAGCGGCGAGAGAAGGGACGAGTGCAGATGCGAAGGGGTCTTCTCATCTTGCACTCGCCCCTTCCTCCTCCCCCACTGACCTCCACTTGTCCGTCGTTGACCGGTCGTGCCGAAAATGGACAAGTCCACAGGAGAGCAGGGCGATCGCTGAGGGGAAAACGAGGATATTTTGGGGAGGAAATAGGAGGTGTTTTATGGGAAATCGGAGGGTTTGGAACGTGTGGACACTGTGGTGTTTGCAGGCGTTTATCAGTTAGAACTTTGGGGGCCATTAAATGTTTATCGATTATCGTTTTCAAAAACAAATTCCACCTTTTTCGCGGAGTCTTATCAACTGGTCATTTCGGCGGTGTCCAGCCGCGGAATGGAACCAAAAAAGTGTTTATTGCCAAGCCGAAAACATTTAGGTCAATTTAAAAAATTGTTCGAATATGCCTCGAGGCAAACTTTGAGAGCAAAATCAATGCAATCCCCAGCTCTTTTTGGCTTTGAATTTTGATTTGAGCTGTATTTTGTGACCTTCTAAGGTCTGCTAACTCCCTTTTGAGACCTTTAACTGTGCTCTAAAGCCTTTTTGGCAATGAAAACTAACTCCAACCTGATTCATATTCAATATGAAAGCGTTGATCAGACTGCGAACTAGGTCAGCCAGCCGTTTCTTTCTGCTTCCTCTTCGCTTTTTCCCAGAGGACGTGAACGTGCCAGAGGGCAAGGGATCACCGCCAAAAAAAGCGGAGAGACCACCGTCCCCCCAGCTGCACCGAATCAGCCGGCCTGAACTCGGACGCGCCTGCGTCGACGGCGATAATGGCCAGCGGGTTTCTTTCTCTTTTTTCTCTCCCCTCTTCCTCGTTTTTTCGTGTCAGCCAGTGCAAGTGGCGCCGAGAACGGGGCGAGGAATGGTGTTGGAAACGGAGGGGGTGAAAGCTCGGGGAGTAGGGGCGAGCCGAACGGGGTCGGGGCCGCCATTCGCTCTCGACCGCTTCGAATTCGTTCGTCCCGGGGGTCGAGATGCAGACGGGCAAAAAAATTGGGGGAGAAAACGCGGCGCGAGGCCGAGTGCAGAAAAAGTCGCCCCCACACGGTCCGAACTGTCGCGCTCTCGGGAATAATGACTAATGATGGAGAGGGGGTTTTTGCAACCATGCCGTGGCCGAGGTGCAGAAATTGCGCGCACTGGTTTGACCGTTAAATTTGAGGGAGCGATGTCACGATTCTGTGAAGAATTCCCAGAAATTAGCATAAACCGACGAATGTGGATATAAATGTAATGGACCGATCCCTTTTCGGTCACTCGTTTGGGTAAAATAAACCAAGTATTGTAATTTGTTGGAAGTCCTTTTGATACAGTCCGGTGGTGTCCAAGCTCATTGGAATCGAATTATCGCGAGTTCGTAGTTTTTCAGCTAGAATTTTCTAGTCATGGCTTGTCGTTTATTAGGGAGATCAATTATTAGTCTAGCAGGCAAACTAAGGGCGAAATGCGAAAGATTTTGGAAGGGTTCTTCTGGATTTTTGGAATTTTCCCGATCTGTAAGGGGATGTGCGTTAACTGTGATGTCATTTTAAGGTGTCTAAGATAGCCTAGCTTCTTAGAGGACAACCAAATTTTATGTTGGACCTTAGTTTTTTCTTCGGAATGCAATTTTTTGATCTTTCTTGAAGTCATCTTTTGCATACGGTTTTTACAGTCTATCGCTCTTCATATTGCTACCGAAGTATCTCCGATACCCCTTGTATATCTTGCTCTCTTTCAACCTCAGTCTCATTATCCCTCCCAGCACTCGAGGTTCTCCCTCAAAAATCCGAAATACCGTTCGAATTCCTCGGCCCTCGACCTTCCCGCAAATCCCGCTGACCGGTTGATGAGGCTTTGTTTCACGTTCCGCAAAAAATGGGATTTCCGCGACACTCGGTGACAGATTGTTGAGTCGTCGTCGTCTCTCTTCCTTTTCGCGTTGGAGGGGGGATAAACCTGCGCGGAGAAGGCGAAAGGGTGGGGAAAATCAGGCCGAGGCCGTTGGCGGGGGGACGACGATCCAGTCGCTTTACAGAAAGTGGATTTTTTGTGCGTGAATCGGCGCGGCGTATAACCGTAGGAGGGCCGCCGCCTGCAGGGCTCAGATGGTTTTTGGCTGTTGTTGGGGCTGTGTGGAGAAGGTACAAGCGTCGGTGGATATTGCTGTATTTGAAGGTTTTCTAAGGATTTCTAAGGGGCGTTTTGTAAATCTGTTAGCCTGATATTTGTTGTTACTTGCAGTCAGCGGTCTTGAGGTCTTTTCCTGAGCTTGCAAACAGTGAAGGAAAAATTTGAAGGTAGTTTAAAGGGCATAAGTATTACTAATGATGACTTTTTGTCTGTAATTTCAAAAATTCTAATCCTGCAATTACGATTAAACCTCAGACACGTCTGTAGTGCTCTCTCAAGATTTCTCGAAACTAAATTCTTAATCTCAGGCCTTCCCCGTTATCTCTAGAACCGCAAAATTTTGTCCATGACCATTAAAATTAAATGGCCAGAACTTTGACCTCCCCTTCAATGGGCTTATAAATCCTCGACCAAAATACAGCGCGCTTCCCAACGTTCCACATACCATATCCCTTCCTTTGACCTGTCAATCCTGCCCCCCTTTTATCCCTTCCCGAAACCATCAAGCCGTTGCACAAGCTGTCGGCGTTCCGTGAGCCCCGTGTCCCCCTTCCTCTCCTCCACTTGTTTCACTCTTTGTTCGTTGCGCGATTGATGGTCATCGCGACCTGCGGAGAGAACGTCGAGCGAAAGTGGGAGCCGGGGGACGGGCTCTGCGGTGTCGCGCGGCAACCTCAAATTGCGGGCTCTCCTTCTCTCCGCCGCCGCTGCCGTTTTTTCGAACACATCCAATTCACATTCCCATTTCGCATTTCGGGCGCTTGTTTTTCAGCGCGTATTTTTGTCGCGAAACAATGTTGTTTTGGTCAGGCGCTTCGAAATTCGGAGACTGTAGATGGCCGGTTTCGAAAAGCGATTTGGCGCTAATTGTTCTGGACGAGGGGGGAATTTGCATAAGGCTTGGAGTGACCGCTGATGGGACTTTTCGATTTTTGAGGCGCTGGGATACGGTGGTTTTTTAATCATAATTCTAGAGCCTTCTGGACTACAAATTTTTATCAACATCTCACTGAAAATTCTACTTTTTTGATCGAGATTTTTAAGTAAATTTTGCCTCAAAAGTTTCTCTACGTACCCCTTGACCGCCTAAACTTCTTTGTTCTCCCGGGAACGCTGCTCTTTTGCAAATTCAGCGGCCAAAATTAGCCTGCTTCAATGACCACCAAAGTCCAAAGGTCCTCACTTTTTTCCGCCCTTTTATTTCCCCAAACTGACATCAAAAACCCGGGGTTTTCAACATTATTCAAATCTCCAAATGTCTGGCCTACAGGCCGAGATATGGCCTACATTTCTCGGGCGTTGTTGTAAGAGTGTAATCCAATTTCCTTGTTAACTCCCCGAAACTCTTGGCCATGTTTTCGCTGGCCAATCAGCGCGCCCGGTCCCCAAAGTCCATTCCTCTTCGTCGCTGCGGGGCGTTTGGCACGGTCCACATCCGCTCCGTTCTCCCGGTCCACTTACAAATTTATGGCCAGCGGTGCGGCCTAGCACGGCCAAAAAAAAACGATGGCCAATTTTTTCTTCGCTGTCGTTCCGCCGAAAAAATGGGAAAAATTTATTCGAAATGGGCGTGGCCTGTTGACCGGTCAGCCGCGAAATTCGGAGTGGTCGGAAGGCCGATTGCGTGGAGAGCGGGGGGAAGGCGAGAGAGAGGGGAGATAGTGTGTGAAATGAGGAGAGTTTTGAGAAAAAAATTGGTGAACTGCCAGTTGAATTGCGTGAGGAGAGGGGCGATGAAAATAGCGTCAAAAGTCGGGGAGACGTGAAGAGATTGGAAAGAAGTAGAAGGACGGGAGAGTGCGCCAACTCAATCTTTGTTTAGCGTAGTCCCCAGAGGTGGTAGTGCTCTCTAGAGACTCCTTTCGCTCTCTCTACTTTCGCGCTTCTTCGCCTTTCTGTGGGGCTGCGGGGGTGACCTCTCTCTCTCTCTCTCTCTCTCTCTTCTCCACCCTGTTCGAGTGCACAGCCAAAGAACACGGAGGCCCGAGCGAGTTGGCAGAGAGCGCGCGGATTCGCGAGAGCGTGGAGCCGGCGGGCGCGGACCACTCGGTGCTGGTCACTGGGCCGGCGGCGTCGCCGCAGACGACCGCCGCGTCATCCAAACAGAAAAAAAAACTGACGCGAGGGGCGGGACGTTCCGAAATTTCGGCCTCGAGGAGAACGGAAGAGTGCGGGCCGCGTCGTTCCATCTGACCACTCTCTGGATTCGGGGTGAGGCGAGGCGAAGGCCTTGAACATGTGCTATGTGTCTTGGTCATTTTTTGCGATTTTCTTTGCCAAGGTCGACGGGGTTCGATTCAGGTGAAGGTTACTGGCCGACGGGTGCGGTAAAGGCCTTGTTTTTGATTACTGAGATGTTTCTACTTTTTCAATTTTTCCTATTTACCTATATCCTAGAAATTTACACCTATCTTGGCGTTATATATCATCCATTACTACACTTCTTTCTTCTGCAAATTCACAGACAGATTTCTTTCAAATTTTCGTAACACTTGGCTCGTTCTTTGACCCCGAAAGCCGCTTGTAGTTTGTTTTCGCCTCATTTTCTTGCGGCTTCTCGCCTCCGAGCCCTCTTTATCAGCGACTCATCGTGTGTCCCACGGATTGATTCAGACGTTCGGCGGGAAATTTTTTGCTGATTTTGCGAGATTTTTTCAGTCAACAGACGCTTTTCGGTTTATTTGATAAAGGTCCAATGCCTCTAAAGAGCATTCTTATTAGCCAACACTAACTTTTTTGCAATCATAATAAGTGGTAACAACGCCTTTTGCAATTAGCTTTATTATCAGCCGATGATGTGCACAGCATGCTGCACTTAGATTATTATAATTTTCGAGTAGAGTGTTTAAATCCGCCGACGAATTGATGGAGATTTTCTCGACGCAAGACGGGATGTTTACGGGTTTCAAAGGTCGTCCGAGAAGGTTAAACGGACTTTTCGGGTGCAAAACGGTCTTATGGAGACGTCAACGGGCGTTTGAAAAGCGCCAAAATTTATACGCTATGGTTATAAAAACGAGAGAGAGGGGTTTTTCATTTTTTTGCTCGACCGTCTGACAAGCAGTTTAGTTGCTTTTTAGCGGTGTAAAAGGAAAAAAGTTTTGTACTTTACAAACTTTACTGTTTTAATGACAACTTTTACCAACAATTTTTATAATTTCGAGTTATAAAATTGTATTGACATTGTATTTTACTTTACACATTACATTTTTTACAATTCCATTTCATTGCGGCCTATTTTCGGCCGAGGGGAACAGTTGACCCAGCTGGGTCAAGTCTTTCCCTGTATTTATCATTCGATTGTTTTCTCGAGAATCTCGTGTTTTGGCTCGTTTTCGCTGGTTCTTCAAGTGAAAAACAAGCACGAGTCCAGTTTATTTACCGACTTTCAATTGTTTTCCACCTGAAAACTATACTTTTTGGTGGTTAATTCGATTGTTTTTCGAACAAATTAATCCAACTCAATGCTTTCCAGGTACAATTCCAACTCGTTTCATCATCGGCTTCACGCATTTAGCCACTCTTCTAGACTACAGCGCTTTCAAATTGCTCTTCGATTAGTGTTTTGCGACCTTCTGTTTAACTTAATATCAGCATCTTGATATCCACCTGTGCAAATTTCGAACAAGACGCTTGGCTTCTCGTTCGAAATTCCCCTCAGTTCACAACGAGTCCGGTTTCATGTATTAAACCCGTTCCACCAAAGCGAATCCGTTGAAATGGCCACAAATGAGAAATTGGGTCAGATGAAGTTGGATGCGATCAACGATCGCCTCCAGGGAGGCCGCCTCTACTCCGTCAGCACTCAGTCCTGCTGCACGAACGAGAGCATCAGTGTGTTCGAGCGGACACGAATGCTGTTCCGATTCGCCATGGAGAAACAGGTACGAATTTCGATTTTTATACTTCGTTAATTTGATAATCGAAAAAAAATTTTACAAAAAAATGCTTGTATGGGGTATGGAGTTACAGGTCGAGACATATGTCAAAAAAATCGCAAATTTTAAATTTTTTTTGGTTCAGAATATGTAAAAGTTAGCTGCCTAATTTTGGTTTGTAAAGGTGAAAAAACCCTCAGAACTTTTATCGGAACAAATGCCTTTTTGACCAATTTTTTTACCAAATGAAAAGCTTTGTTTCGGGCTAAAGTAAACCCTGGAAAAAAGTAAAAAGTTAGCTGCCTAATTTTGGTCTGTAAGGGTGAAAAATCCTCAGAACTTTTTTCGCAACACCATGCAAATGCCCCTTTGGAACTACTAATTAAGGTGCAGTAATAATCAAATTTGATATTGTAAGGCTTGTGAAGATACCAGCGTTTACTTCAGCTCAAAACAAAGCTTTTGATCTGGCAAAAATTTGGTCAAAAAGGCATTTGTTGCGAGACAAGTTTTGAGGGTTTTTTCACCCTTACAAACCAAAATTAGGCAGCTCATTTTTTCATATTCTGAATCAGAAAAGTTTCACGATTTTTTTATGTATATCTTAACTTGTAACTCCATACCCCATTGAAGTACTTTCCCAAGGAATTTTTTTTTTAATTTTTGCATAAATCATCATAGCTGACAAGAATTATTAAAAACGGCGCCGTTCCTTTTGTTTAATGCTGAGCTGATTATTCCTGGGAAGAAGTGAAAGTTACAACATCTTTAAGCAGCATTCGAACGCTGTAATCTGATGAACCATTAGGGCCAAGAAAGAGAAAAAAATTTAAAGCGATTTTCAAAGGCTTTTTGGGACTACTGTAAAATTTGGTGTATTTTTCTACTATTATACAAGGAAACAGAGAAATTGCATGTAGTCCAAAAAAATTTGGATTCCGTAGCAAAATAATATCAACGAATGTGCAGAATAGGCGAGATTTTTTGGATTTCCAGCCGTTATATTATCCATGACATCAAGGAAGGTTTAGTATATAAATCGTTAATTTTTTGGGTAAAAGGTGCCTAAAATTGACAACCAGAACATTGTTGGGTTCAAAATGATGCATAGTTTCTCCTATGACAATATTTTTCAGAGAAAAAAAGGTTTACTTTAGTTTTGAGCAATAATATTATTCATGGTCACATCTGAGGTCTAGTGTAACATGATGACTTTTTTGTGTTCCAAATTCTTGTAAATTTGCAGAGCAGCTGTCCACTATTACTACAGTAGACTATCCGTGCGAAAACTCACCATTTTCTACTAAAAATTTCCAATAAAATCCATCTTTGCCCGATTCTATTGCCGTTGTTGAATAATCTCCGGTGTTGTTGCCAAATCCCACATATCAAAGCGGCTTACCAACCGTGTATTCATGTTTTCATCCGCCGAGCCGCGAAAACAACGGGTTCTCCCCAATCTGTTTTATGGCCTATAAATGGGCCCGACCCAAATGTTTTTTGTTTGTTTTATGAAAAAAGTTCCGAAATTTTTTTTTCGAAATTTTTTTGCTGAAAAAATATAAGACACGGGCTGGCACACTCTTGACGGATGTGCTAACGGCGAGAGTTCGCCGCGTTTCGGAATAATAATGGAGGGGATAAAAGTGTGAATGGACTTACAATTACGAGTGGAACTTGTTTCAAATGGGATGAGAGGGCCGAATGGTGGCATGGGATTGTAGCGCAAAATGTAATTGGGTTGTAGCGGGTTGAGTGGTTGAGTACGATGGGGGTTTTTTAGGGTGGGTAAAAAGAAGAACTGTGGGAGTTTTGAAAGGGCAAAAGTTTCGCGAAAAAAGTGTGAAAATGTAAAATTACAATAGTTTTTGACGTCATGACAATATTCAGTGAAATTCATTGAAAAACTATGAGATTTTATAAAGACATCAGCCACGTCATTCCACAAGAAAAAAATGAAAATTTCCTAATTTTGCAGCCGAAATTTGGAAGAAATTAATCAAAATTTTACAGGTTCACTTCAAATAAACAAAAATTAATTTTATTTATCATCAAAAATACCAAAAAAATTCACCATCTAAATCATCAATTTTCAGTCCTTCTATGCCCATTGCTTCAAACTTTTGACCCTGTTCTGCATAGCGGTCGCCCATCTGGTCTACATGCAGCCCTTCCTCGACTCCTACAGCGCCGTGGAGGACTACACGCTCAAGCTGAACGCGCAATATCCGGGCGAGGAGCCAGTCAAAGGCCAGGACATCAAGCATTTCCGCGACCAAATGGACATCCTCGCCGACTACAAGCAGAACACCTGGATGTGTGTGGCGTCAATGTGCATCGCGCTCTCGACCACCTGCTTCTTCCTGTTCATCCTGCCGATCACGACGGTGCGGCCGCGCAATGTGTTCCTGTTGGCGGTGCTGGATTTGAGCATGTTTGCGGCGTTGCCCGTTCTGCTGACGCTCCGAATCTTCATTGTGGAGAAGCTGCATTTGGGGCTGGCGGCGGCGATGCGAGCTGGACATAAGATTATGTCGGCGGAAAGAGTGATGAACATTCTGCAATGCACCATCTTGCCGAGGGAGAGGGTAAGAGTTTTTGGTTTTTTTTTGATGTAAAATGTATCGGTATTCTACTTGTTTTTTTATCAGATCTTTATTTCGTAAAAAACAATTGGAAAAAAGATATATAAAAATCGGAAAGAAATTTTGGTTCACCCTAATAATTTCCCTTATTTTCAGCTTCCCTACTGCTCAGAGATTGTGCTGGGAACCATTTTCCCCATCATTCTCCTCAAATACTTGATCATCCTCGCCCTTCTCACCCTGCTCTACATCGGCCTCGCCTATCTGATTGAGTGGTGCATTCGTCATTGGTTCCCCCACTCCCGTCAACGCAGTCCACTGCCCACTCACTCCTGTTGCATGACGAGATGCAACAAGTACCGTTGTCATGTGGACCCCCGCCCTACGCGCCAGTACCAGGACAAGAGCTACATCCCGGTTCTGTTGCCCTCGGGCGATGTGAAAGTGAAACCCATCACTCCGATGGCCTCGATTTCGATTGTCCCGCTGATTCAACGGGTCGACGAGGAGAATGACTGCCCCAGTTTGGCGGACTCAATCCCCGCCGAGCCGCAGCCCAATTAAGCGCCTGAGGGCCGGAGGTCGCGACCCACGGTCCGAACAACTATATGGGTCGTATTTTACATTTCGTCGAGGTTTTATCTACTGTAATCTGCTGCTGGAACACTGTGTTTTACAAGAGCTACAGCCGGAATGAGTGTAAAATACGCGTCTCAAGGTTCATCAACTTAACTACGGTTGTTTAAGTAGTAATTTATGTTCGTCTCATACTTTAACATTATTTTACCACCCGAGGAGTCTTTCATTGTCATCTGCTTTCAAACACACAAAGATTTTCCCTCTGAACTTTTACTAATGGCCAAGTTTGGGAGGTTTTTGTAATTTTCAGAGCTCTTCATATGTTTTGGTCTTTTTCTCAGGGAATTGTAAAGTTACAAAAAAGTGTAAAATTACAATTATCTGTGAAAATATCTCCAAATTCATAATTAAGCGCCTGAAGTGCAAAAACTATCCCTTAAGGCCATTTCTCGGTTACTTTTCCCCTTATCTCCTCATTGTATTTAATTGTCCCCCCAACGTGTAAACGGTCTCCATAAACCTTCACCAGCTTCACTGCCAGTGGCTTCTGAATCCGCTATCTTGATTTTTAGCCTCTGAAATTTATCTACTGGTCGATTTTTCCAAGAAAAAAATTGAAAAAACCGACTGGTCGATAATTTTTGGAGCCTCAAAAAATCCGGATTTGATTCGAAAACTTCCAGAGCCTCAAAATAGCCGTCTAAAAAGAAATCCGAAGCTTCCTTCTCGACGCAGTAAGTTGGTTCAAACCAATATTCCCGCTTCCTAATTTTGAATATTTCAATTCTTTTCGTTCACAAACTCCAGGCCGGGCCGACTTTCGTCTCACAAATGACGAATTCAAAGCGAATCCCTTTTAGCGTACCGGGCGTCCGAAGTCTTTTTTCGGAGGCTTTCGGATGCCGTACGATTCTTAATTACACTCTATTCTCTCATATAAAACGCGTGGCAATCGTATTTATGACATTGTTTTCTTAGTGATACGGGATTTTGAGGAGAAATGGCGTCATGATGAGCGGTTTTTTGGAAATTGAAAACCCCGAAAAATTGGCCAAATCATCATAATTTTTAAGTACCTTCGATTTTTTGAATAATTTTTAAAATTCGATGGGTCATCATGACGTCACTGCCCTCTCAACGAAATCCATAATTTATAGCCTCAATCCATGTTCAAGACTCCCCTTCTTCCATTTTACAATTCTGGTCATTGCACTCACAACCTTTTTGTACTCTATCTTCAACCTCAACTCTCAACTGTGTTCAACGCCCGGCGTTACAGCGCGCCAGATTCCGAATAATTGCGAAAGTTTCTTCCTCGAAAGTCTTTCACCACCGAAAAATCAGAAAAATATTTTATCGTTCCCCGGGGCCTTAGGCTTTGTAGAGGTTTCGTAGTGTCGATTTTCTTCTTCCGTCTTTCTCTCAACCCTCCCAGCGAACACCGTTCTCTTTCATTTTGTTCACAAAGCAATCAGCATTGTCAGTTGTTCGGAAATTTTGGTAACAATATACCTAGGGGTACTGTAGGGTTTCTTGGCTAAATTTTCATGTCCTAATTTTTGTTACAGTAGTCTTTAGACTACTGTAGCAAAAATTGTGGCGAGTAAATTTTTTCTATAAGGCTACTACAGTACCCTTGAAGTTTTTGCTGACTTTTGGTCTAAAAATTTCTTACAGTAATCTTGACTCTACTGTCGTGTGTTACAGTAACACGAAGGCTACTGTAGGCCGTCTAATTGTCATCATTTTTAGTTTAGGCTCTCTGCAGTAACCACAAGTTACAACATAGTTCCTACAGTAATCTTGGATCCTTGTAGCCAGTCTACAGTGCTCCAAGGTCGCTGTAATCAATCCGTAGTATCTATGGGATTCTACCCCAATTTTAGATCACTAAACCACAATTTTTATCAATCTTTCTGTACCGCCTCCCACCGTTGAACCCCTCCAGAGTTACTGTATATACATAACATTCATTTCCTCCCACTCTTTCACACATCCAGTCTTACAAACCATAGCTGTGTCAATTGTGAACCCCACGTAGAAAGTAGGTCTGAAATTGTACCCCCGTCTCGTACAATGTTCACAACAACTTCCCCCACGTTATATATACGGTTATTAACAGTTTCCTAACTTCTCATTGTTACTTGATGTAGATCCAAATCGAATATCCCCCCGAAATGTTCTCTCCCTGGTTCCATATGTGTAATTTTTTCTTCTCTATTCATTTGGTTTTGTCGTATTTCGTATTGTTTTTATTGTATTGGTAGTTTGAGTACAAGAGCGTACAAAAAATAAAATTAATAATAAAATTCGGAGGTGTTTGTGATGAAAATTCTGCGAATGACTAAGGTTTGAGTAAGTTTTGCCATCTTGAGAAAGCATTGGGAGAGACGTGTGACAAGTATAAGAATGCGACTGACCTCAGGGTTTCCCTAAATTTTGTAAATTCTTTGGGCGCATGTTACATACCGCCTCCTGCATCTTTTTTCTCGGTCTTTGCGGCGGGCCACACTTTCGGCCCACCACTATGCGGGCAGCTAAAAAAACACGGAAGTTTTGCGGGCGTGTTCAGAAATCAGCAAACATTTGCTCACAACAGGAAACTAAAACGATGAAGTATGCAGTTAGATTTTGCGATTTAAGTTTCACGGTGCATACATGGCTTGAGCAATTACCATAAAGTTAACCAGCCATTTTTAGAGGTTGAGAAGCCATTTTTTGATACGAACTACCATGACTTTGTAAGCGGTTTATGAATTCAATAGATTCGTGTACTTAATTGTGGCAAGGAGTTGTCGGTACAAAATGTCTCTCATACTACGTAGTTTGCGGTAGAAAAATCGTAGTTCTGATCGGTAAATTTCGGCTGGCCGCAAAGTGAGCCCGCAAGGGTCGCGACTCGGTCTTTGCAGCTAAAATGTTTGAAATACATTTATTTTTTGTACAATCTTGTACTCAAACTACCAACAGAATAAAAACAATGTAAAATACGAGAAAACTAGATGAAAAGAAAAGAAAATATGGATCTAGGTAGAGAACATTTCGGGGGGATATTCGATTTGGATCTACATCAAGTAACAATTAGGAAATGTTAATAACCGGATATCTTTATATAATGTGGAGGAGAGTTGTGAACATTGTGCGAGACGGAGTACAATTTCAGACCTACTTTCTACACGTGGGGTTCACAATCGACGCAGCTATGGTTTGTAAGACTGGATGTGTGAATTGGGAAGCGGGAATATTGGTTGGAACCAACTTACTGCGTCGGAAGGAAGCTTCGGATTTCTTTTTAGACGGCTCGAATCAAATCCGAATTTTTTCAGGCTCCAAAAATTATCGACCAGTCGGGTTTTCCAATTTTTTTCTTGGAAAAATCGACCCTCCGAGAGACTTGATGGGTTCCGGAATAGTTGAACTGGCGGCTGTTGCTTGGTCCTCTTGCTGGTCTGGGACCCACTGATCTATCGAAGCGTCGCAAGAATAACAACGCACATACAAATGATGAATTGTCTGTAAGCAAAAAATCATATAATGACGGAATCGTGGATCAAAGAGACAATGCCATTTCGTTAATGATAAACTTTGAATATAACACAAATAAAGTACCCGGGCAACATATCTCCTAAAAAATCGCTTTGAAATAACAAGCCCTTTAACGTTAAACACCCCTCTTCAAAGAAACTGTTCGGCATTTTCATAAAGAAGACATTTTGCAAGTAATCCATTAGCAGTATGTGTCGCCGGTTCGTGGGTGTATAAAAAGCAAGAAAATGATGGGCAAAATTATCGACCGTTCCGTGGACAGACTCCAGGATGACCCGTCTTCTGCCTGCCCTGATTCTCGGTATACTGCTGCATGCGGTGACGCCGAAGAAGTACGGTGTTCCGCTGCAAAGAAGGCACAATCTTCTGACGAAGGAAGACAACCGTATGCAATGCTTCTACTTTTTTATGCTTTACTATTTCAGTCTCCGACTTTCGTAAATACATCCTAAGCAGATACGGTAACAAGCCGCACACACAGCCCTTCTACGCCGTCGGACACACGAGCTACCTCGGTAAGCAAAAATCTTTCGAATTGACGTTCCACTATAGCTAACATAACGATCGGTACCCCGCCTCAAGAGTTCCGCGTTATTCTGGATACCGGCTCCTCGGACACCTGGGTGCCAGCCCAGGACTGCGAAGTCGAAGCAGGAGGACCAACTTGCGAGAAAATACTGTTCAACCCCGACGCGTCCAGCACCTTTCAGAACAATGGCTCAGAGTGGGCGATAGAATATGGATCAGGTTCTGTCTTAGGGACCCTTGGAAAGGACACTGTTGGCCTTGGCAGCGCGTCGGACGATAAGCTTGTCGTTCCTGGACAGACCATCGGGCTTGCGCACCAGATCGACGAAACGTTGGACTCTTTCACGGAGATTGATGGAATCGTTGGCCTCGCGTTCCGAGCAATCTCCAACGAAGGTGGCCAACCGGTTTTCCTGAATGCCGTGGATCAAGGGCTAGTGGACGAGCCGGTTTTCACCGTCTGGCTGACCAGAGACAAGACCGAAAAAAATGTGAGTGAGACTTACGTACATGGCCGTAGTAAGTCACTTGTTTCGACAGATTAAACCAGATCTGAGGTAGTAGCGCTTCGCTGAATACAAAAATGTCCAAAATTGGCCCGATGACTCAGTTGCCTCAAAACAAAAAAAACGTTTTCACTGATGGTATTCAAAAGTTGCTCAAATAGTGGGAAAATATCGTAGTTAGCAGTGGTGATAATAATTAAATAAGCTTTAATGTAAATTTTTTTGTTTTGATGAAAATTCGACCTTTCCAGGGTGGCGCAGACGGGCTCATCACCTACGGCGGCCACGACGATGAGCATTGCAGCAGCGAGATTCATTGGATCCCATTAGCAGACAAGACTTATTGGATCTTCGAGGGGCAAGGGTTTTCGGCGAACGGCCAAGAAACCCAGCTCACCTACAAAGCCATCACCGACACTGGAACTGAGTTTATTGTTGGCAGTCCAGATATTATCCTTCCAATTGTCAAAACTTTGAATGCGACATACGACGAGAAGCGTGAAGTATACCACCTTCCATGCAATTCCAATTTCACCGTCGGATTCTCCATAAATGGCAAGGACTACAATGTTGAGGCGAAAAATCTGTTGGTGCCCAGCCCTGGAGACACTTGCATCCTGACTCTGGTTCCCCAAGACATCGGTGAAATTCAACTGATCCTTGGAGATCCATTCATCCGCGAGTACTGCCAGGTCCACGACGTCGACAAAGGGCGGGTCGGATTCGCTTTGGCTAAGGTGTAATTGTAAAATGCTGCTCGAACATGGCTTGATATACGCTTTTTAATAAGAAAATAAACGCATTGCCCTGAAAGGTTTTTTTTAAAATGTAAGGTAATTTTCCTGCAAGTCAAATATCGATAATGTGCAATAAGTCAAAAAGCAAATTGCGCACAACACCCCTTGTAATCAGGGGACGAAGAGTGGGTATCGTTGACTAGCTGTTATTGTACAGTGGGGGACCTGATCCTCTCCATGTGAAAAAAAATTTGAAGGGCGCGCCCTTTCCCTCACAAAAAAGCGGGCGCGCTTTTGAAATCGGAGTTCTTTGACTTGGAGAGAGAGAGAGATATTTTGCTACATTTTTGATCTTCCTGGATGCAAAATAGTACGTTTCTTTCCACTGGATCAGGTCCCCCACTTAGCAGCACTTACCGCTGTATTCGACTCCGCGGTTGGTTTCCAAAAAATGTCTTGGCCGGGGTCCGTATTCACTGTAATATTGGGGTTCGGCCGCACCACAGTCCTTGCTAGTTTAGTGCCGACTTCAGATGTATGATCAGTGACGTCCTTTTTATGAGCGAAAGGACGCTCCCTTCAAAACGGAGTTTTTTCACTTGGAGAGGGAGGTATTTTGCTATATTTTTCGACACTTCCCGGATGCAAAAGAGCACAAGGAGTGACGGTCAGAGAGAAGCCTCAAAACTCTGCGCTTTTAGAAAACTCTTATGTATGCCTTGACAATTGGAGTGTCTGTTTTAATGTAGGGGAACAGCACCACCTCGAAGACGCACTCCGTTGATGTGCCAGCGCTTGAGAATCCACAGCTATGGCTCTTGCGATGCCATAGGAGAAACAATCCCACTCGTTTTTACATTATTTATTTTATTTTTCAAATTCATGGAATCAAAAAAAAATGCAACATCAAAAAAGCTGTAAATTTACATCAAAAAATTCGGAAAGAAAGATTTGGCAAGTTTTCTCCAATTTTACAATAGAATTTTGTGCTTATTACTGGGGGAGCAGACGAATAATCGGGTATGATAATATAATATTAGATAATTATTTGAAAGACTAATTGGACTATGGAAATGTGCGCTGAAGTAAAAATATTCGTGGATGATGAGGTGTTTGGGGGCAGTTGAGCAATACTCGGTTATTGTGGTCAAACTGTTTGCATCGAGGATGGAACAAAACGGGTTTTTGTTGTGTTTAGACAATTCTGAAATAAAAAAAATTAAATTTTTAGTAAAAAACAGTATGTCCGACGGAGTTGAACGATTGGGGAAACCGAAAAGTATTATTTTTCTCCGATGCAAATCTCGAAATTAGGATAATCGATGGTGCTGATTGCGAAAATGACATTCGTTTTTTTGACTGTTACTTTTTTCCTTAAGTAGTACTGTAAAGTAGTACTTTTTGAAAATTTTTTCATAAATACTCGATTTAGGGGTTTTCGATGGTGCTGATTTCGAAAATCATGTTAACTTTTCCTCTAGTACTATATGGTACTATCTGATACTATGCAGTACAAAGTGAAAAAATGGCTTTTGAATGGTGTTGCTTGGATGCTTAGTACTGTTCAAAAACACGTTTTAAAAAATTGGTGCTATTTAGTACTATCTGATACTATATAGTACGAGGTGAAAATAGCGGTATTAGGCGTCAGGACAACACCACTAAAGGCCAAATGCCAAATTTTCACTTCGTACTACATAGTATCATATAGTACTATTTAGTACGATAGGAAAAGTTAACATGGTTTTCGAAATAAGCACCATCAAAAACCTATAAATCGAGTATTCATGGAAAAAAATTAAAAAAAAAATTTTATTTTACAGTACTACCAAACTTTCCAATCGTCCAATTCCTTTGCCCGATTAGCGAAACAACTTACGAAGTGTCCACATCGTCGCTCAAGATGAGCTTGAACAAGTCGGTCTGCGAATCATGATGCATGAACTTCTCCAGCTCCTCTCCTTGACTGATCTGCTGCTGATGCTGCAGCTTCTTCCCATTTCTCTGCACATTCTTGTTCTCCACATTCTCCCCATCGCTCGACGAGCTCTCCGTATCCGGCGGAGGCCCGTGCGGCAGCGGCGGAGGCTTCTCCGACGGATTCGGGCTGATATTCTGCTCCTCTTCGCGGATATCCTCGTTCACATTCAGCGAAATTGTGCGGTTCTCGTCCCTCAACGTCCCATTATGACTTTGCGTGGAGCTGTTGCGACTGTGGATGTGGTGATGCGAGAGTTCGGACATTTCGTCGATTCGGACTCGGGAAATGTTCGAGTTGAGGAGCTCGTCGTTGGAGTGGTGGATGTTGTGGTTGTCGTGCGAGGAGGAGGAGGATATGCCCGAAGTAGAGGAGCCAAACGAATCGCTGGACTCGGTGGTCGACTGGCTGAAGCGCCGATTGCCGAGCGAGGTTTTCTGGAAAGAATTTGGGTTAGAAATGACAAACTAGAGAGCAAGGACCTAGCTCGCGGTTTATAGACCACAAAATTTTTGAATTTTTCAACTAACAAAAGGAAAATAGGACTTCATACTAACAAGGGAAGTACCCCAAGTGCGACGCTCAGATTTTGATGAAATTTGGCATAAATTTAGAAAAATTTTTTCTGAAATATATGCGAGAATCCTAGCTCGCGCTTTGCAAAAACAACCGAGATTTTTAGATCGAAAGTCGGCGAAAATTTGACACTTTTTGCCGAATTTTGGCATGAAAAGTTTCATGTCAATTTCTACCATAGGTGGTAATATTTCCACAAAAAATGAATTTTTTCCGCACAAAGCTAGCAAAGTTATGGCCAAAAAATGTTTCTTTTCTCTGACCGCTCTCCACTTTTAGTGTGCTCTCTCGGCGGTAAAGATCGTTCAATATCTCGGTGGCGCTTGCAAAGCGCGAGCTAAAACTTTCAGAAATTGATATTTAGTTCATGACCGACGTGTGTGCAAAATTTAAAGAAAATCTGAGCGTCGCACTTGGGGTACTTCCTTGTATATTTTGGTTGATTTTTTGCTGGAAATTTGGGTTTTTTTTTTGATTTTTTTTCTTTTGTTGTTTGTTTTTACTGTTTTTACAATTCGTTTTTTTTATATTTACATAAGAATTAATTTCCAGCACTCGTATTTTACAAAAAAAAATCTTTTTTTTTGTGATTTCCCCTTCATTTTGAGCCCTTCAAGCCCCATGATCAATGTCATTTCGGAAAAATTTCTTCGAAATCCCGTCGATAAATCTCTCCCCTCTCTCTCTCGAATTCAAATTTATGAATCGGGCGTTTGCCCGACCTTGACATTCTTTCCTTCTTTTGCTCTCATTAAACCGGTTAAACGACCTCAAAACTCATCGGCGAAAACATCAAAGGGAAGAGTGGGATTTGATGAGGAATTCCACGAATCGTAATCGCAGATGTTAATTACGCTCTCTGGGAATCTTCGGAATGCAAATTGAATTAAAATTGGGACTGAACATGTATGGATTTTTACAAAAATCGCCTTTATTTCGGTAGAAAGGCCAAAAAATTTTATGGTTGGAAGTTTCCAAAGTTTGATTTTTTTTTTGATTTTCCATGGCGTCTTATTGTTAATTAGCCCATTTTTGCACATTTTAGAATCGTGGGATAGATGGGATTTGGGATTTGAAGGCTTATTTTAGCCTCAAGAAAGTCATCTCTCAAAAAAAAAATTTTTTTGATCCCGGAATTTCAAAAAAAAAAAAAAAAATTTTATGATCCCGGAGTATAAAAAAATATTTTTTTGATCCTGGAATTTGAAAAGAAATGTTTTGTTGACCCGGAATTTCAAAAAAAAAAAAAAAAAAAAAAAAAAAATTTTGATCCCGGAATTTCAAAAAAAAAATTTTTTTTAATTCCCAGTCCCCCTAAATCCTTTTTTCACCAACAATTTTATCCCTACATTCACCAATCCACCCCCAAACCACTTACATTTACAGTGTCATTCAATTTGTTGCTGATTTTCCTCTGACTTCCCACATTCCACGAGAACCTTTTCACAATGTTCTGCCCAATGACTCCCGCATTAAACGCCGTGCTCTTGGCCGCATCACACTCTCCGCTCACCGTGTGATATCTCTTCTCAAACCGACGGCCGGTATTTCGGCCCGAAGTTGGCGAGTCCCCGCTCGGTGTAACCGGGGTGTTGCATCGAGAAGACTCGCCGGTCGATGTTGTTGAATTCATCATCAATGGAGGGACGGCGACGAGTGCGGAGGCGCAAGAGTCCGGGGAGATTTGGAGCCCGGGATCGTCGTCGACCAGGATCTTTTGCGGCTTTGGATGGGGAATTGGAGGGTGTTGGTCGAAGCCGCGGCGGTCGAGCTGCTCGGCGGATGCGATCTCGGACTCTTTTCGGAGACCATCTGAAAGCATAGATTGTTATAATTAAGACCAAGAAATCAAAAATTTTTCACTGTAAAAAAATTTACGACAGAAACAAAAATTTTTCGAATTTGGAATATTCAAGTTTTAAAAAGTCTAAAAAACATGTCATAATGACTAAAATTTCCCTATTTTTTTATATTTTTACATCTACTAATCCCTAAAAGTTCATAAATCAAATCCGGAAGCGGATATTTTCCTTTGAAAATTTCAAAAAAAACTAAAAACTTTCGAATACCTCTAATTTTGGGTTTTTTAAAATTTAAAAAAAATGATGACAAATCACATAATTATCAACTGCCATAAAAAACACAATAGAACCACTAAACGTACTCTGCTGTTGTGCCAGAGCTTGAGAGTCCATACTATGGCTCTTTCGATGATACAAGGCCATGCTTTCGGGAGAGAAGTCACTGTTACGGGGGAATGTGTTCGACGTCACCGACATTGAATGGGAATCTACAAACAACAGTGAAATTAACTTGGGATTCGGAAGGGAATATAGTGGATAACGAACAAAATAAAAGGGCTGAAAACATTTTTTAAAACTTTTGCCGAAAAATCCTAAAATTTTAAAAAAATCATGTCTTGATGCTTAAGATTTATCTCTAAATTCATAATTTTTGAGCTCTAAAAAATCAAGAAACCCCCAAAAAATCCCGTCTTCCTCAACCTACAAGGCGCATAAACCATGGCATTCTTCAGCTTCAAGAACTCTCCCTGCGCGAAATCGAAAAAGTCGATCCATTTCTTGGCATCCTCTTCGGTCTGCGTGAAGAACGTCAAGAAGTTGATGCAGACATTGAAATTGTCATAACTCATCAAATAAAACCCATTGCTGCTGTCCATGAACACCCGATAGCGCATGCTGGTGATGTGAATGGGCGGCCGCACCACCCGCAGTTTGTCGCGCCGCCCGAACTTGCAGATGAGGAACATGTCGGTGAAGAGGAAGACGTGCACCTCGATCTTGGGCGCCGACTTGGACTCCTTGAATTTGAGGTCGCCCCGGCGGATGAGATGGCGATGCATGGGGTGGGGGATCATTGGCATCGGCAACAGGAGGTCTATCATTGGCTGCTTGGTGTCTGTGGCCTGGAAATTTTTGATTATTTTTTTGATCGTAGCTTATTTATAGGTCATTAGACGCCATAAAAAAGGCATAGCAAAAAATTCTTGGGGTCCCTAAATAAGGTGGAAGTGATCCAGTGGCAAAAATCATACGATTTTGCATCCGGGAAGCATCAAAAATGCTGCAAAATACCTCCCTCTCCAAGTGAAAAACACTTTGTTTTGAAGGGCTTCCCTCACAAAAAGGAACGGTGCGTTTTTGATATCGGAGTTTTTGCACTTGGAGAGGGAGGCATTTTGCCACATTTTTTTGACACTTCCACGTCTAGGTTTATTTGCAGTGGGGGACCTGATCCAGTGACAAAAAGCGTACCATTTTGCACCCGGGAAGTATCAAAAATGTGGCTAAGTGCTTCACTCTCCAAGTGAAAAAATTCCGACTTCAAAAACGCGCCCGCTCTTTTTGTGAGGAAAATTTTTTCACTTGGAAGATTTTGCCACATTTTTGATGCTTCCCGGATGCAAAATGGTACGTTTTTTGCCACTGGATTGGGTCCGTCACTATATGAATTTTACATATAAAAGCCACAGAAATCGACTCACCTTTTCATACTCATCAAAGTCCATATAATCACAGCTCTCAAACAGACTCATAATATAACGGAATTGCGCTCTCAAATCATTCAGATTCAGCGATCTATTCAACTCATGATTGGCCTCATCCGTCTGCGCTTTCATCCGCTGAATGCACCGTAAATCCGCTTCATTTAGAGCTGTCTTTTCCAGGGTCTGCAGCAACAACGAGTATCTGGTCAAGTGTTGAAACGGGAAGGCCATTACGTCCAAGAGTTTCTGCCGATTAAAGAACGGCATGCTCTCGGTCCATTTGACGAAATCCGCAAACTGCTCGTCTTGCTTGATTTTGTGCGTAATGTAGTTGCGGGAATGGTTTTGCTCCACCTGAAAGTCGACGTAGCAACGCGACCATTGACGGATGTCGGCGAAGGCTTGCTGAAGACAGGTCGCGTCCAAAAGGTCGCCAGTTGTCCTGAAAGATGGGGTGTTGAAATGGGTAAAGATGAGTAGAATTTTTTGTTGGTTGTAGCAAAAATAATTCAGTTCATTTTCAACCATTTTTTAAGGATCAATTTTTCGTTAATTTTTCGGGTTCAACAATGACCAAAAACGAAAATTTCTCAACCAGCCACCAGTCAATTTTTATAAAATTTTGTGTACAAACTACATATAGGCCATATATTAATCATAGAAAATCTTAGCTCACATTTTTCAAGGACCGCTGAGATATTCCAGAATATTTTTACGAGAAATTTTTAAAAATAAGGACAGCCCGCCGGACAAAAAAATCGTGCTAACACTTCCGCAAATGCTTTGGAAAATACCTTTTTAAAGTGAGAGAGCTGATCCAGCGGCAAAAAAATACCATTTTGCGTCCGGGAAGCATCAAAAATGTGGCAAAATGCCTCCCTTTTCAAGAGAAAACTCTTTTTTTTGAAGGTCTCCCCACACAAAAAGAGAAGGCGCTTTTGAAATCAAAGTTTTTTCGCTTGGAGAGGGAAGCATTTTGCCACATTTTTTGATACTTCCTGGATGCAAAATGGCACATTTTTTGCCACTGGATCAGGTTCCGCACTCTAATATCCAATCAAAATCTATGCTTTTTGCTTTTCCCTTTTACAATTTTCCCAAAACTGTAATCCAAATTTAACTGCTAAATTTAGCATGCCTAAATATTTTACCGCAGGTTGGTCACATGTAAGCTAAATGTGTGCGCGTTTTCGTGACAGGATCTCCTGTTCTGTGAGCACGCCACAAATCCCACAGAATCTGCCCAAAAATGTCGTCGCCTTTTGACATTCGTAAACAATTGGAATGGCATGAGGAAACGGGGGGTGTCAGTTTCAAACTTGCGACAATCCGGGAGAGTTTGTAAACATCATGGGGGTCAGTTCTAATGGAAAAAGCGCCTACGGCGATGAGCTTTCAACACTAGGAGTTGGAGGAAAGCTTGTGAAAAAATGGAAGTTTTAGCCGTCCTTACCTCGACTGCTGCAACATTGGCAAGATCCCCTGCCTCCAGAAGTTCAACGTTGTCTGATAAATCTCGGAGAAATTTAGGAAAACGTCCTTGGAATTGATGTCCGTCAAATAATTCTCCTTCTGAATCTCCAACAACGTTGTGTGCAGATCGCAGATGTTTTTGAGCGTAACAATATAACTGTGCTCGGTGGTTACGATCTCCCAGATGGCGGCTTGATGCTTCTGGACCTTGTATTCGGTGATAAGTTCGGGTTTGACTAGATCGGTGAACTTTTCGGTGATGTCCAAGTACGAGGGGATGGGGACTTCGGAAATCGCGCTGTAGATCGCGTCCAGTTGCGCGATGAATCGTTCTTTCTCTTTTTCCTGAAAGCTCAAGTCTCAGGGATTAATATGAGCCCTAGATTTTATAAACCGAACGGTTCTTTCAACACTTATGACCAATTATATTCACCATGCCGGATCCCACCTACCTTTCCGAATAAGATCATTCTACGACTGGAACTCGGTGCCCTCAAGCGTCTTGTGCCGTTCAGACTGCCGCTCATACTCGACTGACTTGGGAATCGACAGACATCACGGCCTTCTTGGGAGTGCTCACGAGCTGAGTCCACATTTAGTGAACCTTTCCGGCGAGGCACTGTGGAATGATGCTGAGCTTCGTAGAAGCTCATAGGATTCAGATGTTGACGGGAGGAGGAGGCCTGCAAATAAATAGAAATCGTATTTTAGAAATTTTTAAATGATTTTAAAATATAAAAATTGTGTCTTGCAGAAAATCCAAAAAAAAATTCGAAAAAAAAAATTGATTGCAACTGGACAAAATTGATGTTTTTTTGATAAAAAAGTAATTTCAGACAAAAAACAGAGATATAGAATACACAATTGGCACAAATCATGCAATTATACCTCTAAAATTCCCCAAATTCAACAAAAATTATATTACACTAGATAAAAAAATGCCCTAATTTGGATCCAAAAATCGCTTTAAGGCAAAAATTGGATATCTATATGAAGATTACAAAATTTTAAGTAGTTTAAAAGATAAAAACACATTGATATTTTGGCAAAATCCAATCAAAACCTCGTGAAAAACGGCCTATTTATAAGTAGAAGAAGTAAAGATTAGGTGTTTCAAAAAGACTTCGAAAAGACAAATGATGACATGTTTTGTTCAATAATCTATAATACAAAACGAATTGATAATAGCCTCCGAATGGGACGGTAATCTCAATAATCAACAATCGCCTGATCCGATTACGGTAATTCTTTGAATTTTCAAAGGTTCTCAAAAATTAAAAAAAAACTTTTTTTGGCCAAATGTAAGGAACAGGCCCATGCGGTGGGCCAAGCCTATTCAAGGACTCAAATATGTACGTTACAGAGCCAAACAAGCGGCTCCGGGTTTGTTTGCTCTAACCGAGCGCCTCAAATCTCTCCCCCCTTTTTGCGCCCCTAATCCCCACGATTCGGCTACAATACGGCGAAGAATTTTTTGTGGACGAATTGTGGGATTAGCAGGTGGTCATTGTTTGCGAATTGCAGATCGAAATTGGAACGTGGGAGAGGAGGGGATCGAACAATTTTTGAAGGTTCGAAAAGCGATTTTTGAAGTTTGAAGACAAGACTCGAGAAAAATTTTGTGGAGTAAAGAGTTCAAAAGCCAAAAAAATCGCATTGCGCAGAAAAATAGTCTTAAATTTACTGAAAAAAATTATTTCGATTGTACAGAGCAATATATTTTTTCAGTCAACATTTTTTTGTTTATTGCACAGTGCAAAAAAAAATTTATTTATTGCACTGTGCGGTTAGGAATTTAGTTTCGCTTGCATTGTGCAAGAGAATTTTTTCTGCACCGTGCGTATTTTTTTCCTTTTAGAACTGCATTGCACTTTGCGAAGAAACGAATGATTTTTTTTTATCGCACAGTGCAAAAAAAATTTTTTTTTTGTTTTGATGCGTAACGGATTCCTGTCTGCGCATTCAAAACCCAATATTATGATTGCTCCGTGCAGAATCAAAAAAAAATCGCACCGTGCAAAATCAAAAAAAAACTTTGTACCGTGCAGAATCAAAAAAAAATTTTTCGCACTGTGCAGAAGCAAAAAAATTTTTCGCACTGTGCAGAATCAAAAAAAAATTTTCGCACTGTGCAGAATCAAAAAAATTTTTTTCGCACTGTGCGGCATAAAAAAAAATTTCGCACTGTGCAGAAGCAAAAAAAAAATTCGCACCGTGCAGAATCTAAAAAAAATTTAGCACTGTGCAGAATCAAAAAAATTTTTTCGCACTGTGCAGAATCAAAAAAAAATTTTTCGCCCTGTGCAGCATTAAAAAAGATTTTCGCACTGTGCAAAATCAAAAAAAAATTTCGCACTGTGCAGAATCAAAAAATTTTTTTCGCACTGTGCAGAATCAAAAAAAAATTTCGCACTGTGCAGAATCAAAAAAAAATTCGCACTATGCAGAATCAAAAAAATCGCACTGTGCAGAATCAAAAAATATCGCACTGTGCAAAGAACACCAAAATTTCCAAGCTCAAATTACCTTTTCATGATAGGGTATTAAGTGCGCTGTGTCATGTTCATCCAACGATCTCACATCGGCCTCATCCACCGAATGGCTGGCCAAATTGTTGATGCTTCTCAGCGACACATTCGCAGTCAACGTCAAGTTGGATGCAGCGAGAAATTGTCCCTGAATGGAGGACCTATGCATTTGTTTGGGGCGGATGTTCAGCCGCTGACCGACCAGGTATTCGGCCGGGCTGATGGCGGGGATGGGAGTGGAGGAGTTCTCAACGAAGACGTCCACGTGGCTCGGACCGACGCCGTTCTGGGTGAGGAAGGGGGTCAGGGTGTCGATGAGGGTCCGGCCCGCAATTACTTCGATCTGGAAATAAAGGGGAATTTTTGTGGAGGCTAGGAAGGTACATTGGAAAATCAAATCGAAAAAATTGTCCAAAAACGGGTTTTTTGGACAATTTTTTGCAGTTTTTGAAAATTTTTTCTTAAAAATCTAAAATTTTTTAAATCATTGCTCTTCTTAATGTAAGTAAGAAAGACTGGACCGTATTTTACATAGTTATAAATTCGATTATTTCGCTTAAAAATTAAATTTTTTGTGAGAAACCAGAACTCAGCCTAGTACAATATAAAAATCAAAATTTTTAGCGAAAACTTTAAATCATTTCTATCGCGAGTCGTATTTTACATTTCATGTTCCTCAATATGAAATTTGCAAGGCTTAAATCTTCTTCAAAGTCATCAAATTCTATCCAAAACTTAATTTTGAAGCAAAATCATCATATTTCCTTAGTAATCAAAAATGCCAAAAGCTATCAAAAATCATTTTTAAAACCCTCCTAAGTCTCTAAATCATCAAATTATTTCCCCAAAACCCCCCTCAATTCTTTAATTGCCCCCAAACTTTAATGTAAACCGCTCATTTCGCCGGCTCGACATAACCAACAACACACACTGCAAAACCGGGTGCCCTTCAAGTTGGGAGCCCGCCCCGCGCATTCCTTTCCCACGAAAATCTCGGCGAAAATTCGAAAAAGTGAAATCCAAAAAGAAAAAAAAATCCCGCGGAATTTGCATCTCACAGGCCACGCCCACTTTTCTTCGGTGAAGAAATGGAGCCGCGGCTCTTTACATAACCGGAGGGGCAAAACTTTCCATTTCGTGTTTCGAATGCAATGTCATTAATAAAAAGGGGGAGAGATTTGAGGTCAGCGAAAAAATGAGTAATTAATTTTGTAATAGAGTTGAAGAAGCCAACAGAAACGTCCTTTTTCTGCCCAACGGATGAAAAGAATACGAAAATAAGGGGTAAAAATACGCACTATGCATGTGCATATGAGTTGATCAGCATCCCAAACAAAAAAATTCTGGATGACTTTATTTTTTCTTTGAGGGAAAAAGAGCATGTTCCAAAGATACTATAATAGTCAAAAAAAGTCTACGCACTTTCTGAAACGACTAGTAGTAGACGAGATTGAACATTTCTTTTTACACAAAAGCTTGTAAGACAAGGAGAGGGGCCAAAATGTTTATTGTCAACTAGTTTTGGGGTTTGTTTGGAAAAAGTTTATTTCTACTTGGAACACTTGCACATGACCAAAATTCTTATATCGAAAAAAAATATCCTGCCACCATAAACTGGATGACCAGGGGAGAAGGGGAATTGACGTGGGACCGACCGTTCAGAGAGGACAACATCAAGGAGAGATGCATTTATTCGCACAACAGCAGGAAAAAAGTGATTGGAAATGACGAGATCCGTGACTTTTATACAGAGAAGAATCAAGTTTATGCAAATTTTGGCTCCAACGCCAACACTAATGATAGTTCACACATTCTACAACTGTAAAATAAACTTCAACAGACTCAAGACAGACGTTTCCCATATAAATTCGAAATCGTTAAAGCTGTCTTCAAAAGTCCTAAGCGTTCAAAATTTTCCGTGCCGTTCACGAAAACAACCCTTCATTTTCGTCAGCCATTACCAATTTACCATCCTCCCTTTCACAAGGAAGATAGTAAAACCAGTAATTATCAAGGGCAATGCCCGTCTCTAAAGTCCAAATGGGGACAAATAAACAACTGTAACGCGTTTGAGCGAGTGTCAAAGAAGCCACGTGTTTTATAGGAAAAACACGTAATGAGGAGTATAAGAGATCAGGAAGGTCAAAAGATTGGTAAACACAAGGTAAACGGAGATTTCATTGGCCGAGAAAAAGGCCGTATTCAACGAAAACATGTATCAGAAATTTTCTTAAGGAGATTTTTTAGCTCAAAATTTCCACCGAAATCACTATGCTTTCAAGATGAAAGGCTCAGAAATATCGTCTTTTGGGAGAGAAACTTGAGATATTCACTATTTTACTTCATCAAATTGGGGTAAAACTAGAAGATTTTAGGCCAAATCTCTGCTTTCTTGCTTTGTTTTCAACAAATTTTTGGTTAAATAAAGCCAAAAAATTTGATTCTTATAAGGATTCCGACCAAAAAAAAAACATAATATGAACCCAAACTTATTCAAAAAAAAAGCCATGACTAATGGAAAAATGGTTTATTAATGCGATATTTTAGCCGAAAACTTATAAGGGTCGCTGTAAGCGCAAGCTAAAATTTAGACATTTTTTATACAAAGCTCTGCCATAAATTTGTTTCAAGGTTTGTAAACTTTACTGCCTTGATATGTAGACTATGATTTTCCCTTCAAAACAGCCAGAATATTGCTTCCAGACTCCCTCTCAACAAACCCCCCTTTTCCTTAATAATCTCCCTTTACAAAGCGCCAAAAAACAAGTAAAGGAAGAGCAAACAAACACACAACTATTTATAATAAACATGTTTGATAGGTGTTACAAGATGGAGCGTACTCGCGTTCCAGCGCGAACACCGCATGTTTTTCCGGGAAGCTTCGGAATCTTCAAAATTTAATATTCAGCGGTTTTCGAGGAACATTAATGTTTGTTGTTTATCATGGGTCTTTAGATGGACTCATGCTTAATTGGCCAAATGGGAAAAGTTCATGGGAAGACTTGTGAGAAGGATCAAAGATTTAGGCGAGATTTATGGATGCTCGAAATGAAGGACAACAAATTTTGGGACGTAAGGTTTCAAAAATCTTTGGGGCAGTCATTATGGGCAAAAACGGGGGATATACCAAAGTGCGGTATTTTGATTTCACCAAAATTTGGCACTTGTATTTTAGATAGGGCACATGTTATTTTCCGAACGCTTTAGCTGTCCTATTGAAAGCACAACTGAGGTATTCCACGATACATTTTCCGAGTGAATAAAAATGACAAAAGTCAGTCCGCCGACTTGCCGTTGCAGCGCGGGCTATGCCGACAACGACGGTTCAGTGAGTCCGATTTGGCAAGCCTTTTCTCTTTGAATCCAGATATCTACAGTAGGGAGACCTGATCCAGTGGCAAAAAACGAACCATTTTGCATCCGGGAAGTATCAAAAATGTGGCAGAATGCCTCCCTTCCCAACTAAAAAACTCCGTTTTGATGGGCTTCCCTCACAAAAAGAGCCAATTCAAAAAAGATCTTTTGAAATGGGAGTTTTTTTATTTGGAGAGGGAGGCATTTGGCCACATTTTTGATACTTCCTGGATGCAAAATGGTACCTTTTTTCCACTGGATCAGGTGCCCCACTGTAGAGAGTAACACCCGAATTATGAGGTACAAAAAATGAGGCAGGTCACTTGGGCAATAACCCTTTTTTTGACAATAACCATTCAAAGTCAGCTGAGGAGTCATTTGTTTTTTGTAGCGACAATTTGTAGCCTACTCCAACTACATTCTGAAATTTTAGCATAAAATGTCTAGAAACCTGGAGTGTTTGTCCAAAACGCAAGCCAATACTCTATATTGTAATACTCTACAGGGTGCGGCAAAAAAATGGAAACTTTTTTCATTGGGTCCTGACGCGAAAATTTTTGGGTGCAGCAAAATTATTTTCATACTATCAGTCTGTCGGGAAAATAACGGCGGATTGTCGCAGCAGAATGTCTCGCCTCGCCGCTATCGCGCACCAAATCCCCAGCCGCGGCTTTCAGTCGCAGAGCGATGATGGGCGATTCCGAGGCGCGACGATCCGCCGTTTTTTTCCCGACAGACCGATATTAAACTCTCCGTTTTTTTCTCTCCTAGGCCTTTTAATTTCATGTCCATATCGATTTATCAATATACTTTTTTTGAATGTCAAGCAGAGGGACCTCGATTTTGGACCTGTTTTTTAAGTTGTCCGAGTTGTTAATTTGCTCGGTATAGAAAGGACGTTGTGTCGAAAGTAATCACGCAATGTAAGGAGCTTGTCAACGATCATAAACGTCCAGCAAGTGAAAGAAAGCGCACTGCCAACACCTCTGCCAGCCACGAGGTGACCAGCAGCAAAATCCGTAAATTTCCCGAAAAAATCGACCGTGGCGCCGGCATCGGCGACCGACCAGTCGGCCAAATAGCTAAAAATCAACTCAAGGTCTCCCAACACAGGGTCTAAAATTCCCAACTCCTCACCGACAAGATCAAGCCCGCACGCCTGAAAAAATGCCGAAAATTCAGACGTGTGGCCGCAGGTCCGCGATGGGAGCGCATTCCCTTCGCGGTGCAATTTTTTGCGGGTGCACAACCAGCAGAACGTCAGAATCCAATCCGATGAGGCCCTCTGCACGTCGGCTAACGACGAACACCGTCAAAATCCGGGCCGTCATCGCCTAAGGCGAAATTTGTGCCAGCGGCAAGAATTCCGAGATTTTCGTGGATCAAGAGGGCAAAATTCTTGCGCCGCGTTAATCTCGATTTTCTCCTGCTTCTGTGCTGTCAGAAGAACCTTGGCAATGCAAACTTGGCGTTATAACTAGACTCAGAGCCGGCTCACAAGGCAAAAGTGAGTCAAGGCCAGTAATCGGACCGATTTTCCCGATTTCACCTTGTCTGCGAAATGTGCGCCTGCTCGCCGGATTTGAATCCGATGGACAAAATTTTTTATTAAATTGAAAGGTAGCATCTGTACTACACGCCACAAAAGTTGGGAGTCGCAAAGTAAATGCTGCGCCAAGAACGGAACCGATTTCCCCGAAAAAAGCTGCGGCCAAAAGCCCAAAATTTTAAGTCACGTTTGGAGCTCTCTATCGCCACCAAAAGCAGCCACTGTGAAACGGGTTGCATATGTTATAAATAATGCTCTATGTTATTGATGATGACCGTTACTTTTCCGGAATTTTGATTGCAAGGAAAAATATAGCTATAAAAATAAGTTTCCATTTTTTTGCCGCACCCTGTATAACAAAATCATGTTCTAAATTTACCCCCGCTTATCAAAAACTCTTTTACTCGCAGTTTAGCGTCTTTTCGTTAATACAAGCGGCTTACAAAAGACCGTTCATGCAAACAGGATACCCTAAGAGGCTTATCGAATATAAAACGTTAACGTTGAGCTCTCTTCGAGCTATCTTGATAATCTAAAAATGAACAAAATGAAATCTTTTTTGGATAACAATCTTTTTCAAATTAGAAAAATGAATTTTCTTCTAAAATACGACTCAAAATGCAACCTTCATACCTTTCTTTCTTTCCCATTCTTCCCCTGTCTCATAGTTTTGTGAAAAACAAGTGTAAATTCGTATGTTTCCGACATGATTTTCCTTCAAAAATATCGCTCAAACATCCCGTTTTTAGACAAAAATAAAAACGTTTGCAAAAGAATACAACATGAATCTGCAAAATTGCAAACAACAAGCGGGTTTTTATCCCAGATAAGCGCTCACAACAATAACCATCAAGCGGTCACATAGACACGAACCGAACGAAGTACGGTTTCAAGTGTAGTTTACACTGAAAGTTAATTGTTTTCAAAGGCTACTGTCAATGGGAGTTTGCAAGGAAACTTCAAACCAAACTCGTGATTACCGTAGCAAATTTTCTTACTGAAAATTCGGGAAAGGGAGGTTAAGAGTTTTTGAGGATAAGTGCTGATAAATGAGGAGGTGCTTAAAAGAGGTCAAGAGTCTAAGAAGATGTACTATCAATTTTCGACTTATAAGGGAAGTACCCTCAAAGTTATTTAGGGACATACAGTGACGGAAATGATCCAGTGGCAAAAAAATCTGGGAAACATAAAAAATGCGGCAAAATACCTCCCTCTCCAGGTGAATGAGCTTCATTTTGAAGGGCTTCGATCACAAAAAGAGCGGGCGGGCTTTTGAAATCGGAATTTTTTCACTTAGAGAGGGGAGCATTTTGCCACATTTTTTATACTTCCCGGATGCTAAATGGTACGTTTTTCACTGGATCAGGTCCCCCACTATAGCTGGGGAGGGGACAGGCTCCTTCAGAATCCGTGGTCTGCTACGGTACTGGAGTTTTTCGTCGATCTTCCTTGAGCGCTAGATGTTTACCTTAATATGTATAATCGCTAGAATAACAATCCCTAAAAATCTTATTGTTAGATTTTACCCTATAGGAGCCCCTGGGATATTCAGCAATTTTTATGGCAAATAGAACGTAAAATAAGGAAGAATAAAACGGAAAAATTTTGCCGTCATATGTAACCGGCAAAAAACTAAATTTTTTGTACGCGAATTGAACACCCAACGGCTAAAAGATAATTACATTGCACTCGCACACCAAAAATCGACAACCTACAGAATCTCTGGCCACTGGTTCCATCAGTTTTTAAGGCTACACCCATTGTATTCTCCCCCAGAGATTATTAGCAAAGATTATTCGAAAAACTTACAGCCCATTTTACAAAGCTCTCCATTTTAGCCGGTCCAAAGCCCTATACTCAATAAAACAAAAGGTAAACCAAGCATGCTATGGTATGTATCAAATTTTGTGCGGCTCAGATGAACCTCTTGAGCTGCAGGATGGTCAGCTAACACTCTACAAATCTCCCTCTACAGAACAGCTTTGTAGGCGAGTACTTGATAATGTCTTGCGCTTTGTACTTGTGAAATAAAAATGCTATTTTGTACGTTTTTAACTTTCTCCCACCCTCCCTTTTGCACTCTGCTGGAAGTATGAATATATGTACTACAATACGACATATAGACCGTAAAAAATTTGGCAATACTTTACGACGTATTTTACAAAATTCCGAATAAATCGTGACTATTCATCTGCATTTTCTATCACTTAAATTCCAGTATGAACCGCCTAATATTGACCAAAAATGCTTACTATAACCTACTACATTACTTTGCATGTCTCTTTAACAAAGAGTATTTTAAAAGTACTCTTTATAAAGACCAAAAACTGAACATATCATCGACATCATTTCCCCTGAAAAATCGTAAAAAATTCCCCCAATAGCCTTAACATCTTGCATTTGCGTAGGTAATGGGATGGCGTGCCATGACAAATTTTACGACAAAATGGCACTCCACATGGCATTGTGTCTATATTTGGCGGAGATTTTAAAAAAGTATTTCTGGGAATTGCCTTTTTTGTTAAAGTGCTATTTCGAGCCTGTTTTAATAGAGTTTGTGATTTGGAGAAGCAAAAAACAGAAAATTTGAGTGTAAATAACGCCAGGTATCGTTAAAATTGAAGAGCTTCGCTTTTTGGACTTTGTTTTGTGAGGAAAATGGCTTTTATAGTAAATTTTTTAACTACATTTCGATTGTTACATTAGGGAAAACTCTTTTTATGTTATGGGGTTTTAAAAGTGCAGATTCATTTAAACCGGGCTGCTTGCGGCTTGAAGAACGAAATGCCAAAGAACATTTTTTAGGTCCTGCCGCGAAAATAGATCTTTTTTTGAAAGTTGGCAAGATTGCAAACAGTAAAATGATTATTTAGAAACATGTAGAATACAGTGGCGGGCCTGATCCATTGGCAAAAAACGTACCATTTTGGATCCGGGAAGTATCAAAAATGTGGCAAAATACCTCCCTCTCCACGCGAAAAAATTCCGATTTCAAAAGCCCGCCCGCTCTTTTTGTTAGGGAAAGGACGTGCATTTCAAAACGGAGTTTTTGTTTTACTATCAAAAATGTGGCAAAATGCTTCCCTCTCCAAGTGAAAAAAATTGTTTTGAAGGGCTTCTCATAAAAAGATCGGGCGCGCTTTGGAAATCTGAGTTTTTTTCGCTTGAAGATGGAGGTATTTAGCCACATTTTTGATGCTTCCAGGATGCAAAAATTATACGTTTTTTGCCAATGGAGGTCCCTCGCTGTAAGTATCATAATTTGTCTCTAAAATTATGATGCTGCTACAGTAAAAAAAAATTTGTTTGACATTTTGTTCACCACGCTAAAAACTTGATTCTTAAAATTAAATTGTTTTTTCGAACCTTCCAAAGTCTCCACCTACCGTAGCGCTCTTGTACGGCTCCTGCTCCTCGAACACACACAGATTCACATGCAATTGTTCGGCGGCCGTGGACGGGATGACCGGCGTCGAGGCCGAGGAGTTGTGGCGTTGCAAGGCGGCGCGCATTGCTCCGCTGCGCCGCCGACGTCTCTCCAAAGTGGTCGCCGTGATGGTTGAGGTATATTTTTGGCGGTTATTATTATTTGAGGCTGAAATCAATTTGAATATATACAATAAAAATGTAATAAATATTTTTTGTCTGGCATATTCACGGAATATTGGCAAATTGTAATCGAAGAGGTAATCTAATTGCGTGCAGAGCAAAATGGTGCGGTAGTTATTGTAAACGAGTAATTAACAGAGGGGTTTGGGCCAATGTTGGAAAAGGTTCGGACGAGGGGAGATAGATAAAGATAACGTATTATTAGGAGAAAAAATTGCAAAATCTCAAAAAATCATTAAAGAATATTTTAAAAATTTAAAAAAAAAAGATATGAAATTTCGAAAATAATTTTTTTTTCAATTTCTATACTAAAAATAAAAAATTTTTAGACATAATTTTTGAACAAAAATCTTTTAAAAATTACCAAAAAATGTTGACCTTGTAGCCGGTTACTGTGGAATTACAGTTCAAATATTACGCCTTTAACTTCGAAAAATTTTAAAAAATAAAAAAAAATGTAACAAGGTTTCAAAAAGCAAAGATAAAAAATCAAAAAATCTCAAAAATTTGCAGTTAAATAAAATACAAAAATCCCAAAAAAAAGTATTTAAAAAAAATTTCAATTTTAACTTTATCTTAATTTTGCGTAAAAATAAAAATGCCTAAAAAGTAAAATCGAATAAATGAATAAAAATAATAATAATGAAAAAATAATAATGAAAATGGTCTGAATTCGTCACCAACTCTTTTCTTTTCCCGCAGCGCCGACGGCACGCGCTTGATGAGATCGGTATTTATATTTGAATCGGCGATTTTCAGGTGAAAATTTGTGGAAATTATATTGAAAAAATCGATAAAAACCTTGTGAATTGAAAGAACTATACGTATTTTAGCCTCCCGTCTTTTTTTTATCACCCTAAATTTACGACGCCTCCCAAGAGACACTCAAAAATTAACGAAGCAGTTTGTTTACAGACAATAGTTCTATATGTCTAAATACCGTCTGTAGAAAACAAAAAAATTTAACAAATTATCCCCAAAAGTAAAGCCCACCCTTTTTTAAAAGTTAAAATTTCTTTTAAGAAATTGAAATTTTTGATTACCTAACCTCGCTTACAAGGGAAGCACTCCAAGTGCGACGCTCAGATTTTCTTTAAATTTTGCACACACGTCGGGTATGGACTGAATATCAATTCCTGAAAGTTTTAGCTCGCGCTTTGCCGGCGCCGCCAAGATATCGAACGATTTTTGCTGCCGAGAGAACACGCTAAACGTGGAGAGCGGTCAAAGAAAAAAAACGCTTTTTAGCCATAACTTTGGCAGTTTCGAGCGTAAAAATTTGATTTTTTGTAGAAACATTATCCTTTACAGTCGAAATAGGTATGAAACTTTTCGTGCCGAAATTCGGCAAAAAGTCCTAAATTTTGGCCAACTTTTGCTCTAAAAATCTCGGTTGTTTCTGCAAAGCGCGAGCTAGGATTTTCGCATTTATCTTAGAAAAAATTATTCTAAATTTGTGCCAAGTTTCATCAAAATCTGAGCTTCGCACTTGGAGTACTTACCCTGTAAAATTTCTTTTAAGAAATTGAAATTTTTGATTACCCAACCTCGCTTAATCAAAGTTCGAAAGCCTTGAAACTTGGTGTATTGATCTCCCGAGAGAGCCGAGATCCCCAATTCCCCCCTTTTCTCGGCTCTTCGTTTTTATATAATTTCTAAATTTCGCAAAAATTCTTCTTTTCGTAAAATAAAAAGAAAGTAAATCGAACAAGAAAAAAGAGCGCGCTAATTGGCGAGAGGCCGAGAGGAGGGGGAGAAAAAAGTTTTCATAAAATTTTTGACGGGAGATCAATCAAAATCCTCTCGGGAAATATTCAAATGCCCCCAAAGGACGGGTTAATTTATATGATTTTGATGGGAGAATACGTTTAATTTGACGAACAATCTCAAAGCATTGAGAATAACGGGTTGTAAAATTGGATGTGGGACAAAGTTGAAGGTCATAAAGGTCGAGGGATGCGTAAAGAACGACTTTTTTGCCGGCTAAAATTATGCAAATTTTCAAAAAAATTTGCATATTTTTTTTTCAAAATTTGCATAGGCTTAGAAAACTATTTTTTTGACGAAAGTGAGAACGACTTTTTTCTTTGCTAAAATTATGCAAATTTTCAAAAAAAAATTTGCATATTTTTTTTTCAAAATTTGCATAAGCTTAGAAAATTATTTTTTTGTCGAAAAAATAACAATGTGGATTGCAAATCGAATTTTGCTCAAAAAATGAATAAATAATAATGCTAAATTTGCATAATTTTTTACTATGAATTTGCATAAAATTCCCAAATTCTTCATGAAAAGTTTTTTTAGGCCCCTTGATAAACTAAAAATGCGGTTTTTGAAATGAAATTGCTCAAAAATTTAAATAAATTTGCTTAAAAATTTAAATAAATTTGCTCAAAAAATCGGAAAATTTTTGGAAATTCATTTTTTTGCTAACCCTCAATCCATGAGGATTCCGTATTTTACAATAAAATTTCCTAAATTTCATCACCCACCATCCCCCTCACCATTCTTCATTTCTCAACAATTCCGCAGGTAAAAACCGGAAAGCCCCGCCGAAAGCGGCGAGTCCGCGCGGCTTCCAAACCTTGAGAGCGGCTTTTCGAAATTCGCCAAAAACACACACACACAATGGGATACGTGTAATTTTCGGGGCGCAAATTACCGCCTGCAACGCAGGAAGATGATGTTTTCGGTTCCCATGGGCAGATGGCTGGAACATCAACAGTGCAATTATAAGGGGGAAATAGGGAAAAATATGGGGATTTTGAAGGCTGCACGGTGCGAAGAAAAAACATTTTTTTTTTTGATTTCTGCACTGTGCAAAAAATTTTTTTTTTTTTTTGATTTCAGCTTTGTGCAAAAAAATTTTTTTTTTTTTGATTTTTGCACTGTGCAATTTTTTTGATCTCTGCACTGTGCAAAAAATAAAAAAATCTTTTTGCACAGTGCAGGGTTTTTTCTGCTTGCACTGTGCAGAAAATTCATTTTTTTGTAAAAAATATTTTCTTTTATAAAAAAAATGTGTAAAAAAATATTTTCTGTTATAAAAAATATGTAAAAAAATCATTTTTTATAGCTGCACGGTGCAAAAAATCGAACATTTGCACCGTGCAAATCCCAAAAAAAAAGAAAAAAAAACATTTTCTGCAAACGTCTAATTACCTCAAATTACATTTCCCAACGTCAAACCCGAGCTCATTATTACACTTGTTGTCTAAAAATACCCGCAGAAACTCGAATTAATTCCCACGCAAGAGCTCGTCGATAATTTTAGACCCGGTGTTTTGGACGACATCCGACGGACCCTGCAATTATCTCCCATCTCTTTCATTGTATTGATTACGTCGGGAGAAAGCGAGATGATTAAACGTTGTAATAGATACGTTGGCTGGGTTCCACGTTATAATTTATGAACGTCGAAGAGGGGATGGGTACAAAAATGGAGGGTTTAGGGCAAGTGATCAGAAGGAACGGTGGAAAAAATGCAACAACAGAGTGTTTGGAACCAATATTAAGGTTTCAGATCATTTTTGGAAAAAATTGGATGATTTTGAAAAATAATGTAGGGCGCAGTTCGCGGAATTCAAAAAGTTATTAAAGCCGGAAAAACCAGACGGTCGTAATTTTCAGGTTCAGAAATTGCTGTACAATAAAATTTATCAAGTTTGGGTGAGTTTAGGGACCCAACATAGGGCGCAGCTTGCGCTTTTGAAATATAGACTTAACTTCAAAACGATGGTAAAAATGATCTAAAATTGACAGAAAAAATGAGGAAAACGCTGAAAAATATTTTCCAATAATTTTTGCGTTTATTCTAGGGCGCAGCTTGCGCTTTTGAAATATAGACTTAACTTCAAAATGATGACTAAAATGATTTAAAGTTGACAGTATAAATGAGGAAAACGCTGAAAAATATTTTTCAATAATTTTTGCGTTTATTCTAGGGCGCAGCTTGCGCTTTTGAAATATAGACTTAACTTCAAAATGATGATAAAAATGACATAAAATTGACAGTAAAAATGAGAAAAACGCTAAAAAATATTTTTCAATAATTTTTGCGTCTATTGTAGGGCGCAGCTCGAACTTTTGAAAACTTAAAAATCGGAAATTTTAAAAAACTAAATTGCCTAGTAAGCTCGTTGGTGTGCAATATGTACAATATGCTCCCACTAGCCCTACATTTTTTACAATTGGATTACAATTTGGAGGCAAAAATTTCGAAATCCCATACAGACATATCGACACAAACATGTTATGAACACAAAATATAATAAAAAAGATGAGAGCATTCAGGCTTATCGCGAAATCTTATTGCCAAAACAAAAGGGCTAAAAATGGGGAAAATGTTATTAAAAAAGGAAAACAAACGCTATTGAGAGAAAAAGAATGATTTTTTGGTCTAAAATTTCTTTTATTTTTTACTATATTTTGCTGGTCCTTACTTCTTATACCTCATAAAAATTTCTCAACGATCTTTGCATTCCCTTGCAATTTCACATTATAACCCCCGTAAACCTGATGATTCGAAGGCAAAGAGCCATTGATATTACGAGATTCGAATACCACATGAACAGCATATGCGTTCGCAAAAAAGCAAAGTTCAAAGTTAAAAATAGAAGCTTTGCAAACAAATTCTAAACGGCTTTCGAACCGAAAATGAATTTATTTTGCAATTTTTGTGTTATATATTTTAGAAGGTGTCAAAAACAAGGTTAATGTAAATAAACAACAAGAAAAAGGATAACGCACAGTGAAAGTTGAAGAATAAAGCAGTAAAAGTCAGTGTACAAACAGTAAAGTGTATTTCGAAAGACCATAAAACTGATTGGTTAATTGGAACAGAAAGTCCGCGGAGACTTTACTTTACGTCATCAAAAACTACAACCGCATGGTTCCAAGGTAAAAACAACGTCTGTTCTGTGGCGACAGGGCATAAAATAACAACGGTATCAACAATTTTACATCAAAGTTTTTATTGTAAAAAAATAAGTTTGTCCTCGGCACAACAAATTTATTTGTTCTATCCTGTCATTAACTGTAAATACGGAAGATTTTTTCTCATATTTAATACAAAACACAACCCATTGAACCCATGATAAAGTTGATAAGTCACCACCCACATAGCCGCAAGATTCAACACTTTGATTACTGTATTAAACAGCATATTGTTGCTCAATTTGACGACCATACACCACAATGTAGGTGCCATTGACCTTATATTTGATAAAAATGAAATCAAAGAGACGGGTCTTCCGGGTTTATTGTTGCTTTAAATTTTCGAAACGGTCACATTTTTATTGAAAATCAATCAAAAAAGTCTCGGGAGAAATTGAACAAAGTACTAAATGTAAAAATTGAATTGCGAAAAGACGGAATTTTCAATTTCAAATCTCCTCGAATCGATTTTTATTTCAAAACACCAGTAAAAGACAGCTAATTCCCCAGGTAATTTGGTTAATTTGGCGAAGGTTCAATAAAACAAGTCGTCGGGAAATTTGCGAGTGAAAAACGAGTCGATTTTCGTATTCCAATTTTTTCATATACGTTCGAAATTTTTTGCAGTAACCTTGTTGTTCGTTGCGCAATCAAAAAAATAAAAATTTTTTTTTAAAAAACGAGGGTCAAAGGTTGAGGTTAGCAGGTCCCAAAAAAAGCGTTTTTTTTTGGGTCCAAAGATCAAGCAAATCCAGTAGTGAGTCTATTCAAAAACGGAAGCAAAAAACAGAGATGTGAGGTGAAAATCAAAGAGCTGTTGATAAAAAAAGAAAGATGGGGCTTTGGTAGTTCAGCCCCCCGCGAAAGGTAGTTCAAACCCCCACTCTTTTGTCCATTTTCACACCCCCCATAATGAAAAAATTAGAATAATACGAAAAATACAAATTAGAGTAAAATGACCCCCGGCGTTTTAGCTCAAACCCCCAGTTACCGTCCAAATTCGTTCTTGTTGTTCAGGCAACGATGATCGTAGCCGAGAGAACCCAATCCCGAGCATGCGCTTCAGATTGGATGAGCGGGTTTATACTGGGTCATGGGGGGCTGAAGTGGACTGGGCGGTTGGACTACCTCAGCCCCAGAAAGATATTACATCAAGTAGGAATATGCGTAAAATACGATCAAGAGTAGAACCTCAAAAGAACGAAATTTTTAAAAATTATCTTGACATAGAGTATATCAAATGAGGCCAATCGACAAACAAATATATCACCATAAGAGGAATTTTACGCAATAATTTCCTTAATTCTTTTTTTGTTTAATTCCTGTAACAACTATACACCTAAAGAAGCAATTTCTTCTTACCCTTCGACCCAAACAATGACACAATTTGGCTCACATTCTGCAGTAATTCCAATTGAAACAAACTACAGAAAATAGCGGTAATTTCAATTGAAACAAATCATTTATGAAGAGAAATGTAACAACCATAGAGCTGGAAGAAGAGAGTTCACAGGTTTTTGAAGGTGTCCCAAATGATGTCTATGCGATTCTCTTCACGTTTTGCACGTATTCTAATCAGCCCTTGCTGCAGTATTTCTGAGAATTTTACTACTCTATTTGTAAGCTAGGCCGAGATATTCAACTATATACAATACTATGTGTGAGATCATGCAAAATGAGGAGGTTCTCCCAGACAAAATCTTTTGGTCAAAAATTTTGCAAAATTTCCAAGAAAAAGTCAATTTTTTTGTAGAAAAATTGTGCTCCTGGTTAATGATACATATAAAAATTGTTACAACAACAACTGAAAAAACTTCAAAAAGCTCTAAACCAAAAAATCGTAAATGAAAAGTAGGGCCCACCTTGTCTTATTCAACCTGCCAAGAACCTAAAAAAATTTTCCAACTCCCAAAAAATAAACATCAAACCCCTTGCATCCAATTAGAGCCATTTATATATTCGAGTCGAGGGCCTCAAATTTTAATTCGAATATTCCCGAGAACAAAGGGAATTTTTATTATTCCCCGGTGGAATCACCTGGGAATTATTACCCCATCTAGAATGCATCTCTGACCCGAAAAACGAACCCATTCCTTTATTCGAACTTTTATTATTACTTTTTTAGTCAAAACTTGCATTACCAGTGTTACATTACCCTCAAATCGCTATGTTTTGAATATTAAAATCAAAAAAATCCATATGAACATTTCTCGAACAGCCCTAAGGACATAGTAAACAAGCGATACAAACACAATAAAAATTTGGAGACCCGCTCGAGACAGCCGCCCTGGAAATTGTAAAGTTGTTCAGAGTGCGCGGAAATTTCCCGCAAATAATAAAAACTTTAATTCGACGATTTTAGGGCAACATTAAGGGAATTCTCAGTAAAAGCAATGTTCGGGTAAGAGTTGTGGACGTAAAAAAAGTGAGAAAAAAGTTTATGAGGAAATAAGAGGACAATAACTATTTAAAACACGATTTCTGACTCGGTGAATTAGCCGTGGACATAGGAATTTTTCGATTTTGAGATTTACAGCTGAATATGTCCGCACCCATCATATAAGTGTGTTCCTGAAGCCTTTTGCCCTAATTCTCCCGTTAACCTAGTTTTATTTACAATTTAAGAAATTTACAGTAACGTAAAATAGCTCAAAATTGAGAAGATACTGAGCCGTAAAATTGTTACCATATATGTTTTTGGGCACTGGGAATCCAGTGGAGGTGATTTCGGATCGAAAGGATTACTGTAACATAGCAAACTTACGCTTCGGCCGCACAAAATCGGCCGTAAAAAAGTTGTTTCTAAAAACCCACAGCTGAATTTTTGATATGTTAATCAGCATAAAATTCTGCCCTAGAAACATTCAAAAAAAGTCCAAAAATCCGTGTTGCTATTTTCGTGGTATAGTGGATTTTGACAAAATCTATCAATCTGACGTCCCGGGTTCGAGTCCGGGTGGGCGCAAATCACTGAGAATTGGTCGGGAATGACTTCAATGAAGGGAATATATAAGCTTGAGTTTATTTTAGGTGATTTTGATAAGATTCTGACAGTTTTCAGATTTTTTTTGGCTAAAAAAGCCGAAAATACAACTTTTTGACAAATCGTATTTTACACTGCTTTTTTGTGTTCCTGACACAATAAGAATGTATATGTAGTGTTTGTAAGGGGTCTCCAACAAGTAGAAACCATTTCCTGAATATTTGGACATTATACTTGGTATCTGTTAATCTTGCCTCATACAGACATCTGTGGGAACTATAATCTTGGCTAGTGACAACGTAATTCACTGCTTTGTGACCATACTTCACATTTTTTTCAGAAAACGGTTCATTATTGAAGTGATTTTCTTCTATAGAACAATTGATGAAACGCGGAGAAAATTTCATTTTCAAACTAGATTTCTTGTGGTTACCCGCCAAATAGTTGAAATTTTATGCTAGTTATACCATTTACGGACAATTTGGCAAGTCAGAGCAAAAGAAAGTGCAATCTGGAAGATCTATCCACTTCCTGCTTATCAGGTGTCAAGTACAACATTAAACCAATTTTTTAACGGGTGGGATTGTCGAAGAACCCCTTAAAATTGTTACATATAAGTTTTTATTGTGTCATAAACACAAAAAACAGTGTAAAATACGATTTGTCAAAAAGTTATATTTTCGGCTTTTTTCCACCAAAAAATCTGAAAACTCTTCAGAATCTTATAAAAATCACCTAAAATAAACTCAAGCTTATATATTCAATCCAATGAAGTCATTCCCGACCAATTCTCAGTGATTTGCGCCCACCCGGACTCGAACCCGGGACGTCAGATTGGTAGATTTTGTCAAAATCCACTATACCACGAAAATAGCAACACGGATTTTTGGACTTTTTTGAATGTTTCTAGGGCAGAATTTTATGCTGATTAACATATCAAAAATTCAGCTGTGGGTTTTTAGAAACAACTTTTTTACGGCCGATTTTGTGCGGCCGAAGCGTAAGTTTGCTATGTTACAGTAATCCTTTCGATCCGAAATCACCTCCATTGGATTCCCAGTGCCCAAAAACATATATGGTAACAATTTTACGGCTCAGTATCTTCTCAATTTTGAGTTATTTGACGTTACTGTAAATTGCTTAAATTGTAAATAAAACTAGGTTAACGGGAGAATTAGGGCAAAAGGCTTCAGGAACACACTTATATGATGGGTGCGGACATATCCAGCTGTAAATCTCAAAATCGAAAATTTCCTATGTCCCGGCCTTGCACACGGCTGATTCAGTGAGTCAGAAATCGTGTTTTAAAAATTGTGGAGAAGGTGCTGGAAATTGAACGACAAGGATGCTGGAAATTACAAGATCATTTATATATATTTTAATCATCAAAGGATACTGGCGTATTTTACAAAAAGCAAGCGTTCTATCTCCCATCAGGCTTCTAAAAATTTGAATGCCAGACTCTAAAGTCCTACAAAATCCAATAAAATCAAAATTCTGTACAATAAATCGCATACATTTGTGGTACAGGATGTTTCAAGAAATGTGGAAGAACGTATATGCCTATATCTGTGTGCGGAAAAGATTTCTTTGCTCTACAGTGAAACCCGGTCCAGTGACAAAAAATGTACCATTTTGCATCCGAGAAGCATCCAAAATGTGGCAAAATGCTTCCCTCTCCAAGTGAAAAAACTTCGCGGGCCTTTCCCTCATAAAAAAAGCGGGCGCACTCTTTGAAATCGGAGTTTTTTTCACTTGCAGAGGGAGGTATTTTGCCACATTTTTTGATGCTTCCTAGATGCAAAATGGTACGTTTTTTGCGATCGGGTCCGCCACTACAACTTTGCTATATGTAATCTACAGCCGCTATAATTTATGTGCAGGTTTTCTCTTGGCCCAAAATTAAAATTTCATTTTTTTGCCTAAAGTTGTTTGTTATAGAGTAATTTTGTCTTACAGGGTGGGGCATCTTTGTGGCCCAATTTGAATTGGTTATAACTTCTTTAGTTTTTGGCCAAATCCGAAAAATTAACTCTAAGAATAAATCCAATAAATGTAGATGACACTTACTATGTACAACATATTTGGTATCAATCAGGGAAAAAAAGAATTTTAAGTTTTGGCCAAAAACTAAAGAAGTTATAGCCAATTCGAATCGAGCCACAAAGATGCCACACCCTGTACAAAAAAATATGAAATCTTTCACTAAAGATCTACGCAACACTCAATCATATCTTCCCCACCTTTCTGCCTCATCCGTGGAAAACGTAGAGTAAGCAAAAAGTAAAGCCTCGGGATGACCAACACGTACGCATGATCAAACAAAGGGAAAGGGGAGATGAGAAAATGGACCTTTAATCATCTCGTCTTGAATAATACAATGACTAAAGAACTGTGTGATTTTTTAGCACTCAATTCATTACTCTTTTACCAGCAGTTTTACCGTAGCTAATAGAAGAAAATCTACAGTAATTTTCAGCTCAAATGAAACTTTAAACCGCTGACAAATTAGCGTCCTTTGTAGTGTCAATTCGAAAATGTTTTCATTCTTCGACAAAGAACGGTAGAAATGTTTTGTGAATCACCCCAGTTCTTAGTTTACAACCGGGTAAATTAGATGGAAAAATGGCTGGCAAAGGGGAGAAAATCGAATAAAATCGAGGTGATTTCGAAATCAGATTAGAATTGTAAACATTTTAGATTACTGTCAATGAAAAAAAAAAACATTTTTTTTATGTTTGAGCCGAAAAAAATTTAAGAAAAATAAAAAAAAACACAATTTTGAAAAAATCGCAGATCGTTTTCTGATTTTTTCATCAAAATTTTTTATTAAAATTCAATTCAACTACCGCTAAAAAGTCTTCCCAATAACCCCCACAACAAACTGAAGTCAATTTGAAGTGTAAATGACTCAATTTTTACGACCCATCCGAGTCAAACAGAACGTCAAAAAGCTGACGTTCCCTTCCCATAAAATCACACACACTGTTCCAGCTGTCATCCCAAAATGATCCGCATGACTCACAAAAGTCTTGGGCTTATCCCACCAATCTGTTTTGTAAGCTTTTCAAAAAGTATTGTGAAAACTTTTGGTATGAAGCTCATTATTTATAAAAATTGTTTTCAACATATGCATAAATTACAAAGAGTTTTGCGATTCATGAAAAAAACACCTCAACCTTGTAAGGGTAATATAATTCAAGGTTTAATTTCAAGTTTGTCGCAAAATTCCGAGCCTCAGGAACAAGGGAAATGCACTTTACACTGAAAAATTGAGGAGAATGGAAAAGTTTTTGAACTAAAAAAACATGTAAAGGGCAAACAATTACAAGGGAAATTGATCAGCTTTTAAGCCTGCGGTAGCGTTAAACTTTGCGCGCCGACTCTTGGTTAACCACTATTAAATCAGTTACAGATTTTGGCTCTCTCATTGTAAGCTCACAATCAGTTGAGATATTATTCAACGGGTCTAGGAGAGCATGAACAATGAGAAGGGGGAAGGGCTGGACTGACCAAAAATTGATTTTTACAGTGGGGGCCACCTGGTCCAGTGGCAAAAAACGTCTCATTTTGCATCCGGGAATTATCAAAAATGTGGCAAAACACCTCTCTCCAAGTGAAAAAAAAACTCAGATTTCAAAAGTGCGCCCTTAAAAACATTTTTTTTCGCTTGGAGAGGGAACCATTTTGCCACATTTTTGACGCTTCTCGGATGCAAGATGGTACGTTTTTGCCACTGGATCAGGACCCCCACTGTACCTACAAATCTTGGCATTCCTCTACGAAAAATTGAATTTTTCTATAGAAAGTTTGCACATCGTATTTTATCCTGAATTTCCTAACCCAGAAACCGAGAAAAAATTAGATTTTTTATAACTTTGCCCCTTAAAAGAGAGTTTTTTACAGATTGAAGCTTCTCATAACAAGGGCCGGACATTTCGAAAAAACGACCGACTCAGAATCTTTTGATATTTTGCATAGTTGTTGTACTATGCTAGCTGAACGTCAGCACGAATTTTTAGTTTCAGAAATTACCGTATACGGGGGTTACGGTAGGTACAATTTTTACAAAGATTGGGTTCGTGTGTAAAAACCGCAAGGAGTAACAGCACAAAACTCCGCTGTTTTACGTTTTTGACCATGGGGAACATTTTCATAATTGACAACTTTGCCGTAGGATGTAGTCTTAGACTACTTTGAAAAATACCAAGGTACCATATTGAATGTAACTTTTTTGCAGAGAACTTGTCTCAACTTTTGAAACCTCTTAAAAATACTTGGACATGTATGTAACAACATATCAAAAATGCGCGAAAATAAAAGGGGGGGTTTTGGAGTTACGGTACTTTGAATGTGGCCGGTACGGTATAACAAAAAATCATTTTTTTCAAAATCGGTGTAGAAGACCCGCAAAAATAGCCAAAAGACGTTTTCGACCATGGCGAACATTTTTGTAATTGACACTTTTTTTGTAGGATGTAGTCTTCGCCTACTTCGAAAATGACCCACATACCATGTGTAATGTAACTCTTCGGCATTCTATTTGTCTCAACTTTTGAAACCTCCCAAAAATACCTTGATATGTCTGGAACAACATATCAAAAATTTAGAAAAATAAAAGGGGGGGTTTTGGAGTTACAGCAATTTGAATGTTGCCGGTACGGTATATCAAAAAATCATTTTTTTTAAAATCGGTGTAGAAGACCCGAAAAAATTGCCGGAATACGTTTTCGACCATGGCGATCATTTTTGTAATTGACACTTTTTTTGTAGGATGTAGTCTTCGCCTACTTCGAAAATGACCCACATACCATGTGTAATGTAACTCTTCGGCATTCTACTTGTCTCAACTTTTGAAACCTCTCAAAAATACGTTGACATGTACGGAACAACATATCAAAAATTTAGAAAAATAAAAGGGGGGGTTTTGGAGTTATGGCACTTTTAACGTTGCCGGTACGGTATATCAAAATTTAATTTTTTCTAAAATTGGAGTAGGACAACCGCAAACCTTGCCAATATACGTTTTCAACCATGGGGAACATTTTTGTAATTGACTGTTTTGTTCTAGGATGCAGCCTTCGACCGGTTTGAGAAATCTCAAGATACCATGTTCAATATAACTTTCCGGCATTCAACTTGTCTCAACTTTTGAAACCTTTCAAAAACACCTTGACATATGTGTAACAACATATAAAAAATTTAGGAAAATAAAAGGGGGGGTTTTGGAGTTATGGCACTTTGTATGTTGGACATACAGTACACCTCGATTTATTCTCGGCTTAACTTTACGTAGATTATTTTAAAAACAAAATGTAATGTTTTATCTATGTTGTACGACCCTCACAAACTATTTTCACAAAAAAATTCAAAAAAACTAGACCTAAGGATACTGTAACATATCGTGTGCAGATGACTGGTTACTGTAACATCAAGATCAGTGATTTCTTAATTTTTTTGTAACAATTGACACGGTTTAGAGACGTGTGTGCCATACGACGGTGGAATCTATCAAAATCGGATGTCAGCATCACAGAAAAAGTTCGGTGTACTGTATGTCCAACGTTCAAAGTGCCATAACTCCAAAACCCCCCCTTTTATTTTCCTAAATTTTTGATATGTTGTTACACATATGTCAAGGTGTTTTTGAAAGGTTTCAAAAGTTGAGACAAGTTGAATGCCGGAAAGTTATATTGAACATGGTATCTTGACATTTCTCAAACCGGTCGAAGGCTGCATCCTAGAACAAAACAGTCAATTACAAAAATGTTCCCCATGGTTGAAAACGTATATTGGCAAGGTTTGCGGTTGTCCTACTCCAATTTTAGAAAAAATTAAATTTTGATATACCGTACCGGCAACGTTAAAAGTACCATAACTCCAAAACCCCCCCTTTTATTTTTCTAAATTTTTGATATGTTGTTCCGTACATGTCAACGTATTTTTGAGAGGTTTCAAAAGTTGAGACAAGTAGAATGCCGAAGAGTTACATTACACATGGTATCTGGGTCATTTTCGAAGTAGGCGAAGACTACATCCTACAAAAAAAGTGTCAATTACAAAAATGTTCGCCATGGTCGAAAACGTCTTTTGGCAATTTTTGCGGGTCTTCTACACCGATTTTGAAAAAAATTATTTTTTGATATACCGTACCGGCAACATTCAAAGTACCGTAACTCCAAAACCCCCCCTTTTATTTTCGCGCATTTTTGATATGTTGTTACATACATGTCCAAGTATTTTTAAGAGGTTTCAAAAGTTGAGACAAGTTCTCTGCAAAAAAGTTACATTCAATATGGTACCTTGGTATTTTTCAAAGTAATCGAAGGCAGCATCCTACGGCAAAGTTGTCAATAATGAAAATGTTCCCCATGGTCAAAAACGTAAAACGGCGAGGTTTTGTGCCTTTACTCCATGAGGTTTTTACATACGAACCCAATCTTTCTAAAAATTGTACCTACCGTAACCCCCGTATACGGTAATTTCTGAAACTAAAAATTCGTGCTGACGTTCAGCTATCATAGTGCAACAACTATGCAAAATATCAAAAGATTCTGAGTCGGTCGTTTTTTCGAAATGTCCGGGCCATCCTTCGAGTTGTAAAAAACTCTCTTTTAAATCTCAAAGATTTTTTCGAGAAATGCGACCTGAAACTCCCACATATACCATAGCCAATCCCAATCCCTATTCGTGACCATTTTTTTCAAAACCCGAAAATCATTTTCATCAAAAAAAAAAATCAAAAAACCCGGTTCAACTCCCCACGTCAAAGGCTAAAGAACACTGTCCAGTACAGCACACGAAATCCTTAATATAACCCTAATCCGACTGACTTCCAGCACTTTTCTCGCGCCCTTTAGAGCATGTTCTTACAATTTACTTGAAATAAAGAAAAAAGTGTCAACAACCTGTTATTTGGGCATCTCACGAAAGGTCCGAACCCGGATGAAATTTGGGATATCTGAAACATGGCTTAGCGTTATGTCTAGTTGTAAAAAACATAAAGTTTGCACGCAAATTACATACTCGAAAAAGTTTTGAAACCGAAATTTCGAAATATATTATACATCAAGTTTAAAGGCCAAATTTCCACATCGAAATTTTTAGTCTAAAAATTTGACATCCAAGGTGAAGTTATGCAAATTTTATCTAAAAATTACAAGATTTTGGGAAAAATAGATGTAAAAATTCGATTTTCCAATCTAATTTAGTCACCATTCTCATCAAAATCTACCATAAAACTTAATGAAACCCCGACTTTTCCATGTGAGTTCAAATTTTCTCTTCGAATTATTCGACCAAAGATTTTATTAGGAAATTGGCCCAGTAAACAAACAACATCAATATTTTCAAATGTCAATAGGTCATTTTGGGTAAATAAAAAGCATTTGAGACTGTAAAATCCCCCAAAAAAACTCCCATTGTCCGCAAAAATGAACAACGAACGGGTTGTAAAGGCTTATCGAACACAAAAACATGATAAAAAAGACATGAAATTAAACGGTTCCTGTCATGACATCAATAGGAAATTAATATTATATGTGTGTTTTCGGAAGGGATGGAGCGGGAGAAAGTGAGCAAAAAAGTTTTGAAACGAAGGAAGATGACAATTTGGAGCTTCGAAGGTACGATAGTTTATAGGCTCACAGGGGAGGTACCCCAAGTGCGACGCTCAGATTTTGATGAAACTATGCTCAAATTAAAAATAATTTTTTCTGAAATATCTGCGAAAATCCTAACCCGCGCTTTGCAGAAACAATCGAGATTTTTAGATCGAAAGTTGGCGAAAATTTGACACTTTTTGCCGAATTTTGGCTCGAAAATTTTCATGCCTATTTCTACCATAGAGGGTAATGTTTCCAAAAAAAAAACAATTTTTTCATCCGAAATTAGCAATTTTATGGCCAAAAAGTCTCTTTCTCTCTGACCGTTCTCCACATTTAGCGTACTCTCTCGGCGGCAAAAATCGTTCTATATCTCGGCGGTGCCAGCAAAGCGCGAGCTAAAACTTTCAGGAATTGATATTTAGCTCATGCCCCACATATGTGCCGAATTTAAACAAAATCTGAGCGTCGCACATGGGGTACATCCCTTGTGAGCCAAAAAAGAAAACGATCTTACAATTGTTAATTTGAATGAAATTTAGTACAAATTGAGCTTAAAATCTCCTGTGACATATGCCACATTTCTCACTTACTGTTTTCATAAATCACCGGGGGTTTTTTGGTCGAAAATTTGCCCCCAAACTAGACATCTTTTAAATTTCTCGCCAGAAAAATCAACATCCTGTTTTTGCTGTGGGACTTTTTTTCTACCGGAAATGAGGAAAATAAATTTATTTACAGTGAAAATAAAATTTGTAAATTAATATTAAAACTTGGAAACCCGTTACTCTCTCTGCCAATTTCTCTTAATTTTCCGATGTATCTTGCTTGCAAAGGTCGTTGCATATCTCTGCCGTAGTTGCAAGATAAAAGCGAAAATTTTTGGAAATTGATAACTGCAGAATAAAAGATACGTAAGTAAAATTTGAAGAAGATACGGCTCTTTTTTCTTGAGCTACTAGCCGTTTTCTAATAAGAATTCATAAGAAAAGTACTTCAATGGGGGTATGGAGTTACAGGTCGAGACATATGTCAAAAAAATCGCAAAATGTTTCAGATTTAGAATATGCAAAAATTAGCTGTCTAATTTTAGTTTGTAAGGGTTAAAAAATGATCAGAACTTTTTTTGGCCACACCACACAAATGCCCCTTTTTTATATTGAAACTATTAATTAACGTGTATATTAATCAGATTCGATATTTTAAGGCTTATCAAGGCCCCAGAGATATATTTCGACCTGTAACTCCGTACCTCATAGAAGCAACTTCCTCGTCAAATAAGCGTTTTCTGCAAAAAAATTATTTGCGGTTTTTCCTAAATTATGATTTTTGATCATCTTTGAAGCCTTCATTGGCCTTCATTGAGACCTCCCCGCTCTAATATTCCCAATGAATTAAAAATTCAAATCACCTTTCCCACCACTCCCCCAACCCACCTTCTCCATGACCCTCATCCTCCACTTCATTGACCTCCCTAATCCCCCAGAATCCCCGCTAACCTCAAGCTCTTCGTCCTACGGTATTCCACGTCGCTCTAAATACCACGGCAAATATTTGCATTCCGAAACTCGGAGTGACCTTTGTTGCGTCACAAATTCCTCAGCGATTTCGGCGATCCCTCTTTTTCTCTTGCACTCTCTCCGAATCCCATTAAATTTCCGCTTTTTTATTCAGATTTCCACGGCGCCATCGACGTGAGAATCTTCGGTTTGAGAGCCGAGAATTGATCTGTCTCACACACTCTCCAAATGTTGCAGTCTCTAACCGCGAAATGGGTTTAAGACGAGAAAATTTGATTGGAATGCGCAGGTGGCGACCGGGAAGCGGGGATAGGTGGGGATAAAAGATAATGAAATCAAAATTCCGTGGGGGGATTTTGAAGAAGAGAGGGTGAGTATGGGTTGTGTTGAGCTTCGTCAGAGATGACAAATGGAGCAAAAACTATCTTCGACCATTAAAATAGGAAGTAAAATACGTCAGATCTTTCAACGTTTGTAAAACATATGTGTACTATTATAATTCACAAGTACATATACTCAATGCACGTCTGGTCTAGACAATAGATCATGGGGAAAACAAAAAGTGTCCTCAATTGCTTTAAGCTTATCCGTCATCGTCTTAAAGCTGGGCTTTTGATGCCAAAATTTTTCGGAAACTTGGATTTTTGGGTCTTGTTGGAGGTACTGTTTGTCGTTCAGTTTTTGTACACCAACTCGGAAATTTATTCGGCTTGCAACGAAAGATGGGAAGTACCCCAAGTGCGACGCTCAGATTTTCTTTAAATTTTGCACGGACGTCGATCATAAACTATGTGTCAATTCTTTAAAGTTTTAGCTCGCGCTTTGCAAGCGCCGCCAAGATATTAAACGATCATTGCCGCCGAGAGAGCATGCTAATCTCGGAGAGCCATCAGAGAGAAAAACACTTTTTGATCATAGCTTTGCTAGTTTCTAGCGGAAAAACTTGATTCTTTGTGGAAAACTCACCCTGTATGGTATAGAAATAGACATGAAGCTTTTCGTGCCGTAATTAGACAAAAAGTGTCAAATTTTCGCCCACTTTCGATCCGAAAATCTCGGTTGTTTCTGCTAAGCGCGGGCTAGGATTTTTGCGTATACGTTAGAAAAAGTATTCAAAATTTGTGCCAAGTTTTCTCAAAGTCAGCGCGTCGCACTTGGGCTACTTCCCCTGTAAGTTCTGCAAAGGGGCATTCAGGTCTACAATTTACTTTGGCGACCGCTGACAGCGTCTGTTATAGACGGGTTTCTATTTCCCGGAAGCGTGTTGTACAGAAAATTTAAAAATCAATTTTAAGATCCCTTCCTCATTTTTAAATCCCAAAAAAATCAAAGCGCCTATTGCAATACAATACCTCCCAAAAACGTACGAATCAAGAATCCCATTCTTTATTCACCGGAAATGGCCATCGGAGAAGGGAAAGGAATAATATGGAGAAGTGTTTGATCTCCCTTTTCGAAGGGAAATCAAATAAATATCTACCACAAAAGAACCCATTATGAAGACATCTCGATCGGATAAACCGTTTTGGAGTCACGTGAAAAGCGATATAATAATATACAAGAGCCGGGGGCAAAGCAATTTCTTGATGGGGAATTTCGAATATTAGTTGAAAAAGAAGGAGCTACAATATAGCAAACTCACGGCTAAATAAAACGTATTTTACTCTGCCATAACCTGCCCTATATCCCGACTCCAAGCTAGACATTCGGCGTCGCGACACTTGCGGGCAACCAGTTTGCGGGCAAATTTTTTGCGGGCAGCCACTTTGCGGGCAAAATTTGGGGGGTCACATTTGCGGGCAGCTGAAACATTTGCGGGCAGCCTGGGACACTTGCGGGCAACAGGGAAAAACAATCACACAGACTGTATTGGCACTTTTGGAACTGTTGCCCGCAAATGTCAGCTTCCCGCGAGTATTGCCTGCCTGCAAATGTCGGAAAACTTCCAAAATATCGCCGTAATTTTTCCATCTCCACCTTGTTATCCTCATGTGCCGGTTGCCCGCAAATGTCGGCTGCCCGCAAATGTCGGCAAATTTCCAAACTATCATAGTAATTTTTCCACGTCCACCCTGTTACCCTCACAATCAGGTGTCGGTTGCCCGCAAATGTCGGCTGCCCGCAAATGCCGGTGCTGGCCGCAAATGTCGGCTGCCCGCAAAGTGGCTGCCCGCAAAAAAATTTGCCCGCAAAGTGGTTGCCCGCAAGTGTGCGCCCGCCTACTCTGTCATAATCTGCATTATACTCCGACTCTAAGTTCTACATTCTGCCGTGTTCCTTGGGGAAAAAGAAGGACCTAAAATATAGCAAAATCATGGATAAATCAATCGTCTTTTACTCTGTCGTAACATGTTCTATACTCCGACTCTAAGCTCTACATTCTGCTGTGTTCCCTGGGGAAAAGGAAGGACCCACAATATAGCAAAATCATGGCTAAATCAACTGTATTTTACTCTGTCATAAGATGCCCTATATCAACAATTCTAACCTAAACATTCTTCTGTGTTCCTTGGGGAAAAAGAAAAACCTAAAATATAGCATTAACATGGCTAAAGAGAGCGTATTTTACCCTGCGATAACCTGCCCTATACTCCGGCTCTGAGCTCTACATTCTGCTGCGTTCCTTGGGGAAAAAGAAGGATTAAAATATAGCAAACCCATGGCTAAATCAACTGTATTTTACTCTGCTATAACCTGCCCTAGAATCCAACTCCAAGCTAGGCATTCTGTTGTGTTCCTTGGGGAAAAAGAAGGACCTAAAATATAGCAAAATCATGGCTAAATCAACCGCATTTTCCTCTGTCATAACATGTCCTATATCTCCGATTCCAACCTAAACATTCTGCTGTGTTCCCTGGAGTATTTTTGTAAAGATACCGGATGTAAACACTGTACAAAACAATGTTTTTGCGTGATAATCATGCGTTCCTAATCTGTTTTCCGAGAACCGATTGTTTCCGTTGTTTTCTCGTTTCCAAAACAAATCCTGTGATGAATAATGAGTGTGTGAGGGCAATGAAAACCGAAGGCTTTTATTGTTTACACCATCTTGGAAGAAGCGAATGGAAGTACAGTTGAACTCTGCACATGGCAAAGGGCACAAAAAATTGATTCGTTATAGAAGATTTTCGTTCTACAGAGGCTCAGTTTAACTTACAGGGAAGTACCCCAAGTCCGATGCTCAGATTTTGATGAAACTTGGCTCAAATTTAGAATATTTTTTTCTAAAATATATGCGAGAATCCTAGCTCGCGCTTTGCAGAAACAACCGAGATTTATTAGATCGAAAGTTGGCGAAAGTTTGATACTTTTTGCCGAATTTCGACACGAAAAAAGTTTCATGCCTATTTATACCGAGAGGGTGATATTTCCACAAAAAAATCAATTTTTTCCGCACGAAACTAATAAAGTTATGGCCAAAAAGCATTTTTCTCTCTGACCGCTCTCCGCGTTTAGCGTACTCTCTCGGCGACAAAAATCGTTCAACATCTCGGCGGCCCTTGCAAAAAGCGAGCTAAAACTTTCAGGAATTGATTGTTAGTCTATGCTCGAAGTGTGTGCAAAATTTAAAGAAAATCTGAGCGTCGCACTTGGGGTACTTTCCTTGTTAGAATTTTGCTACAAAAAGCCATTGTGACGCCTTGAGTCAAAGTAAATTTTCTAGAGCTGATATTTACAGTATTTCGGCACAAAGCCTACAGATCGCTTCATACATAGCATACATATTACACATTTTCCTCAAAATTGTAAGTCAACAAAAATATTATAAAAAAAGTGTAAAAACACCCCTTGCGTGATTTATTGAAATGTCTAGAAAATGAGGAGCATGTGACTACTAGAATAGTAATTAAAAATATGTAAAAAAATTCCAAAAATAAGCAAATTTTTGTTTTCTTAGCTAGGATGACAACTGTAACTTCCAAAATCAAAAAAAAATATTTTCAGTCAAAGAGTTAAAAAGTCATCAGTTCCTCAAAAAATACAATAAAAATAATATTTCAAAACCTTATCAAAATTACGGTACCCCCCTTCAACACCCCAGAAAAGACGAAGATTCGTTACAAGGTCAGTGGCGAAAAGGATGACAAGAGGTATCAAAATCAAAATAAAAAAGAAACGACATCTATAAAAGCACTGACGCAACGCGCACAGAACCGGTTAACGGTTTCAGCGACGAGAAAGGTCTTGTTTTCTCGACGCGGCGAATCCAAAATGCGAACCGCACCTGATCAACGGGAATACGACGACCTGTCGTATTTTTGCAAAAAATTGGGAAAGAATTTAATTTTGCAAAAAAGTGCCGAGGAGAGAAGAGAAGGCCGATTTCAAAAGCGCCGGGTTACGGTAGGAGAAGCTGGTAAGAGAGCTCAAAGTTCAGGTTTTAAAAGAGTTGAGGTATATGTATAATAGAATTTAATTTTAAACGAGGTACAGTGGTGGAACGGATCCATTGGCAAAAAACGTGTCATTTTAGAGCCGGGAAGTATCAAAAATGTGGCAAAATGCTTCCCTCTCCATGTGAAAAAACTCATATTTCAAAAGCGCTCTTTTTGTGAAGGAAAGGGGCGCGCCCTTCAAAACGGAGTTTTTTTCACTTGGAGAGGGAAGCATTTTGCCACATTTTTGATACTTCCCGGAAGCAAAATCCGTATAGAAAGGTAGGCCAAAAAGATTGCAAAATTGTAATTTTTCCGCTTATTTTTGAATATCTTGGAGTTTAATAAAAGTGAGTTGAACAATGTTTCAACGTAAAATTAATTTTTCTGAGCGGCATAAAAACGTTTTTCGAGCAAAACTTGCTACTAAATAGAGACATAATTCATACAAAGCTCGCGTTTTGCAGAAACGATCGAGATTTTTTTTATGTGAAAAGCTGGGAAAATTGCAACTATTTTGCAAATATTGGCATGAAAAGTTTCATGCCTATTTCTACTGTAAGGGGTAATTTTTACGCAAAAAATCGATTTTTTGCTACGCGAAACTGACAAAGATATGGTCGAAAAGCGTTTTTCTCTCTGACCGATTTCCCCGTCTAGCAAACTCTCGGCATAAATATCGTTGAACTTCTCGGCTGACCTTGAAAATCGAGGGCTAAAATTTTCAGGAATTGTTGGCTGACTTGTGTGCAAGATTTAAAAAAAAATCTTTAGCATCGCACATCGTACATATATATCTCGAAAAATCTATATGTTTTGTGTCAAACTCAAAATCAAAAAAAATATAGCTTTATCTATACCTCACCACAATTTTTTACAGCAATCATTTTCAAATAGCAGCGTCATCAGCGCCATCGAAAAACCCCTTTCAAAAGTCTTCAAAAATCTTCAAAATCCAGCAAAAAATCGGTCGATTGCGCAACAACTAATTGTTCCCTTCAATTGAGTACTAATTAGAAACAGTTAAGAAACTCGGATGAACTGGATTCCCCTCCCAAAACACATCTTCGCTGAGGTTTTCCTCGAGGGGAAATCGCGGCTAATTTGCATGTGGAAAATCTAGTTCATTCGTTTATTCAGAGCATGACTAAGACTTTGGAGTCTCAAAAACTAATAAAGTTATTCGAAATCCAGGTGCGCAAGTCCATTTCGCATAACTTTGAAAAGTTTGAAATGCCTTTTAGAGGGATTTAAGCCGGCGGAAATTGCACCTGCAATAAGAAAATTGGAGATTTTGGAAGAATTATTGCTTTATAAGCAGTAAAGAACCGAAAAATCGCGAGAAACGCACAAAAAATCAGAAAAAAAATTAATTTTATGACTGTAACTCAAAAAAAAAATATTTTTTTATTAAATTTGACAAAAAAATAGTCATTTTCTGCGCAATTCGAGGACAAAACATGATTTTTTGAAAATTTCAGAAAAAATCGAAAAATTTCATTTTTCAAAATTGCAAAAAAATCAAAAAAAAAATGCAAATTTAAGTCAAAATTTCAAAAAAAAAATTTAGCAATCACCATATCAAAACAAATTTTTCTTCATAACGCCATAAAAACCACTAATTCCCCCCATAAGAATCATAAAATTCCCTCCGCGAATATTCAAATTTCCCAATTCCCCCCACCGCAACAATTCCCGCGCCTGTCCTCTTGATGACCCTGCACATGCTTTTGCAATGTTTGCAAAGCGACAAAGAGCCGCGGTGCAATGCACTGCCATTCCCGACCCGAATAAGGTGCGGATCCGCGTGTGGGAGCGGGATGATCGGAGAGGGGGCGAGAGAAATGAGGGAAAACAGATAAACAGGCTATAATGAGAGAAAATGAGACAATATTGCTGAAAAGAATATGTAGGCCGAGGGAGAGCTGACTGAGCTGGGATTTTGGGGAGGATTTCGAAGGTGTTTAGGAAGTGTAAGGATTTTTTGGACAGGGTAAGAGGGGACTCTTTTGGATTGTTTTTTACTAACAGAGTACCCCAAGTGCGACGCTAAGATTTTGCTGAAACTTGGGACAAATTTAGAATATTTTTTTCTAAAATATATGCGAGTATCCTAGTTCGCGCTTTGCAGAAACAACCGAGATTTTTAGATCGAAAGTCGGCAAAAATTTGACACTTTTTACGGAACTTCGGCACGAAAAGTTTCATGCCTATTTCTACCATAGAAGGTAATGTTTCCACAAAAAAAGAATTTTTTCCCCGCGAAACTCGCAAAGTTATGGCCAAAAAGCGTTTTTCTCTCTGATCGCTCTCTACGTTTAGTGTGTTCTCTCGGCGACAAAGATCGTTCAATATCTCGGCTGGGGCTGCAAAGCGCGAGCTAAAAATTCCAGCAATTGATATTTAGTCTATTCCCGAGGTCTGTGCAAAATTTAAAGAAAATCTGAGCGTCGCACTTGGGGTATTTCCCCTGTAAGAAAGCAAAAAAAAAATATTTTTCAAAGTGCTCCAAGTGCCCCCCTTGGATTTCATTCAAAAACTCTTTTTTTGGTTGCTCTGACTAGGCCACAAGTAAATCCCTGAAAATTTTGGTCTCAGCGTTGCCAACGCGGCCTTAATTTATAGCCCCGCCACCTCGGACTTGTAAGGTCAAGGTCATAATCACTCTTTACATTTTTTAATTTTTCTCGGATTACTTGTTAATCCATCAAATTTGCAAGGTTGGAGAACACACCTTTGTTCCTTATCAACTACTCTAAGCCATCTAAGCCGCCAAAAACTTAACCCCGGAAAAAATGCCGATAAAAAGTTGATTTTTCGTGTCTCCGAAACATAATACATATTCCAAAAATACATGATTTCGAATTTTAAATGCAACTTAAACCGCTTATATAGCTGCAAAGAACAGAAAGATATCAGCAAAAAATTGTCCAAAATTTCTTGAAACACCCTGTAACATATATCCCTACTTATCAGTGATAAATAGGGGTGATAAGTTATCACCCCTATTTTACCCGGCCTGAACTGCTATTGTCATACTGCTCACCTCAGGCAAGAATCATCTCAAAACAGAGCCCTAAGAGCTCAACAAACAGAACCCCAAAAAGAGTCGGTGGAAGAGTAAGAAACCCCATTTAGCGCTCTCTAATTCGAGAAAATCGCTAATTTCGCCCTATCAGCAGAATGCCGGCGGCGATATTTTTCGCGCGAGAAACGAGAAAACGCATCCAACGCATGCTTTATTTATGATCCACCTGGAGCGGAGAAAACAGCGCTTCGAGAGGTCAATCGGCGGCGAGCGCGGGGCCTTGAGGGCCGCCGCTCAAAAGTCCTGACCATAACTCTTGACCGTCAACAAGTTCTGAAGGGCTGAGCAGCATGAGAATAGGAGTTTGGGTGTTCAGAGTTGAGGTGAATCTTGCGGCGGGTTGTGAAACTAACAAGGGAAGAAGATATTGAACAACTTTTTTCGACCGGAGATTACGCTAGATCAGAGAGAGGTCAGAGAAAAGAAAATATATTTTTTTTTTCAGTTTGTGACCATTTTCGGACGAGAAGTACACCAAGTGCGACGCTCAGATTTTCTTTAAATTTTGTACACACATGTCGGGAGTAGACTATATATCAATTCCTAAAAGTTTTAGCACAGGCTTTGCAAGCGCCACCGAGATATTGAACCATCTTTGCCGCCGAGAGAGTAGACGAAATGCCGAGAGCGGCAGGAGAGAAAACCGCTTTTTGGCCATAACTTTGCAATAAATTGTCAAATTTTCGCCGACTTTCGAACTAAAAATCTCGGTTGTTTCAGCAAAGAGCGAGCTATCAGTCTGTCGGGAAAATAACGCCGGATCGTCGCGCATCGGAATCGTCCATCATCGCTTTGCGACTGCAGCCGCGGCTTGGAATTTGGTGCGCGATAGCGGCGAGGCGAGACATTTTACTGCGACAATCCGCCGTTATTTTCCCGACAGACTGATAGGATACTCGCATATATTTTATAAAAAAAATTCTAAATTTGTTCCAAGTTTCATCAAAATCTAAGCGTCGCACTTGGGGTACTTCTCCTGTAAAACATGTGTCTATTTGAACCGTTGAGGGTAACGTTTTTTCCCAAGAAATCAAAGTTTCCCGCTGGAGACAGACAAAGACATGGCCAAAGATTTTTTCTCTGAACGCGCTCCACTTGCGTACTCTCTCGGCCGCAAAGATCGTTGAATATCTCGGTGGCGCCTGCAAAGCGCGAGGTAAAATTTTGATCAGTTCATATGCGATCTATTCCCCAAGTATACGCAAAATTTAGAGAAAATCTGAGCGTCGCACACAGAGATACATCGAATATATGTAAGCTCCCACAGTTTTCCAGAAAACCCCAATTTTTTGAAAAATACGTTCCTCGCTTAACTAGCCCATCCAGGTCATCAAACTCATCTTTACTCAACTCACAGTCCATCGCCCCCTCTCCTATTTCCTCGTTCCAGTTTTATCGCTGCGACAAAGATGCGATCAGAAAGCCCAATTTGACCGCAAATTGAGCAGAAACTGTAAATTCGGGTCAACAAACGAATGCAGTACTGTTAAAAAAGTAATTAAAATCCAATCGAAAGCCCTCTCTGAAGACAAAGCGAACGCAATCAAAAGTCGCCGACAGCAAATTCAAACAAAATTCCGGGGGGAATTTCGCACAATTCTCGTCAAAACAAACATGACAATAACTGGATCCGAGGGGGATATTACGAGAGAGGAGCCGGCGACGTGCGAAGACGGTTGTGTAATCGAGGAAAGGAGCGGTCGACGGTAAAAACGTATTTTGTTTTGAGGAGGAATTGGGTGATAAAACAGTGGAATCAGTCGAGGGAAAAGGTCAAGTAAAAATTTACAGATCATAGTGAAAATTTACAGAAATAATGATTAATTTGATGGCCAAAAATTGCACAAATTTGGCGAAGTCCAAGTGTGAGATCAACGGTTTTTGAAAAAAATTAGTATTGTCCAAAAAGAAGCCGGAAATTTGTGGCCAAAGAACGTTTTTTACTCGGCCCACACTCTTCCTTTTTTGGACTTACTTGCAAAAAAATAGTGTTGGATGTCTTTGATGATGCTGCAAGACGTGAGCTTAGATTTTTCAGGATTTAAATACAGTGAGGGAGCTGATCCAGTGGCGAAAAAACGTACCATTTTTCATCCAGGAAGTATCAAAAATGTGACAAAATACCTCCCTCTCCAAGTGAAAAAAACTCCGATTTCAAAAACGCGCCCGTTCTTTATGTGAGGGAAGGCCCTTCAAAACAAAGTTTTTTCACTTGAAAAAGGAAGCATTTTGCCACATTTTTTGATGCTTCCCGGATGCAAAATGGTACGTTTTTTTGCCACTGGATCAGGTCCGTCACTGTACGGCTTATCTAGAACAGGTCTCTAAAATATACAGCAAGCCAACATGAAAGCGCCTAGCAAGAGCCCGCTGTAAAATCTCCAACGATATTGCACAAAATACGGTGAAAATAACCTTTCATTAATTTATAAACGCGATGCACGTCAAACTGAGGAGTCCGGTGACCGGAATAGACTCTTCGCTATCGGTTTTTTACACTTCGTCTATTTCGCAGAGAAAGAGAGAAAAAAGACACACAAAAACGTACTCTCTCGCCCCAAAAATTCCCCATTTCTCCCCCGACAAAACGTTTTTTCGCGTCTTTTTTTGGCAAATTGCCAATCCATTCACCGGACTGCTTTAGCTTATCTCAGTTTGACGTGCGATGACTTACTTTGCTCTAAACTATACCTCGCTTCCCACTGTATAACAAACTCTGCAACCTCCTCTGATTAGGAAGTTGAAGAGTTCTTTCTAACCCAGAAACCTTGATCTTTTCTACTCTCAAACTTTCAAAAAATCCCCTTCAGTTCCAGGAACCACCATCAGAATCCCCACAAAAAAATCCCTGACCCTCGGCTTAATAATGGCCTTCCGGGCGCGTTCACTCAAGGGGGATTTAGCGTCCGAGGACAGCAATCAAAAATGTTCGCTCGAATCTGCTGCCTTCAGATCGCGCGCAACAACCCGGCTGACCCACAAAAAAGCCTCGCCCATGCGATGAAGAGCCGCCTTTCTCTTCCCCCCATGATGATGTGCGATGGTCAAGGGTGCGCTAAAGAAGATGGGCGACAATGGGTGGAAATCAGTGTTGTCGAAAGTGGAAGGAAAATGTTTTACTCCATTTGCTGCTAGAGTGAGTGTACAATGAGTGAGGAGATTGCGGAATATTTTGATCTGCAAAGGCTTGGGAGGGTGTAGAAGGTATTGATCTTCGTCCTAGGCGTTCTATATGGCACTAGAAAAAATGTTAGAAGGGAATGCTGTACAGTGATGAACCTGGTCCAGTGGCAAAAAACGCACCATTTTGCACCCGAGAGGCATGAAAAATGTGGCAAAATGCTTCCCTTCCAAGTGAAAAAAAACTTCGTTTTGAAGGGCTTCTCTCACGAAAAGAGCGGGCGCGAGCTTGAAATCGTAGTTTTTTCACTTGGAAAGGGAGGTATTTTGCCACATTTTTTTGATACTCCCTGGAAGCAAAATGGTACGTTTTTTGCCACTGGCTCAGGTCCCCCACTGTACATTAGTTACACGTGTGAAGAGTTTTTTTTTTGTTGTAGTGGGAGGTATTTTGCCACATTTTTGATACTTCCCGGATGCAAAATGGTACGTTTTTTGCCACTGGATCAGTTCCCCCACTGTAATCTAAAACTTTCACCTAGATACGGGAAAAATTGGTCAAAGATTTATTATATAAACAGACAAAAACTTCACTTTTTTGAAAGCAATGAGATTTTATCGAGCAAAATCTGAAAGGAACTCTGTTTTTTTAAAATTTTTAGCCTATAAACTTTAAGTTTTTATTATTTATATACAACTAAGACGTCCAACATGGCTAAAAGACCCTCTTTCATCAAGACAAGCTAGAAAAGCAATTCTCAAAAGGTCTTTCCATCAGGCAAGGCCTCTTCTTTTGCAAAAATCAAGCCCCAGCGATACCGAATTCAATTTTTAATAACACGCATATCTGCAAAACGTAATTTCAAAATCAAAAACGACACATCATAAAACATCTTTAATGATATTCCAATGCTCCGCCACCCACACAGCATCAAATGCCTCTCAAAAATCACAAAATCATAGGCCTCCTTGCTCCATTCTTTTTTTAATTTTCCACCTCTCCTTTGTCCCCGCACTGCCCCCTTTTTCAATATGCAAATTTCGGCCTTTCGCCTCGCAAAAACGGAAATCATTTCCCAAAAATAATTACCGTGACCATGGCAATGCCGGAAAAAACACAATGGCTCCGCGTACAATAGAAAAAAACTCGGTAAAGCGCGGCGTTTTAGCGCGCGGATGAGCTAAAAAAAAAGTGAGCGGCTTAAAGTGGGGGAGAGGATTTGTTCTTCCCCATTTTTAGGTGAATCCTCGCTTTTGAGACGATAAACCCCACACGGATTAAAAGGCGGTGGTGATGAGCTGTGGAATAGGTAAAAAGGGCGATCAAAAAGTAATGAAATTGATGAGAAATTGGCTTGTTTTATAAACACATTGACGCACCTGATCCAGTGGCAAAAAACGTGCCATTTTGCACACGGGAGGCATCAAAAATGTGGCAAAATGCTTCCTTCTCCAAGTGAAAAAACTTCGTTTTGAAGGGCACGCTTTTGAAATCGGGTTTTTTACTTGGAGAGGGAGGCACTTTGCCACATTTTTGATACTTCCCGGATGCAAAATGCTACGTTTTTTGCCACTGGATCAGGTCCGTCACTGTAAATAGTTGCAAATTCAATGGCATTATGAATATCATAGCGGACAAAAGGCCCTATACAACCTATAAAGCGCGCCTTGGCTATTTACAGAACCTTATACGTCAATGGGCTTATAACAGAGTTTCTATATAACACATACAATAAAAAAATCTAAAATTGATAAAAAATAAAAATTTGGCCCTTAAACTTCGCAATTTTTTCTCCAAACTCTTGAACAATAACTCATTTGCCGACATCTCCCGCGCTGACCATATGTTAGGAATTAGAAAACAGAGAATATCTTACAAATGATCTATTTTCATCGCAGATGTTCGAAAAATTAGGCTGGTGACAATGTCAAGGCATATTTTACATATATTTTATGTAATACATAGATATATGTACACAAATATTAGGGAAACGTGGATAAATCAAAGCTTGTGCAAAATGGGTGACTGAAAATTTGACCAACCATCGGAAACCAGCTGGTGACGTAACTTGTCAAGAATTAAAAATATGAAATCCGGCTTCGGTACCGACCGTAATTTCTGGCTCGAAAATTGGCAACACTTGTGGGCTTTACTACGATGGTTGTCCCTAAAATTTCGGGCTCCATTGGAAATGAGTTTTACACTCTTTTCTTAAAATCAATCTTTTTCCGTACAGGGACAATAAAAACTAAACTAAAACCCGTTTTTCGTCTAACCAACTCTCCTCCTTTCACGTATAATCTCGCAAAAAACATTGTTGAATATTTCGGCTTTCCAGCAAACTGGGAGCCTATACTTCGAAGAGTTAATACGATGACTATTTAAAGCTTGCATGTAAAATTAAAACAAAATACAAGAACTTCTTCCACGTACACTTCTACACCATCAAGTGGCACCATTTTTTGAAAATTATACCCTCAAAAAGTGCATTTATCCATAAATAAATAAAATAATTTGAAATTTTGTAAGAGATATAAATCGTTGCAGAAAGAAAGATAATATAAACTATTTATATCTTTGGATAGGTCTTTTTTCACTCTATCAGTCTGTCGGGAAAATAACGGCGGATCGTCGCGCCTCGGAATCGCCCATCATCGCTTTGCCACTGCAAGCCGCGACTTGGGATTTGGTGCGCGATAGCGGCGAGGCGAGACATTTTGATGCGACGAACCGCCGTTATTTTTCCGACAGACTGATATTTGAAAATCAATTTTTACTCTTTTTTCACTTTCGGGCTAGCTAGTTATCAGCTGAGGCACGCAGCCCTGTTGACATTTTGAGCAAAAATACGGACTTATTGGTGTCGGAAAGAAAACTGGGAATACTATGCATCCAATGACTTTGGAAAACATTGAATTTGTGACTAAAAATATCCAATTTTTGTGTTTTACACCTTCCACAAAAGATCAAAAAAATCAGCCCTAAGGTTCAACAACTCTTCCCATTTCCCTCCCCTCCTCTCCCAATAGCTCCAAACCCCTTGCTTACACCAATTTCCCCTTCAGCCAATAATTTGCAGATTACAAAAGCAAAGAGCGAAACAAAAGCCCACTTTTTCCGCTTCCGAGAGCCCCCAAAAAAACGCCTCGGGCGATGGTCATCCGAAAATGGAAAGCGACAAAAGACGCGCAGTATCATTTCCGTAACGAGTCGCGCAAATCGCGGCGGTTAATAAGCCGCGGTTAATGGAACGGAAACATAAAGAGTTTAGGGGGGATATTATTGTTTCCCTTTTGTATATAAAACCCGCCGTACTTTGCCGACTAATTGAGCGATGGCTGAGGGAATTGGTTCAATGGGTCATAATATTATATATTGCATATTAAATGTGTTTGGAGTGGGGCAAACCGGAATGCGGAAGCTAAAAAGGGTTGAAAATTTGAGGAAAAATATGTTGAATTTGATAATGGACTAGCAAGGTAAGCATTACCTCAAGTGCGACGCTCAGATTTTCTTTAAATTTTGCACACACTTTGGAAATACACTAGATATCAATGCCTGAAAGTTTTAGCTCGCCCTATGCAGGCGCCGTCGAGATATTGAACGATCTTTGCCGCCGAGAGAGCACACTAAACGTGGAGAGCTGTCAGAGAAAAGAAACATTTTTTGGCCATAACTTCGCTAGTTTCGCGCGGAAAAAATTGATTTTTTTGTGGAAACGTTACTCTTTACGGTGGAAATAGGCCTAAAACTTTTTGTGCCGAAGCTCGGCAAAAATTTTCAAATTTTCGATGACTTTCGATCTAAAAATCTCGGTTGTTTCTGCAAAGCGCGAGCTAGAATTCTCGCATATTTCTTGGAAAAAATTGTTCTAAATTTGTGCCAAGTTTCATCAAAATCTGAATGTCGCATTTGGGGTACTTCCCCTGTCAGATGATAACTGTAACTTCTAACGATAAAATCAAAAAAAAATTTTGGCATTCAACAGAGTTAAAAAGTCGTCACTTCCTCAAAAAATATAATAAATATAATATTTCCATACCTTATCAAAGTTACGGCACCCCCATTTCAACACCTCAAAAGAGACGAAGGTTCGTTGCAAGGTCAGTGGCGAAAAGAATGACAAGAGGTATCAAAACCAAAAAAAAAAAAAAAAGAATCGAAACCTACATATAAAGTAAAATGAAAGCTAAAGGCCCAGTTGAGGTCATATCTACAATTTACCACTAAATATTGCCAAAATAAGGGCGTTAACAGACGATCAAAGCCTCTCATTTCTCTCTTTCAAAACCTTTCTCTATTCTCTAGCCTATGCAAATTTTCCCCCGCCATTAATCTCGACGAAAACCCGATAGCAAGCGCCGCAAGATATGCATTTGCAATCGGAGCGAGCAATAAATTGAGAAATGACCAACCGATAAGATTTTTTTCGAAATAAAAGACGAATCGATCTCATGCGAGGGCCGCGGATTTTGCCCTCAGGCTCCTCAAAAATCGCCGTCTGCACCGCTGATAACCCGGACAAATGCGGCGCCGGGTCAGGGCGGCCCAAGACACACGTCCGGCACCTGTCGCCGCGCCTTCAATTGTTTCTCATTTGCTCCGCCGCTTATTGTCCATTCGCTTTCGGATGGACCTTCCTCCTCTTCCTCTTCTTCTCCTCCTCTCCTCTTCCTTTCATTTTTTCGCCCTCGGCGTCTTTCGACGTCTCGGACAAACAAAAGTTGCGTGCGATGCGTGGTCAGTTTGGCGGAAGAGAACAAAAACAAATTACGAAAAAATGCCGGCAGTGGACTTTGGAGGGGGAGTGATGACAAATAAATATAGGGATATCAACAAAAATAAGTCCAAATAATTTTGTTTGACAGAAAGTATACAGAGGTCAAAAAGCAACATTCAAATTTTGATGAACACTAGAACCGATTTCAAGTTGATCCAGGTCACTTTTTGATGTAAGATGCACTGTATTTCCTTACAAAAAATTATTGACAAATGAAGCTTCCAAGTAGCATAGATGTTGCCAAGATATTCAACTACTTTTTTCGACCGGAAATTATGCTAGATCAGAGAGAGGTCAGCGAAAAGAAAATATTTTTTTTCACTTTGTGACCATTTTTGGACAAGAAGTACTCCGAGTGCGACGCTCAGATTTTCTTTAAATTTTGCACACACGTCGGGAGTAGGCTAGGTATCAATTTCTTAAAGTTTTAGGCCGCGCTTTGCAGGCGCCCCCGAGATATTGAAAGATTTTTGCCGCCGAGAGAGCACACTAAACGTGGAGACCGGTCAGAGAGAAAACCGCTTTTTGGCCATAACTTCGCTAGTTTTTCGAGGAAAACATTGATTTTTTGTGGACACATTACCCTTTACGGTAGAAACCGGCATGAAACTTTTCGTGCCGAAATTCGGCAAAAATTGTCAAATTTTCGCCGGCTTTTGATCTAAAAATCTCGAGTGTTTCTGCAAAGCGCGAGCTAGAATTCTCGCATACATTTTAGCAAAAATATTCAAAATTTGTGCCAAGTTTCATAAAAATATGAGCGTCGCACTTGGGGTTCTTTTCCTGTGAGCAGAGAAGTTCAAAAAGATGATGCTTTCGTCCTGCCGGCTCTCCTGATTTTGTGTGCTCTACCGCGGAGAGGATCACAATTTTTTCGGAGGCGGCTTCAAAGTAAAAGATAAGGTTTATTTGGCCTAGTAAATTGCCAACAAAATAGTAAAAAAAAATAAAAAATTTGCGAATTATAAATAAAATTTGACTGTAAGTAACTCCTGCAAGCAGCTTGCTCCAAAAAATTCCAATAAAATTCCCATTCTAAAGGCTCCAAAACCCTCAAACCCAAAATTACCCGGCACCTCACCCGACCACCCTCATGTCATCAACCAAAGCCGGACCCGAAATCCCGTAAAAGCAAAGATTTCTCGCTTCAACAGCATTATCTTCTCCATGCAGGCGGGGAAAACTCGAAAATGAGTAAAAGTCGGATGCCGAGATATCTCGCCTCACTTCCTCTGTCGGCGAAAGCGAAAGTTCGCCGACGGAATTTTAATAAAAACAAAAAAAAAGGAGATTCTTTTCTGGATTCTTTTTCTTCGAATTTGAACAGAGAGGGAGAAAGTTATGGAGTGTAAAAATGGAAGGGTTGTTTGGGATAAGGGTCTGAAAGTATGACTTGAAAATGCATTAAAGAAAGGTTAAAGAAATTTTTCCAAATTCTGCTGGTCTGAAAACTTGCACTTTGACGGATATTTGGGTGTCTGGCATGAGAAGCTACGATAGGATTTTTACCGTAGAAAGCTTGTGCTATTTTTGGCTTACAGGGGAAGTACTCCAAGTGCGACGCTCAGATATTGGCACAATTTTAGAACAATTTTTTCCAAGATATATGCGAGAATTCTAGCTCGCGCATTGCAGAAACAACCGAGATTTTTAGAGGAAGTACTCCAAGTGCGAAGCTCAGATTTTGATGAAACTGGGCACAAATTTAGAATATTTTTTTCTAAAATATAAGCAAGAATCCTAGCTCGCGCTTTGCAGAAACAACCGAGATTTTTAGATCGAAAGTCGGCGAAAATTTAGGACTTTTTGCCGAATTTCGGCACGAAAAGTTTCATGGCTATTTCAGTCGTAAAGGATAATGTTTCTACAAAAAATCAATTTTTCCGCACAAAATTGCCAAAGTTATGGCCAAAAAGCGCTTTTTTTTGACCGCTCTCCACGTTTAGCGTGCTCACTTGGCGGCAAAAATCGTTCGATATCTCGACGGCGCCCGCAAAGCGAGAGCTAAAACTTTCAGGAATTGATATTTAGTCCATACCCGACGTGTGTGTAAAATTTAAAGAAAATCTGAGCGTTGCACTTGGAGTACTTCCCCTGTAAGAAGGAAAGTACTTCTATGGGGTATAGAGTTACAGGTCGAGAGATATATCAAAAAAAAAATTGCAAAATCTTTCTGATTCAGAATATGTAAAAGCTAACTGCCTAATTTCGGTCTGTAAGGGTGAAAAAACCTCTGAACTTTTCTCGCAACGCCATGGAAATGCGCCTTTTTTTCATTGCAACTACTAATTAAAGTGCAGTATTATTCAAATTTGATATTTGTCAAGATGCCAGGGTTCACTTTTGCTCAAAACAAAGCTTTTCGTTGTTTTGGTAAAAACTTTTTTCAAAAAAAGCATTTGCGCAGTGTTGCAAGAAAAGTTCTGAGGATTTTTTCACCCTTACAAACCAATATTAGGCAGCTAATTTTTACATATTCTGAATCAGAAACGCTTTGCAAATTTTTTGATATATATCTTGACCTGTAACTCCATACCACATAGAAGTACTTTCCTTGTGAAAAAAAGACTTTTTTTCTGACCCCTCTATGGTCTACCATAATAATTTCCGGTTGTTGAATATCTTGGCAACATTTGTGCTACATGCAAGCTTCAATTGTCATAATTGATATGTTGCCAATGTACCACAAGCGTTCAAAGTTTAAAAATAATCCGAGCATTGAACTGTAAAGAAATCTTTTCAGCAAAAAAATTGGACCCAATAATTTTGTTCACACCCACAAAACTCCCTAAAATAACCTTTATATTAGACTGACATCTGGCCACAATCAGTCCATAAATCTATATTTAAATCGGGGGGCCAAAGGGTGGCTGATTCAGCCGCCCCTCCCTCCGACCACCCTCTCACCACTTCCATGGCCCACCAACAGCTGATGGCCGCAGGCATTTTGCGTTTCGTTTTCGTAAATTTTAAAACGTGGAATTCCAGAGATTCCGGTGTCTGGGAAAAGTGTCAAAATCGCCGGGCCCCGATTGTCCGAACTTCATGAAAAATGGGCCATCAGCTGGCTGCCCGCCTGATCGGTCAAATGCAAATACGAAATATTTTGAAAAGACGAAATGATAAATAATGGGGCGACGGAGAAAGAATTGGTTCTTGAACCTCTTCGAGATTGATGAGCATGAAAGGCGTGATATCATCAAAATTCGAGACCTTAGAGCTTGGCCTTTTAGTGGGTCAAGAACCATCAATGGTAAAAAAAAAGAGATGAACAAGGCTCAGTAATCAGATTAAAAACTTACAAGGGAAGTACCCCAAGTGCGACGCTCAGATTTGCTTTAAATTTTGCGCACACGCCGCGGTCACTTTTTGATGCCAGATGCACAGTATTTCCTTACAAAAAAATATCGACAAATGAAGTTTGCTTGGAGCATAGATGTTGCCAAGATATTCAACAACTTTTTTCGACCGGAAATTATGCTAGATCAGAGAGATGTCAGCGAAAAGAAAATATTCTTTTTTCAGTTTTTGACCATTTTCTAACAACGGAAGTACCCCAAGTGCGACGCTCTGATTTTCTTCAAATTTTGCGCACACGTCGAGCATGAACTAAATATGAATTCTTGAAAGTTTTAGCTCGCACTTTGCAAGCGCCGCCGAAATATTGAACGACCTTTGCTGCCGGATGGTATTTGAAGTGCATACGGAGTAATATTTTATGTCGATAAACTGCCCTGATAAACTGCCTTGAAGAACTACCATTACAAAAAAGCCTTGCATATTCAATCAAAAAAACATTGAAAACAGAATTCCCATGATGTTTTTTATTATCTCTTTTCTGCATCCTTAATTAGCAGTGTTTTCAGCTCCTTTAACGACTCTACAATCTGTTCGTACAGTTGCAATTGTCGTCCTTTCAGCCCATCCAATATCGTGTCATCCTGTAGACTCTTGGCTTGAACCAACAGTCCCAAAAGATGATTTATTTTCCCAATCGTTTCATTCGGCACTTTATGCGCCCTCAGGGCTTTTCTCAAGTTTTCGGTAGCGTCGATGAGAAATTGGAGGGTATGAGAGAGTGGATGGAGAGGGTCGACTTTAAAAAGAGCGTCCAAAAAATAGGCCACTTCGGTTCGAGGGTTGAAATGTTGGACATCGCCGGCTTCAAAGGCCGTCACAATGGCCGCTCTGATTAGGTAGGAGTTTAGGCCGATAAAACCCTCTTTGTTAATGGCAGCCATGTTGCGGTCGAGGACTGTGTTTTCGTGACTCTGAAGTGTAATTAAGTTCAATATCTATTTTTTTTAAATAAAAATTTTTGGGAAGAAGTAAGAGTCTCTTTTCTAATTTTTCAACAGTAACAATACTGAAAGAAAACCAAAATTTTTCAACTCCAAACCCTATGTTGATTTTGGAACGTAAATTCAGGGTCAAGTGAAACAAGATAAACTCAAATTATCAGTTCATTATTTGCAGAAACGGCGAATTTTTCCCAAAAATTCAGCGTCAGTTGACATCTTTAAGACTCACAAATTATCATCATAACTTGTCATACCGTACGTTATCACAAAATAAAAAAAACGAGATCTTTTTGGAGATGTCTAAGAAAGTCATCGCCACAAAATGAATTTTGACCCTCCTCTTTCCACAGCGGCTCTTTAATAACGAATACTTTATTACAACTTCCAAAACAGCTCACCTTTTCCAAAGAGTGTAGGAAGAATATTTCCTCGTCCAAAAAGACTAGCTCGTCATCCGACGCCTTTTTCGCCAAGCTGTGACGGATTTTTTCTATGTGTTTGATAAGTGCTGATAGCCCAGCTCCGAATAGGTCGGAATCCGGAATTTGTTGGATCAAGAGTTTAACTTTGAAGACGTCTTCGCTGATTTCAATCTCATATTGATTTGCCAGTTTTAGAATCTGAAAAAGTGTACTGTCTGGCAACATGAATAAAGGCAAGTTGTTACCCATCGTATTTTAAAAATTGCCCATTGAATTTAACAGCTCTAAACAATTCTCGAGGCTTTTTAAAAAAGGCCAAAAAGCTTTGTGATATTCTAAATATTTTGATATACAATAAAAGTAATTCTATAGCAAAGATTATTCCAAAACTTGTGTTTATCAAGCTCTGCGTTTGCATTAGAAGTGCTTTGCTCAAACTTTGCAAAATTCGAGACCTTAGAGCTTGGTATTTTAGCCACACTATTGACCACAACAACCCACCTGGCTATCGATGAACAGCCTTTGCTCCACCACTTTATTAAAAGGTATATCAAATCCTGAGGCATTGAAGATTTTGAAAAACTTTGTATCCACATCCGACTCGCCCGTATAATTCAACCCACACACAAAGCCAATCAACAGAAATTCCGCTACAATGAACTGCATAATGAACCACTGTGGATACTTTTCAGACCTTTATAAAGTCATTGAGGAACAAAAGGTCGTCTCATTATACGAAATGATTGCATTTCAACTTTAAATTGCAGGTGTAAGGGGGCGTCGGGGTGGGCAGGCAGTAATTGTAGAATTTGAATGATTAATTATCAGACGAATTTAATGGTTGATGATGTGGCATACCATGGTATGCCAAGGAATTATTTGCCCAACGTCAAACACTACTTCTTTAAAAAAGCCGCTAAAAATCGGCCAAAATTGAAATGCTTCCTCCAAATAAAGCCTTGTGAAATAAATATTCCGAATTTGATTGCTTGTCTCGCTTCTCAACATACAAAAATAAAGACTAAAATACTGCTAAAAATTTAATTTGCAATGTCTTTCAAGAAACGTGAAGGAAACTGGAAGGATTTTTTGGGGTTTCTTGATATAATCTTTAAGAAAACGTGCATAATTTGCAAGTGTTGGCACTTTCCTCCTATTTTTCAACATCACCCATATCGAAACCCCCCAAAAATCCGACATTTCCTGGTGATTTTCAACCGAAAAAGCCCGAAATTTCTCGATCATTTTCATGGTTTTCGGGGTAGAGATGCCTCTACTTCAGAAGGTTGTAGCGACCTCAGTTTGCACTTTAAAAGCTTGTTATTTCGTAGACAAAAACTAATGTCTTTTAAAAATACATATTTCAAATACGAAGTCTCTGCGCCGCCTCCGCCGGAAGTTATAGCCTTCCACTTTCCTTCACGTTTTTTGTAAGACCCTGTAAATTTATTCCAAAAAAGCGGAAACAAAATGATGTTTGCTCAAAAATGGACCAATTTTACAACGATTTTTATTCAAATTTTTCGAAAAAGTATTTCCAAAGTGCAATTTTTGGTTTTGGAAATCATTTCTTCTCGGTTGTCCAGCTTCCACCTTCTGTTACGCGTGATTTTGAAGTGAAAATAGTCGATTGCCAGCGGCAATGAAGTGGATCTACATTGTTCTTGGTCTGGGATCAGCTGGTTTGGTAAGTCCGAAAATGAGATTTTTTGATATAACTCATCAATTTTTGGCCTATTTTTGATCTGTCCTCTTCGGATCGGTAAAAGTTCCTTATTCTGGCCACAACTTATAACTTTGCGGAAACTGGACAGAATTAGCCCAAATTTGGCTTGCAGGCTCAATTCATCGTTGTGGCCAGAATAAGGAACTTTTCCCGGATCTCATGTTGTTTCTGTTTTATGGAGCGTATTTTACCCTTGCATTTAACTGTTACAATGGCGGACCTGATCCATTGGAAAAAAGCGTACCATTTTGGATCCGGGAAGTATCAAAAATGCAGCAAAATACCTCCCTCTCCAAGCGAAAAAACTCCGATTTTAAAAGCTCTTCTTGTAAGAGAAAGGGCATGCCCTTCAAAACCGAGTTTTTTTATTGTAGTGGGAGGTATTTTGCCACATTTTTGATACTTCCGGGATACAAATTTGTACATTTTTTGATAATGTATCAGGTGCCTCACTCTACCGCCTTCTTATATACTGTAGGTTCTATCCGAAACAAACGAAGAAAGATACGAACGAGAGTTTGCTGAAAAGATGGAAGCAATGGCCGACAAACTGGCTCCTGAGGCATTGGCTGAAACGATGGTCAATGTCATGCAGGTCGGTGGAATTAAGCTTCCCAAAGATGAACTCACCGCCAAATTCTTGGAGGAGTATGAGATGGTAAGTAAATATTTTTTCAGTTGATAATTAAATACAGTACCAAAATTTTCCAAATATTGTTTCAGTACTCATCCATCAGTCGCAAATTCGATTTGAAGAGACTTTTTGATTTCATCGTTATAAACGTGACCAAGATTCGTGAGGAGGATCTGCTTGGTGAACCGGTACTTCGTGTGTCCCATTTGCTTTCGGTGTTTCGGCACCAGTTGAGGGGAAAGATCGGAACCACCGAGATGACAAAGTTGGATCGGGCCATTGCGGTGCTTTCCTTCATGTACTTTGTAAGTTTAGGAACTTCATTTGTCCTCGGAGGATCGGTTATGCATATTAGGTTCCACTGTACAGTGCACGTCAAACTGAGATAAGCTAAAACAGTCCGGTGAATGGATCGGCAATTTGCCAAAAAAAGACGCGAAAAAACGTTTTGTCGGGGGAGAAATGGGGAATTTTTGGGGCGAGAGAGTACGTTTTTGCGTGCCTTTTTTCTCTCTTTCTCTGCGAAATCAGGACGAAGTGTAAAAAACCGATAGCGAAGAGTCTATTCCGGTCACCGGACTCCTCAGCTTGACGTGCAGTGGGGAGCTGATCCAGTGGCAAAAAAACGTATCATTTTGGGAACAAACTTCCTTTTTCTGGGCCCGGCGAAAAGAAGGTTTTGCAGCTTGCGTCCGAACAATCCCGGTTGCAAGGAATATCAGGCTTAGGCAGGCTAGGCTTTGTTTAGGCTTAGCCTCAGGCTTAGTTTAGCGCTTATCTTGTTTCCTATTTTTATTCGCTGCCTGCAGGGAAACCAGGGCGCAAGCTGCGAAGCGCCGGGCCAGAAAAAGGAAGTTCTTCTCCATTTTGCATCCGGAAAGTTTCAAAAATGTGGCAAAATGCTTCCACCTCCAAGTGAAAGAACTCCGATTTCAAAAGCGCGGCCGCTCTTTTTGTGAGGGAAAGGGCGCGCCCTTCAAAACGAAGTTTTTCCGTTTGGAGAGGGAAGCATTTTGCCACATTTTTGATACTTCCCAAATGCAAAATTATACGTTTTTGCCAATGGATCAGATTCCTCACTGTACAGAAACTCCGATGTTTTTCATCAAGTTGCCTCAAAACTCATTAAGACTCGCTGAAGTTTGGCTGAAATGTAAAAGCGGAATTTTTCAGCAAACGTACTTTGTTACCAGGTACAGCACTCTCAACCGGCGCGCCGGCCTCGGACTCAGTTCAAACGAGATCTTCGACAGACTACTTCACCTTATCACCCAGACCTTCGAAATTGGCCTAGCTATTGGATACAACCCCGTCAACGAGTACCACGCATGGATGAAAGCCCTTGGAGGCTTTGATGCTATACCATTTGAAAGGGCATTGGACGCCTATTTGAAGGCCCTGAATCAATTGTTTTCGGCGTTGGAAACGCATGGCGCAGCTGCTGAAGATATCGCGTTCTTGAGCGAGGAGTTTCAAACTGTGAAAAAATTTCGCGACGAAAACCTCAGGAGAAAGAAAAGGATGACCGTTTTTTATGACTTGTAAAGTAAATAATACTGTTCATAGATTTGTAAAATAAATACGACGTTTCATTGATTTTTTTTGCAAGCTACTGGAGAACCTATTATATTAGGTCGTCCAGTAAGTTAGTTCGTTTTTTTGATGGCATTGTTTTACAAGAACTTTTTGTTGTTTGCCAAGGGTAATATATTTATTTGATACAGTTTTTTCTCCTCTTTTGATGATTTAATTTTTCATTATTTTTTGGGCTCAAAAAGGTTTTTGAGGTCCTCTTCGCCATCGAATTTTTCACTTCGAATTTGGTTTGACAAGGAGCGGGAAGGATGGCAATCGGTTGGCACATAGTGTGGTTGATATCGAAGAACCTCCCATTCGAGCTCTTGGAGTGCGGTTTTGACGACTTGTGCAACATGGGAGCAGGAGGACTCGTGGTGAAAGATGACTTGGTCTTGTCTATCGGGTCTTTCAGTCGAATAGCCTCATTCACGCGGTGTATTTGGGCAGCATAGAGCTTCTCGTCGACCGTGGCTTCTTGTAAAACAAAGCAATGGAAAAAAAACGAGCGAACTTTCTGGACGACCTAATATTATATCTAACAAGCTATAAAAAAGTTACTACCGAATAAAACATGACTTTATTTCAGGATAGGATCAAAACTGACTGAAGCCTTTTCATCTTCAGTTCTTTAGAGCGGGAGGGGCGCGAAGTTCGCGCTTCAAATCCTTCAAGTCCTCAACGATCTCCTCGTACAGAGCCAGAGCGTTTCCAGAGAGGCCATCAAGCACGCTGTCGTCTTGCTTGGCCTTGGCCTTCTTCAAAAGATCAATCTGGTCCTTGAGAACGGCGAATCCGACATTTCGAGCGCCGTTTTGTTTCGGGTAGATCAGATCGCGCTCGGCCTCCAATGCGTTGATCAATAGACGGAGCGGGGTGCTCAACGGATGGGCGAGGTCGATAGCCATATGGGCTTTGGCGACGTTGGCGACGGCTCTAACGGGGTTCACGCTGATGTTGAGGCCTTGTTTGTAGGCCTCAATGACGTTGTTGACAATGAAGTTTCTGACTTTTTTATCGTCCATCTCGATACCAGCGGCTTGGTTGATGGCTTGGGCTTTCTTTACGGCCAAGGCGTGTTGAGGGTCCTAAAAAATCGGCTATGTTAACATTTTTACTCTATGCTTACTCTTCGCAACACCTTCGCGGAGTCGAGGAAGGCGTCGACGATGATCAGTTTGGGCTCCTTGATTTTGTCGGACAAGCGGTTGCGGATGGCTTGCAAGAGGTCGACAACCTTGCTGAGTTCGGGGCCAGTTCCATCCTTGCTGTTGGCGGCTTTGATCAACTGCTCCAGGAAGCTGTTGTAGGTCGGGAGTAATGGCTCATACAGCTTAACCGAATTGGCGAGCTCGATTATCTGCAAATGTGAGGAACTTGTCGGCGTTCACCTACGTTCAGCGCAATATCAAGGAAGAGAAGGTGTGCAGTGCCGTGGTCCAGGTTATTGATTCCGACGTCTTTTAGCAGTCGAATAAAGTAATCGCGGACTTGTCTCTTCTCCACAGAGTCAAGCTGTCTCTGTTTCGGCTTGGCTGTCTGAAATCGAAGAATTTTAGGTGCAGTTCTACTTTATGAGCCCTAATCTGTCGAGCAGTAGAAATTGCAACGAAATTGCAACCCCAAACTTACGATCTGAGCGACCAACAAGGCTCCGAACAAAGCGAAGACGAAGAACTTCATGGCGAAGGGTGTGTGTTGACTTTGCACCGGCAGCACTTTATATACCAGTATAGGGACATCTGAACATGAATAATTTTGTCGCAACACTCGCTTTCTTTTCCCATTCACATTTCGAATTTAATGGGCTGATCATGATGGGCCTTGACGTGGCCGCCGGCATCTGCAACGTCCACCGTTTATCACCTCATAAATCCTGGAGTTGATAGACACCTGATGCAATACTTATTAAAATTTTGTGTCCCCAACGACTCAGGCCGTTCGTTAAAATGCATTTTCGAACGACTTGTTAATGGGCATATGAAGGGCCTTGGAAAAATGTAAGAAGATTACATTTTTGCTGCATTATTATTAACGGCTCATTAGTTTTTGTCCCATTTATAAGCGACGGCCACCGCAACAGCGACATAATCATCAGTGAAGCAAGATGAAACTCGCGATCGGATGTTTGGCCCTGCTGGCCGTAGCTCAGGTTCAGGTAGGTGGTAGTGTTCAGGAGCGCTTGAAGAGTGTTGGAGAAAGCGCTATTGTGTAATTGCAGGCCCAACTACCAGCCAGAGATGTGATCCAGAAGCTCTTGAAGAGATCCGGAATCGACATTTCCGCTTACAGTTCGCACGACTTTGACCTGGACGCCCAAAGAAACGTAGGTACAACTTGACCAAATTTGGCTACATTTTGTCAAACTTATTGTATTTGTAGGTCCTCGAACTTCTTCAAAAGTACAACCTCTACGATGAACTGGTGTCCGCCCTGAACAAGGCCCACGACTTGCTGATCGCCTTGAATGACCAGAAGGATATCGAAGGCCCTAAACTTGGTCTTGTCATCACCGCCTTGAAGGGACTACGCCACCGCTTGGCTGCCAAGGCCAACGAGGACGAGCTTCGTGTTTTGGATGGCGAAATCGACGTGTTGAGCGCTGTGCGACGCGTAAGGAAACGGCGAAAAATTGCCGCTGAATTTCGGTTGGCCTAACGGCTACAGTGGGGGACCTGATTCAGTGGCAAAAAATATACCATTTGGCATCCGGGAAGTATCGAAAATGTGGCAAAATGCTTCCCTCTCCAAGTACAAAACGAGCGCTTTTGAAACCTCAGTTTTCTCACTTGGAGAGGGAGGTATTTTGCCACATTTTTGATGCTTATTGGATGCAAAATGGAACGTTTTTTTACACTGGATCAGGTCCCCCACTGTACGTATTTTTTTGCAGGACGGCACCAACGCACTTGCCCTCAAGAAAGCAAACGCCATCCTCAAGGCAGGCCGCCCCGATCTGAACATCTCCAACGCCGACCTCAAGAAGAGCTTCTTGAAAAACATCCTGGAGTCCTACCAATCGGCTGCCCCACAAGGTGGACGCAACCCTCGCCAAGTTGTGCGCGCCTCCATCGACGCCCTCCTCAACCTCGACGCCGCCCACCCCTTGAGCAGCTCGCTGGGCCAGCTGATCGCCGCGCTGAAGGAGCAAAACGACTTTGCGCAAAAGATCAACCACGGCAATGGCACCGAGATTGGTAAGCAGATTGCCGTTCTGGAGTTGGCCAAGGCACACCAAGATGACTCCATCTTGGACGGGCTCAGCGGAAAGGCGTTGAGCCTCTATGAGGACTTGGTTGAGAACCTGAAGGACTTGAAGAAGGAGCTCAAGTAAATAAGTTCTCCGTAAATCTGAATTGCACTGGATTGGAGTGAATAAACCAGCTGTTTAATTATTAATTTTGATGGGTTTTTTGGCGTTCTTACATCTTTTGCAAGCATAAATTTTAATCTAACTATGATGCAATGCAAAATCGCAACAGAAATTGCTCCGTATGTTCAAAGGCCCATAAAATTTACATCTTTGCATCGCAACGAAGGAAGCAAATTGATTGTTTTATTGGTTTTTTAAATACAACAAAATGGTATACATAAAAAACCAGGCACTTGATACAAATTGTTTGCAAATATCAAGTTAAACTTCAGTTCTTTAACAATGATTTTCCAACCACACATTTACTGTTAACCCTACAGTAGGAGACCTGACCCAGTGACAAAAAACGCACCATTTTGCATCCGGGAAGTATCAAAAAATGTGGCAAAATGCTTCCTTCTCCAAGCGAAAAAACTCCAATTTCAAGAGCCCGCTCGCCCTTCCGTTCAAAATCTTTTACAATGAGGCTACAACAAGAAGAACGTAGATCAACTTCATGGCCGCCGGCAATCGAGTCTTTTCGCTTTAATCTCGAGCAAAACAGAAGACGCAAGCTGGACGATGAGCCGTGAAGGAAATGATTTCCAAAACAAAAAATTGCACGCAAAGAGAAAAATCCAAAAAAATTGAATAAAAGTCGTTGTAAAATTTTTACACTTTGCAACAAAAAATCATTTTTTGGCCGCTGTTTTGGAAATTTCGCAACAGTAAGGCCTTGTTTGGAGGAACATGCATCTCAGTCTCCGCAGCTTTTTTGGTTGCTTTTTTGCCAAAGTAGTAGTGTTTGACGTAGGGCAAACAAACAGAACTGGATAAAAGTTGGCCCCATTTTTAAATTTGGGCACAATTTTCTAACATATGGCGTCAGCTTTGTAACTCGAGCTTTCCAGAAGCAGATTCCACCTTTTCTCATTGTCAGATTTGTGGTTTGAAACCTTAGCTTTGCATCAACTACATAAAAGTCATGATCAAACACTGTTTCTTGCCTGGCGGGCTTTCCAAATTTCTTGTGCTCTCTGAGAAAAAAATTACTTCTTATGTTTTACCAAAAGCGCTGCTTGTGTCTACGTACTGCGAAAAAGACAGGTGCCGTAAACGCAAATTTTTGCCTCCTGGATGGTTTGATCCCAAAAAATGTTAAAAATTAAATTTTCAAAAAAAAAAACTAAAAACACAGCTTTGTAGAGGATAAAAAGCTGTATCAAATAAATATATTCACTTTGCCAAACAATAAACCAATTCTTGTAGAACGAAAGAATCAAAAAAAACGACGGAACTTTCTGAACAACCCAATAGAAAGGGCGAGCCAACGCCAGAGATTGCCACGGCCAAAATCTTCGGTCCGGCTCTGGCTCTTAACTCCCAGAGCCAAGGCCAAATTTGCAGCTCCGGCTCAAGATTCCGGCTCGAAGACAGAGCCAAGAGACGAAGCCAAGAGCCGGCTCCAGAGCCGTGGCAATCTCTGGCCAAGGCTTTTATGGATTTTAATCGTTAGAACATGTTGCCAGTCTATGATCCGAATGCAAAATTTTAGAAACTTTCAGTGCCCCACTTGAGTTCCCACTTTCTTTTGCAGAAGGCTTAAAAAAACAGTTTGATGTGTTTTTTGCAATCTGTATTCATTACAATTACAGATGATGCAACTCATAGTCATTGTGCAAAAAATTGCTCATGACATTCTGAAGATCATAAAATTAACATTTTTGTTTCTTGTCAGAATGAGAAAACGCTGCTTAGCCTTGTTTTTATTGGATTTTTAACTATGTTTCTGACCGTATATAAGCTATCTACGCGATCTGAGAGTCACAATCCATCAGCATGAAGGTCTTCTTCAGCTCCTTTCTTGTCCTTCTCTTGGCTCAAAGCGTATGTCATAGTGTCTTTTTAGGCAAGCAACACGATTTTCAGGTCTCTGCTGACGAGTCGGAGGTCCGAGACATCATTCACGGCTTGCTGAACAAGGCTGGTGTCAACATCAGCAAAGCGGACGCTCATGAACTTGTGTTGAGCTACAGACATGAGGTGGGTTTTTCAGCGAAATCCTTTGATCGTTTGCTCTTTGTAGGCCATCAGACTTTCCAACAAGTACCAACTCTATAATATTGTTGAACCGCAGTTGGAGAAGATCGACGGGAAATTCGACGCGCTTAAGGGCGAACGCAACCCCAACGGACCAAAACTCTCGGCTATTGTTGGCTCGCTGAAGGCGCTGAGAAGTCAGTTGGCAGCCAAGGCTAGCGAGCTCGAATTGGCCTTCCTCGACGTTGAAATCGACGTCTTGAGCGCACTTCAGAACGTAAGCAACAAGCAAAACTCTATATACAGTGAGGGACCTGATCCAATGGCAAAAAACGCACCATTTTGCATCCGGGAAGTATGAAAAATGTGGCAAAATGCCTCCCTCTTCAAAGGAAAAAACCTTGTTTTGAAGGACGCTGAGTTTTTTCACTTGGAGAGGGAGGTATTTTGCCACATTTTTGATACATCCTGAATGCAAAATGGTACGTTTTTTGCCACTGGATCAGGCCCCCACTGTATTATTTTTTCGGCAGCTGATTTTCTTTAACCTCAACCCGTGTTTTAGGCCCCTACCCAAGCTATTCAATTCGCAAAATTCAAGCAAATCAGTGTCAATGGAAACCTCGGTCTCAGCGACGCGCGAATCCACGAACTCCTTGTCAACACCCCTCTTGAAGCGTACAACCAGGCCGCCAAGGTCAAGCTGAACCCCGTCAGATTGGTGAAGGCCTACAACGAGGCTTTGTTGAACTTGGATCAAAAGCATCCCCTGAGCAGCAGTCTCCGCGTTCTCATCGACAGCCTGGTCGAGCTGGACAACGCCATTCATCCACAGAATAAAGCACTCGCTCCCGTTGGAAAAAATGTCATCAAAGACCAGATCAAGTTGTTGCGAGACGCCAAGTCTCGTCAAGATGATTACTTGCTCGATCATTTGAGTGGAAAAGCCTTGAGCCTCTACGAAAGCCTTGTGGATAACCTCTTGGATCTAAAGGCCGAAATTCGCATTTCCATCAGTTGATAAATGAAATGAAATGTATGTCGTGTTAAGATAATAAACAAGCATTCTGCATTAAAATAGCGACTATGTATAACATTTTGGATTAAAAAACTATAGCAACAGCTAAATATGATAGCCAAACCTATAAGGGAAGTACCCCAAGTGCGACGCTCAGATTTTCTCTAAATTCTGCGCACACGTCAGGCGTGGGCTAAATATCAATTCCTGAGAGCTTTAACTTGCGCTTTGCAAGCACAACCGAGATATTGAACAATATTTGCCACCGAGAGAGTAGGCTAAACGCAAAGATCGGTCAGAGAGGAAGCCAATTTTTGGCTTTGACTTTGCTTGTTTCGCCCGGAAAAAATATTTTTCTGTTTAAACATTACACTTAACGGTAGAAATATCACAAAATGAATCTATCCCTGTGCAGTGAGGGACCTGATCCAGTGGCAAAAAACTTACTATTTTACATCCGAGAAGTATTGAAAATGTGGCAAAATGCTTCCCTCTCCAAGTGAAAAAACTTTGTTTTGAAGGACGCGCCTTTTTTTCTCACAAAAAGAGCGGGCGCGGTTTTGAAATCTGAGTTTTTTTTCACTTGAAGAGGGAGGCATTTTTCCACTTTTTTTATACTTCCTGGATGCAAAATGGTATGTTTTTTGACATTGGATCAGGCCCCCACTTTACATTAGTTACACGTGTGAAGAGTTGGAGAAAAATCGGAGCGTCGCACTGTGAGAAAAAACAGTCCTATTGTTAATATAACTTCCAGTTAAGAAGTAGTCATAATTTATACAGCAAATATCTTATGATCTATTACCAAACCTTCTCCTTCTACTCTAGAAATACTCTAGTGTTTATACAAGTTTTCTTCGTTTAACGGTATGCTTTATCGTGCTGTACACACCCTATATTCAGGCCGTTTATCCTGTCTTATTTTGTCAGTCATCAACTTTATTTATTCTTTGCAATTTACTTCAATTCATGTTTCAAGTCCTTCAAAGCTTCGACAAGCTGCTCGAACAACAACAGTTGATTTCCACTCAAGCCATCCAGAATGGTATCATCTTCTCTGCTCTTGGCCTGCACCAATAAATTGCTCAGTTCAAAAGAAAACAAAGGATATTGCAAGATAGGGCGACCACGAATCAAAAGATATCTCGAAAGGTGCAAGGCCAGCTCCTTGAAGCTCTTTTGGACCCGATCAAGCGTTGGACCCAACGGATGGCGCTTGTCAATATTGGATATGTCACTAAAAAAGCGGTTTACATGGTGCAGAGGACTTTGGCTCAGTTTCTCCCCGACCTCATAGCTGCCCTGGACTACAGCCAAAATAATTCGGCGGCAATCTTCTTTGCTCTTGTTGAGATAGGCGGCGTCAAACACTGCGTAGAGATTGTCGACAATTGTGCTTTGAATTGGGCTCTAGAAAGCATGTAAGCACAGACCGAGTCGTCAACAACACCCACCTTGCGGATGATGTTAAGAAGAGCAATTTCGGAATCGATCTTCAGCAACTCCAGAAGAGAAGCCTTGGATACCAATGTGTCTCTGACCTTGCTCAAAGCACCAACCACAGGAGCAAGGCCCGCGCCAAGTGGATCATTATCGGGAACGGCGAGAAGAGAATGGATGACTTGCGGCACCAGAGGCGCAACTTCGTCATAGAGGTTGTACTTATTGGCGAGACGAATCGCCTAGAAATGAATGATATTAGATACCGTATAAGAGTCATAATGAATCAGGAGAATTGTACTGCAATTTAGGCAGAGCCTCGACAATATCTTGACAGCATTTTGGACCTACAGTGAAGGCCCTGATCCAGTGCCAAAAAAACCTTTCATTTTGCATCCGGAGAGTACCGAAAATGTGGCAAAATGCTTCCTCCTCCAAGCGAAAAAACTTAGATTCCAAAAAGCGGGCCCGCTATTTTTGTAAGAGAACGGGCGCGCCCTTCAAAACAAAGTTTTTTAACTTGAATAGGGAGGTATTTTGCGACATTTTTTGATGCTTCCTGGATGCCAAATGGTACGTTTTGTGCCACTGGATCAGGTCCCGCACTGTAGTTGAAAAAGCTGGACGTAAAATATAGCAAGTTCATAACCATACCAACCGTATTTTACTCTGCTATAAGATGCCCTAGAATCCGATTGCAGCCTAAAAATTTTTCTGGGTTCCCTGGGGTATATTTGTATAGATACCGGATATAAAAAGCTGTACAAGACAACTGTAACTAGGGGCTCACTTACATCATACTTGATCAAACTGATCAGTTCAGCAATTTCTCCGGGCTTTTTCTGAATTCCAGCAGCATTCAAGATCCCTTTCAACTTCTCACTCAACTTCTTATCTTCGTTTTGCGCATTGCAAACCACAGCCAAAGCGAAGATCACCAGTAGACGTTTCATCTCCAAAACACCTTGTGATAATGTCAAATAACGAACAGTGACACCCTTTATGTTGTTATACCCAATGGATCGCATTTCCTCTGCATAAGAAATGTAATGTGCATCGATTAATGTAAATGAAATTGGGCACGGAGGTTTTGATTGCACCGAGTTTAATATTCCACGCTTTATTGGCTGAATTTATTGCAAGGCAAATTTTTGTCTTTAAAATTGTAAAAAAAACAAAACTGAGGTTTTTGGAAAGAAAGGCGTTTATTTTTAGAGCTTTGCCAAACGTAAAAAGAGCCGCTAAAACGTGCCACAAGAAAGCGAACAAAAATTTTTAATTTCTGGAAGGTACCCTAACGATAAGACCTAGATGTGGCCTTCTGCTTCTCTTCAAATTATGTCGAACAGCTCTGGAGAGGCCACAAATCAACTGCTGAAAAAGTTCGGTTACAGCTCAAAGCCATCACTTTGCAAGCCAACACTTAAACTTACAAGGGAAGTATAAGTTACCGTAAGAATTCAACGCTTTCCCAATTTCAGGCCATAAAAAATTCACTTATTAAAATTTATCGATTCACAGGGGAAGTACTCCAAGTGCGACGCTCAGATTTTCTTTATATGTTGCGCACATGTCAGGCAGGAACTAAATATCAATTCCTGAAAGTTTTAGCTCGCGCTTTGCAAGCGCCGCCGAGATATTGAACGATCTTTGCCGCCGAGAGAGTACGCTAAACGCAAAGAACGGTCAGAGAAAAACACTTTTTGGCCATAACTTTGCCAATTTCAAATAAAAAATTATTATTTTTTCTGGAAGCATTACTTTCAGCAGCAGAAATAGGCACAAAATTTTTCGTGCTGAAATTCAACAAAAATTGTCGAATTTTCGCCCACTTTCGATCTAAAAATCTAGGTTCTTTCTGCAGAGCGCGAGCTATGATTCTCGCATATATTTCGGAAAAAAATTTTCTAAATTTGTGCCAAGTTTCATCAAAATTTGAGCGTCGCACTTCGGGTACTTTCCTTGTTAGGAAAGTCGGCCAAAAAATTTTTTTTCGGTTATTTAGTTCTACGCAAGCAAATACCAAGATTTCCTCAATTTTTTTTATTTACAACTGATATATATAAACATTTATAACGCGATAACCGACAATCTATTGAACTTTTTCCTTTGCCTCGGCTCCCGGTTGACTCATTTGACCGGCATTTCCGACTCTGGGGAGAGCAATTGGAGTGGGTTTGCAAATGAAACGGTTTTGTTTCAGCAATTCGATAGCAATCAAATTCATATCGGTGTATTCTGAAAAGGTGGTGTACGATTAAGTAAGCCAAAGATAAAAGAGTTTTTTGATTTTGCAAAATTTGGGTCAAGTCTTTCCTTCAGATATAAGCTATGGGTCAACTGTTCCCCTTGCTATTTCGGACTTAAAAAGTAAAGTAAAATACGTTTTGCATAAATTGATGCACTTTTGACTCAGTCAGCTGCTTTCTATTTTTTGGGTCAAGTCTTTCCTTCAAATATATGCTATGGGTCAACTGTTCCCCTTCACAATCTCAGACTTAAAAAGTAAAAAATGCGTTTTGCATAAATTGATGGACTTTTTACTCAGCCAGCTTCTTTCTATTTTCCGGGTCAAGTCTTTCTCTCGAACAAAAATTAATGGGTCATCTGTTTCTCTGACGTTTTCCAAAAAAAGTTGATGTAAAACCTGACAAGTTAACATTCACAATGCCAAAATAAACAAGAATTTTCAACAAATCTCAGGCAAAAACTCCACCTACTGTCCAGAAGCGGCTCTTTTCCCTCCTGAAGCTCGTAATAGATCCTCCTGAGGGCCCAGTGGTAATCGGTGACGTATTCCGTAGCCGGAAACATTGGAAGTTCAATAAATTTGGTCCCCAGCACCAAATAAATTGCACCTCCAATCATGCAGCCGGCCACGTAGGTCCAAAAGTTTATCATGTGAATTTCCTCAGGACAAACGGTGGTTATTTCGGGCGTGGGGACCGAGAACTCGGAGGACTCGGTGATATAGGCCATTTTCGACGACGGCTGAGATTTTGAGGGCCAAGAATGGAATGAGCAAAATTTGAAAAATGTAGAAAAAATTGGAAAAATTTATTTTTTGAAATGATTTTTTTTTTGTTTTTTTTTATTTCCGTCAAAAATCATTTTTTTTTAAATTTTTCACCAATTACATTTTCTCCACTGAACGGTGGTATTCATCGACATTTGAAGTCGTCTCTGGCCTTAGAAATGGCTTGCTCCTCATATCCACCTCTTGAGGCAAGTGATGTCATCAATTTATTTTTTTTTGTTGCCAAATGTCTAGATGTAAAAATCGTGGAACTTCCATTTTTAAGGTAAAACTTCTTTTTCTGGTCCGGAGCCAGTTTCTTATCGAAAATTGTCAAGCACGGCTCGCAATAAAAGTCTAGAAAGAATTGTAGGAAAAAGTTCCTTATTTTGGCCACAACAAAGGTATAGCAGTAGCTCTATAGTTTTAAGGGTACCTACGAAGGCTGTGACGACTCATTTAGTTCCATACTGAGGCAATAAGTTTAGTTCCGGACATGTTTCATCGTATAAAGTGAAAAATCACAGGCTGCAGCCGTTTTTGAAGGGTAAGGTGGTACGTAAAAAAGAAGGTACCTCTCTAACTAAATCCACTGTCCGGGCATTGACCACGATGAATTGAGCGTGCACGCTAAATTTGGGCTAATTCCGACCAGTTTCCGCAAAGTTGTAAGTTGTGGCCAAAATAAGGAACTTTTACCCGATTTTTCTCCAGCTGCGCCCTTGCTTTAGCCTGAATTTTGTAATCACAATTTTTAAACTTTTTATGGATAAACTAATATAATAATTTTTTACTCTCAGATGATCATCCTACTCGTCTTTTTTCTGCTGACATGGGGAATTGCGATGGTCGTCTACTCTCAATACTATTTCTGGAGCAGAGGCTTGAGTCAAAAGGCGGTCAGGGAGCGAATCAAGGAGTGCTTGAAGTGGGAGATTTGATTGTTAGAATTTGCAGTTGTCCTGAATAAATATTTTGTTATAATATTTTTTTGAACTTCGAATTTTGTTGTCGAGAGTATTTAATCGATTTTTTAATTATAAGATTTTTCACAGACATCTTCTCAAAGGCTTAGCTCTTTTTTTTGGCCAAAGTAAAGGGAGATTTTGGCATTTTTTGGTGAATAAAATTTTACAAAGTATTATAGTTTCTATCTGGATGGGCTTTGTGAAGTTTCTTTTTAAACCCAATTTTAGCAAAGCTGGCTTTCCTTGTTTTACGTTAGCTCTCACAATTTTAAGCTTGTTAAATTTTTCAAAAATTGGCATGCGAAGCAGAAGCACATGCCAAAATGAATCTTTTTGTACTATACACAACGCACGTCCACTACAACAAACTTGGCTTGTTGTAGCGGAGTATGACCACATTTTTACAGCGTAATCGCAAGTATTTGTTGCCTTTTTCCCCACAACCACTCTTCAATCAAACCTTTGTTTACTTCTCTTAAATTTAATAATATAATACACTTGTTGTAAACTTGTTGTTGAGCCATTAAATGGACGACTTTTTGATCTCGGCGGTTCTGATTGCGTTTATCATATCAGCAAACTTTTTCTGGCTCTTGAAGAACTGATTCCGCGGTCGGCCTGAAAATAAACATCACTTGTTGTAGTCACAAAATTCAAGCTTCAAACAGAGAAAACTGAAAGACTGGACTCACTTCCATCGACATCGTTGATGCCAAATTCATCGGCGATTTCATCGGTCAGAATGATTTTACCCGTATATTTGAAGGAATCAGGGCTTGAGGCAATTTTACTGAGACATCGACCGGCAAAATAAATACTCTCACCATCCTCGAAAAGCGCTGGATCGGTCTGAAATTTGATGAATTTAGAGATTTGAGCGGTAAAAACTTTTATTCTTAATGTAGATAAGGTGGTAGAAAAGGGCATACCTTTCCTCTTCCCGCCAAAATTGTTTGCTGAATAATCTCGGTTTTCACAGCACCTGGCCACAGAGAGATTGAGGTAATTCCGTAGTCTTGAAGGTCAAAGGCCATGTCAGCGGCAAGACGGTCGCACTGAAAAGGGATATTGTTGAATTTTGATAAATTTTTTTTACAAACATTAATGGACATAATGCCTTTTTTTGGACCAAACCTAGCTATTCTTGTTTCAAAGATTTGGATTTTCATATTTTGCAGGCACAATGGTATGTCATATGATCCGTATTAAAAGTCTAGATCTAAAAAGTTCTGATATTTAGACCGGGAATCAAAGAAAATTTGTGTTATGTGTTATATTGTCCAATAAAAAATGACCCTCTTTGAAAGGGGCAAAGTTTAAAGCCTCTAAAAAAGGCAAGCGATGGTGGAATTTCGAAATATGACATCGTTTTGTAGCTGAGATCTCAGGCTTTCGTTTGAGATATCTCTTACAATATTTGGACCAAACCACAGTAATTTAGCCCTAACCTAAAATTATCGAAAAAAGGTCGGTTCGAGCTGTCATCGCGTATGGGCAAAGAGGGTCATTATTTGTTGAGCTGCCTAATATTATAGAATCAGGAAAGCTGGCCGAAAATACCGCCTTAGCAGCTACAGATGAATGGCTGGGAGATCCTTATAGACCTCGAACTTTCGAGCCCAAAAAGACACAAATTTTCGTTTAAAAAATCCGTAAGTTTTGCCAAGCACAAGCCAAAAACTTCAGATATCTCTGAGAACACCGCACGCTAAATTCAACGCCGTCTTTTGCTTTGTAATCCCTTGTACCTACCGCTGACTTGCCCACTCCATACGGGATGTTGAATAAATGTTTGATTCCTCCGGGCGAGCTGACCGTGCAAATCAACCCACTCTTTCTCTTCACCATCAATCTCGCCGCATATACCGAGCAAATGTAATGGTTTCTCAGCCCCACATTGTTCACCACATCCCACGCGTATTCCGGTTCTTCCGAATATTCGAAAAACTTTTTGTCCACATTCTTCCCGATGTATTGAACTGCCGAATACGCATTGTTGACAAGAATATCCAGCCTTCCTGACTGTTCTTTTTCAATTTTTTGGAACAATTTCTTCACATCATCAGCTTTACTGTGATCACAATACGCGACGATCCCGTGGCCGCCTTTGGCCGTGATTTCTTGCGCGACCTCGGCTAGAGTGGTTGTGGAGGGAAAGTTGAGTGCGTTGTCGGGGGAGCGCCCAGTCACGTAGACGGTAGCGCCAGCAGCACCAAGCTCAACGGCTATTCCTTTGCCGATTCCTCGAGAGGCACCTGTTACGACGGCGATTTTTCCAGCTAATGACATTCTATAAAACGATGGATTTAAAGGGTAAAATACAACAGAGTGAAAAAAAAACGGAAAGTGAGAGCTGCTTCGAGTAGTTGGAGAGGGAAAATTTTTGTTTTTTTTTGTTAAGCTTTGGATCGGGTTTAATCCGTTGAAAACGAGATCATTTTTAAAAGACAGGGATTGGAAGGTATAATTGTCTGCGATTTTTGATCAGTCTAGATGGTATACTGTTCATAAAAATTTATAAAAATCACCAAAAAGATCTTCGCAAATGAGACTATGGAAAATAAGGATAGCCTACAAAGGGCAAAAGATTTTTTGGGCCATATCCTTGCAAATTTTTTGCAAGTCTTCAAACTTGCATACAATTGAATTATGCCTACTTCTGCTTATTTGAATTCTCAGTAGCTTAGCAGCACACTCTAAAAGCCTAACAAGGGAAGTACCCCAACTTTTTTTCGACCGGAAATTATGCTAGATCACAGAGAGGGGAGAGAAAAGCAAATAAATTTTTTTTTCAGTTTGTGACTATTTTTAACAAGGGAAGTACCAAGTGCGACGCTCAGATTTTCTTTAAATTTTGCACACATGTCGGTCATGCACTAAGTATCAATTCCTGAAAGTCTTAGCTCGCCTCTTGCAAGCGCCGCCGGGAGAGCACACTAAACGTGGAGTGGTCAGAAAGAAAAACACTTTTTGGCCATAACTTTGCTATTTTCGTGCGAAAAAAAATAATTTTTTGTGGAAACGTTACACTGTATGGTAGAATTAGGCATGAAACTTTTTGTGCCGAAATTCGGAAAAATGTCTTAAATTTTGGCCGACTTTTGAAGTAAAAATCTCGGTTGTTTCTGCAAAGCGCGAGCTAGGATTCGAGTATATGTCGTAGAAAAAAATATTCTAAATTTGTGCCAAGTTTCATCAAAATCTGAGCGTCGCACTTGGGATGCTTCCCTTGTAAGCTGATTACAAATAAACTCCCTAAGTTTGGATGTTAAAAAAGACAAAGTTAGAAGAGTCAACTTTTACCCAAACTCCCCCTCCTTCCAAAAGAGTTTCTCTTAAAAAAGCAACAACTATAAATGTTTCACTTCTTCCCATCTCCATCAACACTGATCTACACTCCATCATTAAACATGGTAATTACCTTTGCACTCCGATTTCTCTGTTCGTCGAAAAAATGCCGGGACTAGAAGACTTGTGCCTTGAACAGAAAACAAAAAGGGAAACCGCATGCTAACGGGACGATCGGTGGCTTTTTCAACTCTTATTTTTGGGGAGAAAAAGATGAACTGATCGGAAATCGGACGAGACAAAAATTGTATCATGATGCCGGCGGGCGAAAGTACGCATTTGGAATTTGCCGGTAAACAGAGAGGGCTGAAAAACAGGGGATGAAAATGAAACTGAAAGGAACTGGAACCGGAAGGTATGGTGAGCAAAATGTGTTGATCACGGTACATACATTGTGTCATTTTACATTCTTAAAAAGTTTACAACACGTTTAGGTATTTTGGGGGTATTTAATACATAGTATTTAGATATGTGGTACAAATCGGTGAGTTAAAAACAAAATATTCATTTTGGGTAGGGTTTTTTCGTACTTCTAGTGTAACTCCTTCAAGATAGAGTTTGCGCACTGAGGCACACAGTAGAAAGAACTCAATCTTCAAATCTGCTTACAGTATCCAGAAGATTTCTCATGAATTCAGCGGCTCTGAGCGCAATCTTCTTTCAAAGGACAAGTACTGGAGAGAAAATGAACAAATTTATTTATGTAATAACAACATCATACCTGACACAATTATTTTATGAATCTTCTAGAACGCTTGTCCAAAGTGCTGGCTTGTGAACACCACTCTGATTTTAACGCTCTAAACTGCTTGGAATCCGAAAAATTCAGCAAAAGTTATGTTGGTGAAGTTATGTTTGGCCAAAATCTGCAAGTTCTCGGTTTCTGAATACAGTGGACCTTCAGTGGCAAGAAACGGGCCATTTTGCATCCGGGAAGTATCAAACAATGTGGCAAAATACCTCCCTCTCCAAGTGAAAAAACTCCAATTTCAAAAACGCACCCGCTATTTTTGTGAGAGAAGCCCTCCGAGACGGAGTTTTTTAGTTGGAAAGGGAGGCATTTTGCCACATTTTCGAAACTTCCCGGATTAGTGTGAGGGAAGCCCTTCAAAACAAAGCTTTTTAGTTGGAAAGGAAGGCATTTTGCTACATTTTTTAATACTTTCTGGATGCAAAATGGTACGTTTTTTTCACTGGATCAGGTCTGCCACTGTACGTATGTATTATGATTTGCAGTTCCTTAGCCGTAGCTGTCGGACGATCAACTAAATATTTATATAGCAAACGCCTGTCTCTGGCATTACTGGAGGTCCGTCTTGCTTTCAGTACAATCGAAATTATAAAATGGTGTAAGCTTTTCTTCTAGCTCCAAAATTTTCACTAACAACTTTGTTTTTTATAATAAAAGTGACCCCGACAGCGACAAAGTTGCTTACCAAGGAAGTCCTCATTTCATTCACTTCTCCCGCTCTTCTTTGAATTGCACCAATAAACGTTCTAGTGTATCCGTGATCGTCACCATACTACACAAAATGTGCAGTGTTTTGTGCGGTTGCTGCAGCTGCAAGGTTTTGTGTTTTGAAGTTGCCAAACGTGTCCAAAGTCCACGAGAAGAATAAGGTGACTAGATGTACTATTGCATAAAACTGGACTCTATAAAGAGGCCACTTTCTTCAACATGCCTCAAAGTAAGAAAAAATGATTTATAACGCACGGATCGGATCGCTTATAGTGGACGAGTGGTTATTGTGGGATGCCGAAGACCAATTATCATGCCTGGCGAAGCAGGGTTTTCATTTATTTTAGAGAATTTATGATATATTTTTCTTATAAGAACTGTCATCAGTAAGCCACAGAAAAGGCCACTGCTGATTTTTATCACGTATTTTACATAAATCTACAGTTTGAAAGAGATTTTTAATGTAAAAATTGCCTGAGCTTGTAAGGATTTGTTTGTTTTTTTGAAGCTACTGGATGTATGTTTACAGACCTACATCCACAAAGTTAATTTTTTAGCATCTTGATTGCTTTCAAGGCCGTTTTTTGATAGCTAATTTTGCCTGCGTTTTATCACGTTCTTGATTTCAGCTTCCATAGCAAATGATGTGTGTTTCCACTGAATTTTTTTGATACAGGAACCACTGCACTTTACCTTCACTTGAATTTTATTCACCGTTTCATTTCCCCTACAATCCATTCACTGTGCTCGTCGTAGTATCCGTTCGTTGACCTCGTGGCATGGCTCGTGCTTGTATTTTGTGTTCCGTTGTAAACCTCGCCAATTAAACTTCATATCGCCGGCAATCAATTTGGGTTTGATTCCGCTTCGTGGCGACGTCCTTATTTAAACGTTTTCCTTTCTTGATTGACTTACTCCTTTGACGCCAAACTCACCGCCGCAGAGACATATGCGCATACGAAGGTGGGGTGGTAGCGTTTCGGACATGTGTAGTTTTCGTATTCTTGCAGGGATCACGCTGCTTTCAAAGCACGCATGATTATGTCAAAGACGATAAAAATTTGAAGGATGGGCGTGGGGTGGGGGAAATATTAAGGGGCGTTTAGAGTGGCGTCTTATTAGTTGCGGGTTTTGCGATCACGGTTTTAAGATGGCTCTATCATTACCTTGGGTTCTCTTAAAGATTTTTAGTTTAATAGTTTCAAGCCTGCTGTTTTAGAGACAACTCTCAGCGACATGTATTTATTTATAGACAGACTGAGTTAAAACACTTTACCCTTAACAACAAGTTGATGTTTTAGAAAAACACTGCACTTTATCTTTAGATCATAAAATAAAAATTACTCTTCAGATTAGCACGCCTAGCCTTTCCCATTTCCTTCGACGGGAAAAGTCATTTCATGACAACCGCCTTTGTTGTTATCTAGAAAGTTTTTTGAAGGCCGTCATTAGGTCCTGGTCGTAAGAGTATAATAAACTTGGTTGATATGTAATTATTAACAACATTTTTCTTTCTTCTTTGCTTTCTAAGGGTAAATGTATGCTAGACAAAGTATTTCTTTAAATTTTACTTGCACTTTCAAAGAATCTGATTCGATTGCAAAGCCGAGAAATTCATGTTTTGTGTAGGAGAGAATACGTAAATAAGTATAATAGATCTGGTCTGAAAAAACAGAGCGTTTTGGAGGCAGATTTCCCTATTTGGTGAAAATTATTCTGGCAATTAGTATATACATGTAATTTCACAATCATTTTACAGTGACCGGCCCGATCCAGTGGCCAAAAACGTACCGGTTTGCATCCGAGAAGCATCAAAAATGTGGCAAAATGCTTCCCTCTCCAAGAGAAAAAACTTTGTTCTGAAGGAAGCGCCTTTTTCCTCACAAAAAGAGTGGGCGCGCTTTTGAAATCGGAATTTTTTTGGCTTGCAAAGGGAAGCATTTTGCCACATTTTTGATACTTCCCGGATGCAAAATGGTACGTTTTTTGCCACTGCATCAGGTCCCCCACTGTAGTTCAAATCAAAAATATAGCACCCCAGCATTTCGGGTTAAACTCGATTTGAAAGCTATTAGTTTTCCAATGCTGTAAGCCTCAGACTATTTGCATTTTCCCTGTTTGATCTTTATCATTCTGTTTCCACCTCTTCATATCTATTTTGTCATCGTCCTAATTCTACGGCTTTGCCACCTTCTATCCTCTTACGCCCTGAATTTCTGATCAAAAACATTCTTCCTGTTGTTTTTCCTAAAATCTCTTACACTTTATGTCTCCCATCTGCAAGACAACCTGTAAAAAAGCGGGAAATGAATTCGATTGTTGACCACTCCACTTGTATGTAATTGATCTTTACCTTTTATCGAGAAAATGAAACCACCCCCTATGGTAAGACAAAGCCTTATCACGCCACAATTATTGAAGCCGTTCGCGGCCGGACACTTGTTTCTTTTGTCTTATCGACTATAAAGCAACTCCTATCATCGATACGCTTTGCAGTTTGAGGTTTGTTACTCTTTTGCTCATGGCTTCAGATTTATATATATACATATATATATATATATATATATATATATATATATATATTATAGTAATAAATTTTCTTTGCGTTTTCTTGATCTTGTTGGCGTCTTGTAATTAGTAAATTTTGTCACATTTTTTACTTTACATTTGGCATATATACCTTTTCTAAATTTGCAGATCAGCAGCTCAAAATGCCCTCGAATTCGCGGCTTGGCAACTTCGAAGTGCCGGACTTGTCCTTCAACGAGTACTTTATTGGCCACTTACTGGAGAAGGTGAAACAATACCCCAACCGAAAAGCTTACATCTCGGCCGAGAACCCGAGTGATTTTGTAACTTTTGAGCAACTCTACAACAACATCAAGATCATCGAGACTTACTTGTTTTCGATTGGCTTCAAGAAAGGAGATGTTGTCATGATAGCGTCACAAAACTGTTGGCAATACATTGCGATTTTTGGAGCTGTTGTATCGCGAGGAGGGGCGTTGAGTGGGGCCAACTCGGATTTCACTGCCTGTAAGTTATTTTGCCAAATTTATTGGGGATATCAATGGTTTTGAGATGAAAATCTTGAGATTCCAAAGGCCAAGGGCTTGAATATAGCTGGGGTTTTCCAAAGATGCCCTGTTTATTGTCGAAATTTTTATTCTCCAATTTTCAGACGAGCACAATCGCCAGATCAAGGACTGCGGAGCCAAACTCGTCTTCTGCTCCAGCGACACTTTATCCAAGATCCTCGAAGCCACCAAGGGCCTCAACGTCAAGGTGGCTTTGATTGACGACAACCCGAAAGTCAAGTTGCCCGCTGGAGTCGTCCGGTTCTCCGACATTATAAAGACCAAGCCAAAGAAGTTGCCCGTGCCAAAGATCGACAAAGAAAAAGACCTCGTTCTTATCCCATACAGCTCTGGAACCACCGGAGATCCGAAGGGAGTCATGATCAGCCACAAAAACATTGTCTCCATGCTCGAGGCCATTGACAGGTAAGGGAGGAGTCGTTGCAAGTCGTTGCAAACCTAGCTCAAGTTTTTGATGACTATATGTAGCTTCTCTAAAAGAGTTTTTAAAATCCTCGATAGTTCCTGAAAAACAAGTGCCTGAAAATCTTCTAAATACCAACAGCAAGCTAGCTGGAATTTCTTAACAGTCTTGAGAGATCAAAAAAAATTTCAGTGAGGGACCTGATCCAGTAGCAAAAAACGTTCCATTTTGCATCCGGGAAACATCGAAAAATGTAGCAAAATACCTCCTTCTCCAAGTGAAAAAACTCCGATTTCAAAAACGCGCCCACCCTTTTTGTGAGGGCTTTTCAAAACAGAGCTTTTTTGGTTGGAGAGGGAGGCATTTTACCATGTCTTTTGATACTTCCCGGATGCAAAATGGTACGTTTTTTGTCACTGGAGCAGGTCCATCACTGTACATATCACTGTGTCATTCTTCCGTTTTCAGATACTACGACAGAAACCTGATGGGCTCCCTCGGCATCGAGATGGAAAAGGAAACCATCTGCCTGATCATGCCGATGTTCCACGTCTACGGTTGTTGTGTTTGTGCGAACGCGGTGATTCGCGGAACCACTACGGTGTTGATGAAAAAGTTCGACTTTGAGTTGCTGTGCAAGACAATCCAAGAGCATAAGGTGAGAATTTCTGGAGCAAAGTTCACGCAAAAAATGCGTTCAAAAATTTAATTGGCTAACGAGAACAACCTTGATTCTTTGATGTAAATAGGGATGTTGGCGGAAAGAGTGGGATGATAAGAAATCAGGTGGTCATTAAGAATGGCTCAGTTCATTGCGCGGGGAATTTAGTGTGTAATTTTGGCGATTGTCTACATAGTTTGGAGATGACTGCTTTGATGGAAATGTTGCGAAACAAAAGGCAGAGGTGTATCAACAGAATTTTCCTAAAAACAAAATCGAAAAAAAAATTTTTTGCATTGTATTAAGTCGTCCAGAAAGTTCGTTCGTCTTTTCATTGCTGTTTTACAAGGATTATTTGTTCTTTGGCAAATGGAATAAATTTATTTGATACAGCTTTTTCCCCTCTGCAAGACTGGCTGTATCAAATAAATATATACCCTTTGCCAAACACCATACAATCCTCGTAAAACAAAGCGATGAAAAAACGAACGAACTTTCTGGACGACCTAATACAACAAACTGAAAGTCACAAAATTTACCTCACAAAATTTTTCAGGTTAAAGTCCAATTCCTTGTCCCAATGATTGTCCTCCTCCTCGTCCATCATCCCGCCGTCAGCAAGTACGACCTCAGCACTCTCAGAGTCATCCAGTCCGGCGCTGCTCCGCTGGGCGCCGACATCTGTGAACTGGCCGCGAAAAAGTATCCTCATCTGCAAGTCCTCGGACAAGGCTACGGAATGACTGAAGCCACTGTTGGCACTCATTTCCTGGCCAACAGTAAGACCAATTTTGCGCAGACAGGCTTGTTGGCACCAAACATGCAAATGAAGATCATTGATCCGGAAACCGGAGCCGAAGTGCCTCCGGGCAAGGAGGGAGAGGTCTGTGTTCGAGGCCCTAATGTGATGGTGGGATATCTGCATAAGCCGGAGGCTACCAACAACACGATCATTGAGGGCTGGCTTCACACCGGTAAGGAATTGTTTTCAGACTTCTTCCAACTAACGGGGGAAGTACCCCAAGTGCGACGCCCAGATTTTGATGAAAGTTGGCACAAATTTAGAATAATTTTTTCTAAATTAAATGCGAGAATCCTAGCTCGCGCTTTGCAGAAAAAACCGAGATTTTTCGATCGAAAGTTGGCGAAAATTTGACACTTTAGCGCAGATCTTTGATTTCCCTCAAATTTTCTTGTACTTCCCCTATGAGTCGTTAATCCTCCTTTTTAACCGACTCTTATTTTAGGAGACATTGGCTACGAAGACAAGGACGGCCTCCTCTACATTGTGGATCGTCTGAAGGAACTGATCAAAGTCAACGGCTTCCAAGTCCCTCCAGCTCAACTTGAAGGTCTCTTGACCTCTCATCCCGCCATTGCCGACGCTGCTGTCATTGGAATTCCCGATCAACGAGCTGGCGAATTGCCAAAGGCATACGTTGTGAGGAAATCGGACTCTTTGACTGAAGAGGATGTCAAGAAATTCGTCGCTGACAAGACCGTTCACTACAAACACTTGCGAGGAGGTGTTGAATTCGTTAAGGAGATCCCCAGAAGTCCTTCGGGGAAGATCTTGCGGAAGGACTTGAGAGCGCTGGAGAAGAAGAGAGCTCAGGCCAAATTGTAGGCCCAGACGGGAAAATAATTTTAATTTTCTAATTTTTTTTTCAATACAAGTTTCTATTCTACTTTCATGATACTATTATTACTACAACTTTTTTCTCCATGATTTTGTTGTTTTGCCATAGTGTTCAGACCAACTTCACAATAAACGACCAAGGTTTGTTCACACCGTATTTTACCAATCATCTTCTGTTCGTGCAAGCGTAATTATTTAACACAATTTTCACTTTCACAAAGTCCCTGGACATTTGTTGCGGTCCGCACCGTGCACAAAAATCCCCGATTTTTTGCACCGTGCACTCGACTTTTTTCGGGTTTGCACTGTGCATTTGAAATATCGCCGCGATGCAAGCTTTTCTCGACTGCGCCGCTGCGATTTTGCTCAAATATGTGCACAGTGCGAATGGCGTTTTTGAGGTTTGCACTGTGCATTTGAAATATCGCCGCGATGCAAGCTTCTCTCAACTGCGCCGCTGCGATTTGGCTCAAAAATGTGCACAGTGCAATCAGCTTTTTGAGGTTTGCACGGTGCGCAAAAGCAAAAATCCACAGTGCGTTGGAAAAAAGGCACTGTGCAAAAAGGCAGTTATCCATTTAATCGCGAAAATAAAAAATCATAAGGAAACCGTTGAAAAATGTCGAAAAAGGAAAAAATACATAAGAATAGAACATCTTACACAAATGATTTGCCTTTGTTCATCATGAGAAAGATTTGTTTCATGTGGATTTCCACGCAATCTTGGAAAATTCCAATGTTCCGAGGGTGGACGGTGGCCTTCAGTTGATTCAGAGATTCCGCCATCACATTCAGCTCGTAATTTGAGTGCTGGTTTCGGTTTTGGCCGAGTTGTCGGATCTGAAAAGGTCGAAATTTTATTCATGACACTACCCTTGATAGGTGACTTAAACTGGGTAGAATTCGATTAAAAAACTAAAGGAATGACGCCAATTTGAATTCGCATACAAACTACAAGACAATATCTTTACAGAAACGATAAATCTATATGGCTAAAACCTTGTATGGAACCATTATATCAAAATTTATATTATCCATGATGACTAATATAATTTGGTTCAAAAATCAAACATAAATCTGCCAAACGCATTTCTACTTTTTCACAGCAAAAGAACAGAAAGCATTGATGCATTTAAACTCAAATTCATTGACTAATCTCAAAAAAATTATATTGCACATCATGAACAATATAAAAAATAACTTGATAAACAAGCTTGAGCAGCTGCTCATACCACTTACCTGCAGCAAAATCGCTGTTAATCGGCTGATTAAACCCAAAACATCCTTATTTTTCACATGCAAGCTGGCATTGCAATGCTTGACGATCTGAGCAGAATGTGCTTGCGAATGCTTTCTCAGCTGATCCGGCTTGTCCGACGGCAATGGCTCATTCAAATTCGTGACCAACAACTCGTTGTATTCTTCAATTCCATTCAAATACGAGTCCAACAACCGGTTTGCCAGCTCAAGTTCGGTCAAGATCTCGGCGTAGCGCTCTTGGAAGGTGATGGGATACTTATTAGAGACCATTTGAAGTCTTTCGGCGCGATCATTCATCAACTTCAGGTTCATTATGAGGGTTTGTTTGTGGGAAAGGACCTTGAACAGCTTCACCATGATGACCAACATCCGGAGGGGGAAATTGCCGACTTTGTCGTCTCTGGCTGAAAGAATACATTATCAAATGCCAAAACAGTTGAATTTATTACTTATTTTTATATATAAATATTATTTCGTCATATAAAAACGAAAATTTTATATTACACTACACATCAAGTACAAATCATCAAGTCAACCTATAAAAATTCAAGAAGTTCTTATTTGATACCTCACAAGTCTCATTAGAAGCCTCAAAATTATAAACAACCCCTCATAACAAGTTTTAAAAATCAAAAAATCCCAAAAAATTCAAAAAAAAATTTTAGTCTAAAACCTACGTCCAACGGCCGGCCTTGCTTGGAAAGAGAATGTAGGAGTCTGATTTGGTCCTCCGACCATCGAAACTACCCGGTGTTGCCTTGGATCAACAACAAAAGTGGGTTTTGTCAAGGGGTTATGGAGGTACGAATAGTTCTTGCTATTGTTGGCATTGTTCATCTCCAGGAAGTAGGAGATATTGAGAAGCTCCGGAGGGGTTTCTGGCATGACTTCTGTGTCCTAAAAACCAAATAAAATTTATAAAATGGGCTTACCTGTACAACAGATGGGGGAATCATTTCCTCCTTCTCAAAAACCACTCTGTAACCCTCATTCAATATCGCATCAATAGTTCCAGCATAGATCCCCTCTTTTGGATGACGAATCCGAGCAAAAACCTTACATCCAACCACATATTGTCTTGGCAATCGCTTCGGGAGGTCATTGTCCGGAGGCAACCTACAACACTGACCACTGTAAAGCTGTCGAATCTTCTTTCTCTTATAGTTCAGGGCTCTGCGCTCCTCATCGAGGAAGCTTTGCGAAAATCGACGGGGTTTTCCGATCAATCGACGAATTTCACGCCATTCGCTGAGTCGAAGTTTGAAGGTTTTGAGGTTGGGGAAGGTGTCTTGAATGAGCTGAACGAACTCATTCTCGTCGAGAAAGATCTGACGGTCCACGGCGGAGTAGAAGAACTCGGAAATCACCCATCTGAAAAAAGTAAGATGACATTTTTGGTGAAGGATTACATTATACATGGTGAAGGACAAAGATGCGGTCTAAATAAACGAAAAAGAGCATCAATGTGTGTTATTAGACCTTATTTGCCTTAGGAAGAATGCCAAGTGTACTATTTTCCAACCAAAATAGAAAATTTATATTGTACTAGGAGCCAATTATGCAAAGATACCCTAAATTTGAAACAAAAACAACAAAAATAAACTTACAATCTGGACCTTGGGTAGTGAAGAACGTTCTTGAGTCTTTTCAAATTACTCTTCAGGAACTTGGTGAGCTCATTGTATGGATAAGTCGCTGCCAACGTTCCGATGGACATGGGATACTCTCGAGGTTGTGGATAGTCGGCATAATCATCGGGATCATAAGCGACCACCTCTTCTTCAACCACTTCCTCATTCATTTGATCAACCGGGATTGCACTCATGTAGACTCGAGTTGTTGTGGTATTTTGTGGGCGCTGATAGGAGATCGTGGCTGGCATTCGGATTGGTCGGCTAGAATTATTACTTATAGACATTGTATAGGCAACTATACCTAAAAACCAAGGAAAATAAAAATAGAAACTCACGACTGTGAAGACTTTGACGGAGTTGGATCATAATGTTGAAGACGGCTAGACGGCTTCGGCGTCTCCCGGAGCCGATAGCGAGCAGGAGCCTGATTCGAGGCTCTCCCTGACATTACACGACCTAAAGCAATATTTTGTTACCCATAATCTTTGGAAATCAAGCCTTCGCTCACGTGTACGTAACAAAAAAAAAGAAAAACAGAAGAGACCATTTATAATATAACTGAAAAGCCTCACAAACCGTACAAAACAAATAAAAAACATATATCACACGCATCAGCAAAACGCGCGGATCTACTATAGAAATCCACAAAAAAAAATCGACGATTTTATTTTCAAATTTTTTATTCTCCATAAGATTTGAACACACAAAAAACCGCGGCGAGAAAAAACGCCAGACAAATCCTCGTCGCATCGCCTCCCGAGACGAAAACAAATGCCTGCCAAACAATGGAATTGCTTTGGCATTCTGTTCCGCAAAAGAGAAATGAGACAGCGCACTTTTTGACGAAGAAGGAGAGAAACGAGTGGGTCGTGAAAAGAGTGTGTCTTTCTCGCTTCTCGGCGAAAAAGGAACCCGTAACAAAGCAGACAAACGGTTTATCGGGGCCTCAGATTGGGAACCGTTCTGTGTCTCCAATGATGATAACCCTAGCTCTCCGAAGGCTTATATGTCGAGAGTTTCTGCGTTCCCTAATCTTTTGCATTGTCCGAGGAGACTAAAATACGAACGAATATTCTAATTTCGATGTTTTTTAGAGGTTTGGACTTCTATCACTTCACTTTTACCCAGTAAACTTCAAATTTTCTGTTTATTTCCATATATAAAGACTCTTTGGGCAATGAAAAAGGGGAAAATACATACCCAAGAAAAATCAAGTAATATTTCTGTAGATTACAATGCATAGATACGATCGGAGGAATATATTGGGATGGGGATGCGAAACAAAAACAATGAGAGGTTCACGGATCAGAAAGAGTAAAAGTAAGACACAAACAAACTATGAGTTTAGACATTGTGAAGGGGCAGAGGGTGCAGAAAAAGGTCGTAAAATACGACGTAAATGAGTCTAGTGAAAGTTTGGATACATTGTGGATAAAGCTGGATGGGATTAGACGGCTTACAAGTAAAATGGAAATTCTGTCTTGAAACACGGTAGAAAGTCATATTTAGCCAAATGAATCGAATAAAAACTTTACCAAAACAAAAAATGAATAAACTACATTGTACAACAACATTGTATTAGAATGGGGCATGTTAGTCTACCCACAACAAAGAAGGGTTAGAAAATTGTATTTGAGAAAACAGTGGTACAAAATCCTGACGATTTGGCAGGCTAGTTCCGTCGTTGGCGTCGGCTGAAATTCAAAAAAATATTTTTTTTTGAAACATGTCAACCCTATTTTTCAAAATTTTAAAAATCAATCCAAATCGCTCCACTTACTCATCCTGACGTTTGTTTCCATAGCCACCTCCTCGTCCGCCGTCTCCTTGTGGTTTAAATCCGGGGTTTTCCCGTCTTCCCGTACCTTGTCTGTTGTCTCGGTTGTCATATCTATCTCTACCGTATCCTCCTTGTTGTGGTGGGCCATCATGTCTCGCGGAATTATTGAAGACCCTTGGCTCGAATTGTCTTTGATCTCGGCGGTCTCTCGGTGGGCCATTATTCCGTTCGTTCCGATGTTGGCTTCTTTGCTGTTCTTGAGCCCTTTTGGCATCTCGTTCTTTGATGAACTCTCTTAATTTTAACGCCGTTTTCTGCAGTTTGAACTCCTTGTCGCCAACTAAAAACTCATTTTCGGTTAGAAAATACAATCCAAAAAAATTTTTACAACTACAGTGACGGACCTGATCCAGCGGCAAAAAAAAACGTACCATTTTGCATCCGGGAAACAACAAAAATGTGGCAAAATGCTTCCCTCTCCAAGTGAAAAAACTCCGTTTTGAAGGGCTTCCCTCACAAAAAAGAGCGCCTTTGAAATCGGAGTTTTTCATTTGGCGAGGGAAGCATTTTGCCACATTTTTGATACTTCCCGGATGCAAAATCGTACATTTTTTGCCACTGGACCAGGTCCCCACTGCAAAGAAAATTGCTTACCTTGCGGGCAGAAGTAAGAAACATGAGCGTTTTCACCGGTCGCCTTACACACTTCGCATTGTTTCTTCTGCAGTTCAGGGCACTTTGTCTTCAAATCCCGTTCCCTGAGGACATGACTTGAGTACACCGAAGCGGGTTTCTTCAGCGATCTGCACAAACTGCATTCCACAACCTGTGGGTGTTGTTGTTGTGGGGCCCTTCTCCATTGCTCATCCTGCCTTCTAGAGTAATTGGATGCCGTTGAAGTGGAAGAAATCTTCCTCTCCAGTCGTTTTCGATCGCCTTGAAAGTCCTGGAACCGCTCCTGCCGGGGGTCATGTCGATTGTCCTGGAACCGATCATTCTTTCTCGGGTCGAATGCAGCCGCATTTGGGTCGGGGACGAACTGACTCGGGCTCTGAGTTTGACGGGTTTCTTCGCGAATCTCATGCAGAGGCGTGTGCCGAGACTTCCACGAACGCTGACTCTGGTCGTATTGATAGTTCGAGTTGACAAACTCTTTCCCCGCAATGTTGTTGGCCTAAAATCAGAAAAAATGCAAAAAAACAAACCACTTACCTGTTCCTCTTCGCCTTTGCTCTTATCCTCGATACTGGTCTGCTGTAGGCCTTCACATAATCCTTCAGTATCAGCGTCCAATGTTGAACATAACTGTGCTGTTTGTTCTGTTGACAGGGGGTTGAGTTCTTGAGGGGTTCCCGGCGGTGTGTAGTCATCAACCTCTTCACTGCCCTGCTGGCTTTCAGTGTGGGGAGCGGGCCTTCCAGCCGGTTCTTCGGGCTGATTTCCTTGGCTTGGATGCGGGCTGTTGAGGCGGGACTGGGATGGTGTTGGTTTCTGGTAAGGCTGAAACATAAAAAATTCTACATACAGAGAAAAAAAACAAACAAAAATCTTCCTCAAAAAAGTCTCCAACCCACCCCTTGGAATGAACCCTGTCTCGTATTAACGGGACGTTGGAACTGATTCGGGATCACTGTATGTTGTTGAAACTGTTGTGGAGGCTGTTGGGGGAACTGTGGTTGGAAATGGGGCTGGTGGTACATTTGGCCAGGGACAGGAGGGGGTCGGAACTGCGTCTGGTGAGCTGGATAATACATGGAAGGGTCGTATTCGACGGGCGGTTGATTCTCCACATAACCCATCTGGTTCGGTGGGTACATGTGTTGAAACATTGCGGGGTCGTCTTGGATTGTTGGCGGATATCCTACATGGGGATACGGAGGCGCTGTTCCTGATGGGGGAGGCTGGTCGGGGGTAGTCTGCCCATTCACTGCGGGTTTTTGGCCATTCTGAAGCTAAAACATTATAGCTCCTCAAAATGTTTACCTAAATTCCGAAAAAAATCGTTGAAAACCCTTACTTTACTCTCGGACTGAGTTCGCGAGAAGGTTTGGTGGGAATGTCGGCGGTTGTTCTGCCGGTAGCCGCCGTTTTGGCCGGGGTGTGGCTGTTGTATCATGTAGGGGACCTGTTGGAATCGGTTTTGGGGTATCATTGTGGGAGGGGGGAAATTAGGTGCGTAAAAGGTTTGAGGTGGGTTCTAAAATTCGAAAATCAAATAATTTCGAAAATACTTACTATAGGCGGGACTGATTGCTGTGTGATCAGTTGTGGAGGGGGTACAGGCTGTCCAGTTGCCAAGATCAGATGCTGCGGAATTTCCTGACCGTACTGTGGGGCGCCAGTCGAGACTGGAGCATAATATTGGAAAGGAGCTGGGGCAAAAACTTGCTAAAAGATCAGATTATATTTTTTATAAAAGCTTGTTCTAAAATTTCAAATTACAATATGATAACGTAGAAGTTATGATTCCCTACCTGTTGAGAGTGCACAGAAGCCGCCGAAGGGGAATTACGATCACTCGAGTTTTGCGAAGGAGCATGATGAGACAATGGAGTACCAACATGTTCCGCATGCTCGTCCTGAGCGACTGGATGAATGGGGTAGACAGCACCGGGAGGCACAGCAACCATTGCTCCAGGAACTTGCGGTGGAGGACCTTGATAATCTAAAAAAATTGATAGGACTTGGCCGTGATCTATACTAAAAACAATTTTCGACAAAAAACAGCTCCCTTTTCCAAAGAAAAACAGCCATAAATCCCCCTTTTCGGCGCAAAATGGATGTGAAACGTCAAGATTTCCCAGATTTTCCTTGAACCTAAAAATCGAGAAAGAAAAAGTTTAAAAAACCTACGAGTAAAATTCGGTCCTCGAACCATGTTCGGTGGCGGATTGGGGACTTGGCCCGGATTCTGACCTTGCGACGAGACGGCGTTGTACATCACAATCGGTTGGAGGGGCACGCCGCCCGTCATGTTCATTCTGGTCCAAATCTTTGTTGGTAATTAAGAGTGCGAATGGAAAAACTCGTTCAGCCTTGATCCCTGCCCAAATCCACCTTTGAAGTTGTTGGTAATCTCGTCGTAAGGGTCGGTATTTTTAAATACCGCAGTAAGAAGCGTGAAATCACGTGTGTGCGCAGGCTTGAACTAAAAGGCGAAAATTATATTGAAAAAACTAAAAATTATTTAACACGAAAAATTATGAATATTCCTTGTTCAGCCAAGGCCAAAAAAATAGACAAGTTAGAAAAAAGTCCCACCAACTTCCTCCCGCGCGATTTTCATCGAGCGATTAATATTTTTCGATAACAACAAGGGATTATAGCGAAGCGGTCACGTTCTTGACCTAAACCGCAAAAACTCTTCGCAAAAAGTTGGCGGTAACACAAAACTTACTATAATTTAGAGAAGAAAATTTTCAACAAAACCCCAGCCTTTCCGGTTATTAAAATTTCAACTCCCAATCTGACTCACATAACAACTCAAGACGGAGGAATATTATTTATAAAAAAAGAGCATAAAAACATTAGGAAACCACGGAATGAACACTAAAAATTTCTTCATCTTGTACCTGTTATCTGGATAAGTACAAACAGCAAAAAAATATAAAATTTTGCGGAGAGGAAACTTTGAAATTCCACTTTATTCTAATTACAGACCATTCGCTACAAAAAATGCAAAATTTTTTCCGAAAAATTATTCGCATCTTGACGAATCAGGGTTTTCGTGGCGGGACGCAGACGACAGGCGGGCGGAGAGTTTTCGAAAAAAATTTGCAATTTTTGCAAGCTCGGCTCAAAGTTGAGGCAAAAGAAGATCTCGGATAGATAGGATTTGCTCATTTTAATTCACAAATGGCTGCTGTTAATCTGGTTTTTTCAAAATATAACGAGAAATTCTTTTCTTATGGATATACGAATGAAAATTCAGGTAAGGGCTTGCTTTAAGTGTTATATTTTTAGTCGAATTTTGGTTTATGATGTCCCTAGCGCCTTGCTAGCGCTATTTGTGTGTGATACTTGCACTTGACAGTCATTAGTTTCCGCTGTTTTCTTGTTTTTATATTTTTTAGGTAACAAACTGCTAAAATTGTTGCAAAATACCTTTATTTATTGCTGCCTGGTTAGTTGTACTCCCCTCGAAGCTCTCTTTGATTTATCTTAGATCTTTCTTCAGGTCCAGTCAATGTTCTTGATTATTTACTGAATTCTCAACCGATAGTTGCCGAAGAAGACGAAAAAGAAGTGCCATTGGTGGAAGTGGAGTTGGAAGGTCGTCTTGTTATCAAAGAAAAGTCCAATGGAGGAGAGGAGCTCCAACTGGTTGGTGGTGGAGGTTTTGTTCAATTGGAATTGGGCAATGTGAATGGATTTTCGTATTTCTCCGGAATGGTATGTATAATATATTTTTTTTGTTGATTCTGCCTTTAGATTGAGCTCCAAGGCGCCTTAAATGATATTTTTAGAAAGTCAGAGTCAGATGTGTCCAAACGAGTCCAGGAGCACATTCCGCACAGATCTTGTCCGTGTGCCCATTTCCATCTTTACCTTTAGCTCAATTGAACGGCGATTTTGGTAAGCTAAGTTCGATTTTCTTTTGTTATCTTGATCTTTAGATTTTCTCCGAGTCTTCATGGGATTTGGCCCTCTTCTGAATGGCGACAGCTATGAGCACTTTGATTATTTCTTGAGCAAAGCCGCCTGTTCCAGCGCGTCGGCTCTGATTTTGGTAGGAGAATATAAATTTTGATTCGTTTCCTACCAAAATCTATTTGATGATCTATTCTGAATCTCTTTTTTTTTCAGTCAGGGCCTTTCTACAACCCAGCGGAGCCAAACAAAGCCGTTGAACAGACTCGAATCACGTTTGCGAAGATCGTAGAGAAGTTCAAAGGTCAGAAGACAAAAGTTTTGATCCTTCCCAATGCCAATAATGATGTGTTGAGCACGAATACCTTCCCCACGCCAGCCCAAAAGCCAAGACTTCTTGGACTTGATGCTTTACCGGAGGTAGGACTTAATTTTTGTCTAGTGTAATATAATTTTTTGAACTTTTTGAAAAATCAGTTATTGATGAAGCCGTTTTTATCCTCATGGATTAACAATCAGGTTTTTTTCTTTTCAGAACATCCAATTTCTCCCGGATCCGGCGATTTTCACGTTGAATGGGATTTCTTTTGTCGCCACAACAACAGATCCCCTCAAACATTTGGCGAAACTGGAAAGGTATTGCGGAGAATTGGCCAGTGGAAGTGATCGGATGAGTATTTTGTGCGAACATTTGTTGCAGTGAGTTTTTTTTTTTTTTTTTTTTTGACTTTTTAGGTAATAATTTTAAAAAAATTTTTTGTAATGGATGTACGAGTTATTAAAACGGAATCTGGAGGTCATAGCGACTTTTTGTGGCAAATGATAAAGCGATTTTCGTTTCAGACAACAGTCAGCGTGCCCAGTGACTTTTGGCCCAGAATCTGATGTCATGGTGAATATCCAAGGTAATCATTTCTCCCAACGCCCTCATTTCTTCATTGTCCCGTCGAATTTAGCCCCACTCAAGCGCGTAAGTTGGATTTTTTGTGGTTAAAATTCATTTTGTCGGCGCAAAAAGTCCTTGGAATTTTGCACCGTGCAGATTTGCTCGTTTTGGCGAGTCGCTGCGAAAATCGCGAAAAAAGTGGGCTGCACAGTGCATTTGACCCAAAAACACTTTTTGCACAGTGCATTCTTGTTTGCTTGTGCCTTACGTCGCGCGCGATTCCAATTTTTCACAGCGACGAATCATTTTTTTCAGAGCGCGACAGAAAATGTGAAAAAACCGCACGGTGCAAAATTCCAAGGACTTTTTGCGCCGACTGTTGTGACCAAAGTTGTCTGTTTTGCAAATTTGGTGCCTAAAGTAATGTAAATTTTGGCTGTAGAACGTTCAAAACACTGTGTTCGTGAATCCCGGTCGATTTTTATTTGGCCAGAAGGTGCGATACACCAAGCTTGACGTGAATATCAAGAGAGGACGAACGAATCACGCCGATTCCGTTGGATTTAGCGATTTTAGCTCCGTCGACAATCGAAATGAACCCATTGTGGAACAAAAACCAACTCAATAGGTTCTCAAATTGCTCCTCAAACATTTTATTTTTTCATATAAGTAATTTTTATATTATATACGAACTATGGATTACTGTAATATTTAATCATCATCATCACCATTATAATTGTTGAATGTAGTCGTCTCTTCACTCGGATAAACGATCGCCGAATTTCTTTCCTCCGTTGGAATCCCTTTGGTCAAACTGAAAATTTCAGTCTTTTGCACCCTCAAATCACTCATGCACATGTTATCTTCGGCCGTTCTATTTCCCAATTCTATTCGTCCGAGGTCGGCGTGCGTAACATTGCGTCCAAGTTCAAGTCGCTGCCAAATAATTCGGATTGGAATCGTTCTGATCACCTTGCAGCCATCGTTGACTCTGGTGTACTGAAAAGTGATCAGAATTTTAAGCAATTTTTTGGGTAACAACACTTAATACCAAGTGCAATATAATGAAACCAAAAATCTGCCCAAATAAACTATAGCCGAACTATTACAGTGGCGAACCTGATCCAGTGGCAAAAAACCTTTTGCATCCGGGAAGTCGCAAAAAATGTGGCAAAATGCCTCCCTCTCCAACTAAGAAAACTTCGTTTTGAAGGTGCCCTTTCCCTCACAAAAAGAGCTTTTCAAATCGGAGTTTTTTTTTCACTTGGAGAGGGAGGCATTTTGCCACATTTTTTGATACTTCCCGGATGAAAAATGATACGTTTTCTGCCAAGGATCACCGCCACTGTAATTGTTAGACAAGAGCTTATCAGGGCACGACTTTGGTTTCATTATATTGCGGTATCAAGTGCTATTACCCAAAAAATTTCTTACAATTTTGTTAATTCTCGACAAGTTCTGATTGCAAAAGTGTTCCACGTTCAAAGTGTTGCTATTTTCGTATTCACCGCTGATTTCAAAGGTTCCACCCGCTCCCGATGTGACGTTGGAGAGAAGTCTTCCGTCGGGGTATTCGTGGGCAAGAAGCCATACTTTGAGACCTTCCTGCGACTCTCCATTACAAACCAAGAGGCCCTTGATTGTGACTTTAGTCGCGGTTGAAGGAAGAGCGCTTAGGAAAAGGATAAGCGGGAGGAAAATCGACCGCATTGGTGGTGGAGAAGGACGAAAATAAAGCTTTTCCGAAGGCTGAATTGAAATTCGAATTTTTTTTTTTTTTTTTTTTTTTAGTAAAGGCCAAATGTAAAGATCAAAAAAAAACTTGTTTTTTTTCAAAATTTGCACCATCGAAAACCCATAAATCCAGTGTTCATTTCGACGGGAAACTTAATAAAATTGCACTACAAGTCTTTCCGGAAAGTCGCCGGACTGAATTGGCGACACGCACTGTGCGAAAGCAAAAGTTTTCTTTGCACTGTGCAATTTCTGGATTTTTGCTCCGTGCAATAGACATTTTTGGGCTGTTTCTTGCACCCTGACTTTTTCTGCACCGTGCAAACGTCAAAGATCAGTCCGGTGACTTTCCGGAAGAACCAGTACTCCATGTGCGACGCTCAGATTTTGATGAAACTTCAGACGTTTACAGTGTGGAACCCGGTCCAGTGGAAAAAAAACGTACCACTTTGCATCCGGGAAGCATCAAAAATGTGGCAAAATACCTCCCTTTCCAAGTGAAAAAACTTCGGTTTGAAGGGCCCGCCATTTCCCTCACAGAAAGAGTGGACGCGCTTTTGAAATCGGAGTTTTTTCACTTGGAGATGGAGGCATTTTGCCACATTTTTCGATGTTTCCTGGATGCAAAATGGTACGTTTTTTGCGACTGGATCAGGTCCACTGTAGATCAGTTTTTCCTGACGAGATTTTATAATTCATTTGCGTTATGATATTCCCAGCTTGTGCTTTGCATACACGACCGAGATTTTTAGGTCGAAAATTGGCAAAAATGTAACACACTTTTTTCGAATTTTGGCATTTGTGGCAGGTCTTATAATCTGAGTTCCGGGTAGAATAAATATTAACAATAAGTGTTTCCATGTTAATCCTATCAGATTTTTTTCCTTTACTTTATAGGTTTGAAATTCGATTATTATATTTTCTAACAACCCTTACTCCCTCTCTCTTTGCTACTTCATGTACAATTTTACTTTATTAAATGACATACACTCTCTAAAACCCCAAGAATTGAACTTTTCCTCACAACCTGTTTCCAAGGAAACAACGCTGGTTATGTCCATAAATCTTCACAGTTTTCTAATGTGCGGGAAATGTGGCCTGTGGTCATAGCTTACTTTGCAATTGCTGTACCTTCTTTGCTGATCTTCGCTTCGATGGTGTTGTATGTCATAGACGTGGGATTGGAGAAGAAGTTGTCGAAAGGGTTGATGCAGCTGGTGGTAGGTCATTTTAGGCTTAGTTTTTGGGAAGTCAGTAGCGGTGAAGTACCTTGGAGGAAGATATATTGAGGCGTCTTATTACAGTGGGGGTCCTGATCTAGTGGCAAAAAAACGCCATTTTGCATCCAGGAAGCATCAAAAAATGTGGCAAAATACCTCCATCTCCAAGTGAAAAAACTCCGATTTCAAAAGCGCACCCGCACGTCAAACTGAGGAGTCCGGTGACCGAAATAGACCCTTCGCTATCGGTTTTTTACACTTCGCCTTGATTTTGCAGAGAAGATAGAGAAAAGACGCGCAAAACCGTACTCCCTCACCCCAAAATTTCCCCATTTCTCCCTCGACAGAAAGCTTTTTCGCGTCTTTTTTTGGCACGCTCCCCTATGAAGGGGAGCGCGCGCCCTTCAAAACCAAGTTTTTTCACTTGGAGAAGGGGGTATTTTGCCACATTTTTGATGCTTCCCGGATGCAAAATGGCACGTTTTTGCCACTGGATCAGGTCCCTCACTGTAGTACCACAATTCGACAGTGAGGGACCTGATATGGCAAAAACGTATCATTTTGCATTCGGGAAGTATCAAAAATGTGGCTAAATACCTCCATCTCCAACTGAAAAAGCTCGGTTTTGAAGGGCCTCACAAAAAAGCTTTTAAAATTTGAGTTTTTTCACTTGGAGAGGGAGGTATTTTGCCACGTTTTTTGATTCTTCCGGGATGCAAAATGATACGTTTCTGCCACTGGATCAGGTCCCCCACTGTAATACCGCAATTCGAGCTCCTCCCTTTTACATAAGTTACTCAGTAATCATCAGATTACAAAACTTATCCAGCAACTTTCAAACAAAATGATTTAGAGAAGATGCTTCTGCTGTGGACGATGAATACTGCCTTGAAACCCGCCACTTTAATCCTTTATCACTGTAAAACTTCGGGTATCTGTACAAGATTTATTACAATACAATGCTAAATAAAAAAAAGAGCGTGAGATCAAAATTTTAAAATAAATATTTGGACGAAAGTGTACTTTTTTTCTACCCTGAACATTAAATTTGTCATCTACGCCTTCCTCTCCTCACAAACTGGTCTTACTCGAACCGGGCTCATCCTTTTCCTCCTCGTCCTCCCCGTTGTTGTTGTTCACGTTCGAATAAACATATCCGTTGCCATTCTGTCGGAAATCCTTGGAGCTGGATCTTGAAAGAACGTTGAGAAGCGAGCTGATCGAGTCGTTGGCGGACTGCCGGATCCGCTGATACAATGGAGCGCATATTCGGATGGCCACTTCGTACGGAGGCGGCGGTTCATTGACCGGAGGTGGACGGAAGACAGTGGACACAAAGGGGTCCTAAAAACAAATGTTGATTTGTTTTTTACAAAAGCAAATGGTGGCTAAATTTTGTAGCTTTTGTGGTCTGTGATACGGCAAAAATTTCAAAATTTATCGTGCAAAATTATCCGCCAGATATTGCAAGTTTCAAACTCTGTTTTTCACGGTGATTGGCATATATTGACAGGGTTACTAGGCCGTCCGGAAAGTCGCGGAAATAATTTTCGGCGCTTGTAATGAACAAAAAAATCAGCGGTTGGTACAAGGACTCTCCTCCTTACGATTTTTTCAACTGTTAAAAAAAGATTACCCTGGAAGAATTAAGCAATGACTGATTTTCATCGTTGCCACCGTAAGGCGAGTTGATATTTTGGAACGTCCCCGAAATTGAGAGAGATCTTGGTGGAGGAACTCCGAAGCTAAGATGAGGAAAGTTGGAGGGCCGAGGTAATGGCGGAGGATTTGCAGAGGGAATTGGCGTTGAGAAATCGCGAGATCTGAAAAGGAGAAAAGAATATACAGTGGGGGACCTGATAAAGTTGAAAAAACGTACTTTTTTTGCATCCGGGAAGTATCAAAAATGTGGCAAAATGCTTCCCTCTTCAAGTGAAAAAAACTCCATTTTGAAGGGCCTTTAAAAACAAAGTTTTTTCACTTGGAGAGGGAGGCATTTTGCCACATTTTTGATGCTTCCTGGATGCTAAATGATACGTTTTTTGCCACGGGGTCCTTCACTGTAAAATATGCGGATCAAAATATAAAAAGTGGTAAAAATAAACAAGACTGAATCGAAAAATGCCCTACTTAAACGACGAGGACATTGAACGACTTCTTGGTACGTAATTTCGATTCAAATCCCGGCTATACATGTAGAAGTCGGCATTGTTATTGTCATCTTCGCCGATAGCGCCATAATTCGCAATCACCGTTGGTTCATTGTTGTTTGTAGGACGTAGTCGGATGGAGGAGCTGTACTAAAAATTAGATATCATCAGATTTAAAAAAGACACATTTTCTCTTACATTCGTATGAATTGGATCCATCAGAACAGCTTCGGAATAACTGGGAACTATCAAGTAGTTCTGCTGATTGGCCCGTTCCAGGTCAATGGTGTCGATGGTGGAAACTCGAGTCAGCGGGCCAGTGTAGTTGATGCTGGATGGACTGGAATTTGAGAGATTATTTTGAGAGGCAACAGAAGATTTTGCGGTATGAAAAAAGTCATCATAAAAATTTTGTTGCCTTGCCCTGCACAGCGAATTCCCGTATGGGAAAATTCGAGTATAACAAAAAATTTAAAAGATGTCAAGGACCAGTTTCATGATAAAAATAAACCTTCGAAAAATAAAGCCCCTGTTCAATGCGCTGATTTCATAGCAAATTTTCTTACAGAAGTTGACCTAATAAAACTTATCATGCTTCTACAGTGGGGGACCTAATCCAGTGGCAAAAAAAAACATTTTTCCATCCGGGAAGCATCAAAAATGGGGCAAAATGCTTCCCTGTCCAAGTGAAAAACTCCGATTTCAAAAACCCCCCTTCAAAACAAAGTTTTTTCACCTGGAGAGGGAAGTATTTTCCCACATTGTTGTTGCATCCCGGATGCTAAATGGCACGTTTTTAGCCACTGGATCAGGTCCGTCACTGTACTTTTTCCTTTTATCGCACTCAAAACCTCACCTCAAATAATTTGTTCCAAACAATTTGGTGACTTGATAATGAAGATGCGCCGTTCTCCAATCAATGAACACTCTGAGAGGCCATGCCAACAGAAGACAGCAACATGTCCAATAAAACCCAGATCGCATATAGAAAGGGAGCTTCTTCGTCTCATCGGCAAAGACGAGCATTCTTTCGGAAAATCGTGTTTCCGCGAAATCTAGACCTTCTCGGACCTGGAAAGTATTATACTTGAAATTGAAGATTTAGCAGAGGGATAACATCTACAGTGGGGGAGCTGATCCAGTGGCAAAAAACGTACCATTGTGCATCCGGGAAGCATCAAAAATGTGGCAAAATGCTTCCCTCTCCAAGCGAAAAAACTTCGTTTTGAAGGGCTCTCACAAAAAGAGCTAGCGGGCTTTTGAAAGCGGAGTATTTTCACTTGGAGATGGAAGCATTTTGCCACATTGTTGATACTTCCCGGATACAAAATGAGGCGTTTTTTGCCACTGGATCAGGTCCCTCACTGTAATTGCTAGAACAAAATATGAAAAACAAAGACTGCAAAATTTACCTCCATGTAATCGTCCCTGAGTTCGTTTTCGTTGAAGAATCTCGTCCGTTGGTCCTCGAATTCATCGGCAGCTTGAACGCAAGCGAACACAAACCCTTTGCTGAACCTGACCCGTACTATTGGATAATCGTCGACGTCGTAGACATCCTTGGAGATGTCCTTGACTCCACACATGTCGTACATAAACACGTTGCCTGAGGTGTGCGAATTTACACGTTCGTAATAAACTTGAGTCGCCGAGACAGCGTCGCCGTTGCGATATCTGAAAAAGCGAGCATTGAATCAAGTTTAGCTCAAAAAAGAAGCGTTGTAGCGAAGATACGAAGCTTCAAACTTTATGCATGACATACCTAGTGACATGTTTGGTCCGTCGAATGTAGTGATAGCAAATACTCTTCCACCAGACGACCGGCGTCGACGTCCGCAGGCGATCTATCTGGTCGAGCAATTGACTCACCGTCCCACGTTGAATACAGCTCAATTTTGAGCGGTTATGCCAACATTCGAACAGGTAAATAATATACAAAAGACCGGCAAAACCGAGAGGCACATATTTGTAGGCGTTGGCACAAGGGCCGTGGAGTTTACTGAAAATTTGCGGAAATTATATGCGTTTTAAGAATCAGGGAAGTACCCCGAATGCTACGTTCAGATGTTGTTTAAATCTTGCACACATGTCGGTCGTGAACTAAGTATCAATTCCTGAGATTTTTAGCTCGCGCTTTGCAAGCGCCGCCGAGATATTGAACGGTCTTTTTGACCGAGAGAGTATGAGAAACGCGAAGAGCGGTCACAAAAAAAAATGAATTTTTGGCCGGAGCTTTGCTAGTCTCGTGCGGAAAAAAATTATTCTTTGTGGAAACATTATACTATCCGTTAGAAATAGGCATGAAACTTTTCATGCCTAAATTTGAAAAGAGTTGTCATTTTTCCCTAAATTTTCCACCTTAAAATCCCGGTTCCTTTCTGCAGGTTGCAAGCTAGAAATTTCGCATAAGTCATCGAAAAAAATATCTGAATTTGTGCCAAGTTTTATCACTGTTTCAGCGTCACACTCCGGGTATTTCCTCTGTAAAACAGTATGCCAAAGATATACCGCTCAAAAAATGACAAAAACAGAACCCATAATCTTCAATGAAACTGCGGCTCACCTGAGCTCCGGTTCATTGAAATAGATATACGGCTTGATGTGGCACCATCCAACATAGGCAAAGCAGGCAGCAATCAGGAAAGTGGAGGCCAAACATTTCCAATGAAAGTTGTTGCGTAGGGTCCGGAAGATCCCATATCTCACTGGCTTTTGCTACAAAATTCATTGATAAAAAAGTTGTAAAATAGGCAAAATTTCATTACATTTATTATATTATATATGACAAATAAAAAAAGTCAAAAATTTGTAGCACAAAACTCACCGCGGTTTGTTCGACGATGACCGGCGCAACGACAGCCCCCGGCATAATTGTTAGCTGGAGAAATTTTCAGCGGCCAAGCCCTCCTTCAGCCATACATTTTCAGCAAATATTCAAGTATGTAGGTGCAGGGCAAGAGGCTTAATTAAAATTTTTTTGGTGCAAAACACGCAATCAAGTAAACAAGTAATCACAATAAAGGCAATTTGGACGTGCTCATTTGATTCGCAAGCCAATATCGCGCTGAAAAACAGCAATTTTCGGCGTCAACAATAATACGGCTACAATTTCGAGGGGAGAAAAATAGCGATGCAAAGGCATAATAGAAAGAAGATTGTTAATTTTAACTTTCTGTGAATCCAAAGCCGGAGTTGGACGATTGGGGAAAAAGACGATTGGAAAACTGAAAAGTATTATTTTTCTTCGACGCAAATGTCGAAATTAGGATAATCGATGGTGCTGATTTCGAAAATCATGTTAAATTTTCCTTTAGTACTATATAGTACTATCCTGATACTATATAGTACGAGGTGAAAATATGGCGTTTGACGTAAAAATACGATTTTTGGCTCGCTGCGTCAGCCGGGGACATTCAAAAAAAATTTTTTTTGAGTCTTTGGCCTGAAATGTTGGTATAGGTCATTAAAACAAGTTCCGAAAATTTTTTTGCCCAATGATGCCCGGAAGGTGGTAAATACGACGGCAACAGCAGAGCTCAGAAGGACGGTAATAACCGTAGGCAAATTTCCACCTTCCGGGCATCACTGGGCAAAAAAATTTTTGGGAGTGTGTTTTAGCGACCTATAACAACATTTTAGGCCAAAAAACTAAAAAAAAAAAAACTTTTTTGAATGTCCGGCCCCTCGTATTGGCTGACGCAGCGAGCCAAAAATCGTCTTTCAATGGTGTTGTTTTGATGCTTAGAACTCTTCAAAAACACGTTTTAAAGACTTGGTGCTATTTAGTACTACCTGATACTATATAGTACGAGGTGAAAATAGCATTACTAGGCACCAGAACAACACCACTAACGTTGAAGGCGAAACTTTCTCCTTGTATATACTACATATTACCAGGCAGTACTATATAGTACTAGAGAAAAAGTTAACATGATTTTCGAAATCAGCACCATCGAAAGCCCCTAACTCGAGTATTTATGAAAAAAAAATAAAAAAAGTACTACTTTACAGTACTACTTAAGGGAAAAAGTAACAATCGAAAAAATAATACTTTTCGGTTTCTCCAATCATACTTTTCCCTAATCGTCCCAGTTCCTAAAAAACAGATAAGGAAAATATAAAATACGACAGAAGAGAGACGAAGTTAAGCTCTCGTCCAAAACTCCACCCAACAAAGTTGCAAACCCCAATTGAAGGGCCCCCAAAAAACTTGGCGGCATTCATCCGCCGCAAACTTGTTAGGCCGCTCTTTTCTTCATCTTTGACAATAATTCTGTTTCTGTTCCCGACAAACCGGTTTTTATGGCCTAACGAGGAGGAACGACGCAAAAGAGGGGATGCGCCCCTTCCACATATTGGCCGGGGAAAGTTGGGGCTCCGCGAAAAAAAACATTTTCCGGATTTTAAACCCAACGCAAAAATCCCTTCGGAGATTCGAATGTTTGTCTCTTTTTTGGGCGAGGCCAAGTTGGGGTTGGCCTCGCTGATGAGATAAGGCCAGGGTGCTCGAGAATCTGGACGCCGGGATCCTGAATCTCTGGTTATAAGCGAATGAGGAAGGATGTTGGAAAAAAGCAGCAAGTCGGGTGGAAGAATGGGAAAAGATGCGGAGATTTTGATTATGATATTTTTTGGGATCTTTGTGGTATATAGCGTAAAAATGCTAGAGTTCAGACATATGATACTTGCAAGATGATTTTTGCAGCTGACAAGGAAAGTACCCAAAACTTTCAGGGATTTATTCATCCCTGCTAACCACAACCTGCTAATAATTGTGGCCTAGTCAGGGTAGGTAGAGAAAATTTGAGGGAAATCGAAAAGCTGCGCTTGCAGAACTTTGAAAAATATTTTTTTCCCCATTTTTGCAAGGGAAGTAAGTGCGACGCTTAGATTTTCTTTAAATTTTGTACACACGTCAGTCATGAACTAATTATCAATATCTGAAAGTTTTAGCTCGCGCTTTGCAAGCGCCGCCGAGATATTGAACTATCTTTGCGACCGAGAGAGCGCGCAAAACGCGGAGAGCGGTCAGAGAGAAAAACACTTTTTGGCCATAACTTTGCTAGTTTCGTGCGGAAAAAATTGATTTTTTGTGGAAATATTACTCTCTATGGTAGAAACAGGCGTGAAACTTTTTGTGCCGAAACCCGTAGCACTTGGGGTACTTGCCCTGTGAGGTCAAACTAGTCACTATCGAATAAATTCACAGCTTTAACTTGCTCCTAATCAATTCAAAATTCGGTAGATATGCCTTCGGAACCTCACCTAGATTCCCAAATATCTTAAAATACAGTAACACCTCTTTGTCCTAACTTTTTGATGTCTGATCCCCAAAAAATTGCATTGACCTCTTTGACAAATTAAGTGGCACGCAAAGAAATAAAAAAAACAAACGGCCAAAAGAGACGACAGAGGAGTTGTTGTCCACTGATTTTCACTCTAGCATCGAAAAACAAAACTTTTGCTTGTTGTTTTGGGCTCTTCGCGCAGCCTATTTTTGGGACAAAAACAATCTTCAGAAGGGCTCTCATTTTGCAGGAACGACTAATTTGAGAATTTTTTGAACAAAGGTAGGCAAAAATTAGGGAAATGTTTTGTCAAAAAAATTTTCGACCTTGCTTCTATTATAGAAGGCAATGTTTCTACAAAAAAAAAAAAAAAAAAAAAAATAAAAATTCTAACCGAAAAATTGGCAAAGACAAAAACACTTTTGGAACCAAAAGTTTCCATCACTGGTCTCCTTATTCGCGCCCTTTCACTGAGTGTATACTAGTCGCGACATAAAGTCCTGAGAAATTTTTTGTTTTTCTTTTGGACCCGTCGCGGCAATTCCCCGTTTTTGCACTAGCGACATGCACTTTCGCGCGAGCCACTCCAATTTTCCCGCGCGACACCCGCGACAAAATGTGTCAGGACTTTATGGCGCGACTAGTACAACCAAGCTTATAAGGGAAGTACCCCAAAGTGCGACGCTAAGATTTTGGTGAAACTTGGCGCAAATTTAGAAAAATTTTTTCTAAAATATATGCGAGAATTCTAGATCGCGCTTTGCAGAAACGACCGAGATTTTTAGATCAAAAGTCGGCCAAAATTTGACAATTTTAGTCGACTTTCGGCACGAAAAGTTTCGTACCTATTTCTACCATAGACGGTAATATTTCGATAAAAAATCAATTTTTTCCGCCCGAAACTAGCAAAGTTATGGTCAAAAAGTGTTTTTCTCTCTGACCGCTCTCCGCGTTTAACATACTCTCTCGGCCGCAAAGATCGTTCAATATCTCGGCAGCGCTTGCAAAGCGCGAGCTAGAACTTTCAGGAATTGATATTTGGTCCCCACCCGACGTGTGTGCGAGTTTCTCTCTGACGGCTCTCCGGGTTTAGAGTACTCTCTCGGCGGAAAAGATCGTCCAATATCTCGGCGGCCCTTGCAGAACGCGAGTTAAAACTTTTTGGAATTGTTACTTACCGACGTGTGGGCAAAATTTAAAGAAAATCTGAGCGTCGCAATTGGGGTACTTCCCTTGTTTGAGAAAATCGCAAAATCATATGAGTTGTTCTAAATTTGGGTACTTCTCCTGGAAAGTCCCTAAAATACTTCTATGTATTCTCCGAAGACGTCAAAAAAAGGAAGAACTCCGAGTTTTATGTGACATTAAAAATATTTTTTGCGTCCCATCTAAGCTCACTTTGATTTATGGATTATTATGGGACATGAAAAATATCATTACATCTTCCAAGAGCTTTTCAATATTGAAATATTGCCAAATATTGGAAAACAAAAAATCGAATTTTTTGAATTTTTAAAACACAAGGCAATTAATATTTGAAACACAAGAAAAACAAGTGCTTTTTGAACTCCAAGACTTCCACGTGGCCTTGTCACATAGTTCCTCAATTAATTAAGTTAATTAAATTGCTCCTTTTCACTATTTTTTTAGGGTCCAATTCCAGACTTTGGACTGAGAAATTCGCCCCAAATTGGAGGCCGGAATAACTCATAAAAGTTTTAATTAGTGACTATCAAATGAGCCGTGGTTATATGCGGCTCTTTTTTTGGGAAGGTCCAGAAAAAGATGACAAAATAACAGATTCTGATGTTGCGGAGGAATTTAAAATTGGGAATTTTTTAAGGCCTGAGAATTGGTGAACTTGGGAGATCATGAAGATGATGACATATTCAGTTTTAACGCAGTAGTAAATTTAAAGATTTTCTTGTATTTTTTTGGATGAGAAACTGGTGACCCTGGGACCAATACCAATAACAAAAAAGGTGATTTTTCAAAGTAAATTTAATGAATTTTCAGAAATTTGATTTTGTGGCCATCTGTGCTTACTTTACAAAATTTTTTGTGTTGAAAGATTGAAAAAAATCATTTCTTTCTGCAAAACACGAGCTATAGATAGACCTCAACATTGATTAACAAGGGAAGTACCCCAAGTGCGACGCTCAGATTTTCTCTGCATTTTTCACACACGTCGAGCATCGACTAACAATAAGTATCAATTCCTGAAAGCGCTTTGCAACGGCCGCCGAGATATTGAACGATCTTTGCCGCCGAGAGAGTACGCTAAACGCGTAGAGCGGTTAGAGGGAAAAAACACTTTTTGATCTAACTTGGCTAGTTTCGTGCGAAAAAATTGATTTTTTTGTAGAGACAGTACCCTTTACAGTAGAAATAGACATGAAACTTTTCGTGCCAAAAAACGGCAAAAAACTGAAACTTTCGTCGGCTTTCGATCTAAGAATCTCGGTTGTTTCTGCGAAGCGCGAGCTAGGATTCTCGTATACATTTTAGAAAAAATTATTCTAAATTTGTGCCAAGTTTCATCAAAAACTGAGCGTCGCACTTGGGTTCCCCTGTGAAAACAAAATCGCAACTTTTTTGCTAATGTAAAACCATTTTCATGACCTTGTTAACCCCCATTATACCCCAATTCTTTTGCAAAAATGTCAAATCCCCCACTTTCGTTGCCACTCAACTCCATCCCATGTTCAAGCCCATCAAAAATACGAGTTACATGGACGATATCCCCCTCGTCCGACCCTACGAATGTCATGGTCGAGCGGGTTCAAAAGGCGGTCATTGACATTTGGGAGGCGCATCTTTCCACCCCCAAAAAACATTCCAAATCCTCGGCGCCGCACTCTCGTCCATCACTCCCGCCTTCGGCGGCCCTCGGGGCTTTTTCGGGGGTCCGTTGGGAGCGGCGCTTCGTCCCGATTCCATTCAACACTAGTGGGGCGTGGACACTCGTATTGTACGAGGAAAAATGGGGGAGGAAAAGTTGCTTTTTTACATATTTTTTGGTATTTCAAAGACGTCTGAACCTGTTATTTTTTCGAGGAAAATTTCTAGGAAAAGGCCTACATACCGCCTTTCAAATCTTTGCCAAATTTAGCATGCCGCTTACAAATGGGCCTATAATCATCCCTATAAAATTTTAATTCAGTTTGACTATGCAGCTGAGATATTCAACCATCTCTCTTGATGCAAAAAATCAACGTGTTTAAGCAGCAACTTTCCAAATTTTTCTAGAAAAAAACCATTGTTTGCATAGAAATTGAACATCCTTCTGCTAACAGGGGAAGTACCCCAAGTGCGACGCTCAGATTTTGATGAAACTTGGCACAAATTTAGAAAATTTTTTTCTAAAATATATGCCAGAATCCTAGCTCGCGCTTTACAGAAAAAACCGGGATTTTTAGATCGAAAGTCGGCCAAAATTTAAGACTTTTTGCCGAATTTCGGCACGAAAAGTTTCATGTCTATTTCTACTGTAAAGGGTAATGTCTCTACAAAAAACCAATTTTTTCCGCGCGAAACTAGAAAAGTTATGGTCAAAAAAGTTTTTACCGCTCTCCGCGTTTAGTGTGCTCTCTCGGCGGCAAAGATGGTTCAATATTTCGGTGGCGCTTGCAAAGCGCGAGCTAAAACTTTTAGGAATTGATGTTTAGTCTATTCTCGACGTGTGCGCAAAATTTAAAGAAAATCTGAGGGTCGCACTTGGGGTACTTCCCTTTTAAGGAAGACGTAAATTTCTAGGCCAAAAAAATCAAAAAAAAAAAAAAAAAAATCCGAATTTTTGACAAGCTTTGGACTAAAGGTTAACTAAAAGTTCAATTTATTATAGGTTCTAGACCTTCATTTCTACCCAATTTTCTCCCCAGAAACGCACATACGACCACTGTCGAAGCCAATGAGCTTCTGCCTCTCTGGCAAATCTAATTTTTATTATACATCCATAAGCAGAACATAAAAAATTCTTTGCTTTGAGAAGCCCCAAATTTGATTACGTTTTGAACGCTTCGAACCAAGGATTTGAGAGAGATTTTGCTGGTCCGTCGGCTTTGATTAGGCTCTGGAAAGGCATAGGAATTCAAACAAAACGACAAGAAGAAGATGTGGAAGATACGGCTCGTGAAAACTTGAACATTCACTCTTCATAAGCAGAGTGTTTTTATGAAAAAATTAACAAAACGCTAATTTTCAATAGCAAAAAATGCGCCAATATAAATGCCGGATAATTATGCATCAACCTAATATATGTATTAAGTCCAGAAAGTTCGTTCGTTTTTTTTTCATTTTTCATTGCCAGGGGTGGCCACCCGGGCCCGTTTAGACATGGCTGGGGGGCCGGGCCGGGCCGAAAATCGCGGCCGGCCCGGGGGCAGTTACCGTCCAAATTCGTTCTTGTGGTTCAGGCAACGATGATCGTAGCCGAGAGAACCCAATCCCGAGTAGACGCTTCAGATTGGATGAGGGGGTTTGTGCTGGGTCATGGGGGGCTGAACTGAACTGGGGAGTTGTACTACCTTAGCCCCCATTTTTTTGTTATAACAATCGCCAAAAAAAATTTTGAAACAAAAAATTACCAACCATTGCCTAAAGTACTTCAAAAAATCCAATCGGTTCTTGGCTCTGCGTTTTATTTTTATTGGCAACCCTAATTTTCGCTTTGAGACTGGGAATCAAAAATCTGATAACATTTTGAATGGTCAGCACCCTTCTAAACCTAGGGCTAGCCGAAGTTTCAAAGCCATCCGGTTACTCAGAAAAAAGCGCGGGATAAGTAAGACGGGCTGAAACAGGCCCGGCTGGCTACCCCTGTTCATTGCTTTGTTTTACAAGGATTGTTTGTTGTTTGGCGAAACAAATGATGGGTTCATTTGATACAGCTTTCTCCCTTTTTCCTATTTTTCCCAAGGCACCATGCCTTCTCAGTTCCATCAAACGCAGATGATGATCCTTTTGGGTGGAGATCTTGCTTGACTGTCTCCCACTGCTAGTTTTGCTTCACGCTGACGTGCAGACACCATTTCTCACTCTCTATCATCTGTGATGATTTGATATAAAACGCGCTGTTTGCGTCGAATTGTTGCTCGGCGAAAAATGCAAATGCCGCAAACGGAAATTTTAGCCTAGTATTAGATGGTTCATTTCTGAGCCCGAAAATTAATGAAAAATTAAAAAATAACTAAAAACACTTTTGTACAGGGGATAAAGCTGTATCAAATAAATATAGCGCCTTTACCAAAGAACAAACAATCCTTGTAAAACAAAGCAATGAAAAAACGAACGGACTTTCTGGACGACCTAATATGTGTAGTATCTGCAATTAAAATACGACTCAAAAAAGGTGCCCAAGACTTTCAAAAAGTTTCAAAAACGTATTTATTGCAAGATTGTCAGTAAAGTTTGCGTATTGGAATAAATATGTATGAGATTGGTGCTTCAGCTCAAAGTGACCACAATCAGATTGCACTGGTCATCGGTGTCCTCGATGGTGTGGGGATCGCTGTTCTGGACGGACATCGTGTTCGGTGCGAGAAGGGGGCGAGCGAAACAACCGGTCAGGTGGTCAAAAAACCAAGTCTGAAAATGGAGAAGTTAGAAGTTCGGAAAAATACGATTTTTTGGGAGAAAAAAAGAGCTTCGAATTACGCAAATTTCATGAGAATTCGGTTTAAAAATAAATGAAGCTTTATGAAGATTTTTTGAAAATTTACGGAAATTGGGACAAAGTTTACGGCACTTTGCTCGAGAAAAACCATTTTTCACAACTCCTATTGTAAGCACTCGTCTGAATCTCCGGTATATATGCTCGATTAAAAAATTACAACTCTCAACGCCCATTACAACCAGACTCTATAACTTGATCATCTCTTACACTAGACGGCGCGGTCATTTCCGAGAGAAAGTCACATGCGAACAGCCCATTGTAAACACTATTTACTATCCGATTCTGTTTTTATACCGCAGATAAGAAACTGTTGATAAACTCATAAAAATGAATAAAAGGCAGTGAAATTGGGAGCAACAGAGTTAACGATTTGAAGGGGGTTTTAGTGATAGAAAACGTAGATTGAGGGGGGTCTTTGGGGAATAATAGTTCGTTCGCAAAGGCGCCGGAGGGATTTCGGCATCACGAATTTTGCAAAAAAGCTAGGCGACAGCCTAAAAAGGTCTAGTGGAAAAGGAAAAAATTGCAAGGTGCATTTCTTTACTTCTTTTCTCACTGTGAATGTCTCAAAAATGACACCAGCGAATATCATCCGGATACTACCAGAAATATGATATAAAAAATGCTCTTAACTGGTCAGATATTGCTGCCCAAAAATCTGAGCTGCAACATCAATTAACCGGGATAATCTACAGCCATTATTGGGGCAGGAAAAGGGAAAGCTCAAAGAACGATCAAAGGAGGGAAATTTTTTAAAGCTACTTCCGATGTCCCAGCAGAAAATTTACAAAAAGTATAGTATGCTTGAAAATTTCGACCTTAAAATGTCGATAGTTGCATATATATAATAGTTCTGCCGGAAAAATTAGCGAAAAGCTGCTTCACGTCAAACTGAGGAGTCCGGCGACCGGAATAGACTCTTCACTATCGGTTTTTTACACTTCGTCTTGATTTCGCACAGAAGGAGAGAAAAAAGACATGCAAAAGCGTACTCTCTCGCCCCAAAAATTCCCCATTTCTTCCCCGACAAAACGTTGTTTCGCGTCTATTGCCAATCCATTCACTGGATTGTTTTAGCTTATCTCAGTTTGACGTGTGCTTCTCTTTGAACGCTCTGCATTCAAAGAGATTTTTTTCGGCTATGCTATAATTGGTGGGTATCTCGGCAATGTCTGAAAAGTTACGGTAAAATTTGCAGAATTTGATACATGACCGACGTAATAAATCAGTCTTGGCACAAAAATTTATTTTTCCGACCTTCAACTTCAAAAAAAGTTGATTCAGCCCAAAAGGGAAATCGAACTCGTGCGGCGTCTCCCCTCTTGATTCCCAGACTACGGCACTAACCACTAGAGCGGCCACACCGCTCTCTTCCGAAGGAAGAGACCGACTGCGCTTTTTATCGTTTCGTATGCCTGCGCCTTTTGTAGGGAAATTAACCAGTTTTTGGGCATTTTCACCCATAAAAACCTAAAATGGGCCGCTAAGATTTATATATCCTTGATCAGCAAATTTTTCATGATTTTTTGAGATATGTCCCGTCAAAAAGTAGGAGCCCCCATAAAAGTACTTTCCTTGTAAAGAAAATTTGAGTCTCGCGCTTGGAGCACAATAAATTTCAAATTTTTTTGATTCAAAAACACCTTGCCTTATGAGCAAAACTTCTATATAAAGCTTGAAAAAGCTACTTCAATAACTCCCCTCAACTTTTTGCAAATCTCTATACGAAATGAGTTTTGCTCTCTCCGAAAAAATCATTTCATTTTTGCTCGTACGTCAGACGCACCAATCGCGGAAAAAAATTTTGATAAACGAGCCTGTCAAGAAGCGGAAATTTGAGAGTCTAAAAGAGACCAAAATTTTTATAAAATATACATTTTACTGCCATATATGGAAGGGATATTATTAAAGACTGTGTAGGACGCTCCGTATTTTACATAAAGATGACAGCAAAAATATAAAAAATTGAAAAGAAAAGTGAGAAAACTGTAGGAAACAGAAGAATTTCCGGTCTTAAATACAGACAAACACGTGAAATTCAGAGAATCAAAGTGATGGAAATTGCATTGTCACACCATAGAAAGACCGATGATGATAACGATCCGTTCTTTCGGATGTTTTCTCATCGTCAGCTCTGGAGATCGGAAATTCCCGATGATGCAATGAATGATATAAAAAAGTGAAGGAACGTATATACTTTATATGCTGGGATATCCTTCCAGAAGAAAAGTGAAGCCCTTTTGAAAGTGTTTTCGAAAAGAAGTGGCTGGAAAAATAGGCCGATCAGTTGATCTTGGCTCTGTAACAGAGAGAGGAGTTGTTTTTGAAGAGGAGATCTCAGCTGAGCCGGGCCGAAAAACAAGTTCAACCGCTAGCTCTCCCTCCGCTGACATGAAAATCACAGGCCCGAAAGTGAGAGGCTTCGATTTGTCACAAAAGTTTGTTGACGAAAACAAATCGCCGAAATTTGTTGACTGCACAGTGCAGAAACAACAAAAGCAAGGAAAAATAAAATCAGCGGGAAACCCAATTCTGAGCTTGCGACACATTGCTTTTCTTCGTTTTTTCGGCGACATTTGCTCGCTTTTTCACGGTGCAAAGGCGAGCCCCCACTTGTGGGTAATCACTTTGCAGGCAGCTAGAAGAAGCACGGAGATGCCGGTGCAATCTGCAGTTTGCGATGTTCTTGAAACGCCTGGTCGCACTTCAAAAGCCGAACCGAGACATTCACCAATCTCTTTGTGAGACAACACTCAAACTAACAAGGGAAGTACCCCAAGTGCGACGCTCACAAGGGAATGGACTTTCTGTGTAAATCGATTTTGGCTTGGGACCTAGTCAGATCGAAAGGTGTGTGGTAGTCGATTATTCACTTGGGTGGAAATCTCTGCGCGGGGCTTCAAAGCCGAGAAAATCGGCTTCAAAGTTTGGACGAAAATCAAAGGGTAGGGATCCCAGAAAAGGAGCAATAAAAAGTGTGAAACAGTGGCCGAGTGGTCAGTGCGCTCGCTTTTTGCGCAAAAGGTTGCAGGTTCGAATCTTTCCAAGCTCAAATCATCATTTATCGTTTTTACTTTTGATTTCTTCGTGCTAATCCGGCTGTACATTTAAAAAAGGGGTATAGAAAAAAAGTTAACATAATGGAAAGTTGTTTTTGAATACATCAGGTTGATGGTGTGCCCTGCGCTCTAAAACTGTAAAGGGAAGGTGCGAAGCCGTTGAAAATGGAAAAGTTCCGTTTAAGATATACTTCTTGCATCGATAATCGAGTTCACGGGGAAAAAATTAATAGAAGTTTTTGTCTAAAAAAGTTATGAATGGCAGCAGATTCGAACTTGCGACCTTTTGCGCAAAAAGCGAGCGCACTGACCACTCGGCCACTGCTTTACACTTTTAATTGCTCCTTTTCCGGGATCCTTATCCTTTGACTTTCGTCCAAACTTTGAAGCCCATTTTCTCGGCTTTGAAGCCCCGCGCAGAGATTTCCCCCCAAGTGAATAATCGACTACCACACACCTTTCGATCTGACTAGGTCCCAAGTCAAAATCGATTTACACATAAAGTCCATTCCCTTGTCAGCCTTTGGTGAAACTTGGCACAAGTTTTGAACTTTTTTTTTTAAAATACATGCGGAAATCCAAGATTGATTTTTTTAGAAACATTGCCCTGTATGGTGGAAATAGTCAGGAAACTTTCCGTTCCAAAATTCGGCAAAAAGTCTTATATTTTGGCCGACTTTCGATCTAAAAATCTGGGTTGTTTCTGCAAAGCGCGAGCTAGGATTCTCGCATACCTCTTACAGGGGAAGTACTCCAAGTGCGACGCTCATATTTTGGTGAAACTGGGCACAAATTTAGAAGTTTTTTTTTCTAAAATATCTGCGGGAATCCTAGCTCGCGCTTGGCAGAAACAACCTAGATTTTTAGATCGAAACTCGGCGAAAATTTGACACTTTTTACCGAATTTTGGCACGAAAAGTTTCATGCTTATTTCTACCATAGAGGGCCATTTTCCCACAAAAAATTAATTTTTTCCGCACAAAACTGGCAAAGTTACGGCCAAAAAGCGTTTTTCTCTCTAACCGCTCTCCACGGTTAGCATGCTCTCTCGGCGGCAAAGATCGTTCAATATCTCGGCGACGCTTGCAAAGCGCGAGCTAAAACTTTCAGGAATTGATATTTAGTATAACGTACGTTTTGTTTGTAAAATTTGCTTCTATATACCTTCTACAGTAGTCTCTTTCTTGGCTGTCCTTTTCTCATCAAAATTGCCCGTTTTTGACACATTCCGTCTGTGTATGTAAGACCATGCTGTACGCTACATTCCATGGCATTTTTACGTTTTGTTCTTTCATTATTGATGTGTTGAAAATTATAGTTTAAGCTTTGCGTTCTTTACTCAAACGTCCAGTAGACCTCAAAGTTCTTTGCGACAGTAGGAAGTTTATTGATGACATTACACTTGCCGGCAAATAACGCCAGAAAATTCCTCTGACGCACATGTGGAAACTGGGCTAGCTTTAGGGCCGTAAGAGTTCTTGACGTTGCCCTCCAAAATTCCCAACAACAAATCCGCGAAAAACAAGTAAACAAACGATATCGGTGGTGTCCTCGCTCTAGTCACGTTTTCTCGCTCTTTGGTTTCGAATTTCAATAGCTCTGCAGCTGAAACCCAACGTAATCTGCTTTCGGAATGACCGTTTGTGCGTAATACGGAGATTAGAGCTATTTCCGGTGCGAAAGTTATGTTTACAGTAGAGCACGGTGTGGGGAAATTCGTGAAGGAATCAGTGCCGCTTAGTTGGTGATCGGATATTTATACATTGCGAAAATGGTCTTTGAACGTTTTGGAGATTGTTTACAGGAGTGTTGATGAAGGGATGACATAGAAACTTTTGATGAAATCTATCATAAACTTTGCAATAATACTGCAGAACGAATACCCATAATGTGAAGCTTATATTTTCTTTAAATTTTATAAACTTTTTGGGTGTATGCCACATTTCAATTACACAAAATTTGAACTCACGGCTTTCAGGAGCGACTAAAATATTTGTAAAGACGGGTGCCTGACTGAATATGAACTGACTGAATATGAAGGACTGAATATGAACTGTGGTGCTGACTGAATATGAAATTTGGCAAGTTTGGTCTATTTCAAGGACTATATAGTACCAAGTGCTATAAATGTGTTTTTGGGCTGTACTAAGCACCAAACCAACACCATTACCGACCAAATTTTCTCCTCGTACTAAATAGTACCAGGTAGTACTATTTTGCACCAAGTGTTAAAAATGTTTTTTTAAGCAGTACTAGACACCAAAACAACACCATTAACGTCTAAAGGTGTTGTACGTCGAAAAAACTTCAAAAACAGTCCTTAATCGGAACCTAGGTAGTAACAGTAACAGAAACCCGGTTTTCATACTCAGTCAGCACCCCAGTTCATATTCAGTCAGTTCATATTCAGTCTCGCTTCGGTAAAGACTGTTAAAACAGTTTTTGCTGACGAGAAAGAAAATACGAAATGTTTTGAGCGATCAAAGCGAAAAAAAAAATTTTTGGTTATCACTCTGTCGGAAAAATTATGTGGATTTGTCGCTACAAAATGGCACGCATCGGGAGATTGCGCACAAAGTCTGCAGTCGCGGCTAGCCGCCGCAAAACGATGATGAGCATCCCAAAAAAACGATCCACATTATTTTTTCGACAGACTGATATTATACTACTTCTGAGAAGAGAGCATTGATTTTTGTAGGAACATAGGCTTTTGAAAGTAGAATAAAGCAAAAAATATGCATAACCCAGCAAAAAATATTCACAAGGCAAGTACTCCAAGTGCAACGCTCAGATTTTCTTTAAATTTTGCACATACGTCGGGCATGGACTAGATATCAATTCCTGAAAGTTTTAGCTCACGCTTTGCAGGCACCGCCGAGATCTCGAACGATTTTTGCCGCCGAGAGAGCACGCTAAACGTGGAGAGCGGTCAGAGGGAAAACACCTTTATGGCCATAAATTTGGCAGTTTCGAGCGGAGAAATTTGATTTTTTGTAGAAACATTATCCTTTACGGTTGATATAGGCATGAAACTTTTCGAGCCGAAATTCGGCAAAAAGTCCTAAATTTTGGCCGACTTTTGATCTAAAAATCTCGGTTGTTTCTGCAAAATGCGAGCTAAAATTCTCGCATATATCTTAGAAAAAATTATTCTAAATTTGTGCCAAGTTTCATCAAAACCTGAGCGTCGCACTTGGAGTACTTCCCCTGTCAGTATTGGCCTACGTTTGGCCTAAAAATCTCGGTTGTTGCTTCGTGCATTAGCTAGAGAGCTTTATCTGCATAAATTCCCATTTCTTTTACTCGTCAAAAAATTTCATAAATGTTACAGTACACTTACAGTAGGCCACAAAATGTGAATTTTTTTCGAAAAAAGTTGTTTACCTTTGTGAAAAACCTTACCAGCAATTCTGGATCATCTCAAAAAAACGTCTTTAACCACCTCGTTTCACAGAGAACTCCTTCAGCACAAACTGTGAACTTAACATTCATCTCATTGCATCACAAAACCACCCCAACTTGACCTCGAACTTTGGTCGATCCATTCAGTAATAATTCCACTTTTTCCCATGTGATTCCCACTGATAACAAAGCAATTTCTCATCTGATAAAGCAATTTTACTATTAGTAAAAATCAAGGGTTTATTAGAAAAAAACAAAACATGCGAAGAACACCAATGACTTATTACAATTGTGTGCCTAATACGACGTGAAATATGTTAGTAATGGCGAGAATAAATATCTTCATGCAAGCTATATGTACAGACTATAATTTTGGAGGGAGATACATGAATTGTGGGGAGAAACATTTACATCGTTAGAGCCGCGGGAGAGAGTTAACATCAACATACATAAGTGTATATTGAAGTGTAAAATTTGAACGAAAGTTTGGAGGGTTAAAACTGGACTTTGAGATTTTGTGATTTTTAGAGGGAAAATCGCAAAATCTTTTCAAAAACTGCAAAAAAATAAGACCTTGAGATCTTCAGATCAGGTAAGATAGCTGTATAACTTTCCATCAAAATTCCAGGTCAAAACGGGATGATCCATGGGTAATATCTCGACAAATTCGGTCGCTCTCCAACTCCCTTGGTCTTCCGGAACTTCTCCGCGTACGGCTTTAGCCTTTCAATGGCGTCGTCGATCTGCTTAATGCTCATCCGACTGATATACTGCTCCCATTCCGGCGAAAGTTCCTGCTCTCCGCCCGCATTCTTCTTCTCGTGCGAGCGCATCCGCCGATACACATCGTAATAGGTGATGGATGTGGCTACTGAAATTTGGATGGATTAGGAATGGAGATAGAATACACATAATATAAGAGCGAAATAACTGGAGACTATAGTCTAATCCGGCTTCAATGAGCAGGTGGGTTCAACAATTTTATTTTGGCTGTGAATGGCAGAACCTTTAGTAAATTTATGGACGAAATTGAAATTTTTTTTATGAAATACTATATTTTAAAGGGTAATTTTGCAAGTTGCCTTCTGCATGGCAAGAAGGCAAAGCTACAAATACAAGTTTATTTTTATTCCTGTCAAAATCAGGCGTAAACTTAAAGCCACATTCTCAATGGCCGGTTAGGAAATGTGGCTTTAAAATTTCACCAATTTGCAAGCAGAAAGGCAAAAAACCTTCAATTTTGCATCCGGGAAGCATCAAAAATGTGGCAAAATGCTTCCCTCTCCAAGTGAAAAGCCTTTGTTTTGAAGGGCTTCCCTCACAAAAAGAGTGGGCGCGCCCTTCAAATCTGAGTTTTTTCACTTGGAAATGGAGGCATTTTGCCACATTTTTGATACTTCCCGGATGTAAAATAGTACGTTTTTTTCCACTGGATCAGGTCCCCCACTGTATTTTAAAGGGTAATTTTGCAAGCTGTCTTTTGCATGGCCAGCAGGCGAAGCTACAAATACAAGTTTATTTTTATTCTTGTCAAAATCAGGCGTATACTTAAAGCCACATTTTCCATGGCCGGCTGGAAAATGTGGTTTTAAAATTTCACCAATTTGCAGGCGGAAAAGAGAGCTGAGAATTTATCAGCAAGCAATAAGCCTGTTATGATGCAAATCCAAGCGTCGCTTCCCCGTCAATCCCACGGTAAACACTCCCTATTCAAAGGCTCTTTTCGCAATGCAAAATTTTGCTTTTATCAACAAAATAAGCCTCACTTATTGTGCCCAAAATTTCCCCACATCCTGCTCTACGGTAGGCGAAGATCTCCCAGCGGAAGTACCGTAGCTCTAATCCGCCGATTACGCGGAAACGGTCATCGGATTATGGGCTATTTCACTAAAAAAAGGTTTAAATTGGAACGAAAATTAAACGGGAACGTGATTCCGGAGAGGATACAACCTTATCTATATATGTTTACTAATCTCTCACCGACTTGTTACTCGAATTTTGGAGGCTAATGTCAACGAGGACGTCAGTAATTTTGGATTTTTTTATTGAGGGCGTAAGCTGGAAAGGGCAAGGAGCGGATGGTGGATTAGAAGGAGGAGACAAGGTAATTGCAAAAAAATGTTAAGGTATATGTAAAAATACAGTGAAAAAATGTGATGACAATAATTTTCAACAATAGCTTTAGGCATTTTGATTGAAAAAATGATGATTTTTTGTCGGAATTTTGAGCATTTTGAGTTGAAAAATAGCTTGAAATTCTCTAACAAAAAAAAGAATTCAAACGGTAAATCCTTTGATCGACTCTACAAGGTGAATTTTTTGACTTGATTTGCTCAAATTTCGCCTCCACGAAATGATTACCCTACAAATTTCCAGAAAACCCCGGGAACTCCTCCATAATCTAAATTAATCCGCTTTTTCGAACTCTTCTAAAATTAACCTTTACACAGGCCCATCAGGTTGATGATTGTCGTCAAAAACATCGTAAGCCCCGCTCCAACTACACTCGGACTCCGTGAGAATCCGGAAAAAGTGTGAATTTGGCGGTCAAAACAAGGTTCAGAGACGGTGTTTTGGCGTGTCATTACGTTAATGAATTAGTATTTTGGGGAGCTTATCGCGGAGGGAGGAAGTTTTTGTGGCGTGAATCGGAGACACGGTAAATTCTTGGGAATTATGGGGAAAGTGCGTAATGAAAAACATGATGGGGAGGCTCAAGAAGTGACATGTTTAATCAGGCTTCTTCTGTGAGTATGTCGGGAAAATAATGAGCACAATTTCGCTACACCAATTGTATTGCTGAAGTTAAAAAAAGCAATTTGATTTTGAAGCGATGCGATTCATTTGTGATGTGATTTTCGATGCGTCAATCTTGGTCATTATTTTCCCGACAGACTGATATTTATAACAGAATTTTTGTTGGGATTTGAGAAAGTAAAAAATATGTGTAAAATGTGGGCAAGGAGAGAGGATAAAAGGCAAAATACGGGGATCAAAATTTACCTATCGATCTAACCTATACTGGTTGACAAAATTTTCTTTCCACCCCGTATCTCGGGAACCGCGGGGCCTAGAACCTCTAAATTCGGCATAGAAACATCCTAGGACAGTCTAACATCATGCAAAAAAAATCATATCATTTGCCGGGCAGCAATTTTTGGCCCGGCCCGGCCCCTGAGCCATGTCTAATCTAACCCGGAAGGGTATGTAAAAAAAGCTTTTTTATCAGCTTTTCGCACACTGTCGCACAAAAAATTGCATCACAAATGAGTTGCATCGCTTCAAAATCAAATTGTTTTTTTTAAATTCAGCAACCCGACATTGTCCGTATTATTTTCCCGACAGACTGATAAGAAAACCCTTCATAAGCATATCACTGCTTGAACTTCTCCTTTGGCCATCCCAACACGCTTTTGATTACGCACTTTCTCCGTAATTCCCAAGAATTTACCAAAGTCCTCTACTTAAAACAATTTGTAAAACCCCAGGGGAATTTTGAAGATTATACGGGGACTGTTGAAAGTACAGCACTTGAATTATAATATCATGCAACTTGGCACTTATTATACATATTTAGATGGAGAATTCTATTGCTTTTTGTAAGGTGCATGAGAATGTTATACTAAGGGAAAATCGCCAAGATTTTCACACCATAAAAATTGGAAAAAAATCAGCTTTTTTCATATACAGTGAGGGACCTGATCCAGTGGCAAAAAACGTATCATTTTGCATCCGAGAAGTGTCAAAAATGTGGCAAAATGCCTCCCTCTCCAAATAAAAAAAACTCGGTTTTGAAAAGTTCTTTTTATGAGAAGCTTTTTCACTTGGCGATGGAAGCATTTTGCCACATTTTTGATACTTCCCGGATACAAAAAGGTACTTTTTTTTGCCACAGGATCAGGTCCGCCACTGTACGAAGTTTTGAAAATTTTCAGCTCTAGTGCAAAACAAAGATCACCTCATACGAAACAATACAAAACCGCAGCAAAACTTACATTGTATGCAGAGAAAAACAGCCAGTATCCTCATGTACAATTGTGACATTCCGAATGCCCGAAAATACCAGTTTCGTCCAGATATATATACAAACCGAGAGTGCACGCCTTCTGAAAAAAACGGTGAAATTTATAGTGGCAAGGGGTTACGAAAACACGGAATTTGGAAACGCTCGAGCTGAGTTGTCGATATAAGACGAATGAAAAGTAGATCTTTCTGGGTTGGGGTCACATTCGACCCAAAAGACGTGCATCTTGGACTTTAAAGGAATGCGGCGTGAACGCATAACTAATGATACATATATTTATAACCAAAAACCATCGCAAAATTTAGCGAATATGACATCAGATGGCCCGGAAAGCCAGCTGAAATCGCGAGAAAAATGCAGCGAAATATTTAAATATTACGAATCCAAATCTTTAAATATTACGGTTTTGTAGCGCGGACAGCCAGAATGCACGATTGTGAAAATGCTCAATTACCGGTAGTTATGGGTAAATTAAGAATTTTAATAAATGCGGGGAATACATATTAAAATTGCGTGGTGAGAAGGCTTCAAAGAGTGCGAGAAAAAAGGTTGGGGAGCCAGTAAATTTTTAATCAAATGGCGACAAAATACACGTATTATATATAGTATATATATACATATATTTATATACATATATCGGTGATAAGATGGAAGTGGGCAAAGCTCCAAAAAATCGGCAAATTGACCGTGAAGAAAGGACTCGAGAACCAAGGTTGAAGAGAGCAATTTTGAGGGCGGAGAATACTAAGATGGTGAGAAAATACCGGAAAATGGCATAGTGCAAAAAGCATACGGTTATAGCATGTGAATTCGGAAATGAGGGCGGATGAAGGTGAAAAAATGGATCGGTTGCTCGGTTGCGCTCAAAAACAAGGTAAGATCTCTGGTGTACTTTGCACAGCCCACTAACTACGGACTTCCTGAGCGATTATGTCTTTGTAAGACATGAGACATGAGCCAGAAATCGACAGAGTAATATCACTGTGGCTAAAGGTAGAATGACTTAGCAGCAAGCTCTAGTCAGGCAGAAAAGATACAGGAACAATTAAATAAAGTTTTAACGAAGAAACAGCTAACAAGGGAAGTACCCCAAGGGCGACGCTCAGATATTCTTTAAATTTTGCCCACACGTCGGTAAGTAACAATTCCAAAAAGTTTTAACTCGCGTTCTGCAAGGGCCGCCGAGATATTGGACGATCTTTTCCGCCGAGAGAGTACTCTAAACCCGGAGAGCCGTCAGAGAGAAACTCACTTTTTGGCCATAACCTTGATATGGCCAAAAATTCGTGCGGAAAAAACTCTTTTTTTTGAAACGTTACCCTCTATGGTAAAAATAGGCACAAAACTTTCCGCCTAAAAATCTCGGTTGTTTCTGCAAAGCGGGAGCTAGGATTCTCGCATATATCTTAGAAACAAATATTTTAAATTTGTGCCAAGTTTCATCAAAATCTGAGCGTCGCATTTGGGGTATTTCCCCTGTAAACAAAGTGACTTATAAAAAAATTATAAAGATTGTGGAACTCTGATATAAAAAAGCACAAGTTTTTTGCAAAAATACAAAATGTAGGGCTGTTTTGATTGCACAACGAATAAAAACACGATCGTAAATGTATAAAAAACATGTTATCAACAAAGTGAAGTAGTAGGTTTGCAATGCATAAGAACTCGCTAAAGTGCAACTGCTTTAAAAAAAATAGACGGACTCTAGCCCAAAAACACATAGCATAGGACGTCTCTACAAGACGTTCTATGGCAAATGCTTTTCCTTCTACAGTTAGGGACTTGATACAGTGGCAAAAACGTATCATTTTGCATCCGGGAAGTATCAAAAATGCGGCAAAATGCCTCCCTCTCCAACTAAAAAAACTCCGTTTTGAATTGCGCGACCTTTCCCTCACAAAAAGAGCTTTTGAAATCGGAATTTTTTCACTTGGAGAGGGAGGTATTTTGCTTCATTTTTGATACTTCCCGGATTCAAAATGCCATGTTTTTGGCCAATGGATCAGGTCCGCCACTGTAAAACGAAACTTGCGATAACAAACAACTGCATAAAATCTCCCTATAAAACGATGACTTGATACGTCTATACAAACTTGTATTCACAAAGAACTGCCCACCCTACTGTAGTGCCTCCTATCTCAACAAGTTTCCCACTTGAACCTAAACTTCCACCTACAATTACAATATCATCAAAATCTCAGCTATATCTACTATTTTCAATTTGCTTTGTATGCAGAGAAAATTACTGCATTTCTCAAATTTTCCGGAACAACAGCAAGGTATGAAAAAGCGAATGTCTGGGAACACGTTCCGCGTGCCTAAGACGGCTACACTGTAATTGGCGTGTTAATTTTCAGCAAAAGCTGAGGCTGGAGTTTGAGGCGGAAATCACAAAAAAATGTATTGTTACAAATACAAGTTTATGGGTTCCTCTGAGAGGCAAAACATAATATTATTATAACGTTTCGTATTTCGGCTTTATGTAGAACAAGGGTCTAGAATTTCAGGGTGATTTTTGGATATTAAAATCGACTTATTATAGCTATGAGATCCGAAAAAGCAAAATGTGAAAAGTCACCTTGAGATGAGAAAAATATAATACCACACACGGATCTTGTGTCGATAATATTATTATGCGCTCTTTTTGAAGCATCTACAGTTGGCTGAGGAAATCTTTCGGTTTAGCTGAGCTTTGCTTCTTAATCACACACAAATTTATAGGTGAAAATTTAGTGCACGCTTATCTGATACGCACGTATTTTCACGCCTGCAAATCGATTCTTGCAGCCGTGAAAAATGAGGGGGATGCCGGTTTCAGCTGTAACTTCCATAACATGGAACAGAATACTAATTCTGTAATATGTATGCAACTTTCAAATATCACAAAAAAAAGATTCGTACTTGCAGAAGCTTCAGACCAAAGTTGGTAAAAATTCGGGACTTTTTTGCCAGTTTATGTTGTGTGCCAAGTGAACGAAATCTTTCGGAATAAGGTAAATCTGAGAAGAGAAGGGAAGTACCCCAAGTGCGACGCTATGATTTTCTTTAAATTTTGCACACACGTCGGTCATGAACTAAATATCAATTCCTGAAAGTTTTAGCTCGCGCTTTGCAAGTGCTGCCGAGATATTGAACGATCTTTGCGGCCGAGAGAATACGCTAAACGTGGAGAGCGGTCAGAGAGAAAAACACTTTTTGATCATAACTTTGGTATCTCATGGGGAAAATATTGATTTTTTTGGACACATTAGCCTCTATGGTAGAAATAGGCACGGAACTTTTCGTGCCGAAATTCAGCAAAAAGTCTCAAATTTTTGCCGACTTTCGATATAAAAATCTCGGTTGTTTCTGTAATTCGCGCTAGGATTCTTGCATATATTTTAGAAAAAATTGTTCTAAATTTGTGCCACGTTTCTTCAAAATCTGAGCGTCGCACTTTGGAAAATTCCCCTTCAGCTTAGCGCATTTTGAATTTTTCGTATAAAATGTCCCCGCGGTCTGCAAAGGATACTTCCCCTGTGAGCTTGTTACTCATTGTCAGGGTGACCCAGATAGGCATATCTTTCACCAAGAAAATATAGTAATCCTTCAACCTCTCAACACTTCAAATCCCCACTCAACCTCAAACAACCAGTATTTTCATTGGCTTGTATAAGACTTCTATTTTCGTAGTGCACCGATTATTCCAGAAGTCCTTAAGATTGCTTCAAAAATACAATGAACAAAAGCAGCAGTGTCAACCCCAAAAAAGGGTACATACCAAAACCCCCCGCATCATCTCCAACCTCTTCTTCAGCGGGCTGAGGAAGCGATAATCTCTTATAAAAGAATCTTATTCGCCGACTCCACCTCTCCGATGGTCAGAGGGCGGACATTGCGTCAGGAAATAGCGAATGTAGAAATTTATTTCGCCAAGGATTAGAGAATACATATTTACTACGGGGTTAAACCGGCAATAAGTACAGTAATCTTGAGCTAATTTTTTGGAAAAAGGAAATTACCGGAAATTGACGGCTAATTGAAAGGTTCAACGGGGGTCGTTGAGTGTAGGATACAACAAATGTAGAGTATGTTTTAAAAATGTAAATATGCATGTATGGAATCACTAATTTAAAAATTAATGCCTAGACCCCGACAGTTGGGGAAATAACATCATGTTTTCGTTTTTTGGCTGGCCAAAGCCATTGTTCCCTAGCTTATTCTCAAAAAAACAAAAAAAAACATATTTTCTTTGGAGCTGACATGCTCTTAATTGACCCATCAAACTACTGAAACGCATCTTGGATGTCGGAGAAAAGTATGATTGGGAAAACCGAACAGTATTATTTTTCCTTGATAAAAATGCCTGTTAGGATAATCAATGGTGCTGCTTTCGAAAATGGTATTCATTTTTTTTTTGATTGTTACTTTTTTCCTTAAGCAGTACTGTAAAATAGTAGTTTTTTTAAATTTTTTCTTACAAGGAAAGTACTTTTATGGGGGGTCCTACTTTTTGACGGGACATATCTCAAAAAATCAGAAAAAATGTGCTGATTAAGGATATATAAATCCTAGCTGCCCATTTTAGGTTTTTAGGGGTGAAAATGCCCAAAAACTGGCTTAATTTCCCTACAAAAAGTGCAGGCATTCGAAACGATAAAAAGCGCAGTCGGTATCTTCCTTCGGAAGAGAGCGGTGTGGCAGAGTGGTTAGTGCCGTAGTCTGGGAATGAAGAGGGGGAACGCCGCACGGGTTCGATTTCCCTTTTGGGCTGAATCAACTTTTTTGAAGATGAAGGTCGGAAAAATAAATTTTTGTGCCAACACTGATCTACTACGTCTTAGAAACTCAATAAACATCATTTTAAGCCAAAATAAAAATTGTAAACCTGTGAAAAATTAAGCGAAAAGGGGTTTATATAGGACCTTGAGTCAACTTCCGATTGAGTTTTCACCCCTAAAAACCTAAAATGGGCAGCTAGGATTTATACATCCTTAATCAGCACATTTTTTCTGATTTTTTGGGATATGTCCCGTCGAAAAGTAGGAGCCCCCATAAAAGTACTTTCCTTGTTAAACACTCGATTTAGGGGTTTTCGATGGTGCTGATTTCGAAAATCATGTTTTTTTCTCTATTACTATATAGAACTCTACGATACTATATAGTATTTTCGAAATCAGCACCATCGATTAACCTAATTTTGACATTTGCATCGAAGAAAAATAATACACCCTTTACTTTTCGGTTTCCCCAATCGTAATTTCCCCAATCGTCCTATATGTATAAGTTACGTTGGATGTTGGTTCGTAAAAATTCTATTTTTTGGGCCTTCCGCAGACGTTAGGATCTTCAGGGCCAATTGAAGCCACGGATATTTGAAAGCAACCATAAGTATACAAATAAAAATTTTGTAAGGATAGGTATGGTTTCGGCTAGCCAAAAAACAAAAAAAAAATTTATTTTGCCGATCGTTTTTTCCTCAATTGATGACGCTCCCTGAGGCCTCGTCATTGTTTTCCCGCAATGACACTATAGTCCTGTCATTTACAGAAGATTTCGGCCCGATTCGGGGTCGGAACTTTGACCTGTTGCTAAAAACAAGCTTTGTAATTAGAATTATGCAATTTTCCAAGTCTGACGCAGAACCTCGCTGAAAGAAAGGTCATCCAAATAGAAGTACGGTAGGTCTTTTTGTGAGCTGCTCGTCATGGCAAGCAAAGGTCTAAATCGTGACGAAAAAAAGGTTTATGGCTGGAGAGAGCAGAGAAGGCTCGTGGTCTGTATATGCAAATATTGAGCGACCATCAGAACCCTTTTTAAAGGGCTTTGAATATCGTATTAATAGCCTCGAAAAGCTTTGAATATCGTATTAAAAGTTGAAGACTCCAGATAAGTCTCAACGGATAAGCTGAGGAGCTAGTGTGTGTCATAAGCCCTTGAGGCTGAATCAACAGAGTTTTATACGGCGATAGACAAGGAGAGTATACATGGAGGTCAGGAGATCAAACTGATTTGCGAACCATACTTTTCGTGACGGCTGGGCGTTTGCACACACGTCGGGCATGAACTAAATAAATATCAATTCTTTCAAGTTTTAGCTCGCGCTTTGCAAGCGTCGCCGAGATATTAAACGATTTTTGTCGCCGAGAGAGTACGCTAACTGCGGAGAGCGGTCAGAGAAAAAAAAACACTTTTTGATGATAACTTGGCTAGGGAAAAAATCATTTTTTGTGCAAACATTACCCTCTATGGTAAAAATAGGCATGAAAGATTTCGTGCCGAAATTCGGCAAAAGGTCTTACGTTTTGGCCAACTTTCAATCTAAAAATCTCGATTGTTTCTGCAAAGTGCGAGGTGGGATTCTCGCATATATCTTAGAAAAAATTGTTCTAAATTTGTGCCAAGTTTCATCAAAATCTGAACGTCGCACTTGGGGTACTTCCCTTGTGAATAAAGAACTATTAATGAGAACATGCTTGGTATAAGAGGATAAGAAAACGTCGGGGTATTCTACATAGCCTTAAGTCTTAATTAGGCATGTCAGACTCTATACATACATTCTTGATCAGGTGCCAAAATATTGGCATATAATTGCCAATATTTTTGCGAGAGATCGCATATATAAAGAGGGCTATGCAGACGAAAAATAATAATCTTTGGCTTTACGTACCCAAAAAAGTTAGCACCCATCTTTTCACTAAACTTTGAACCAGACGTAGACATAAAAAACGTCATGAGCTACAACTAATTCTCTGTTCCAATAAAGCTACAATAGTTGGCAAACAATGGCAAGCTAACCTATCAAGCACGTCAGCGAACATATCCGTTTTTACATAGCATCTTATTACAGTTAATCACTACCTTTGAGACTGGAAAATAACAATTTCCTCGAATTAATGCATAATAATGACTACAAGGTCGACAGAACGCCTCATAAGATCCTCACACAGACGTGGATTATGGAATTTAAATAAGAATCTAGCGAAGAATTACCATGTCTCCTACAAAATTACAATACGATGACAAACAAGTTTACAGTCTTCTATCTGAAGCCGTTTTACACTGCCGACTACGGCTCTAGCTGAAGCTGTTTTTACACATTACAGCTACATATTTTTTTTGCAAAGTTTCCAGTTTACCTATCTTAGTACAATTCAACTAACATAACAAAGAATATAAAACAAAGGAAAATTTTGTAAAAGTCCAGAGAGAAGTGCGATTTACAATACATATGAGCCGAGTACAATAAATGGGAGATGTACTCGGCACTCAAAGTGCGCTCTCACACTTTGATGAAACATAAAATTTCATGCGTAAATCTACAATACATTTCTACATTTCTTGGCGACATCGCAGTGTGCCTACCACAGAAAATATCAAGATTTTTCGGTTGAGATAAACGTGTGTAAAATAGATACATTGGTGGACCTGATCCAATGGCAAAAAACATACCATTTTACATCCCGGAAGTATCAAAAATGTGGCAAAATACCTCCATTTCCAAGTGAAAGATTCCGATTTCAAAATCTCTCTTTATGAGGGAAAGGCGCGCTTTTCAAAACGGAGTTTTTTCACTTGGAAAGGGAGGTATTTTGCTACATTTTCGATACTTCCCGGATGCAAAATGGTACGTTTTTTTGCCACTGGATTCTGTCCTCTACTATAGGACCAAAAATGAGAGCGGCCAAAATTTCTTCTTTGGCCGCTCTCCGAATTTAACGCGCTCTTTCAGCCGCAAAGATCGTTGCATACCTCGTCGGCCTCTGCAAAGCGCTAGCTGTATTTTCAAAAGTTTATATGTGACATAGTAATGCACAAAACTTCACTTTTCCTATCAAGGATAATTTCCGGTCACACGCTGTTTTTGTACAATTAGTATCAACATACGACAAACACATTAATGGAAATGCATGTTTAATTAAAGTGTCTACGAGCTGAAGACGTCATCGGAATGAAACGGTTCTTCTTTTATAGCCTATTATGAGTGTTTTCAGGTTGCCATTGCTCTAATTGTGGTGCTTACTTGACGTCGATTTAGAATAAGATTTCCAAAACAATGCGCGCAAGTTCTAGGTCGCTCATTCCAGACATCATCAAGATTATTAAAATGGAAGTTGAACCTCATTTCTTTTGTATTTAAAAAGCACTTTGGATGCTTTATAACATGATGCAATCAATACGTCAACAAAAACTTTACTTGTCAGAGAATTTTAAAAGCCCTTGCGGAGAACGTGTTTCATTCGGCCATCTTAAACATAATGCGCAATCTCTCGCTAAGCAGATTTCGGAATACGCCTGCCACGATGAGTGGTACCGTAAATAATCATTTTACATGATTAATATTCACTTGGAGAATTAATTCAAAGTGTTTGGGGCGCCATATAATCAAGGTGATTTATAACTGGCGGCAAGGTAAGATATAAATCACCTCGGTAGCTTTGTTTGGGGCTAAAGTAAACCCTGGCATCTTGACAAGTCTTACAATATCAAATTTGATGAATACTACACCTTAATTAGTAGTTCCAATATATTTAAAAAAGGGGCATTGTGGTGTTGCGAGAAAAGTTCTGAGGATTTTTTCACCATTACAAACCAAAATTAGGCAGCTAAATTTTACATATTCTGAAAAAATTTGCGATTTTTTGATATATGTTACCTGTAACTCCATGCCCCATAGAAGTACTTTCCTTGCAAGAAAATTTTGTTGCCAAGTAGGCGTAAAAAATCATAGACATAACGACCTTGCCGAAAGATATAATTTACCTCGGTTATATCAGTCTGTCGGGAAAATAATGTGGATTTACCACATAGTATGGATTTGTCATAGCAAAATGTCTCGCCTTGTTTCAGTCGCTATTTTTTAACCAATCGCGGCGAGACGTCGCAAAGCGATGATGGGCGATTTTAAGGGCCGATAAATCCATGTTATTTTCCCGACAAACTGATTAAATTATATACGTGAGCTGTCGTACACCCTCCACTGAAAAATTTCTTTCATAAAGTCCTCATTAATCGACAAATCACCGGGAAATTTGCCATTCAAACCTTACTCAGACCGTATGAAATCTTGCACTTCCAAACGTTCTTTCGCCAACCTTTTATATTTATTACTTCCTTCAAATAAGTCCGTAGTAATAATAAATATGAATATAAAATCACCACAGCTCAATTTCTTTTGCAGACGGCTGAGTTTTACGTGCGGTTGCACCGGTATCGTGTCGCAAAATTCGTGATATTTTCGAATGTTTCAAATACGTATGCACTCGAAACGGGTTCGGTTATTTGCAAAGGCGTAATCTACTCGGCTCCGAAAAGGGCAAGGTATTTGGAATGGAGCAATATGTGTATAGTTGACACTGTTGCGAAAGAAATTCGGTTATTTAAAAAAAAGGGGGGGGCAGACTCGAGTACTGTAATATCATTTTTCAAGTTGAATGCTTGTCCAAGGGCAACTTCAATAATGAGAATACAATCTCAAAACGAAAACACTTATCACTCATGTTCAGCGTAATGGAAATTAACTTTAAAAAAGTGAACTTGAGTCATCATAGAGAGGAAAAATTCGCGTATCGACTTTTCGGGTCAACGACAGTTCGGGTCAACACAAAATCGATCGGTTGGAGGCTTAGGGTACGTGAACACACCGAAAAAAAAGTTGTAGAATGTACAGTGGAGGACCTGATCCAATGGACCAAAAACGTACCATTTTGCATCCGGGAAGCATCAAAAATGTGGCAAAATGCTTCCCTCTCTAAGTGAAAAAACTTTGTTTTGAAGGGCGCGATCTTTTTCCACACAAAAGGAGCGGAAGCGCTTTTGAAATCTGAATTTTTTTTACTTGGAGAGGGAGGTTTTTTGCTAAATTTTTGATGCTTCCTGGAGGCAAAATGATACGTTTTTTGCCACTGGATCAGGTCCCACTGTACCTACGAGGCCTGGCAGAGCCGTTGGATGGCCGGTGGACCTTGGCGAAGGCTCGGCGGAGACTTGGCAAAGACTTGCAACATTTCTACTTTTCCTAATTTTAGCTGTTAATAAGGTTAGTTTTCTTTACCCTAAGTTATTTTAACATCTAAAAAACCAAAATTGACGGCAAAAAAAAGAATATCCGTAATTTTTATCCAGAAATTATTGATGGAAGCACATGTAAAATGCCTCAAAATATTATATCAATATATCAATGCATAGCAACCGCAGTCAAATACTATACCTTTCTCAGCAATGCCTTTTAGTAAAATTGTTACTACACAAACAAAATAAATAGCTTAGAGAATCTAGCATTCAAAGCAGCTTGCCGATCCGGAAGCCAAAGCCGATCGTGGCATTGAACCGGGGCTTATACCCTGCCAAATAACAACTTATAGTTAGTCTGACATATGATGATTTACATTTTGCGGCGCCTCCACCCTCTTGCAGATACTGAATCCCGATTATCGCCTTTTATTGCTACAATATCGGAAATTAAAAAAATATTGGCAAATAATAAAGAGAAGACCTTTAAAAAGGCAATATGCAGCGGCCAAAGCTCAAAGAAAGTTAGTGTGCATTACCGTATCCTAGGCGTGCTGTAATAAAAAATTCGGAATTTTACCGCGCTAGAGGGCCTTACAACAAACTCAGAGGACCTAGAATGTCCTTATAAAGCGTAGGTTAGCCAGTTCCCCCAACAAATTCCCGACAGACGTTTGTAATTACGCTATAAACTTTATTGAACATAAAATTGCCCACGATGGGTTTTTTCGGCTACTAAAAGAAGCCAAAGAAAGAGTAAGAATACTCTTTTTTCTCGAGTAACAATAGTACAAGTAATACGACAAGGATGGCTGTCTATTTTGAACAACTAACGCCCTCGTTACAGTATTAGGGTGGATAAAAACTACAAATCAGTAGTGTGGCCATAACATGACTACCGTATTCACTACAAACCCTTGGCGGATTTTGAGAGCTCTTGGACTAAGTAGTATACTTGCGATTTTATAAAAGGACTTAAGGGCCGTATGCATTTATAGCAGTATCTGTTTTGTGATTTTACGTGAGATTTCGTTTATAGGGTTGTTGTTTGTGGAGACAGAATAATGGGAATTTAGAGTCGTAGCATGCGTGGAAATTGCTCACGGCATAACAAGTCTAAACCGTGAGGACAAAGGTACAAGTAGTCATTCCTTCGCCAATTTCTCATGAAAAAATCGTTTTTTGTGAAAACATTGCCCTTTCGGGTAGACGCTAGACTAAAGACTTCTAAGTACCCCAAGTGCGACTCCCAAATTTTCTTTAAATTTTGCACACACCTCAGTCATGAACTAAGTATCAATTTGTGAAAGTTTTAGCTCGCGCTTTGAAGGCGAAGCCGAGATATTGAACCATTTTTGCGATCGAGAGAATACACTAAACGTGGAGAGCAGTCAGAGAGAAAAACACTTTTTGGGTATAACTTTGCGAGTTTCGCGCGGAAAAAATTGATTTTTTGTGGAAACATTACCCTCTGTGGTAGAAATAGGCATGAAACTTTTCGTGCCGAGATTCTGCAAAAAGTTTTGAATTTGCGAAACTTTTTACCTAAAATTTTTAATTGCCTAGCAAAGCTAGGAATCTCGAATCCTTGTTGTTAGAAAAATTAGTGTTTTTTCGTTGTCTACAACCTAAAAAACAGTTAACCAAAATACGTTAGTAGTCTATACTTAAGTCAGGTTTCATCTGAGCGTTGCATTTTGACCATGTCCACTGCAAATTAACAGGGGAAGTACTCCAAGTGCGACGCTCAGATTTGCATGAAACTTGGCACAAATTTAGAATATTTTTTTCTAAGATATATGCGAGAATTCTAGCTCGCGCTTTGCAGAAACAACCGAGATTTTTAGATCGAAAGTCGGCGAAAATTTAGGACTTTTTGCCGAATTTCGGCACGAAAATTTTCATGCCTATTTCTACCGTAAAGGATAATGTTTCTACAAAAAATCAAGTTTTTCCGCACGAAACTGCCAAAGTTATGGCCAAAACGCGTTTTTCTCTCTGACCGCTCTCCACGTTTAGCGTGCTCTCTCGGCGGCAGAAATCGTCCGATATATCGGTGGCGCCTGCAAAGCGCGAGCTAAAACTTTCAGGAATTGATATTTAGTCCATACCCGACGTGTGTGCAAAATTTAAAGAAAATCTGAGCGTCGCACTTGGAGTACTTCCCTTGTAAGTAAAATATTTCCAGCTTTACACTGGCACAAGATATTTATGAAAATGCAAGAAACACGTATATTTGTTTCAGTTGTTTATTCTAATGCATTCAATCCCTTGAACTCATAGTACACTATTGAAAGAAACAACTCCAAACAATGGCTTCGTTGCACTTTGCGGGGGATTAATTTGTACAAACGAGGACGTTTCGCATGTTGAAAGATGGGAACTGATGTAATTGCGTTAAAAACAACATACTCGCTTAGCACAATTCTCGGAAACCCATCCCATTTTATGTGGGATATCACGTGGACTTTTATTTTTGTGCTGTTTTAATCCAAAAATTTTAGGTCCTTGTTTAAAAGCCACCAAAATTGACGTGGGAGAAACGTGATGTTTACAGAGGACGTGGTCCAAGTGCGACACTCATACCTTGATGAAACGGAGGGCAAATTTAGAATTTTTTGCGACATATTCAAGATCTTGCGCTTTGCAAAAACAATCGAGATTTTTAGGACGAGAGCTGGAAAAAATGGGAGGCTTCTTTGCAAATCTGGGCATGAAATGTTGCATACCTGTTTCTACCGCAGAGAGCCCTATGCAAAAAAAAATACTTTTAGAATTTGCGAGTTTATCATGTGTCTCGAAGGGAAAATGACGATGATTTTATCAACTAAAAATTGAAAAAAAGGTACCTTGAAGAAGAAACGGTGGAACAAATCACCTACTATCTGTAGCGCTATTCTCCCATATTTTAACAAAAGTTGGTGTAAGGTCTAAATTTTCCATCTTATGCACGAGACAAAGCATTGGTGCACCCACCGTCAAGAGGATTAAAATGGCTACAACTCAATAAAAGGTTTTGCGTGAAGCATTTAGAATATGTTCAAGTTCACCAACAGGATAATTAATTCAAGCTAGACACGGCACTCGGGTCGGTTTTTAGAAGCCGCCCCCTCTCTTAGTTTAAGCACACTTGTGATTTCTAGTGTAACAACAATTGGTACAGGTCAGATTGAAGCTACATACAAAAGGCCTTAAAAATTATTAAAATGACTACAAAAGTGATACAGTTTTAATTTTATCTTTTGTTTTCCACTTTTGCAAGACGTTTGCACCTTCTTTCTATTTTCTACTTTTTCTAGGTCAAAAGCCAAGGCGGCCTTGATTTTTAACCTAGAAGTTCGGCTCGAGTACAGTAACGCGCAAAATCAACCATCTCTTCCGCTGCCTGAAGCGGAAGAAAAACTAGAATCGCTCCCTAAATCTTCAGTCACTTTTGCAGGCCTTGAGAAAGGACGTGCTCCCTTGGAGTCTCCTCAGCAAACACGAAATGGAATATTGTACAGTGGCGGACCTGATCCAGTGGCAGAAAACCTGCCATTTTGAATCCGGGATGTATCAAAAATGTGGCAAAATGCTTCCCTCTCTAACAAGGGCTCGGCAAAACCTCGTTCCCTGGTTTTATCTTGAAACATATACCATTCGAAAGAGCGTAAAAAACTGGTCTAGGATCACCTTAAATTAGCTGCTATTATCCACTTACGAGCTGGCTAGCGGGCATTTTTTAAAATTTCCAAATTGGATTTTGGAACTCTTTGCTTCTGAGACGTGAACGAGATCGAATAATCACTTTTCATATAAATATTAGTCATTTATGAGGTTGAAGCTTCAACCTATGTCAAAAAAAAACAAAAGGTTTTCTGAGTTTGAGACATTCAGGTTGATGTACTCAATGAGTGATTGCGCGATGTTTTAGGTCCTGTAACTCAAGACAAACGAAGATGTTCCAAACATGTATGATGTTTTCAGACTCAATTTTTACGTACTTTCCGTTAGCGGGCATTCCTAGTAAAAATATGAAAGCCTTCGAAAGTTTCAACCACCCAGGATGTCCCACTACAAGGTCAAAGAGGCCAAAATAAAAAAAAAACGAAAAAGTTGTAGTTTTTTCTTTTAAAATGGACCTGAGTATACACAAAAGTCTAGTCAAAAATTAAACATAACTTTCTGACTCTATTTGTTCCATATTAGCCAGAAAAATTAAAAAATTCAAAAGAGGCGTTCAAAACCCGCTTCGCAGGTCCTTGAGCAGCGCCTTTCCCCACTAGGCCACCGAAGCACTGCTTCGGTTTGCTTTTAAAACCGATCGCGTTTGTTTTCTCAAATGAAGCGTGAGACTAGCCTAGAACTAAAAAATTCTCGCTAGCCAGCGCGTAAGTGGGTAATAGCAGCTAATAAAAGTCGCTTCTAGACCAGTTTTTTACGCTCTTTCAAATGGTATATGTTTCAAAAAAACCAGGGGACGAGGTTTTGCCGAGCCCTTGTAAGTGAAAAAACTTCGTTTTGAACGGCTCCTCACAAAGAGAGCGGGCGCGCTTTTGAAATCTGAGTTTTTTCACTTGGAGAGGGAAGCATTTTACCACATTTTTAATGCTTCCCGGATGCAAAATGGTACGTTTTTTGCCACTGGATCAGGTCCTTCACTGTATATCAGCATTCTATGTAGTGAAAATGAACTATCATGAACCAACGGTATGACGTCAAATTAGCGATAAAGCAAAGGCTTCGAAGACTTCTCCTCAATACGATTTACTGAGTGAAAGGAACAAAGTGAACTATCAAGAACCAACGGATAACCTACAGTATGATATCAAATTCACAATAATGCAAAGGCCTCGAAGATCCTTTGCTTTTATACTTAGCTTTAAACTAAAGGATCTTCGGTCCAACAACAAGTCCGTCTGGCTTCCTTGTTAGCCGTCGAGATCAAAATCTAACCGACTTATCGGGAATGTGTGATAAATGTGTTCAAAATTTCGCCATCAAGCCGTCTTATTGAGTCTCTGTTGATTTAAGCCGATCAAAATGGCTGATGAACTGCATAACATCTACTTCTAACATTATAAGAGGCTTGCATTATCGCAGCCAAAATGGCATCATATAGTGATCTCTGGAAAATGAAGCGACATATTTTTGCAGAAAAAGCGAACAAATCCGCCATATGCCCTGCTAGCGCCCGGTAAATTGCATGTATTTATTATAGTAGTTGAGAAAACAGATTTTACCTCAAAAGGACGTGAAGGAAGATGTTTTTTAAATGATGACTAAAGCAAAGCTGTGTCGATTTACTAGGACTTTTTCATAGTCTTTAAAATCGATCGCTATAAAGGTCCTGTTGCCCCCGTTAGGAGAATGAACCCCCCAAGATCACATAATCTGACCAAATCGAACAAATTATGGGCATGGTGCAAAAATATGGCCAAATTAAAAAAAATTTGGCCAAATCTGAAAAAAATTTTGCAACCGTGAAAAAAATGTGACCAAGCGGGAAAAGCGTTTGGCCAAAATGAAAAAATGTGGCCAAATAAAGATTTTTTCAATTTGGCCAAACGCCAATATTTTTTTTTCAGTTTGGCCACATTTTTTTAATTTCATATTTTTTTCACTTTGGCCGTATTTTAGCAGAATGACAAGGTTTATTCAATTTGGGGTTTGCAATTTGACAGCCCACATGGAGCCAAAAAGCACATAGAGGGTAATGTTTACACAAAAAATGATTTTTTCCCGCACGAAACTAGCCAAGTTATATACAAAATGGCGGGAAACTTGAAATTTAAAATTATTCAAAAAAATTTTTTTTAAGTGCGGGAAAGTTATAGATCTCAATGGGCCGATCGGGCTTTGAAATTTCGTAAAGAACCGAGCCGAACTTGGCGAGGCCTGGACGCCTTAAATTTCCAAATTGCCAAAATCCCGGCCCTCCAGACATGTCTGGAGGCTACACAGTAACTTTTTCTTTTGTTCCTATTATTCCTCGTCAGTTTTTGGCCTTTGATTTCTGCTCCTTCCCAAAAAAAAACTCGAAATTGCTATAAAATTCCGGCCCCACAATAAGCGCTATTCCCGGCAGTAGCATGCATGCTCCCAAAATAACAATAACACAAAAATAGGGAAAAGAAAAGTCTAGCTTGACCTTTGTGACGTGATTATATTAAATGTATAAACCGTTTTCAATTACCGAATTAAACAGCTGGAAATTTGATTATAATGAGTTGCGCAAAACAACGCGTAACTTGTTTACGTACAGTAGGAAAAAAGTGAATTTCGTAAGAAATTTTAACAGCTTAGAATAACTTTCACAGGGTTAAACCTCTGAAATAATGCACTTTGAAATTTCGAAAACAAATGAGATTGGAATATCGTACCTCTAAATCATTCACGACAAACGTACCACCTGGCTAAACCACATAAGAAATCATCGTATTCACTCATGAATTTTCTAGATTTTGACCTTGGACAGCTTCTTACAAAAGGCGTCAAAGGGCAATGCTCAGACTTTTTATTTTGCACATACCTAATGGGCCAGATCGCATATCAATTCGCAGAGATTTTAGCCCTCGCTTTTCAGCCGAAATGTTCAAATCTTTGCCGACGAGAGAGAGAAAGAGTGCCAAATGTGAAGATCGAACACAGGACAAATCGCTTTTGGCTATGATACTACCAATTTCGCGCTAAATGCCTTGATTTTTACAGGGGAAGTACCCCAAGTGCGACGCTCAGGTTTTGATGAAACTTGGCACAAATTTAAAATAACTTCTACTAAAACACATGCGAGAATCCTAGCTCGCGCTTTGTAGAAACAACCGAGATTTTAAGATCGAAAGTCGGCGAAAATTCGCCAATTTTTGCCGAACTTCGGCACGAAAAGATTCATGCCAATTTCTACCACGTAAGGGTAATATTTCCATAAAAAATCATTTTTTCCGCGCGAAACTAGCGAAGTTATGATCAAAAAGTGTTTTTCTCTCTGACTGCTCTCCGCGTTTAGCGTACTCTCTCGGCGGCAAAGATCGTTCAATATCTCGGCGGCGCTTGGAAAGCGCTAGCTAAAACTTTTAGGAATTGATATAAAGTTCGTCCCCGACCTGTGCGCTAAATTTTAAAAGATTCTGAGCTTTGCATATGGGGTACTTTCCCAGTGAGCCAAGTTCCATCAAAATCTGCACAACACACCACACTTTAAGCACTTCCCCGGTCAAAGAAGCTTTCTCCCTTCCCGTCATTTAACGCCCAATGCTAAACCCATCCAGCACAGACTAGACCAGTTTAATGCTCGAACCATTCGCTACTCGTTATAACCGAATTATCTCCGGGAATTGAATGCTGATGTGGGGGTTGTGATGTAGGCTACAATTACGGACAATAATAGTTGTTTTCGAAACGTAACTATGCATGATCCGATTAGGCTCCAAATTGCTTCACGGTATGCGGAGGAGCGCGATAATTTTCGGCTTTTTATTCGTATCTTAAATAAACTTAACCGCGCAATGAACGTAATAAGAGTTCTAATCGAAAAAGGAGCCCGTATTAGACGCCTTACGATGATTATAATAATGATTAAAATAATAATTGCAAAGGGTTTAGACGGCTGTGTTATTATGCGCAGACGCCATAAAGAGAGACCAGAAATTATGCAAATTTTGTTTATATTTTCCGACAAATATGGATATGGCCTTGGGGCTTTCCCAGCCTCCGTAGCAATCGTGGTTTATTTATCTAAATGGTATGCAAATGATGACAATGACGATCCGATACCGTAATTTACCCGTTCCTTCAGTCGTGTCAGTCTGTCGGGAAAATAATGAGCACAATTTCGCTACTCCCCGATCACGTCGCTGAAGTATTAAAAGCGATTTGATTTTTCCGCGATACATTTTTTTCCTCCACAGCGGTACGATTTTCAATGCGATATTGTGCTCATTATTTTCCCGACAGAATGAGATTAGGCGAGTCACAAAGTGTCTTGACATGTTTTCGCACCGCGCGGACGCATGAATTCGGCGTTGCGACGAGGTTTCGCGCGATAAAAATTTGGCGGGGTGCGAATGACGAACGCACTGTGCGTTGTTTACCCTTTTCAAAACACCCTTTTTTCACTGTGCGGGGTCGCATTGCACCCTAAATTTTTCTTGTCGCCGCGCGACAAATCTCATGCGCGACAGCGCACTGTGCAGACATGTCAAGACGCCGTCGCGCAACAAACTTGTCGCGCGGCGACGAGTGAAACTCACGGTGCACTGCGACGCCGCACAGTGCAAAAAATTGTTTTGAAAAGGCCAACCGAACGCACAGTGCGCTCTCTTTTCGCACCCCGCCAAACTTTTATCGCGCGACACCTCGTCGCAACGCCGAATTCGTGCGTCCGCACGGTGCGAAAACATGTGTTTTTGGCTCGCCCGGACTTCGGCGAAACATTCAAATCTTGGTCTAGACTTTTCAGTAAATTCTATGTGGCCCATGCTCACTGGATATTACCGTATTCCACTCGCCTCAACATACCCAAAAACTTTCCAAAAAACCGCAACATTCTCCGTCCCCAAAAACATTTCAATTTCAGGGAATTTAACGAAAATCCCGTTTATAAATACCTTTACTGTGCTTGCACGAGCACCTGCGCCTCACGCCTTCGCAATTTATTCCTTTTCCATAACGTCAGATCCATAGAAAAAGCATCCGACCAGAAATTAGAATAATTTATCCTTCATCTCATATTCAATTTTCTTTTTACACAATTCTTTACTTATTCGCATACTTTAGGACCTAGTTATGTAAAGAGGTGGTGGCGAAGAGATGCTTGGTGGTGGGGCAAGTGTAAATGGCGCCGTAATGGACTCGGAAGAAGCTGCTGTTCCCTCGGCCGAGCTGATGTTCCTGTCTCAGGAACTTGAACGCGTCCGTCCAGTGGCAAAACGGAATGGCGAAGGGGGGATTCGACACCTTCAGGCTAAAAATAATTACAGTAGCGGACATGGTCCAAAAAAATGAGATTTTTTGAAAAAAAAAAATTTTTATGGTCTCAGGGCGGATATTGAAATTGAAATTTTCAAAAATGTGATGTTTGGGAGATGTACCAGGAGTATTTTGCTGGTAAAAAATTTAATTTTTTTTATTTTTTGGCTTTAAAATATGGGTAAAAAAACGTGATTTTTTTCTCAAAATCGAATTTTAATTTCCAAAAAAATAAAAAAGAGAATTTTTGAAAAAAAAATTATGGTCTCAGGGCGGATATTGAAATTTGAAATTTTCAAAAATGTGATGTTTGAAAATTTCCATCAATATTTTCCTTGTAAAAAAAATTTTTTTTTATTTTTTGGCTTTAAAATCTGGGTGTTCTCTGATGACCAATACTGGAAAAACGGGTTTTTTTCTTCTAAAAATCGAATCTTAATTTCCAAAAAAAATAACAAAAAAAAATAAGATTTTTTGAAAAAAAAAAATTATGGTCTATCATCTTACAGTGGCGAACCTGATCCAGTGGCAAAAAGTACACCATTTTGCATCCGGGAAGTGTCGAAAAATGTGGCAAAATACCTCCATTTCCAAGTGAAAAAACATCGTTTTCAAAAGCGCTCTTTTTGCGAGGGAAAAAGGGCGCGCGGTTCAAAACGAAGTTTTTTCGTTGGAGAGGGAGGCATTTTGCCGTATTTTTCGACACTTCCTATAAGCAAATTGGTAAATTTTTTGCCACTGGACCAGGTCCGTCACTGTAAAGTGATGGGCCGCAAAAATTTTTTTTTTCAAAAAATCTCATTTTTTTTGAATTTTTTTTGGAAATTAAAATTCGATTTTTAAAAATCAGAAAAAAAATCGGATTTTCAAGCCAAAGAAAAATAAAAAATTTAATTTTTTACAAGTAAAATATTGATGGTACATCTCCCAAACATTACATCTTTGAAAATTCAATTTCAATATCCGCCCTAACATCACAAAATACGCAAAAAAACCAAATTTCTTACCCAGTTCCAGCCACACACATCATTCTGGAGACATTTCTGTATCTCTGCCCTCCGGGCTGGATTACAAACTTGTCCAGCGCAATCGTGGCCAAGGATTTTGGGCGCAAAACGGAGAGTGGATCGGCTGGATCGAACTAAAATACGATTTAAAAATAATTAAAAATATTTAAAATATATAAAAAAAATCAAAAAATCGATCCAAAAAGTCAAAAATCACCTAAAAAATATATCAAAAATTTTGAAAAATCAAAAAAAAATTTTTTTGTATACCAAAAATCCGGAAAAATCAAAAAAAAATTTTTTTTAAATATACCAAAAATCCGGAAAAATCAAAAAAATTTTTTTTAATATACCAAAAATCAGAAAAAATCAAAAAAAATTTTTTATATACCAAAAATCCTGAAAAATCAAAAAAAAATTTTTTTTTATTATTATTTTTTTCCCTCACCATCTTCATTTTGGGCCAGACAAATCTGTCCAGAACGAACCCCACCGCGCCCAGACCCCAATTACAAAAGTAACTGGCCAAAAGAGTGGGAATAATGCCGGAGAAAAGGCCTGGGATGCCTTCGGAATCGGCAATTTTCATCAGAGTCACGTGAACCGGCCCATACAACGTCTCTTTGCCAATGTGCTGAGCAACTTCGCGCACCATACATACTGAAAATATATGTGTAAAAAATCTTCAAAAAATTTTTCGAAAATTGAAAAAATTTTTTTGAAAAAGTAAAAATTTTAATTTCTATTTATATTAAAAACATCTCAAAAGTACACAATTTTTACCCGAAAATCATCAAAATACCATATGCTCTGCATTTTTCCAAAATTTCCATAAATTTTTATAAACTCAAAAATTTGCATATTCAAAAAATTTTTACCCAAAAATGGCTGAGTAGCGACGACAGCGATGGTTTGGATGGCAGTCTGTCGGATCAAGGTCCTGAAGCGTCTTCGGAAGCTCTCATAAGTGGTGAGTTCATGCTCCTTCACGCAAGGCCGAACTGGCTCTCCGCCAAGGTTGGGAAGGTATTTACGGATGTACTGGAAAATAAAAGAGAGATTATAAACCATACCAGCCATTTTTTTTGACCATCTAGATATACAATAGACAATAAGAAAATCAAAAATTTAATTTTTCTGGAAAGATTCGTCATACTAAAAAAATTTTTGAATTAAAAAATCAGCTAAACTTTTGTTGATCAGTCCCAAGACAAAAAATTGCGATTAAAATTGCGAAGACTCACCTTGAAAACCGAGTCGGTGACCAAGATGAAGACAAATGTCCGCAGCGCGCACGCTTCCACTCCACGATACAAAACCATGACTCCATCTTTCTCGGCGGACTTGTAGACTAAATTACGGTCATTTTCGAGGAAAAATCGCTTCTATTTCGTCACCCTTATACCAAAAAAGGCCCCAGAATTCAAAGGGCATTCTCCAAGCTTACTGTACGAATAAAAATTGGGGAGAAAAAGGGTCCGACATCCGCACAAAATCTTGAAATTCGAGCGCTCCAACGGGAACGGCTCGTAGCCCAGCTCGATCAAAGTGCGCGCCCAAGTCAGCGGGTAGATGGCGACGTCGAACATCGCGGTCTGCCATGCCTTTCCGATCACATCCGACATTCTGCAAATATCTTTTCGGCATGCTCTAGGGAAACTGGGACGATTGGGGAAACCGAAAGGTATTATAATACTTTTCTTCGATGCAAATGTCGAAATTAGGATAATCGAGGGTGCTGATTTCAAAAATGACATTCATTTTTTCGGTTGTTACTTTTTTCCTTCAGTACTACTGTAAAATAATAATATTTTGAAAATTTTCCAAAAATACTGTATTTAGGGGTTTTCGAAGGTGCTGGTTTCGAAAGTCGTGTTAACTTTTCCCCTAGTACTAAATAGTACTATTTGATACTATGTAGTACGAGGTGAAAATATGGCTTTTGACGTTGATGGTCTTGTTTTGATGCTTAGTACTCCTATTTTCACCTCGTACTATATAGTATCAGATAATACTAAATAGCACCAAGTCTTTAAAACGTTTTTTTTGAAGAGTACTAAGCATCAAAACAACACCATCAAAAGCCATATTTTCACCTCGTACTAAATAGTATCAGATAGTACTATTTAGTACTAGAGGAAAAATTAACATGATTTTCGAAACAGGCACCTTCGAAAACCCCTAAACCCAGTGTTTTTAGAAAATTTTCAAAAAATTACTATTTTACAGTACTACTGAAGGAAAAAAGTAACACTCAAAAAAAAATGAATGTCATTTCGAACCCAGCACCCTCGATTATCCTAATTTCGACATTGCATCGAAGAAAAAAAAAATACTTTTCGATTTCCCCAAACTCCGATTTTCTCGACCAATCCCAGCATTTTACCTGTTCTTTTTCCCGGCACAACAAACTTTCTTGTTTAAAGTTGCCCGTTGAAACGTTGACTGCTCGCTACAAACTGTCTGCCGACCGCCAGCTGATGGACACAAATGAAATGACGCGAATTTGCGACCTTTCAGCCAACTTTTTTTGGAATTTATGCAAATTTTTGAAAAGCTCAAAAAAATCGAAATAAAATTTATTCCGCAGTCAGTCAAATGAAATTTCTGATTTTTTGACTAGATATACATCTTCATAACAGTCTCAATGAGTGTGTCGTTGGGGAATTCTTCATCAGTCACCAGTAAACATAGCTGCACTTTGCCCAATTGAGCCAGCTGACGGATGGGAGTTTGATGGGATGAGGGGCTCCAACTCTGAAAAATTATTATTACTACTTCTAAAAGTACGTATTACTATTCGAAAACCAATTTTCATCTCCAAACATCGGAAAAAGTAATAAAAAATGCTTTCGACCACGGCAGGATTCGAACCTACAATCTTCGGTTCCGTAGACCGACGCGTTATCCATTGCGCCACGCGGCCACATCCGGGTTTCTTTTTGTTTTTCCTTTCGTCTTTTTGGAAGGACGTTTCCGATAAAAATGAAAGGCATTTCCGGCAAAAAATGTCAATTTTTGGGCTGTAAACTATTTTAAAAGTATTTGCAAACTGTAAAATATTCCCTTAGTGACAACTAGGACTATTTTCAATTTTAGTTTTAAGACTTTTCTACGACTTTGAAGACGAAAAGGCAGAAATAAGACTCTTTTCAAGAATTTTAGGTATCTAAATCTAAAAAATGCATTCGAAAAACAAAATATTTACCTTTGGTGTACCCAAAACAACTCTACAAGTCACTTCTCTCGTCTTCATCTTCCTCCGCCAATCTTCCACTGCCATCTGAAGTTCTCTACTCGCATCATTTCCATATCTTTTCCCTTTGTAATAAAGCTCCTTGACATAAATATTCTTGGCGATAACTCCTTCAAAATCGTGAAGTTGAACAATATCCGCGGTTTTTACAAACAAAGATTCCAAAGGTTTTGCCAGTCGAGTTTTTATAACATGAGCAATATCTTGGAAGTCACAGTCTACCCGCAACGTCTCCAGATTTCGGACTCTTTCCAGCTCCTTTAGATAATTGAAATCGGATGGAACGCAGTCGGAATGATGATTTTCGTTGATTATTTTGACATTGTGAAGGCAGAGATGCTGAATGCTTTGACCAACAGAGCGGATAAGCATTGAAAAGGAGTAGAAAGTCATGTCCACATCGAACAAGGCCAGTTCCTGAAGAAAAAAGTAAAAATTTGAGGAGGAGATCAAGAGTAATATAAAAAATGGTTAAATAAGCTTTAGCCTTCTCAAGGCTTCAACTTGAATTAAAAAGAACCAAGTTTTCTATATGAATTTACTAAAAAATACATTATACTTGTGATCAAAGAAAAATTTTGCGAAAAATTTGTCAAAAAAGCTTTTTCAGTTCATAAGACCAGTACAAGTTCCTGTTCATTCCCTCAAACAAGCTCAGTAGAACCTATCAAGCACAAAACCTCCCGGTTTCATCGGCCTACTACCTTATCCTTGCCAACCCACCAAAAACTCACGCTAATTCCAAATTGAAATGGCTGCGACAAAGTAACTCCCATCATGTTGTTCATGTGCAAACATAGCCTCCTCAGGCTTGCAACGCGCCCAAAAATCAACATATCCAACTTGAGATCGCTGAAAAATTCCGAAATCCATCAATTCAACCTACTGCAATATAAAAATTCAAGTTAAAACAACTTACCCCTCCTTCCAATGGTATTTGGATTTTTTCTTGGCATCGTCGTAGGAGCTGACACAAAATTCGAGAGCATCGGCCTGCGAGTGGCTGTGGAGAATGTCGTGGAGGGCATTTAGCTGAAAGTAAAGGGTTTTTCGAAAAAAATTGCATGAAATTGACATTTCTTGGCCGGAAAAAGGTTAAAAGATGGCGAAGGTGGTAAAAATAAAAAGAAAAAGATCAATTCTGTAAGCAGGAAGACGTTTATCCACCAACAAAACCATAATCCGCCGAGCGTTGCGACAAAAATATTATTATTGGCATTTCGTCGAAAAATTGGACGAAATGTCACAAAGTCCGAAAATCATCATAGTTGATCCGCGGATCATGATCCGGAAAAGTTATTTTTGAAAGTTTGATCACTTCTAACAATTTTTTAAGTATTTTCGGATCGAAAAACAGACAAAAAATGACTTACACTTCGATTCCTCAGTTCATAAAAACGATTGTTATGAGAATTGGATTCCACTTCAACTTCGTATGTCATCCGACCTAAAAAATAAACTGTATGTAACCTGACGTATTTCGCAAAGCCAAATGCTAATTTTTGCATGCGATTTTGATCGCTTACCCTCTGAATCTTCGGAATTTCCATCAATTTCGCTGAGTTTGCACATTTTTTCAAATTTAGTCAGTGAAACGGCGCAGTACGATCACAACAAATGATCTACACGAATGCGACGTGTGAATAAACAGAAAGTTTGTGGATCCGACAACTTTTTTAAGCCATGATTAACATAAACCCAACGATTATACGGCCTGTAAAACGAGGGAAATTTTGTATTGGGAAACGTAAAGAAGATAAAAATCACGGAATAAATCGGACAAAGATCAGGGAATAAAGTGTACCGCAATGGAGTATCACTCGAAAAGTTATTAAAGAATTTTTTTTTAAATATGAGCGCTCTCACCAAATAATATTGTTGAAAATCGAAAAAAATTTATATTTTATCATAAGATTTTTTTTGTTTTTTTTATATTCAATTTTCAAAAATTTCCAGCCACTGATAACGCATCTTTTATGCCTTTTGAACAGTCTTGTCTCAAACATGACCCACAAATTAACATCCTGAATCTGATCGGCTCGTATTTTACTCAAGCAAAAAATGCATTAGGATATACGGGATGTGCTGTAATTCCTGTAGCATAAACGTCTACAGAGTGTTCTTTTTTTGTCAAATCGTTAAAAAGATCGTTGAATTGTGTGACGCAAAATTTGTAAAAAAAGGGGGAATTGATTGCCTATCAATCGCAAAAAATTTCCTCCAAGACTGATAACGAATATTTTACCCCTTTTAAATGCACTTGACTGTGAAATATGACATGGAAACTAAATGAAATGACAAAAAAACGTATTAAAATTTACTCTCATAAGCTTATCTTCATCCATACCTCTAAAATCTGTATCTTTCTAAGAAACCAATCGTTATATACCCGTTATTCTCACAGAAACGTAAAGAAAAGTATATTATCCACAAAATCCAATCTCCTTTCGCACTTTTTTTTCCCTCCAGAAAACTGTCATTTCCAATAAGCCGCAACTCAAACAATATTAGTTTTGGTGGGGCTCTCGCATAAAATATTCACAGAAAAAGATCAAACGCGTTCGGGGAGAGGAAAAGAACAGCCAGAGCCTGAAAATTCCCTTCACATTAGTCTTCGACCCTGGGGCAATTTATTTTCCCCGCCGTTTGAATTTTCCAAAAAAGGCGTTGATTAGGACTTATTCGGGTGGAGGAGGAGGAAGTGCAGATAAAAAGGAGAAAATTTGGGGTGATAAAGAATGACAGAATTTTGTCTGTGAGGTTCATTTTTTGGGGGTAAAATCGGGAAGATTGAGAAAAAATTTGCAGAAACTCCAAAAATTTTTTAAAAAATATTTGAAAGGGGGCATATCAAAATCTGTAAAGTTTCTAGACTAGTTTTCACTATTCCAGCGGTTGTATTCAACTGTAATTGTAGTAAAAGCGATGATCAAGGGCCGTAAGAAAAGAGGCTTCGTTAAGGCCATTCTCAATTTCGCATGGTAACCTCAGATCAAACGTACCATTTTGCATTCAGGAAGTATCAAAAATGTGGCAAAATACCTCCCTCTTCATGTGAAAAAACTCAGATTTCAAAAGCGCGCTCGCTCTTTTGGTAGGGGAAAGGGCGCGCCCTTCAAAACAGATTTTTTTTGGCTAGAGAGGGATGCATTTTACCATATTTTTTGCTACTTCCCGGATGCAGAAGTTCGTTTTTTGCCACTGGATTAGGTCCCCACTGTATAGGTAGAAAAATAGAACCTTCCCATGAGAACGCCCCGCTGACTTGTTGGCACACGATCCAGCCAAAACCACAGCTTTTTGACTATGAGAACTCTAGCCCACTTCGGTCAAACGCCGCTCAAAGGCTCGCATAAATCTCAGAGGGCGAACCTGACTTAAAGATTTATTCGACATGATCACAAATATCGCCGATAAAAAGAAAGCCACAAACCGACACACCCTCAAAATACAGCTAGTCACAACGAACGGAAGACAATTCCACTCCAAACACATTTGAACTTGACTTACCGCTTACCACGTAAAAAATTGTGATGGAAACATTTTCTGGAAGCGGCTGAATTCGTTGCTCATTTTCTATCCCTGGTTTACGATAATAATCAATTTTTTCCTGATTAGAATTGTCATTCTGGTGTGCATCATCTTTTCCGGACGTAGATGGAACATCAGCACAACCACTAGTCATAATTTGAAACCAGAAATAATGGAAATAAATCATGTCTTCAAAGATTTTTTTTCTGGAATTTTAACAAGCCCGTGGCACATACAAAATCCATCTTTTTGTGAGGGAAAGGGTGCGCCCTCCAAAAGAAAGTCTTTTCACTCGGAAACGGAAGCATTTTGCCACATTTTTGATGCTTCCCGGATGTAAAATGGTACGTTTTTTGCCACTGGATCGGGTCCGTCACTATATTTCATAGTTTTTCTGGCCTTCAACACAAGGTTTTTACATATATCTCAGAATACTTTATTTTTTATTTTTATTCGAGCAAAGGTACGCCAAGTAAGTTCTCAATCTTTCTAACCGCTGTTTTTGTATCTCCAACGACAACTTCTACGGACGTCATTCCGACAAGGTCCGCGACTCTGCAGTTGATCCATAAGTCATCGACAAAAATGCATTCTTCCGGCTTCAGATCCAGTTCTTTGGCGGCGACCTGAAAGCAATGGAAGCTTCAGAATTCTGGAATTATAATGTTTATTAGACCGTTACAGTGACGGATCCGATCCAGTGACAAAAAAGGTACCATTATGCATCAGGGAAGCATCAAAAGTGTGGCAAAATGCTTCTCTCTCCAAGTGAAGAAACTTCGTTTTGAAGGGCGCGCGCTTTTGAAATCGTAGTGTTTTGACTTGGAGAGGGAAGCATTTTGCCACATTTTTGATAGTTTTCCTGGATGCAAAATGGTACGTTTTTTGCCACTGGATCAGGACCCCACTGTAGTTCACACTACAAATTTTTACCTTGTAAATTTCTTCATCAGGTTTTCTCAACCGATATCTGCAGGACTCAATAATCGCGTCAAACTGATCAATATCCTCTGGGACATCCGTTTTCGAACGACTGTCATCGCTGAATCCAATATTTGTGAGCAATGCTACTTTGAATTGGCCAGATTCCTTCAGTTTTTGAACCGCTTTTGTAATGAATGGATCCTTAAAAACCCTCGTGTTGCAAAAGAAGATATCGATAAATAATTATTAAAATTTAGCATTTGGTTTTTTTAAGGGCGTGAATCTCTGAAGATTGGAATTTTGATGACTTTTGTAGGCTGGATAGTCAATTAAAAAAGGTTTTTTTGGCTTGTCAAAACTGACTAAACAGACGTGTAACACAAAACAAAAACAATCAGTTTACGGTGGCGCACCTGAACCATTGGCCAAAAACGTACCATTTTGCATCCGGGAAGTATCAAAAATGCAGCAAAATACCTTCCTCTCCAAGTGAAAAAACTCCTATTTCAAAAGGGCCTTCAAAACGAAGTTTTTTCACTTGGAGAAGGCAGTATTTTGCCACATTTTTGATACTTCCCGCATGCAAAATGGTACGTTTTTTTCCACTGGATTAGGTCCCCACTGTATTCCGTTTCGTCTTACCTTTTCTCCAAGTATCCTTTTTAGCCACTCTCTCGGCTCCATTCCTTTTAAAAAATCAAACTTCTGTACCGCTGCCTCAAACAATTTTGGGAACGCAATGTCTCCAAGCTCATATTGCTTCAATGCCGACAAGAACACATCCTTTTCTAAGATATTTAAATTTAGAACGTCGTATCAGAATCATCACGTCCTACCCGACTTCAACACATCGTCAGCTCTCTTTGGCACAGGGTATTTGTAATAAACCCCGCCCATATCAAAGATCACAGCCTTGTAATCCGGCTTCCATATCCTTCTTTTCAAGCCACGTGCTGTTGAATAAAGAAGGTCATAAATAGTGAAGACCACCATCAAAGTGAATAATTTCGGGAGTGAAAAATGCTAGTGCGTTGAAAGTTGTAAAAAAAAGAAACTTTTACTGTAAAATCTAATTGAGTTTACCTTTGAGGTGAGCCTTTCTTCTTTTTAGGAGAGAAAAAGTCCATTTGACCTTTGCAACGGAAAAAACTCTAATATAATACGTAAGAGCAAAGAGAAATCTTTGATTGTTGTGTTTTGTGTTGGATATCGACGTCAAAAAAGAAAAAGAATCGAAACCGAAAAACATCAGTTTTATTACAATCACATTAAAACGTGTTTATTTATGACAACTGCTTCCCCAAGAGCCCTTCCAACGTCTTCACTGCGGTTTGTGTGTCTCCACGGACCACCTCAATTGCAGTCATTCCACAGGCCTCAGCTGATTTGCAATTTGCCCAGAGGTCGTCGAGAAATATGCATTCCTCAGGCGCGGCGCCAACCTTTTCCGCGGTTAGCTAACAAAGAAGATTTGTTAAAAAAATGAAATATTACGGCAAGAAATAACAAAGAGAATGACTTACCATAAAAATTCTAGGATCGGGTTTGCGCAGCTTCACCTTGCATGACTCCACAATCACATCAAAATGACTTTTGTCTATGCCTCTTACATCCGTTTCGGAGAAGCTCTCATCGCTGTAGCCGACGTTCGTAAGAAGGCCAACCGTATATCCGCCATCTCGAAGCTTTTCGATTGCCTGTATAATGTTTGCGTCCTGAAAGAGCAGGTTCATGTTTTAACAGTTGAAATGGTAAAGGATTTACAATGACGGACCCGACCCAGTGGCAAAAAACGTGCCATTTTGCGTCCGGGAAACATCAAAAAATGTGGCAAAATGCCTCCTTTTCCAAGTGAGAAAAATTCGTTTCGAAGGTCGCATTTTTCGCTTAGAGTGTGGGGTTTTTGTCACATTTTAAATACTTCCCGGATGCATAATGGGACGTTTTTGCCACTGGATCAGGTCCCCCACTGTAGCTGGTAGAACATGTAAAATTGACAAGGAAGGTATAAAATATCGATGCTTACTTTTGCAGCGATTACATCCGACACTCCTCCAGCCGATTTTAGGGAACCTAGCTGTGCACGAAAAGCTGCGATCATTTGTTTAGAAGTAATCTCTCCAAGTTCGTATCTCCGTAGTTCACCGGCGGCATGTGGTGATGCTAAAAGAGCGATGTAAATCTTAATACCGTGAAACTTTTTACCCGTTTTGTTATCTAACAAACTGTGAGATAACAAAGGGTCTATAGCAGACAAATGACGGTAAAATCGGTATTGTATTGCTGATAGTGCAGCCCTGTTATTCGTTTCAAACTCACCGCTTTTCAACATCCTGTCGACCCTTTCCGGATCCTTGTATCTCAAATATACACCGCCCATGTCAAAGATAACGGCTTTATAATGCGGCTTGAATATCCATCTTTTTACCTTTCGAGTAGTGGAGTAAAAGATCTCATAGACAGTAAAAATAAGCATAATAAAATAGCGGCCAATTCCAAGGAAATTTTAGAAGGCTTTCAATAATTCTAAGGCGTCGCTTTAAAATCCCTTTTCACCTTTCGAATAATATTTTGACGGGACGTTAAGCGATTGTTACAATGGGTCGAGCGCTTTTTATAGATCGTAAATGAGACAAGCCCTGTGATTAAAAATAGAATCTGTGTTTTCAATTTTTTATGCATCACACGCGGCATGATGACGTCAGTATGTGGTAATTGATGAAACGAAGCCTTAATGCATCAACGTACTTCTACAAAGCCTTAATGCTTCTATTTTGTTAATTTTCAATTTCGGTTTGCAATGAAAAAAAAAACAGTTTTATTACAGTCACATCACTCCATTTATAATAACTCTTTTCCCAAAAGCCTTTCCAGCTTCTTCACTGCGCTTTTGCTGTCTCCACGGACCACCTCGATTGCAGTCATCCCGCAGGCTTCTGCTGATTTACAATTTGCCCAAAGGTCGTCAAGAAATACACACTCTTCAGGTGTGACGCCGACTTTTTCTGCCGTCAGCTAAAGGGACGAATAGGTTTTAAAAAACGGAAAAAAAGATAATACAGTGGGGGACCTGATCCAGTGGCAAAAAACGTACCATTTTGTTTCCGGGAAGTATCAAAATGTGGCAAAATGCTTCCCTCTTCAAGTGAAAAAAACTTCTTTTTCCTCACAAAAAGAACGGGCGCGCTTTTGAAATCCGAGTTTTTTTCACTTGAAGAGGGAGGTATTTGGCCACATTTTTTGGCACTTCCTGGATGCAAAATGGCACTTTTTTTGCAATTGGACCAGGTCCCCCCACTGTACCATCATGCCAAAATGCGCTTACCACAAAAATTCTAGGGTCTGGCTTCCTCAAGTTGACCCTGCATGATTCCACAATGACGTCAAAGTGGCCTTTGTCAACCCTACTAACGTCCGTTTCGGAGAAGTTCTCGTCACTGAAGCCCACATTGCTTAATAGCCCGATTGTCAAACCACCATGATCCCGCAACTTCTCAATCGCCGTTATAATGTTTTCATCCTGCAATCACTTGTCTTATATTGCTGATAATGCAACGTAGAATGACATACAGAAAATGATATAATGACATACTTTATCACCGAGAATATCAGCTGTCTTTCCACCCGGCTTCATGCCCGGCAAGGTCCCGCCGAAATTGGCTATTAGTTGCGGAAAGGTGATGTCGCCAATTTCGTATCTACGGATCTCTCGAAGCACTTCGGACGGCACTAAAACAATAGTATGAAAATCGAGGTAATCCTTGCACTGGTTAGAAAGATTCTCTTCGCTAAAATTTAGGCCGACGGAAACGGAGTTGGACGATTGGTGAAATCGAAAAGTATTATTGTTCTTTGATGCAAATGTTAAAATTACATAAGATAATCGATGGTGCTGATTTCGAAAATGTCTTTCATTTTTTTGATTGTTACTTTTTCCCTTAAGTAGTACTGTAAAATAGTCATTTTTAAATTTTTCTTATAAATACTCGGTTTAGGGGTTTTTGATGGTGCTGATTTTGAAAATCATGTTAATTTTTCCCTTATACTATGTAGTACGAGGCGAAAATATGGCTTTCGACGTTGATGGTGTTGTTTTGATGCTTAGTACTCTTCAAAAACACGTTTTAAAGACTTGGCCCTATTTAGTACCACTACCTGATACTATACAGTACGAGCTGAAAATTTGGACTTTATGCGTTAGTGGCGTTCTTCTGGTGCCTAGTACTGCTGTTTTCACAAAAGTTTACATGATTATCGAAATCAGCACCATCGAAATGGGGCAGATTTTACTCTAAATCTGCAAATAGGATATACAAGACTTACGCGTCTTCAGCATCTTGTCCATTTTCTCCGGCGCTTTGAATCTCAAGTATACCCCTCCCATATCGAAGATAACTGCTTTGTATTCCGGCTTGAGTATTTTCCTCTTTATCTTCCGAGTAGTAGAATAAATAATCTCATAGACAGTAAAAATTATCATTACAAACTTGCCAATAAAAATAAAATGTAGAAGAATATCTGACAAAAGTTTTTAACGGTAGTATAGACCTCCTCACAAGTGTAGGGTCACGTATTTTTGCTTTTTCGAAACGTTTTTGGTTTGTTACAATGACTCGAACGTTTTTTCTGTAGATCGGAAGTCCGATAGATTCTGGGAACCAAACTTCAAGTTTGTGACTTTTAAGATACAATTTGTGTTTTACCACAGCAAGGGTCGGGCATAGGACTTCAGACACCTTGAGATAATAAACAGCCTAGATGTTTTTTGAGGAAAACAAGCACCCGAGGCCTTACGATAAGGCTGTGTGTCGTTGTTTTTTCAGGGAAAAGAGAACATATGGCTGGTGGGCCTAGGAAAACCTTGAAAGTATTTACAGCTTTCAACTATGTAAAATCAGTGCAACACAGATAGGATTTCTTTATTGACGAGCAACAAGGAATAAATTTTCATTTGTACATCTAGAATCTCTGTAAAACGGACTCCCATGCAACAATCCAAGTCTATTTTACAGCTAGACATGGCTTCTGGAGCTGTCCAAAGAAAAATTGAAGCCGCCGTTTTGACATCGAGCGCGATTTTTGGCGCGGCTCAAGGGCAGCTTTAGTCTATGACGAACAATTTGAGAAATCCCAGCCAATTTGAGCCAATACCACATTTGTTTGGCGAAATCTTTTCTACGCATTTCTTCTCCCAGTACTATTTGTCTTCCACTGAATATAATTTTTTGCTTATTTATGCTTTTGAGCCCATGGAACGTCTAAAATGCGGGTTTTGCAATGCCCATAAAATCCTGCTAGGCGATGAGTAGTAAGGTACAGTAAGGGACCTGATCCAGTGGCAAAAAAAGTATCATCCGGGAAGTATCTCGCCCTTCAAAACGAAGTTCTTTCGCTTGGAGAGGGAAGCATTTTGCCACATTTTTGATACTTTCATAATGGTACTTTTTGCCACTGGATCAGGTCCCCCACTGTATACAATGTCCTTCCAACGTCTCATTCTCACGATCGCCAGGCTGTCCTACAGGATAAGTTTGGTGCAAATTCTCTGCGCTTTTGTTTTTTTCACCTCAGGAAACAAGTGGTCAACTTTTCTGCTTTGTATAATATTAGATTACGAAATAAATTGATACGCAAATAATTTCTGTAATTAACCGCTATGCGTATAAACGCTCAGTATACTCAATTTACTCGACCTTGTGTGTCGGCAGTTGATTATAATATGGAATACATTTGCCAGTCCGTTACCGACGCTTTCGAGTGTGTTTGGCCAACCGGGGAACGCATGGCAACTGAACGTGCGGAAAATAAAACAGGGGGTGATTGGGTTCTTCTGAATCAAGATGGAGATGTAATTTCGAGTACAGGTGAGGAATGCTTTCACTTTCTTTTTTTTGAAGCGTTTTTTTACAAAAACTCTTCAAAGGTTTTCGATTTCTCCCTGTTATTTGATCCCTTTTAGCAGTACCTGCTCCGAATGTTCATTATGAAGACGAGGACAAGATAGAGCACATGTACGGGCAAATACCAATGGACTCTTTGGAGTATGCAACTCATGCTGTTTGTGCCTTTAGTATTTGCCTATTTCTTCCTTTTTCGCTATTCCTCTTTGATAACTTTTTTCGACGAATTTGAATCAATCAATAAAATCAAAATAATCATTGGATTCGATCTTTTTGGGCCAAACCGGCTGCCATAATATTAGGCCTAGAAGTATGACTTTGTCGTTTTTTTTTGTTTTGCACTTTTCACAGGTTGAAATAGGACATCACAATTTCTGTTTAGAGTATCTGAAAGAACGCTGAAAACGCTATCTACTGACATATGTTTCATATGGTAGGGCTTTATATAACGACTTGTATAAAGCTTACAAAATGACCAACTTCGTCTTAAAATTAGCCAAGCGTGTAGTTTATTTTAAAACTCTCCTTAAATTTTCAAATACTGCCGCCCATATTTAAGATAGTACGTTTAATTATTGATGAACTTCATTTTCATCAATTCACTTTTTGATGACGCTGGTTCCCCTGTGGAATCCGGGAGTTGCGAGGAGCTGTAGTTGACCTATCCTGCTTGCAACGGAAGAAGACCCAACAGTCCTTCTCGGGATGAATTCCATTGTCGACATACCGAACATACTTGTAGATGCTTTCAAGACGGTTTAGTGCAAATTCACAAAGTTCTTTGAATTCCGCATTCTTTCCATCCGGGTTTAGAATCTTGCAAGCAAACTGAAATTATTTTGCGGTGAAGATTCCGTCAGGTTCTGCGACAGCAGACAAAAAAAAAACTCTTTTTGGCACTCTGTTTCTCAGGCCGTAACAAGTGCGATTTAAAGGCAGTTGTACTGGCCGTTCAAAATTGACTTTTGTGACCTCTCCATTTTTTCATTTTATATAATCCCGGACATAAATTTCTGACCACCCATATCTCAAGTGAATATAACGCAATCACTTCGAAACTTGGCATGCTTACGAGTCATAACAGGCAGAATCTGTCATATAAAAGTGTCTTTCGACCATGTATCTCAATTAACAGCCGAGCTACAGGGTGGTCAGAGAGATATGTCCGGGAGTATAGTCATTTTCCCAAACGCTGGATGAAGTTCAGACCATTCCCTTGAAAGAAAATTCCTTTCAAAGCAAACTTACGAGAGCATTTTCGACAAACTGCGACCATTGGGTTAAGTTCTTTCCATTCAGCTCCTCCATGATTTCGAAAAATTCGATACAATAGTCGCACTTATTACCGACCACTTCGACGTTACAGAGGGCCATTCCAACAAGGGAAAGGGAGAGAAGAAGGTAGTTCATTGCAAAATAAGATGAACTTGTTTTAACCGAACGATTTGGTTTTGTATTTATACTGCTCAATTGTAATCAAGATTGCCGTCAGATCGACCATTGAATCAAAAGTAATCAAGACGGGCCTCACCCAAATTGTGCCCAAAATCTCTGCCATTCCAGCCCACGTCCTAACCGCGAAGCAAATTAACGGGCTTCCAATTGTGCGCACAGTTGTCATAAGTCGCTCCCTCACCTGTTATTGCATTTCTGCAACGAAAAACTTTGAGATAACGCACTCAGAAATTTGCCACACCTGGACAGTTGAACACATTTTGGGTGAGGCATCTTTTAATTAAAATTACTTTTCTTTGTATCATTAATCTTTAGTCACGTTGATGGTCAGTATAAATACAAAACCAAATCGTCCGACTATAACACGCATATCTTATTTTTGCAATGAAATATCTCGTTCTCGCACTCTGCCTTCTTGGAATGGCCTCCGCTATTGGTATTGATGCGGCCGGTGATAAGTGCGGCTCTTGTGTGGAATTGTTCGAACTCATTAAAGAGTTGAATGGAAATAACTTGACCGATCAGGACCAATTTGGCAGAGACATTAACGTATGTTTTTTTTCTATATGGGAAGTGTTAGAGATTCAGTGACTTCGATGGTGAGCGAATAATACATAGCGAATTATGTATGTTAGCTCCTTGCAAATGATTGTAAAAAGCTTCCACTGCATTAAGACTTGCTTAATCTAACAGCATGAAACACGAGTTTTTTGTAATATAATAATATTATCAGTTTGTCGGGAAAATGATGGGAGTTGTGGCGTCAAAATCTTTTTTCTCGGTCGCGCATCAAAAACTTCCCATATAAAAATGACTCTAATATTATAAAAGCAGCGCCGGCTATTACATTTGCATGTACTCGAAAATCTAGCTCTAAACTTGAGCAGAGTCTCATCCAACTCTGACATTGCCTTTCCTTGACTTCCCAATTTCAGGTCGCCTGCGATATTCTGATTGACCAGGGCAAAAATACGGCAGTCAGGGAACTTTGTTCATTTATTCGGAGCAATATTAAAATCATCTTCCATTACGTTCATAGCATTGACGAGGGTTTGAATCCCGAGAAGGACTGCTGGTTGTTCTTCCGTTGCAAGCGGCCAACACCAACTCAAGCTCCGCCAGCTATGAGCTACAAAGGCGTCGAGATTACACAGAAAAACTAAGTCCCTCATTAATTAAGCTATAAATTGTGATGAAAATTGGCAGCAGTTTTTCATACTATATTGCTGCTTAGAAAGTTGAATAAATAATTTTAAGCGGACGGTTTCCAAGTTCACTACAAGGGGCATGGCCTCTATAAACGTGCTCGTATCAAGCCCCACTTCTAGTCACAAAGGAAAATGTTGGTTATGTAGCTGTTTGCGTGTTCTTGAAATGTACCTAAATAGGTGAAAAAAATTTAGAAAATTCATAGTAATACGTAGTTAAACTTTCAACTTTGCCAATGCAATGTGTTGCCAGCCGCATCTGGACCCTCAATTGGTCCCACAACGATAACGAGCAGCCTACTGCGAGAGAGCAACGTAGACAGAAGGGAGAATAAGAGAAGGTTGGTTGGAAATGGAAGGCTAGAGAGCGGTCGTACGTTTGAGACATTTGATCTATTGGTATCTTGTTTGTATTGTGCTTGCGGCCTATCAATAAACTATCGACTGTCACTGATGGATTCGGCGTTTGGAGATTTATCAATTGGGAGGTTGTCCCGCTGATACCTGTTGAACTAGTAGGGCCTTCTAATCGGCTGGAAGAAGGACCCAAGTACGTTCCCAGTACAACATAGTGTGAACTTTTTTATTGACAACTGACGACCAGCAAAGAATAACTTTGTATCAATCTACAATCCATGTAAAAATAACTCCCATGTTGAAGAAAATTAACAAGCCCTGTTCTGTGTATACGTACAGCTTTGTATGCAAGCTGCTTTATCTTGCCATGTCAGCCTTAAAACACAACGCACTTTGTAACCAGAGACCAAGCGAAGCGAGCAGAGCCGATTAGTTACTCAGGCCATTGAAACAATAGAAAATTAGTCATTTCCCTTTTTTTCATAAGCTCAATCGAGTAAAAATTTAGAGCTTAAAGAGTGCGATAGGTACGGCTGTCTTGCGCTTTGGTTCTTCTCACATACTGAGCCGTACATTCCAGAAAATTACTTTTGCGATGTTACTTGGTCTTCTTCGTTTCTTCGTTGTGCTTACCATACATTTGGACGGAAGCCTTGCAGCATTTCAACTTACACACCCGAATCGTGGCTTCGGCTCGCCATGTACGTCGCAGCGCGAAGCTTGCGGGCAGCCAGACGAGGGCACACCATTTGCGGGCAAGCTTTTTGTAGGCACCAAAATATACCAAAATATGTACAGTGGGGGGACCTGATCCAGTGGCAAAAAACGTATCATTTCGCATCCAGGAAGTATCAAAAATGTGGCAAAATGCTTCACTGTTCAAGTGAAAAAACTTCGTTTTGAAGGGCGCGCCTTTTTTCTTCACAAAAAGAGCTGGCGCACGGCAACCCGAAATAGAAGAAAAATGTTTCCCGTCCACTTTTGAGTCTCGTCCAAACGAAGTGTCAAAATTGACAAAAGAAATAAAATAATTCCGAGAAAACTATTTTTCGGTCGCAAAATCCCACGAAAAATTCTTTTGTGACATTTTGTTTGATTTCAACCGATACAAAATGGGCGAAGTGTCGAAAGGAGCCAGGAAACACTTCGGGTTGCCGTGTGGCGCGCTTTTGAAATCCGAGTCTTTTTCACTTGGAGAGGGAGGTATTTTGCCACATTTTTTGATACTTTCTGGATGCAAAATGGTACGTTTTTTGCCACTGCATCAGGTCCCCACTGTATGTACACAATTTTCTGCCGGCAGAATGGTTACCCTCAAATGGTTTGTCGCAAGTAGTGCGCGCCTTTAAGTTGCGGTTAGATGTTATAAAAATGTGCTTTAGCGGAGCAATTTCAATTCGGCTCTCAAAGATCACAACACGACGTCATGATAGTATTGAACACTCCAGAGATTGTTTTATTTGACGCCGACTGCCCGCGCAGCTACGGAAAATGCCCCGTTTACTGCGAAGTTCGTAAGAGACAGTTCTCCTCCACAAGCTGATAAACATTTCCAGCTCAGTTTTGCCGCAGCTTCTGTAACCCTCTGTGCTGTGGAACGGTTGCGGCTTGCGGAAAGGTGAAAGGATACGACCACAACTCGACAATGTTTAAACTCCGTGGCAAACAATTTTGGCATGCGCCACAAACGGACGCTGTTGGGGTTTGGGCAGAAGATGAGGTCCACGTTTTGCCGGTACCACAGCCTGGCAAGGACGGGTCAGTTAATGCAAAAAAGACTGCCCCAATGTTAGTTGTTGCAATTGGGCCGATGAGTCAGTTGGCCGGCCTCGGTCATACTGTCAACACATCTGGTGTTCATGAATAACGTTTGATTCTAATCAATAGACCAAGTGATGTCAAACTGAGACAGGCAAAAACGGGCCGATGAAGTACACTTTGCCAAAAAAGACGCGAAAAAACGTTTTATCGGGGAAGAAATGGGGAATTTTTGGGGCGAGAGAGTACGCCTTTGCGTGTCTTTTTTCTCTCTTTCTCTGCGAAATCAAGACGAAGTGTAAACAATCGATAGCGAAGAGTCTATTCCGGCCACCGGACTCCTCAGTTTGACGTGATATCCAAATTCGCCCAGCGGGAATAGGGCGAGTCAGGCCTCAGAATCAGAATTTCTCGAGCTGGTCTCTCATTTGACCGTTTTTGTCTAGCCATTTAAAAAAATTGACTGTGATTCCTACTCTCTGACACGCATTCCAAACCTTTCGGCAATACTTTTTTTATGAAAAATCAGACCTTGGCTAGCCGTTCCGTGTTCCCCAAATCATCAAACGAAACGCCCCCCATACTAAGGTTAGCCGAATTTTTGCAAAATATGCGACGTATTGGCAATTACCATCCCTCTTTTCATCTATCGAAAACTCCAAAAAAGCAAGAAACTTTTCGACCATTTTCTACCGAAAACACCGGTTCTCTACAGTGGGGGACCTGATCCAGTGGCAAAAACGTACCATTTTGCATCCGGGAGGTATCAAAAATTGCGGCAAAATGCTTCCCTCTCCAAGTGAACACACTCCGATTTCAAAAGCGCGCCCTTTTTTGTGACGGAGAGAGGGAAGCATCTTGCCACATTTTTGATGCTTCTTGGATGCAAAATGGTACGTTTTTTGCCACTGGGTCCTTCACTGTAGATTTATGTACCATCGGTTGGTTCTTGGGAACTTCTCACCGAATCGTGGCAATAAATTTATGCCAGACTTTTCAGGGATCGGATGAGCCTGGGCGTTGTCGACCTTGTTTTGCAGACACCCCGTGTTCCATTCTTTGACCCTAAAAACCCAGCCAAGTAAGTTCACACGTGTACGAGTAAAATAACTGCGCAAAACTCACAGTGGTTCCATCGGTCTTGGTAGGCATCCGACGATCAAAAACTTTGTTCATCTTCTCCTCGAACGCGGCTTGATCAACCATACGTCTGTAACGATAGCGTTCCCAGTAAAATCTCCTATTGGCCGATTGCAGTATTACTACACTTTTGGCGAAATGGATACTGAAAATTGCCATGACAACATGAAACTGGTTAGCGCTGTAGGCGAGCGTGAGTGGATTTTCGACGCGATCGCCGTTAACTTCTTCGGCTATAAGAGCGAAGGGATGTTTCGAGTAGGCGAACGTTTTCTGTTATATAGTGGGGGGACCTGATCCAGTGGCAAAAAACGTACCATTTTGCATCCAGGAAGCATCAAAAATGTGGCAAAATACTTCCCTCTTCAAGTGAAAAAATCTTCGAAGGGCGCGCCACGTCAAACTAAGATATATAAGCTAAAACAGTCCGGTGAGTGATGGATTGGAAATCTGCCAAAAAAAGAGGCGAAAAAACTTTTCGTCGGGGAAGAAATGGGGAATTTTTGGGGCGAGAGAGTACGATAGCGAAGGTTCCCCTTCCCTCACAAAAAGAGCTGGCGCGCTTTTGAAATCTGAGTTTTTTCACTTGGAGAGGAAAGCATTTTGCCACATTTTTTGATACTTCCTGGATGCAAAATGGTACATTTTTTGCCACTGGAACAGGTCGCCCACTGTACCTTCTTTTCAGATGATCCTAACTGAAGGTATTGCCGTTCAACTGCCGAGAAATGTTCTTCAACAATTCATTGAAGCAGGTGTATTCACAAGGTACCCAGTGATCTACGAGAATGTGTACTACATAAATCAGTCTTTGTTGGTGGAAGATAAGATTTCCTTTCAAATAGATGAGCAGCTGCGGATTGATGGAGACTCCAAGACCATGGGAATTGCAGTGGAAGGAACTGCAGCAATCTTTTCCCCGATCGATCCGAACCCGGACAATGTGCAGTGGATTGTGGGCAGAATGATATATCACCAGTACTGTGTGACGCTCGACTATGAGAGAGGAACGATCGGATTTTCCAAGGTCAAAGACATACATTATATAAATGATTGAAAAATTTTGTTTTTCCTTACAAGCCTCTGGCACAAAGACAAAAATAAGCCTCTGGCACAAAGATAAAACCAGCTTCCTTGTGACTCCCTACCATCATTGCTATCGAAATTTGGTAGGATTACGTTGATTGCAACGTAAAATTAAGGTGTGCTCCTATAATTCCCTAAGGCGATTTTAGCCCGAACAAGCGAACACAAGATTATTTCATTTCCAAAAATACTGAATTCAACGTTGTCCGACATGAAATATGTTGTAGCATTACTCGGGCTGGGTGTTGTTTTGACTGGGAACCCGTTCAGGATTCGGCAGTACAACAAGCCGCTGAAGCCTCTTTGTAAGTCGAAAAAAATTTTTGTGAAGTTTTATCTCATTGTCAGCGCTTGACTTCTACTTCGGAACCAAGAAAACGATAATGGCATTGGCAATCGTCCTAAATTCTCCAGAAATGGTCTTAGTTGATGCATTATGTTGGAAAAAAAGTTGCAGCAAGTACTGCGACGTACGTAAGCGACTCTACTCATAATTTATAGAACCCTCATCTCTGTAGCGCAGTTCTGCCGCGAATTCTGCGATCCGAGGTGTTGCAGCGCGAACAAAAAAAGCAGAAGACAGAAATGTCGGCACTACCTGGCTTACGATCGTAACTCGGCCAAATTTCAAGAGCTTCCCGGCAGGTATTGGAGATCACAAGAGAATTATGGCGCCGGTGAATGGGCCGAGGATGAGCTGAATATTCGGCTAAACGCAATTGGAAAACCTTTGTGAGGATATTCCACTTTTACGCTTGCTATTTTTGATATCAACGGCTCTTGCAAACGCCAGCTTCTAAAATGTGTATTTCTTTGCAGGGTGGTTTACAATTTTGGCGTTGTCGATTTCGTGCTAGAGACGTTACCGGCGACGACTTTTAATATTGAGGAAACAATGTAAGCGTCTACCCAATGAACTTACGCTGAAAATCAGGGGTTCGATTGGGCTTGGACGGCATCCAAAAATAAAACGTTTTGCTGGTCTGTTGGCCGAGCGAGGCGTTGTGAACTACACCGGTGTCACAATCGCCTTACCAGAGGTTCATTACAGCAAAGGCTATTATTACTTCACATTTGGAGATTATAACACAGACTTCTGCGAGGAGCAGCAAGTGAAGGTTGAGGCGGTCGGCAACACCGAATGGATTTTCGATGTAATGAATATCAATTTTCTTGGTTACAGTTCGCATGAACGATTTAGAGTATGTTTGGAGTGGAACATGCAAATTTTTGAGACCATTTTGCATCCGGGAAGTATCAAAAATGTGGCAAAATGCTTCATTCTACAAGTGAAAAAACTCCGATTTCAAAGCGCTCTCTTTGTAAGGGAAAGAGCGCGCCCTTCAAAACGAAGTTTTTTCACTTGGAGAGTGAAGCATTTTGCCACATTTTTGACGCTTCCCGGATGCAAAATGGCACGTTTTTGCCACTGAATAAGGTATAAATACTATAGATGATGCTAACGGAGAGCACTGGAATACGACTTCCAAGACATGTACTGCATGATCTTATCGTGTCCGGCATTTTTGTTCCAGCCGGATTGTGGGATCGCAACGACTTTTATATTCTAAACCAAACAATGCTGATCAACGACGGTATTTCCTTTCAAATCAACCAGAATCTGAGACTTGATTCGGATGTTAATGGCATTGACGCCACTTTGCCAAACCAACCCATCATCGTACAGGCAGAACCGCTTGATCCGAACCCTGACAAGCTGGAGTGGGCCTTTGGCAGAACAATATTCTACAAATACTGCGTTTTTCTGGATTATCAAAAGAACGAAATTGGGTTTTCGAAGGTAAAAGAGCCGGAATAGATAGCCATATTTTACATGAATATTTTGCAAAAACTTCTTACATCCATTTTCTAAATAAATATCTTGTTTGGTGAGCATTTTCTTTCTGAAACGTGTGGAAAATAAAGAAAATAATTTAAAGTTTTGCAATCTCTGATGACATACAGTGGAGGACCTGATCCAGTAGCAAAAAACATACCACTTTGTACGGGAAGTATCAAAAATGTGGCAAAATGCTTCCATCTCCAAATGAAAAAACTCCGATTTCAAAAGAGCTCTTTTTGTGAGTGAAAAGGCGCGCTCTTCAAAACGAAGTTTTTTCACTTGGAGAGGGAAGCATTTTGCCACATTTTTGATACTTCCCGGAAGCAAAATCTCGTTTTTTGCCACTGGGTCATGTCTTCCACTGTATCCTGTTTGGTGAGCATTTCACTTCTGGGAGATCGTGTGGAAAGTAAATTTTAAAAATTTTATAGTGCCGGATGACAAATGAAGTAATGAGTAACCCTTTGGTCTTAAATTTCTTTATTGCAGACTCTCTTATATCACATATAATAGACGTTTCATTTACAATTTTTCCATTCCCCGCCCGCACCATTGAGCAGTTGCCGTTGCACCAATTGTCTGTAAAGTCCTTCCTCCAGCATCAGACTTTGATGATTCCCTTCTTGGACCACTTTTCCTTTGTCGATAACAAAGATTTTGTCCGCCTTCTCCACCGTGCTCAGCCGATGAGCAATGACGATGACGGTGCGGCCAACACAGCATTGCTGAAGCGCCTGTTGGATGACATATTCGGACTCCGAATCCAGCGCTGATGTGGCTTCGTCGAGGATGAGAACGGCGGGCTTTCGAACCAACGCTCTGGCAATGGCAATTCGCTGTTTTTGACCGCCTAAAGCGCAGTTTTTTAATAACTTTTTGCGGTATGTTCCTCACCACTCATTTGAACTCCCTTCTCTCCGCAGAGCGTATCGAATCCATTCTCCATTTCGACTATAAAATTGTAAGCATTCGCCAACTTTGCGGCTTCTATCATATCGTTCTCCGTTACCGTCTCCTCACAGCCATATAATATGTTCTCTCTGACGGATCCACTGTACAAAACTGGTTCCTGAGACACGAGTGAGACCTTCTGATGATAAAATCGATGGGCATAATCGCTTATGGGAACTCCATCTAACTTTATCGAGCCTGACGAGGTGTTATAAAAATGCTCAAGCAGTGCGATTACGGAGGATTTACCAGCTCCACTGGGGCCAACCAAAGCGGCAGTTCGACCGGGAGAGATTCGGATTGAAAGCTCCTGCAAATTGAAGGGTTTAGGAGGCAGTTTTTCAGTTCTTACAGTAGGCGACAGTGGCAAAAAATGGCATTCGGGAAGTATCAAAAATGTGGCAAAATGGTTCCCTCTCCAAGTGAAAACACTTCGTTTTGAAGGGCGCGGTTTTAAAATCTGAGCTTTTTTCACTTGGAGAGGGTGATATTTTGCCACATTTTTGATACTTCCTGGATGCAAAATGGCACGTTTTTTCCACTGGAGCAGGTCCCTCACCGTAGCTCAAAATAACAAAATCCTTACCTTCAAAACCGCATTCGTTGGTCTACTTGGGTATGCAAATTGAACCTTCTCCACCTCAATCTCGCCCTCGATCTCACCCTCCTGTTTCCCGTCGTATTTGATCTCAGGCTCACGATGAATATACTCCAACACCTTCCTCGACGCACCAACACTCTCCATCAGCCCGGAGAAGACGTAATTCAGACCAGTAAAGTTCTCGCTCAACTGCATTTGGTAGAAGAGAAAGGAGGTTGCCGACGCCGCATCTAATTGGCCTTTCATGGCCAAGCGTCCAGCATAAATAAGCACAGCAATCAGCACAACATTCTCGCTTAGTTCATTGACCCAAACATATCCCATGTAGGCGACGGCTCGCTTCCGATTGAAGGATAACGTGATATTCAGCTTGTCCAAATACCTCCGACTCTCCTGCTCCTCGCAGGCGAACGCGCGGACGGTCCGCATCGAGCCCAGCACCTCCTCGGCCATCCGATTCGCATCCGCCATCGCGGTTTGAGTCTTTTCGCTGAGCCTTTCAAAATAACGGCCGTAATATTTGCTGAAAGTCATTAGAGGAGGGACCGCAATGAATGTGATCATGGTGAGTTTCCAGGAGAGGTTGAACATGAAGATCAGGCTGCCGATCAGCATGACACTGTTGCGCAGGAAGACGTTCACGTTGGTTGACACACTGGACGCTACCGTTTGACAATCGGTGGTCAAACGCGAGGTTATTGCGCCTAAAAAATAGTCAAATTTTGCGGAAAAATTATTAGGGTGAACCAAAAAAATTTTCCGATTTTTATATATCTTTTCGTCCAATTGTTTTTTTTTCAAAATAAAGGTTTTTATATAAACCCATAAACTTCGTTGAATACACCATCACTTACCGGTTTGATTGCTATCAAAGAACGCAATCTCTTGCTTCACCAACGACGAGAAGAGATCATTTCTCATTGCCCGATTGATCAGCGCCGTTGCTTGCGTAAAAGTCCCACCGCGAAGTCCGGCGAAGCAGGTGCTAAGCAGGGTCAAGAAGCATAACATTAGAATGTCATGAATGAATTTGGATTCTTTCCCATGTGACTCCAACATAATGTCAGCCAGAACCTGGCCCACATAGTAAGGGACGAATACTCGGGCTGAAAAAAGAAAACTAAAAACATCTGCAAGGCGTGGACCGCTTTTTAATACAGTGGGGGACCTGATCCAGTGGCAAAAAAGTTCCATTTTGCATCCGGCAAGTATAAAAAATGTGGCAAAATGCTTCCCTCTCCAAGTGAAAAATCTTCATTTTGAAGGGCTTTCCCCTCACAAAAAGAGTGAGCGCGTTTTTGAAATCGGAGTTTTTTTTCACTTGGAGATGGAAGCATTTTGCCACATTTTTGATACTTCCCGGATGCAAAATGGCACGTTTTTTGGCCATTGGATCAGGTCTCCCACGTAACCATTTTTTTTCTCTTACCAGCTGAATAGACGATCAAGAACAGAAATCCCATCCCGAACCACGCGATATGCAGTTTACAGTATCCCAACAGCGCTTTTATGTGCTCTCCCATCGACCTTCTGCCATTTTCTGCCTCCACGTTTTGCGCTGACCCCTCCGGCAGAGCAGTATTCCCATTGCTTGTGCCATTCTCGACAGGCTCCACTGTTTGCCCGTTTTCCATTCGATGGTATGAATTTACGTTTAATGCAAGATAAGACAAAAATCGTTTGTAGAACCGGGGAAGAAGTAGAGAGATGAGAATATTGAGGATCACGTTGAGCCATAGGCCGGGATATCGAAGTTGAACCTCGATTTCGGAAAAGGCGAGGACTGAAATTTTGATTTTTATGTGCGTCATGTTATTCGAGACCTTACACCGGACAAATCATCAATTTTTAATCTTAAGACTAGGCTCTAATCGGCTCACCTTTTCCCAAAGTATATGAAATACTCAGTGTTGTAAATATATTCAGTCCATGTTCAAAAGTTGTCGTTTCGTATCGCCGTGAACGCAAAACCACTCCGATTCCAACGATGATCCATCGAACAGCCGACAATAATAAGAAATCCACCGAGATTTGTCGCACATCAAAGGTGGTCGGACAAAGTTTGTCAAGTAAAATGTCGATTGAAAAATGAAACCCAGTAGAGTAGAAACCGAACCCGAGAATTGTGAGCAGAACGTCCGTGAGAAGTGAGATCAGTATGACTAGGAAGAGCTGTATCATGGTGAGCGGTTATTAACTGAAAGTGAAAAAGTCTTTGGTACAGTGAGGGACCTGATCCAGTGGCAAAAAACGTATAATTTTGCATCCGGGAAGTTTCAAAAATGTGGCAAAATACCTCCCACTAAAATAAAAAAAGCTCCTTTACCTCACAAAAAGAGCGGGTGCGCTTTTGAAATCTGAGTTTTTTTTCTGGAGAAGGAGGTATTTTGCTGCATTTTTGATACTCCCCGGATACAAAATGGTACGTTTTTGCCAATGGATCAGGTCCGCCATTGTAAGAAAAAACGGGATCACAAGCAGGGAATGAAAAAATGTGTGTGGTCGCTTTTCACAAAAAAATCATTGGGGATTTTTTTATTCTATTTTTTTAATATTAGTCAAGATTCAGGCCCTTGTTATCTTGAAAACTCAAAAAAGTAAAAAAAACACAAATTTTAAAAAGAATATAGCTTGCAGTGGTTGTAAGAAGAAGTAATTGTTACGGAAATGGAGCTTTTTATGTCAATGAGCTTGGAAAAAGTAACAAAAAGTGTTTACCCTTATCGAAAGGGTCATTTCGAAAAGTTTTATAATATTTCGAAAACAACCCGGAAATGATTCAAACTTTTTTTAAAGGCATAGCTAGGGAGGCTACACCCGCCCATTTGCTTTTAGGCTACGTATTATAAACTCTCCATAAACAAGGAATATTTTTTTAAACCTTTTTCACAAATACCTTTTTTACCTATCCAACTCTCCTCAACTCGCATGCTTTCTCTCACAAAGGCCGCTGCCAAACATGGCTCTAACCCAAAACAAGCAAGAAATTTCAGGGATTCATTCATGGCTAGTTTCGCATTCAAATTTTGATAAATTTAGAATATCTCAAATACATAAAAGAACCCTCTTGTCAGCTGAAAAGGAGGCTGAAAAGCTGTGGGTTGAGAGAACTTCCTTTTTACATAAAAAATCGTTAAAGCAGATGCTAAATTAAAAAATCTTTGCTAACTTTATATACAGTTCCCCATTGCTTGTGCCAAGACTCCACGAAATAAAATACAAAATAAGATTCTTTATTTTATTCCCCTCGAGAAATTCTTTGGACCCATTTCCCTCAGTCTGTCCAATCCCTCTTTTTCAAGCGGAGAAAGGCTCTTTTTCCCATTTCTCTATTTTTTTCGTGTCTCTTTCCCCCAACTAGCCCTTGTTTTGACCTCTTACTAATTATGATCAAATAAGTTGGTTATTTGATCACAAGCTTTTTTCACTTTATCTTATCAGTTTTTGGCGTAATTAGTGTACTAGATACCAATAATGTAAGTATATTGAAAACGGTTGCAAATTTCGTAAATTTTAATCTTAAAAGATGAGAGCAGCTAACGTAACCCATCAAATTTTAATCCTAAAAACTGTAGGAACGACTATCGCAATACTTTATTGATACTTTAACATGTTTAAACACATAATATTATAGTAAAAGTCATCTTTATTGAGGATGGAGAATACCGGTGACAACAGGAACAATAGACCATAGACTTATATATTTCGATTATAAATGAGATTCTAAACAACATCATCACTACATTTCTACACGAATTTTATGGCCTATATTGGGGCGCTTTTCGTTCGTAGAGAACCTCGATTTCAAGCCAGCCGATTGCTCGACTCTGTTGCGACGGAAAACTTTGATCATTCTACTCCAAACTGATGTCTCGGTTTTTGCTTTATCTGATGGGACATTGGGTTGGGCCAACTTTTGCCCACACAGAATCGGAAGTGGTTCATTGGAGTCCTTCTGAAAAAAAGTCGTTGTTCAAAATCAGCAAAAATTATCAGCAAAAATTCATTTTTTGTGAGAGACTACGGTAGAATCAGCAGCCCTTGTCAACTGACAGGGGAAGTACCCAAAGTGCGATGCTCAGATTTTGATGAAACTTGGCAGAAATTTAAAATAATTTTTTCTAAAATATATGCGATAATCCTAGCCCGCGCTTTGCAGAAACAACCGAGATTTTTAGATCGAAAGTCGGCGAAAATTTAAGACTTTTTTCCGAATTTTGGCACGAAAAGTTTCGTACCTATTTCTGCCGTAAATGTTAATGTTTATACAAAAAATCAATTTTTTTCCGCACGTAAGTTATGACCAAAAAGCGGTTTTCTCTCTGACCGCTCTCCCCGTTTAGCGTACTATCTCGGCGGCAAAGATGGATCAATATCTCGGAGGCGCGCGCAAAGCGCGAGCTAAAACTTTGAGGAATTGATATTTGGTTCATGCCCGACATGTGCGCAAAATTTAAAGAAAATCTGAGCGTCGCACTTGGGGTACTTTTCTTGTGACAAAAACATTGTTTTGATTATCAATTTTAGTTTTTAGAAAAACTATAGCAAATTTTTAGAAGACCTGCTAAGTTTAATCGAGTTGGGAAAAGTTTCTTACTCTTTTATGCGGTAGTCTCATCTTCAATTTGTCATAGAATCCCTTATTCGTAAAGCACAACGTCAGTTTATTCTGATCACCTGGTCCCAAATCAATTGTCGACGTATAAATAGGTTTCCGACTTTCTTTTTCCTCCTCATCTTCCAACAAATCCTCACTTTGCTCTTCAATTTCATCGATTTCATAGCCTTTGGCCGAATGAATCCCTTCATCCGAACTTATCGTACTTGACGAAGCTTTTCGTAGAGTTTCAATGGCCTCAGAGGGAATCTGAGGTTCTAAGGTCGTGGGCTCTTCAACTGTGTATAATATTTCTTTCATGACTTCCCTATTATCATCAACTACGGTAATACTTAAAGATTGCGCTGAATCAACTCTATGTAATGATTGGACATCGGAATTTGTAATTTCTTTGAAGGGAGATGGAGCCGCCACGGATTGGAATTTGGTTCCTAAAAGTATACGTATATAATTAGAAAAGTTTACTAAGGAAATTAGTCGAGTACAGGTCTCGATAAAACTCTAAAAAATATTATAACTCTAAAAAAAATAATAATACATTGTGCATTCCCCGTTTAATTATCTTATCCATAAAGGGTCTTGCGAATTTCGTGTAAAAAATATATCCTTAATGACTTATGTATATCACATTTTAATGAAACTTGGCACAAATTTAGAATAAATTTTGCTGACATAAGACATGCGGGATTCCTAGGTCGCGCTTTGCATTAACGATCGAGATTTTTAGCGAAAATTGGAAAAAATTCGATGTTTCTTTACGCATTTTGGCATGAAAACTTTCATACCTATTGCTACCGCATGGGTACACAAAAAAAATATTTTTTCCGCACAAGACTAGCAAAGACATTTGCAAAAACTGTTTTTCTCTGTGACGGCTATCCGCGTTTGTATACTCTCTGTGCCAAAAAGATCGTAAAATATCGAGGCTGTGCCTGCAAAGAGGGCTCTAAAATTTTTAAAATTTGCAAAATCTGTGCATAATTTATATAAAATGAACATGAGCGTCGCACTTGGGACACTTTCCCTGTTAATTTTTTCTGAAGAAAACCACGTCTTCGCAAAGTCATACACACTCTTTTCCAATATTTGACCTGCTAACTTTTTAACTACGGTTCACAACTTACCATAATCAAAAACACCGATGTTGTTCACCGTCCTCACTATTACATAAACAAAAACGCAAACAGTGTCGCGAATAAAATAATTGAAGTTAAAATAGCTTAATCTTGATGCCACTGGCTCTGTGGTCGCCGTGATTCTTGATTGTTCTGGCTGAAATTACCCTTTTGAAATCTGACGGCTTGTTTCCAAAAATTCAAAGGCAAAAAAAATCAAAAATTCAAAACTTACCGCCCGAACCGACTTTATCAACGCGCCAGCACGATCGTTGAAGCTCTGAGAGTACTGCAAGAGTTTTGCGAACATTTTCTCAAACTAAAGCGCATCTGACGCCTGAAAATTTTGCGTAATATAAACCGCAATGTTACTATTATGCTTAGAACTGCAAAATGACAATCTCGAGCCAACATGTCCCAATCAAAGCAACGCAAGTCTTTACTCAAGAAAGTCGATAAAATACTCCTCCCGTCTAAAAGCTATATGCAAATTTTGGCCTTCATTCGTTATGAAAGTCAGACCGAGCGCGCTCTTTTCCGTCGCGCAGACAACGCATGCGCAATTAATGGCCAAAGTCCGGCCAAATATAGAGTGCGCAAAAGAGGAACGGAAAAGGAAAAAGCTCTTCTTTATAGGGGTTTGTATATAATATTCCGTTAGGTGGATGTTTGGAAGGGCAGAAGAAAACGTGCAAAGAAATTAATAAACTGAAGTTCTACTAGGCCGTTCGTAATGTTGCCGGGGTGAACTGGGCGACGCCCACTGCAAGAAAACAAAATTTCTACTGTGCAATTTCTTGCTTTTTGCAACCGTGCGATAGGTTTTTTGGGGCGGTCGCTCACAACGGAAAGTTCAACGACTTTTCCGGAAGGACTACCACATAATATTCTGCACGGGTTTGGCGTTGCAATGATGGGGGTAAACTAGTATGTTGAGCACAGCCTATTTTACCTCCATCATTGCAAGAAACAATTTTTTTCCAAGCTGATATCTAACAATGAAGTACGATTTCCTTGATTACATATTCTGACCAAGGAAAGATTGTTTTTGCTGTGCGAAAGAATTTATCCAGTAAAAAAATGTTTTTTTCAAGAAAATCGACAAGTTTTTTCAACACGAAAACAATTTTTCTCTGGGTTTAATAGTAAAGAAGATAGGGCTTTAAAAATCAAAATATTAACAGAACTACACGGCCGAGAAAAGTAAAAAAGGAAGTGTGGACTTCAATAGAGCCGTTGCTCACCCCACCGTCACTAAATATCGAACCAAATTTCTTTGCAAGAAGTCATAACAACCCTAAAATTTATTGCAAAACAGAAACGGAGATAAGTGAGGAAGGAAGCAAAGGCGTGCTGCCGGTTGCCTAAAAGATTACATACTGAGCACAGAACTTCGTCGAAAAAGTGGTCCTCTTATCTGCCCCCATATATAAATTGCAGCAAATTTCCAACGCTTCCCTTTGATGTTCACGTAAAATAAACAAACATCGGAACTCATGAATAATTTCACTTTACGTGTGTCCCGCTCCGTAAACATGGCCCAGCGAGCGACGGAGCGGGGTTAAAACGTGCAGAAGATTAGTAAAAATGCAATTAATGAGGGCGGGAATGGGGTTGGAAATGCGGGGTGACCCGGTTGATCTAGTTTTGTAGAATTAGAGTTATAAACTGGAGAGGCATAAAATCCGACCAAAGAGTTGTTTCTTGATGATTAAGATTTTATAAGTACTCCAAGTGCGACGCTCAGATTTTCTTTAAATTTTGCGCATACGTCGGGAATATATAGACTAGATTTCAATTCCTGAAAGTTTTAGCTCGCGCTTTGCAAGCGCCGCCGAGATATTCAGCGATCCTTGTCGCCGAGAGAGCACACTAAACGTGGAGAGCGGTCAAAGAAAAAAAACACTTTTTGGCCATAACTTTGCTAGTTTCGTTCGGAAAAAATTGATTTTAGTAGAAACACTACCCTATATGGTAGAAAAAGGAATGAAACTTTTTGTGCCGAAATTCGGCAAAAAGTGTAAAATTTTTGCCGACTTTCGATCTAAAAATCTCGTTTTTTTCAGCAAAGCGCGAGCTAGGATTCTCGCATATATTTTAGAAAAAATTATTCTAAATCTGTGCCAAGTTTCATCAAAATCTGAACATCGCACTTGGGGTACTTGCCCTGTAAATATTGGGCAAACACGTTGGAAAAAAGGACCTATTGCAAATGGCATTTTACTGCGACAAATGCGTATCAAATCTGAGCGCCGCACTTGGGTACTTCCCCTGTCAGATGACAACTGTAACTTCTAACGATAAGATCAAAAAAATATATCAGTCTGTCGGGAAAATAACGGCGGATCGTCGCGCCTCGGAATCGCCCATTATCGCTCTGCGACTGCAAGCCGCGGCTTGGGATTTGGTGCGCGATAGCGGCGAGGCGAGACATTTTGATGCGACGATCCGCCGTTATTTTCCCGACAGACTGATATTTACTAGGCCGTTCGTAAAGACGCTGGAATGATTTCGGCGACGTGCACTGTGCAAGAAAACTGAGGGTGCGGGCGACAGAGCCAAAAATTGCGCAGTGCAAAGTGAACTTTTGGTTTTGCGGAGTGCATGTCGCCAAAAACATTCCAGCGACTTTACGAACGGATTAGTATAACAATTGTCAAATCCGATAAAAGAGCGCGGAAATTTTGACAGATTTCACAATCGGAAGGCACTGCTAAAACTTCGGTTTTTAGCCATCGCATTTCTGTTCCATAGCACATTGCAAGTAAAATAATGAAACTACCACCAACTTTATGACATATCTTTTCATATATATTTTTTCACAAAATATTTACAGACCAAATGAGTTGAATAGGAATGCAGATATCATGACTAGAATACTGTAACTCCGAAGATTTCCCGACGACAGAACTGGGATTCGTGGGTCGTTGGGGTCGTTTGAATCTTTGTCCGTTGAATTTGGGAACAATGGGGTGTTGCATAACTGAAAAAACAAAGATATGACTGTGCATTTTAGATTTTCGGTCCCGCCACGAAAACTTGAAGAGTCAAAAAATCACTGTGAAACGGTGAGAAACATAGACTAATACATGTAAAAATAAATTTTCCCACCTCTTTGATATCATCGACCCTGTAAATCTCTGCCCTTTCGTTGAATTGTTTCAAAGTGCATTCCCCTTCGCATCCTTTGATGTGACTTGTAATGTCTTGAAATTTGTCCTTGTTCGCTGGCCAGAAGAGCACCTAAAAACGGGAAATTTTATGCCTCAAAATCAAATTTTTTGACTAAACATTACTGTCACATGAAAAAAAAAATTCTGCCAGGATTACTGTAACATAAAAAAAAAAATTTTTCAAATTGCTGTAACATAACAAATAATGAACTTTTTCTCCAAAATCGCTATAAATAAAACGCATTTTCTCCAAGGTTACAGTAAATAAACCAAAATTTTGACAGCGGTTACTCTAACTTACTCTAACAACATATTTCTGGTTGATCCGCCGAAGTTCGATGGTCACTGCAGTCGAATAACAGGGCAATCCAATCTCATCGAAATTCGGGGCTGGAAATCCAAAAATCGCAAAGAGTGCTGATATCGTCATGTCGTGCTGAAAAAAAAATTAATTGAAAAAACCAAATAAAAAATCCAAAAATAAAATACCCCCAAAAAAGAAATTAGCGATCGAAAATTATTTATACAGGGACAGGGACAGTGTAATTTTATTTTTCTACATTGAAAGCTTCCTTGAACGCGGCATAAGCAAAATAAGTACATATGATCTCAAAAAAACGAAAAGAAACTAGAGATTCATCATTGACATTAACTTGAGGCCACTTGCTATAAAACGAGCTATTTGACTTCCCTAAAAGCATGTAATATCCACCATCTTTGAAAAAGGGTTTACTTAGGATTGTCTGATCAACAAGTACTAGGTCTTCACCTTTCTGTACACATTTTTTTCTCTCGGTATCGATGTAAAATTTGAATTTTTTTTTGATTGCTGCGAGCTATGGCAACAGGGGTCACAACTGGAAAGATTACCGCAAAGAAGAATAGCCTCAGAGAAAATAAAGCGGGAAAGGCGCAATAGGCCCATTAAGTTGAACATATATAGGTCAAGCGACAAGGGGTCAGCGCGCCAAGTTACGCAAGGTGTGGCGCCAAACCAAAACGAGCCCACCCATGCAAACAACGCCCACCTTCCCGGCCAAACTAAAATTTGGAAGATCATTTCTTTACCTTCATCCGTGCCTAGCACAGGTAACTTTTTTCTGATCGGATATCATGGCCCCAACGGAAGAGCCTAACGCGCCCTCCTATCCGTTGACCCCCTTTTGCGGCCGACACGACCCGCGGCCTTTTGCCACGTTTTTGCAGCAATACGCTCGTATGTGTGATGCGAGGAAGTTAGGCCGCAAGAAAGCGGCCGAACTTATTCCCCACTGTTTGGCTGATGAAGCCATGGTGGTGTATAACAATCTGGACAGAGAGCTAATCAGGGCCGAGGAGCCAGAGGAAATTTTAAATGCGATTGCTCGCGCAGTCCCAATAGCTGGGAAGCAAGGAAAAGCGCGCCGGGATTTCTTTGAGAAGACATGGGCTGAGGGTGAGTCAGTGTTAGGGTTGGTGGAAGAGTTGCGTGATCTTGCAACGTATGCATTTCCGAGTGAGGAGCACGGGGAATTGGCGAGTGCGGTACAAGAGTCTCAAGTACGCGCGCAATTAGTTGCCGCTTTACCAAGGCAGGTACGCGACGCCATCCGCTTGCGCGCTAATAGAGATACGGAGCTAGGCGAATTGATAGTGATAGCGGAAAATGAGGTCGGACGCTATGAGGCGTACGGCGTGAATGCGGTGCAGGGGTCCGACAATTTCGTTCGCGAAGCCCTTTTCAATATACAGGGTGCGCCAATAAAATCTGGACAAAACTAAATTCCATATAGCCTTTTTCGGATGGCCTGAGAACGGAAACTTTTAGCACTTTTAGAAAGGGTAACAACAGTGCTATACAGCAACGGTAATAACCAGGTCGATGCCTATTGCAAGGCTGAAAAAATAATCAAAAGTTTTTGGAGGTGCAGAAATTTTTTTTCAAGATGATAACTGGGATATTGATTCTTCCATTATTTCTGCTAATAGTCACTGACGTTCTTCAAATTGATCGTATATAAAGTACGTGCTGTTGTCTTTGTAACAGCCTACGGAACCAGGGTTGGTGGCCGATCTGGCGGCGTTGGTGGCGGAAACAAAAAAATACCCAAAAATTTGGATTTTTGTGTTTTTAAGGATCTCAACGCCAGATTATAGCCCGTGTTGCTCCAAAATTCCGTGATTACAGAGCGTATAGATAGCCAATTGTTATAGTGTAAAAGAAAATCCGCACATATAAGGGGACCGTTTTTTCATAAATAAAAGTTCATGGGGGAATTCAAGGCTCGGTCATTCGGAACTTGAAACGTTTTGGCAGTTTGCAACAAGTATGAAAGGCCTTGAGCGTAAAAATCAACATAGAGTTGTATACTGGATACATGCTGATGTAGCCAAATCACTTTTAGAAATATCTAGTCCAAGCTCACTCGAATAGCGAGGATATGGTAAATTATGCCCCTACAGCCACTATTTAATCCCCAGAGGCAGCAGATAGAAAAATCCTTTTTGAAAGGTGACTATGCTGACTCTGGTTATCCTTGCAAAAGTAGTTCTGGTGCTTAACATGTTTGGAATCACACAGGGAAACTTCTACATAAAAATGTTTAATTTAACGGAAGTTCTCGTGAAAAAGGGCCCGTTTTTAAGCCAACTTTGGCGAGCTGTAAAAAGCCTAATTGTCATAATGAGGAAAAATCAATTTCAGTGTATAAAAACCGAACGGAGCTCTATCAGAAAAAGTAAATTTCAGTCCATAGCATAAAACGGTAAAGATAGCGCAACCATTTTTTGACCAATTTGGGGTCCGTGTTTCAGGCGCCTTAGTTGTATGCACTTATAATGGCAAAACAAGTGTCGTAGACGATTATTTTGTCTGAAACTTTAAAGATAGCTTCTTGGACGTATTACACGTGTCCACAATCGAGAACTTTGTTCTCGTACTGTTACAGCCCGCAGGGCAAGCAAAAACATTAGTCCAGATTTTATTGGCGCACCCTGTACAGAGGAAGCTCGCTCGCCTCAACCCGTTTCACAATCGCAGAGGGAAAAGAGCCCCTTTCGCCGGACCGCGGAATTTCAACCCGCGTTACAACAATTTTCGCGAAAATCACCCCAACAACCGCAAGCGGCGCAGAGAACCGCATCAGATCTCAAATCAAGAAGACCGCCCGCGCCGGTCAGAAGCAAGTCTCAATTTGTTCCATGATAGTTATGATAGGCCCACCAATGAACCGGGACCCTCGCATTGGGATGCACAGGAACCGCAATATGATGATGAGTACGACGACGCCGAAGATTATTCGGAAGACCCATACGAAGATGACTACCAGGAGGATCAAGACGACTACGAAGAGTATGATGAAGAAGAGGAGGACTAAGCACCACAGTCACTATGCCACTCACACACACTTTCCATCCACTTCACTACTCCACACCCACACCCCTCAGCTTCTTCCTCTCACAATCAGGTCGCAGCATGTATTGTATGGACAATTTTATGCTGTATTAACTTTCGTCCTATCAGAAAACTATCAGAAGAGCTACGTGGACTCCCATTCTTATGAAACTCTAGTCTTTCTTGCAATCTTGGTTATCGGAAAAAAGATATATAGCGTCGCACTTACAATACCATAAAGCCCAGAACGCGGAGCAGTTTCCTCCGTTCGCTGAGCTCGTCGTGAATTAATATAATACCTGAAAAACCAAGAAATATTCACTTTTCTTCCTTATATTTCATAGTCTTGTCTAAAGGGATAAACGTTTGCAATTCGATAGCAGTTCAAAATAGGCAGTAATAACCGTAGTAAGCTTTAATTTTACATTATTATAATTTGTCGTATTCATTTTTGTATGTGTTATTGATATCTAAAGTTTGAAGCCTTATTCAGACCTTGCCGTCAATTCTCGCGACGCGGTCGTCGCGATAGGAGGAGGGGGAAGATGTCGCGGCCAGCGACGCTGATGACGTAAGTCGGAGGCGGAGTTACCGCGCATGTCTAAACCCAAGTCCTGGCGCCTCGATCGAAGATCGAGGAGAGAGGGAAAAGCGATGAAGATGGCGGTTGTGTTTGGAATAATAAATGTAATTGTTAACCGGTATGGATATTTGAGTATTGTCTAGTAGAGCGATACGCCGCTCGGGTACGTGGAAGGCGGTGAGATACCTGGCCCGGAAGGCTAGGTCAATCTATCGGTCAGCCCCGATCCCCTAAGGGAGGGGTCTGTTACAGAAGAAAATCACCGTGAATTTGACTATCCAAGGGACTGATGTCAAGCATAATATTGGAAATTGCAATTTTTGTACAGTGAGGGACCTGATGCAGTGGTAAAAAACGTATCGTCTTGCATCCGGGAAGTAGCAAAAATGTGGAAAAATACCTCCCTCTCCAACTGAAAAAACTCCGTTTTGAAATTGGAGTTTTTTCACATGGAGAGGGAGGTATTTTGCCACATTTTTTGATACTCCCGGATGCAAAATGGTACTTTTTTTGCCACTGGATCAGGTCCTCCAATTTTACCCTTATAAAAACCCCATTCGAATCTCAAACTCACCGCAGAATAAGCATAAAACTTCAGCTTGTCCATTCGTTTGCACATGTCCTTCTGCTCGTCCGACATTTTTTCCTTTTCCGTCTCTCTACAAAACACCTTGCGATTCATCCTCTCCAGTATCTCAAACAACATCGGCGACCCTCTAACTTTGGCCATGTCCAATTTGAGATCGACTCCTTTGAAGGGCTGCAAGCCGATGCCGAATTGAAGCCGGTCGATTCGGTCGTCGATTCGTTGGATTTGCTCGAACAAAGAGTCCTCCGTAATAGACAGGGAGACATTGTGGATCTAAAAACCGAAATTTTAGAGCTTCTAGTTGTACGTGGAGAAAAAAGAGACCAAAAACTTGCCCTTGAAACCATCGCATAGTCATTTATCGACCAAAAATTGAACATGTCGATGGGCTTTCCACTTTGCTCACTGAGGTATTGGAATAAAATTTTGTTTTCTGGATCCTGAAACAAATGATTTTATGAGGTCAATTCGAGATTTTAGAGGGATTTTCAGAAGTTTCAAAGAGCGAAATGACCTTGTTTTTATCGAAAATTTAAGAATTTTGAAAAATCATCATTTTTTGGAAAATTTTTACCCTCACTTACCATGCTGATATTCCTGCCCTCCGGCGTTTCGTAATAAATCGTTCGCAGCAGTTTTCGGAGCCTTGGGCATTTTCGATTCACATTTGCCACCTAAATAAAAAATTTTTAGAGTGAAATTTTTTATGGACCCAAAAGATTTTCAAACTCCGAAATATCAATTTTGAAAGTAAATTTTACCCACATAATCAGTAGAATATTCGACAGTGTGGACTGGGATGGCGACAAATCCAGCCGGCCAGGGGGAATAATCGGGGACGTCCGTTCCTTTCCTCACATTCGGACCGTACATTCCCATCATTGTGATGCTCGCACTTTGGAGGGTTCTGTTCTTGTCCGTACTGCGGACATAGATCTAAAAAATGGGGTTGTTTATTCGACCGATTTTTTCAGTCTAACGTTTGCCTCAAATTGCATCAAATTAGCGTCATTTCCCCTACTAAAAAAACTAAAATCACAACAAAAAATTGCTTTTTTTCTATCCAAACGAAGCACAATTCTGATTTTTCGATTCCGCCAGAACTTGGCACAAATTGAAAATTTTATTATCCAAGACATTCGCTAAAATTTTAACTCCACTTCTACAGAAATAATCGCAAATTTCAGGCCAAAAGTAGAGGAATTTTTTTTTGATTTATGATTAAAAAATTTGGTGGGCTTTTTTAATTGGAATGAAAAATATTTCTTCAAAATATCAAAATTTTTCAAGTATAGCGATCCAGTGACAAAAAAAGTGCCATTTTGCATCCGGGAAGTATCAAAAATGTGGCAAAATGCTTCCCTCTCCAAGTGAGAAAACTTCGTTTTGAAGGGCGAGCGCTTTTGAAATCAGAGTTTTTTCATTTGGAGATGGAAGGATTTTGCCACATTTTTGATAGTTCCCATGAAAAATGGCTCTCCTCCCTTTCCCTCAAGGCAAAAAGAGCTGGCGCGCTTTTGAAATCTGAGTTTTTTCGCTTGGAGAGCGAGGTATTTTGCCACATTTTTTCATACCTCCCGAATGCAAAACGGTACGTTTTTTGCCGCTGGATCAGGTCCGCCACTGTAACCTTTGAAAAGTTGTAGCCAAAAACATGTATGTAGTTTTCGTCTGACCTACTCTCCCTTTTTGTTTCGAAAAAGAAAAAAGGCGATTAAATATCACAGTCACCTCTGCTGTTCAAAAGCTAAAACTTTTCACAAATCAATACTCGTTCTATCCTAATGCTACCTGTATAATTTCCTGCTAAATCAAGGCTTTACACTTCAAGAAAATCCCTTCTCATTCCTCACCTCTTCACTGTTGAAATACGGGCTGATCAACTTCTCGGTTTCCACATACCGAGTTCGTAGCTTCTCTCCGAGTTTGAACTGCTGTTCCATTCCTAGCTGAAACAATTTACATTGTAGTTGATGAGATCTGAGATGGATAACCAATATTATCGATTTTTCGACGAAATGTCACAAAATTATTGGTAAGTTTTTTTTTGGTTTTTTTGTCGAAACCGGCTTCGTATGGTACAGTAAAGCCAGTTCGTATGGATTTTAGCTAACTTTGAGGCCCTTTTTTACACTATTTATTTAGGCTTTTTTCATAGAAAAACGGGTTCCTTATTCTGGCCACAACTTATAACTTTGCGGAAACTGGTCGGAATTAGCCCAAATTTCGCGTGCAGGCTCAATTCATCGTTGTCAATGCCCGGACAGTGGATTTAGTTAGTGAGTTACCTTCTTTTTACGTACCATCTTACCCTTCAAAAGCGTCTGCAGCCTGCGATTTCACACTTTATACGATGAAACATGTCCGGAACTAAACTTATTGCCTCCGTATAGAACTAAATGAGTCGTCATCGCCTTCGTAGATACACTTAAAACTTGCTATTATAGTAATTCAGTGCCAGTTAGGTCGATTTTTTTTCCTAACTTTAGTTACCAAGCTTGGGCGCAGTTCGCAGAATACCTTTGTTGTGGCCAGAATAAGGAACTTTTCCCCATTTTGCTTACCACACTCATTTCTCCGGTGGGAAGCGGCCATTTCACTCCAAATTTGGGCATATCTCGGTCGGGCATTCGGTCGCCGTGTCGCCAGACCTGAAAATGCAATGTCAAAAAAATTTTTTTTTTAAAACACGATTTTTCTAAAAGTCGAGCGCAGGTCAACAACCCTGGCTACACGAAAAATAAAACTGCTCCAATTTTCTTTAAACTTGGAAAACTGTAGCTACGTGCCATTCTAAGAAACTTTCCCGTTAACTTTTTTTCGAAATCTTACTGTACTTTGGGTTACGGTAACATGACTCATTTTGTCATAACTCGGGAACCAGATGTCGTAGCGAGACGGGATCTTTACCAGTGTGTTCAGCGTGCCGAAAGATGGCTTTTTGTTAGCTACACCAAGTTTCTAGGACCCCGGGAAGTGGCAAAAAAATTTGAATATTTATGCAAAAATTCAAAAATATGCAAATTTCTCGAAAATTTAACCAAAATTATGCTCATTTTTATTTCATATTTTGAAAGTAGAGGTCATAGCGGTTTCAGCAGTGTAAAAAACTTGAACGTGCGAACCGAGCTGTCTGAGAACGGGCTGTTTGAAGTTGGGGCACCCAGTCACGAATGAGCAAAAAATCGGAGTAAACCGCATAAAATCGTTGTTAAACGGCAAGAATGGAAAGTAAATTTTGTTATTACATCGTATCGGTCACAATAGAGGATTTCCCACATAATTTTCGTAAATTTGCATATTTTGGAATTACTTGCATTTATTGTCAAAATGTTGTAAAAATATACCTTAATGAAGGATTTGGGAAAAAATATTGTTCGCTTTTGCTTAATACCTTCCAACAGTCATTTTAATGTAAAAAACTCAAAACCGATTTTTGCCATGTCCACGCCTATCTGGCGGCTGATGCACCCGTAAATGCAAGAAATTCCAAAATATGCAAATTTATGAAAATTATGTGGAAAATCTTCTATTGTGACCGATACAATGTAATAACAAAATTTACTTTCCATTCTTGCCGTTTAACAATGATTTTATACAGTTTACCCCGATTTTTTGCTCATTCATGACTGGGTGCCCCAACTTCAAACAGCCCGTTCTCAGACAGCTCGGTTCGCACGTTCAAGTTTTTTACACCATTGAAACCGCTATGTCCTCTACTTTCAAAATATGAAATAAAAATGAGCATAATTTTGGTTAAATTTTCGAGAAATTTGCATATTTTTGAATTTTTGCATAAATATTCAAATTTTTTTGCCACTTCCCGGGGTCCTAGAAACTTGGTGTAGCTAACAAAAAGCCATCTTTCGGCACGCTGAACACACTGGTAAAGACCCCGTCTCGCTACGACATCTGGTTCCCGAGTTATGACAAAATGAGTCATGTTACCGTAACCCAAAGTACAGTAAGATTTCGAAAAAAAGTTAACGGGAAAGTTTCTTAGAATGGTACGTAGCTACAGTTTTCCAAGTTTAAAGAAAAATGAAGCAGTTTGATTTTTCGTGTAGCCAGGGCTCTCCAAGCTTAGAAAAAACGTGTTTTAAATACATAATTTCAGTTAAAAAATTATGCTTTCCCAAAAAAAATTTTTTTTTAAATTCTGTTTTCCAAAACATTTTTTTTTTAAATTCTGCTTTCCCAAAAAATTTTTTTTAATTCTGCTCTTCCAAAAAAAAATTTTTTTAATTCTGCTTTCCCAAAAAAAAATTTTTTTAATTCTGCTTTCCGAAAAGTCTTTTTTTTTAATTCTGTTTTCCCAAAAAAGATTTAAAAAAAAATACTTACGGCATGCGCAAAAACAAGCTCTCCATGTCCATGCTGATTAACACTTCGAAGAAGGCGGTTACGGAAAACTGAGGGAATCACTGCATTGGCATTTACGAGAGATATGTACAGCAGATAAAATGCAAACATCACCGCTCCCGCTAAAAACAATTGGGAAGAATAAACAAAAAAAGTTGAAATCGCGTGGAAATGAAAGGGATTTTTGAAAACCGAAAAAAAAATATTTGACGCAGAAACGAGTCGAATAATTCGCCAGCGTTCTTAATGTTATCTTGATAAAAATATTCAAAATAATAAACAAAATTCAAGCTATGAATCCGGTATTCGTACAAAAAAACTTTTTCAAATTTTGCCATTTTTGATTAAGTTCTGAGCGTTGCACTTTGAACAGTTCCGTTGGGAACTGGGACAATTGGGGAAACCGAAAAATATTGTTTTTCTTCGAAGCAAGTGTCGAAATAAGGATAATCAAGGGTGATGATTTCGAAAATGACATTCATTTTTTTGATTCTTACTTTTTTCCTTAAGTAGTACTGTAAAGTAGTAATGTTTTGAAAATTTTCCAAAAATACATGATTTAGGGGTTTTCGAAGGTGCTGGTTTCGAAAATCATGTTAACTTTTCCTCTAGTACTAAGTAGTGCTGTATGATACTATGTAGTACCAGCACCTTCGAAAACCCTAAATCCAGTATTATTGGAAAATTTTCAAAAAATTACTACTTAACGGTACTACTTAAAAAAAAGCGACAACTAGAAAAAATGAACATGATTTTCGAAATCAGTGCCCTCAAAAACCCCTATATCCAATATTTTTTGAAAATTTTCAAAAAGTTACTCTTTAACACTACTACTTAAGGAAAACTAGTAAAGATCCGAAAAAATGAACATCATTTTCGAAATCAGCGCCCTCGAAAGCCCCAAAATCGAGTATTTATGAAAAAAAAATCAAAAAGTGTCGAAATTACATAGTATAATCAAGGGTGCTGATTTCGAAAATTATGTTCATTTTTTTCTCGTTGTTACTTTTTTCTTAAGTAGTACTGTTAACCAGTAATTTTTTGAAAATTTTCGAAAAGTACTGCATTTAGGGGTTGTCGAAGGTGCTGGTCTCGAAAATTCTGTTAACTTCCTCTAGTACTAAATAGTCCCTATCTGATATTATGTACTATGAGGTGAAAATATAGCTACTTTTGATTCATCGTAAGAAAAAAGCTGCTATCAAAAAAAAAATAAATTTCATTTTCGAAATCAGCGCCCTCGATTATAAATTTCGACACATGCATTGAAGAAAAATAATAATTTTCGGTTTCCCCAATCGTCCAACTCCGTTCCGCTGACAATTGCAACTTGCAACACATCAAAAAACCCATGGCTTTTATCCTCAAACCTCCTGAAAATCAGTTGACTATCCACAAAAAAGCTTTGCACAAAAATTCCAATCGCATTATGAATTACAAATGACGCCATAAATGTGCAGTTTCGAAGTTAATCCACACAAAAAAAAAACATGTCAACATTAGGCAAACTTGACAAAAAAATGATTGATCTGTACACGTAACAAAAACGATCATGGAAACTTTATGAACAAAGGCAGAAGCAAACGCAACTGTTGGGTTCAAAATCGCCCGCAAGAAGAGTGAAAAGTCGAGAAAAGTTCAACCCAATAACAGTAATAATAAAGTCAATTCGGTGTATACAGCTGTTTATAGCTGTTTTTTGGTGACTTTTATCCCAAAAAAAAGTTTCAAAAAATGAGTCAAAATTATATTAAATATCGATGAAATTCAAAATATTTCAAAGTTTTGGCGATTTGAATACGTTATTTTCATCCACATCCGAAATACAAAGTATGCTCCGCTATAAAACGGTCGTGCTCCCTTTGTGAGGTAAATGATCGCAAAAATAAATAAGAAGATTAGCGCTTTCCAACCAGCCCTTGTTGTTCAGTATAATGGCCAATTTTGTGGGCTTTGTGCGTCCTCAAACGAACGCACTGTGCACTCAAAACGGACTTGCAGGAAGGTGAAGTGTGGTGACGATTTTGGGTGGGGTTTTAAAAATAAATAAGATACAGTGACGAACCTGATCCAGTGGCAAAAAAGGTACCATTTTGCATCCGGGAAGCGTCAAAAAATGAGGCAAAATGCCTCCCTTTCCAAGTGAAAAAAACTCCGATTTCAAAAGCGGGTTTTTTGTGAGGCACAAGGGGAAAATGTAGCAAAATACCGCCCTCTCCAAATGAAAAAACTCCGATTTCAAAAGCGCGCCCTTCAAAAGGCAGTTTTTTCGGTTAGAGAGGGAGGCATTTTGTCACATTTTTTGATACTTTCCGGATGCAAAATGGTATTTTTTTGCCACTGGATCAGGTCCTCTGTAGTTGGAGGAGAGAAAAAAATGAAGCAAAGAAATACTGTCCTCTGGATCTTTATAGTCTCAAAATCCCCAAAAAGTTGCCTACAGTGGCAAAGAACGTACTATTTTGCATCCGGGAAGTATCAAAGATGTGGCAAAACGCCTCCCTCTCTAACTAAAAAACTCCGTTTTGAAGGGCGCGCTTTTGAAATCGGAGTTTTTTTTGCTTGAAGAGGGAGGTATTTTGTCACGTTTTTTGTATTATACTTCCCGGATGCAAACTGGTACTTTTTTTCATACGAGATGCATGCAGTGGGGGACCTGATCCAGTGGCAAAAAACGTATCATTTTGTATCCGGGAAGTTTCAAAAATGTGGCAAAATATTATACCTCCCCCTCCAAGCAAAAAAACTCCTTTTTGAAGACCGCGCGTTTTACAACACAGAAATAACGGGCACACTTTTGAAAACGGAGTTTTTTCACTTGGAGATGGAGGCATTTTGCAGGATTTTTGATGCTTCCTGGATGCACAAGTTCTCCTTCTCTAAAAGAAAAACTTAGATTTCAAAAGGCGCCAGTGAGGAACCGGTCAAAACAAGGTTCTTTCACTTGGAAAGGGAGGCACTTTGCCACATTTTTGATAGTATCCCGGATGTAAAATGGAACGTTTTTTAGTCCGTCACTGTAGTGTATATAAATAATATCTCAGCTGTGCCTGCAAGACCAATAGTTAGAATTTTATGAACTGGGGTCAACATAGAACATTCAGGCAAAAATCGAAGAAAATTAAAGCAAGTAGAACTTTATATAAGAGTGATATTTTTGAGGTATGAGCGAGGACATTCTACAAACAAAAAAAAGTAAAATTTTTGACACGTGGCTAACAGAATTGGGCAAAATTTGTCTCAGATTTAGAGCATTACTTTTTATAAGGAAGTATACAAGACTTGAGCTTGCTTCGGAAATAGGCTCAGCTACTCAGCCTTGAACGCTTTGAAAAAGTACCAGAAAAGCAAATATTAACATATGAAAAGACCCCTTCTTTGCATGGCAGACCTCCTCATTTAGCATGATCTTTCGCTAAGATGTTTCTGAATATCGCAAAATTTCAAGAAGAAATAAAAACTTGAAAAAACAAAAATTTGCCTTGTAAAAAGCGAAGACTAAAAACTCGGTTAAACCTGCAGCTGAACAAATAACTATCATTACAAAATTTATATTGCACAACGTCATTACAATCATTTTATATGCTAATGAGCATCGTAAAACGATCTTTACAACAAAAAGAGATCAGAGAGAAGAGAAATCAGCGGTTCAGATCAGTTAATCTTTGTCTTTATCCATTTTATGGTATGGTTTAATGGGAGTTTATTATATAAACACACGTTTTTTATTTATTATTAACTACATATTCTTATAACTATATTTTCGCAATAACAAAAATTGATTTACAATTACTTTAGATACGATAATGCCGCTGAAATCAGCATCAAAAGCATGCTGATTGAAGCTGCAGCTGCAGATCGTGTGAGTTGGTCGTTTTGGCAGAGCTAAAACTTGTTCATAATGATTACTCTTTAAGACATAATGTTTTGTCAGCTTTAAATCTAAACTCACTTCACTAGGGTCCTCGATACGGTAAGGTTGCGAACGTTTGATAAACTCATCAAGAGAGCAGTTCTCAGAACAGCCACGAACTTCCGCGGTGATGTCTTGGAAGTTCTCTCCGTCGTTTGGAGGCCAGAAGAGCACCTGGAAAAGGATGACTTTTTATCGCATAGGTTGGATTAGACTTCATAATCAGTAATAATCAGGTGCTGATTTCGAAAATGACGTTCATTTTTTTGATAGTTACTTTTTTACCCTCGAAAACCCCTAAATCGACTGTTTTTAGAAAAAATTCAAAAAATTACTTTTTACCATTACTACTTAAGCAAAAAAGTAAGAATCGCGAAAAACGAATATGATTTTTGGAATCTACGCCATCGATTACCCCGTTTTTGACCTTTTCGGCCATTTCGGGGAAACATCGAAAGAGACCTCCGATTCCGGGGTCTCTTTCAACTCGGAGTCTTTTTCGAGGAAAACCTTACTTTTCTCCCAAAAAAGTTTCAAATAATAAGTTTTTCTCCTCTACAAAACTGGCTGTATCAAATAAATATATAACCTTTGCCAAACAACAAACAATCCTCGTAAGACAAAGCAATGAAAAAAAACGAACGAACTTTCAAAACAAAGCTATGAAAAAAACGAACGAACTTTCTGGACGACCTAATATTAAAAATCGATGAAATTCAAGATATATCAAGCTTTTGGCTCTTTGAATACGCTATTTTCATCCACATCCAAAACACAAAGTATGCTCCGCAATAAAACGGTCGTGTTCCCTTTGTAATGTAAAATTTGGGCGGAACGCGGCAACTCAGTTTGAGAAAGCTTGCGTCGCGACGATATGGTGCGAAACCAAAAAAGAAGGAATGCTCAGTGCAAGATAGCACATTTCTCTATCGAAAATCGGCTTACCTTGACAAAATGCTTGCCATCCTTTTCCCTTAGCTCCAACGTAACCGCAGATGCATAATCCGGAAATCCTGACTGATTGTAATTGGTCTGATTGAATCCGAAAGTCGAGAAAAGACCGGACAAGGTTGTGTCGTGCTAAAAATGTAGAAGTTATTCAAACACGATTTCTGAGTCACTGAATCATTTTTTTCTATTAATATTTACGTGGACATAGAAAAAATGGATTTTGAGTTTTTGACCTCAAAATGACTAGAGGCATCCTACAAACATATGGCCAAAATATTTTTGTCCAACTCTCTCATTAACCTACTGTAATTTACAAATTAATGTTTTTACAGTAATCGACCATTACTATATAACTAGGGGATCGGAAACGGCTGAAATTGAGAATACTGAGGTTCCAGAAGGTGTTAGTCTATGTATAATAGGCACAGAATTTCCAACGATAGCTTACAGCAGAGTAGACATGATATTTCATCGGCTCAATCCAACGGCAAATGCCATTCTCCTCTTTTGTTCTGTCTTTAGCGTTTTTCGTTGCACACAAAACCTTCTGCTGCATTCTTTCAATCATTCCCCACAACAGAGGACCTCCTTTAACTTTGGCCATTTCCAAACTTAGATCGACGTCCTTATAAGGCGCAAACCCAATGCCATATACCGCGTTGTCGAGCACGTCGCTGATTTCTTTGATCTGCTCGCAGACCTCGTCGGTGAATCCTTCGGGAAGAGGCAATTTGTATTTCTGAAATTTGGTGACATACGGAGGCCAGAAAGAATAATTGAAATCTTGTTCTTTTACTCACCCTGGTGATAAACAAGTCATCGTTCAAGACATACAAATTTTCAAGCGTCACTTTCATCCCGGAAATCACAGTCAAATTAGCGAGAAAGTCCTGCAATTTTTACAAAATATAGTAGACTGTGAGGGACCTGATGCATTGGCAAAGAACGTATAATTTTGCATCCGGGAAGTATCAAAAATGTGGCAAAATACCTCCCACTACAATCAAAAGAACTCCATTTTGAAATGGAGCCTTTTCCCTCATAAAAAGAGCGCTTTTGAAATTGGAGTTTTTTCACATGGAAAGGGAGGTATTTTGCTACATTTTTGAGGCTTCCCGGATCCAAAAAAAGTGCGTTTTTTGCCAATGGGTCAGGTCCGCCACTGTTTGTTCTTACTGCATGTTCTTCGACCAATTTCTTGTATTGAGGAGACTCCCTGAGCAAGTTGAGCAAAGCCTTGGTTCGAGGACATGGACGGTCAACATTGCCCATCTAAAATAACGCATAATTAATAGAGAATCGACAACCAAATAGCCTGTACGCCAAGCTGATCTAGTTGTAAGATCCAGCTCTCCTTACAAAGTCACGATGAAAGTCTTCGGTGTGGACTGGCACCGGCACAAATCCTTGAGGCCATCTTGAATCAGATGGAAAATCCTTCTCAGCCTCGGCATCCCGATAAAATCCTATCATATTTGAAATGGCGCTGGTCAAAGTCCTGTTAACATCGGTGCTGTGGACGTAGATCTCGCTGCTGACATAGCGTTTAGAGACGAATGGGACGGTATTTACGTAACGTTGACGTAGCTTTTCGCCGAGGATTAGATGATCTTTCATACCGGTCTAAAGGCGGGGGTAAAGTACGGGCGGAATTATGACGAAAAAAGGGTTCTATTGGAGAACTAAGCTCTTTTAAAAAAAGCTCACCACGGTAAGCTGTCCCAGTCCTTGTGGCCAGACATTTTTGTCGGTGGGGAATTGTTGAGTTGGTGTTCGGTCGCCATGTCTCCAGAGCTAAAATTTAGAAGGTAGGACTAGACATGGCTCCCGGCCCGGCCCGATTTTAGATAGCTATAGAACACAGTATTTATCCATTTACATGATGGTAGAAAAAAATTTGGTCATAAGGAGTTAGACTTGGGGAGACTTTCGTTTCAATGGGCCGGCCCGGGCCAAAGCAAATTTAAAACGGGTCGGGCCGACGGAAAATTTGAAACGGGCCGGGCCGGCCGGAACCCTTCAGGCCGAAGGGCCATGTCTAGGTAGGACTGCTTTATTGGCCATTTTTGCTGGAGAATTTAGTAAAGATATTATCGCTGCAGACCTGCCAGGTTTAAAAAAAAGAAAAATTTCCGTGCCCCAAGCAAGCTTTGGCCTTGTAAAGGTTTCTGAAAGCTCAATGCACAGCGTTCTGCACTTTTTTGGAATGAATCGGACACCTGATTTTTTCGAATTCTTTTAGTAGCCGAAATTTACGCGGGCCTCACGGGTGCATGCTATAAGATTGACCCGTGAAATTTACAGTGCTTATAGAGCAAAGAGAGATCTTTCCAGCCATATCACTTTTAACAACTTTTATACATAACTGAACTTGTAATCAAAGCTGAGAAATGACCGCCTTTGCAATGACAGTTCCTTGCAATGGAATTTATAAACGACCCAAATTTCTGGGGATTTTAATGAAACATAAGAACAAGACCATAGATTTCAAAGCCCTGAGTTATAGCTACATGTATATGCTTTAAAACGAGTTACCTACCGCTTGAAGAAATATCAGTTTCCCATCAAAGTCATCACCTGTAACCTTCAACAGCTCCCGATTTGCGAAGTAATCCGGGACCGCCGCAACAACTCCAAGGCCTAACAATGCACATAGCACCGTTCTCATCATAATTTCCAATTAATTATACCCAAGCTGACCCTAAAACATCACAGTATTAACCCTTCAGCATGCGATAAAATGGACTTGTAACCTTAGCAACAAGCATAAAACAGAATTGGAACTTCCTGCAAAACAGAATTGGAACTTCCTGCGCCATCGCAAAAATGTCTAATTATCAAATTCTTGTCTCATTTGATAGTGTGATAAGCCATCTTGTCATATAAAAACTTGCTCCCGATACGCTGATAAGAGGTTCAGTTTGCAAGGAAAATTGGGAAAAGACGTTGAAAAAAAATAATTTTGATCTTTTGAAAGGGCCTTGAAAAATTGGCGGGTAGTGATTTAGCATTTTAAAACTTGAATAGCAGGATGATTCATGCCATTTTTACCGAAATTTAAATTGTGATTTGCAGGAGAACAAGAGAGTTCTTTAGGGTGATATTACAAATTAACACCTAGGATTATAATGCTGAAAAAAGAAAATTTCTGAAGGATATTTCGTAGTAAGGCGATCTCAAATTTTCCCTGCAGAAAAGATAACCGTAGCATTATTTTCAAGCATCCTTTGTCCTCGATGAAAAGCGAAAAAAGCAGGTATTGTAAACGCAAATTTTTGCCTCCTAGATGGTTCACTTTTGAGCCCAAAAAATAATAAAAAAATAAATTTTCAAAAAAAACCAAAAGCGCAGTTTTGTAGAGGAGAAAAAGCTGTATCAAATAAGTATATTCACATTGCCAAACAACAAACAAATTCCTGGAAAACAAAAGAATAAGAAAAATGACGGAACTTTCTGAACAACCCAATAGAAAACTGTAAGTTACTTTTCGGAACATCGCCTTATTAAACCAGACGTACAATCTTTTTATACGCTCTTTTTTCGGTGCTTAATTCGAGTCGATAAGCCAAATTTATCGTATCATTGACTGTCTTATCTTTTTATCACAAATTCCAGCCCGGTGGCATTAGCGACATTTAAAATTAGAGAACGTTAAATCATAGACCATCTTGTGATGCAACGGCCTTTTTGCAGGCAACTTTGGATGGTGGTGTTCAAGTTTGCCCTGCTTTGTGATGATTTTTTTAGAGATTTGGCGTGAAAAAATATCTTGATTATTAGGCTAACCATACCAATAAATGCAACATGAAACATCCGAAAACATGTAGCTTGACAATGCTTGTTCTATTGACGGTCGTGCGGCTTTCAAAGGGAACGCCTAAGAAGGCCAGAGAACATGTAAAGTCGGGCCTCCCCGATTGTGCAATGATTCTTTGGCTCTGAAGATGTAGAACTGCTTCACAATTTATTATATTTCAGACTTTATAGGCTCGCTCCGACTCGGTATGTGGCTGGTCTGAAAAAGGCAGTTATTTGGTTTGGAGACATTTTTTTTTCGACGGGAAAGTCTGCTACAGTGGGGGATCTGATCCGGTGGCAAAAAACGTACCATTTTACATCCAGGAAGCATCAAAAATGTGGCAAAATGCTTCCCTCACCAAGCGAACAAAACTTTGTTTTGAAGGGCTCCTCACAAAAAGAGCGGGCGCAATTTTGAAATCGGAGTATTTTCACTTGGAGAAGGAAGCATTTTGCCACATTTTTGATACTTCCGGATGCAAAATGGAATGTTTTTTTCCACTAAATCAGGTCGCCCATCGTATATAAATTCTATCAGAATTCATTTCCCCAATCTTCATAACAGCCTTGCGTTGAGTTCAACGTCCACTTCACCTCACTATTTCCGGTTTAGATACAGTATTCTCTAGCCTACAAATTGTGCTCCCTACGTTCAAATGTACTTTCTGTACTTTCTGTTCCCGAGATAGGATGAGCGTTTCATTGCGTTCAGAAAAGCAACAATGGAGAATTGATGAGAAGGCCGGGTGAATAAATTATTTATCTTCCAAGGGCATAGCATTTTCATCATAAACAATAGAGGTTCATTACAAATTAGACATGGAAGAATATTTTACGAACGGCTAAAAGAAGCGGGTTATATCGCTAAAGGCGCAGGCCGTTCAATCGCTGCTTTAGACTAAAATATAGCCGTAATGAGGGTCAAGACTTTCCAGCGCGGCCTATACCATGTTCTCTACGATTTTGGCAGATGGACTTCAATCCACGGACTGCCTCATGTCGCTTTGGCTGACGATATTATAACTGCGACTTTCTGGATAGTCGTTGTTATTGTATCCACATTTATTTTGGTGATGTTGGTTGCGAACTCAATCAGAAAGTATTTTAGTTATCCGGTAACGATGACACAAAGAGTAAGAAGATGTCTCTAAAGAAAGGGTTGTTTAGAGTATCATAACGCCGCAAGACTTCCCAGTTATTACGATTTGCAATGGCAGCCCTTGGAAGAGGAGTGGAGCTCCAGGGACTCCGTTGCAAGGATTGGTAAGTGTTATTATTTGGGTGTCCCATAAGTCTTGCGATTTTTTTGGGTCGTCGACTTGTACGAATTCCTGTAAGCTTTCAAACGCAGTACAGAGTATGCTGTATATATGGATTTGAAGCTCAGATAAAGCGCTTTTAAATCGTATATGACAAGGTCACATAAAGTCCACCTGCTTCCACACTGTCCCGATATTGCACTTGACATTAAAAAAATTTTGCCTGCTGATGTTGAAATGGACACATGCTTTGTAAAATTAGATCCGTTTTCAGATAGAGGCCTACGAAGCCGGAGCTTCCAACGATACATATGGATTTGCTGCCCCATTTGACATGGCGGAATCGCTTCGGGCTACCAGGTGGACTAGATTCATGTTCGAAGACTTGCAAGCCTTGGATCAGAAGGTAAAGCCTTCGTAGAAATTTAAAAAAAGAACGTTTATTTAGCGTTCTCACAACCTCGGCTACAGGCTGAATGACATGCTGATCGACTGCCAGTACAACCAAAGGCCTTGCAAACTAAAGCAAGTAAAGATTTTCATTGCATTCCTCAACAAATTCCCTTCACTTTCAGCGAGACAGTCACCTTCTACGACCCCTACAACGGTCTTTGTCACATGCTAAATCCGAACATGACCTGGCTCACATCACGAGCCGGCCCCTACAACGGTATGAGGATATCGTTGAAGTCTCCGCAAGCCGCGTACTTGCCTTGGATTCAAACCGCTGGAATCATATATTTTGTTCATGGAACTGTAAGCGTGTTTTTTAACCATCAATATTTATTATTTTCCCGACAGGCGGATGTAAGGCACCTGTATTTATCGCTGAATTTTAGAATGAAACTCCGTTTCAAGATGCCTTTGGGTACTTTGCTCAGGTCGGGAAATGCACCTCGGTGGGAATAAAAGGACTGAAACGAATCAAACTAACGCATCCATATTCGGACTGTTCCGATGATGGGAATGGCGCCTCAAACTACTATGACAATGCTTATGCGGTAAGCATTGTCATAACTAAAAATTTCGACGGTTTAACATGACATGACATAGTCGTATTATAGAACTTTTCAACTTGAAGGAAAGGGTGCGTTTTTCAAAGCGGAGTGTTTTAGCTTAGAAAACGGAAGGGTTTGGAGTCATTTTGGTCCCTTCCGGGATGCAAAATGAGACGTTTTTTGCCATTAGATCAAGTCCCGCACTGTACCCCTCTTTTGAATAAAAGAAAAGTTTATAAAGAAGAATACAGTGGCCGACTTGACCCAGTGGAAAAAACATTCCATTTTGCATTTCGGAAGTATGAAAAAATGTGGCAAAATACCTCCATTTTCGAGTGAAAGACCCCGATTTCATAAGCGCGACCAGAACTGCCAAGAACTCTTTAGGTAAGCTCTTTTTGTGAGGGAAAAGGCGCGCTCTTCAAAACGACGTTTTTTCACTTGGAGAGGGAGGCATTTTGCCACATTTTTGATACTTCCCGGATACGAAATTGTACGTTTTTTGCCACTGGATCCGGTCCTCTACTGAAAAAAAAATGATTTTAGGTAGAAGCTTGTCTCCGAAGTTGCATCCAAGATAATATCACAGCCACATGCGGATGTTATGACCCTCAATATAATTTCCCGCCGAATATCAGCGTTCCGTCTTGCTACAAGATGAATGATACGAATGCAGCAAGTGGGTACAATTTTGATCTTTTAATTTATTTGCTTACTCTTACACATAATACTGCATTTGTAAAGCACATATGACAAATTTTTGGGGTTTTTTTCGACCACAAAAAAAGCATTTTTTTCCCGCTTTTCGACCGGAAAATCGACCATTTTTTGATCCAGTGGCAAAAATCTACCATTTTGTATCCGGGAAGTATCAAAAAATGTGGCAAAATACCTCCCTCTCCAAGCGAAAAAACTTCTTTTTGAAGAGCGCGTCTCACAAAAAGAGCGGGCACACTTTTGAAATCTGACAAGGGAAGTCACTTAAGTCACGGATCAATTTTTAAAAACGACTATTACAGCGATGGGGAGGGTAAGACGGAGATGTCAAATCTGAAAACCGCTGCCTCCACCGGCCTCTGGGAGCCGAGATAATCGACCAAAAAGTTTGACTAAAAAAAGGCTTCCCCGAGTAGTCCTCTCTTCCGAAAGAAGGAGGGAAGAGAGCCGAATGGTCCGGTGGTCTGGAAGCGCGCTTCCAGGCCTTGACTTTTTCAGGTTCGAATCCGCATGGGTCAAATAATTTATTAAACTTTTCCCGTGATCCAGTAAATTTGCTAGCAATTTATTTTTAGATTTTTTACATATTTTACGACAAAATTTCAGAGTAATAATTTAAATGCGCGTTCGAAACGATTTGAATTTTCAAGGTTGAAAATTTACCGTGAAATAGTCAAAAAATCTAAAAATAAATTTCTGGCAAATTTACTGGATCACAGCAACTGCTTTATAAATTTTTCACAAGTTCGAGACCCGCGCGGATTCGAACCTGAAAAGATGAAGGCCCGGAAGCGCGCTTCCAGACCACCGAACCATTCGGTTCGCTGGGTTCTCTTCTTTCGGAAGGAAGAAATGTTCGGAAGAATTTGGTCAAACTTTTTGGTCGATTATCTCGGCTCCCAGAGGCCGGTGGAGGTAGCGGTTTTTAGATTTGATATCTCTGTCCTACCCTCCCCATCGCTGTAACAGTCGTTTTACAAAATCGATCCGTGATTTAAGTGACTTCCCTTGTGAGTTTCTTCACTTGGAGAGAGAAGTATTTTGCCACGTTTTTGAGGCTTCCCGGATGCAAAATCTTACGTTCTTTGCCACTGAATCAGGTCCGCCATTGTATAAGATTCATTTTTTCAGTGGACTGCGCTGACTCCATCATAAACGTCGCATTGGAGGACAGCGAAAGCTTCAGCATTGAACAATGCAATTGCCCATACGATTGCGAGTAAGTTCTTGATTTCAAAATTAAATTTACAATACGATCTACACCTAATTGAGTATATAAATTTGTCAAAAAAAAACAAAATTTTAGCCAATCATTTTACCTGATCGCTATGTCTCAAGCCAAGTGGGTGCCTCCAAGTCACATTGTAAGTTTCTGACCGGTAATTAATCATATTGGGCTCCAAATACTGGGCATTTCGACCAGTCAATCAGCTTATTTTTCAGTGTTTTGAGAAAATGCCAAAACATGGCGGGAAATTGAAAATTTCGCATTTAAAAATATCTTTCATATTGCCTGTTATAAAATCCCCACCTAAGAATTAATTGAATTTTTAGCCTCCAGAATGTGCTAATCAATCAATTTCTTCTCCATTATGGTCAACGTCTGATGAATGCATCGCTTGGTACAAGGAGAACACCATAATGTTGGAGCTGTACTTCGAACGTCCGTATTATCAAAGCAATTTGGAAGCATCGGCTTATTCTGTAACTCTTTTTTTTGATACAGTGAGGACCCGATCCAGTGGCAAAAAACGTGGCATTTTGCATCCGGGAAGCATCAAAAAATGTGGCAAAATGACTCTTTCTCCAAGTGAAAAAACCCCGTTTTGATCGGAGTTTTTTCACTTGAGAGGGAGGTATTTTGCTACATTTTGGAGGTCCTGATACAGTGGCAAAAAGGTACCATATTGCATCCGGGAAGCGTCAAAAAATGTGGCAAAATGCCTCCCTCTCCAAGTGAAAAACCCCGATTTCAAAAACGCCTTCAAAACGGAGCTTTTTCGGTTAGAGCGGGAGGTATTTTGCCACATTTTTGATACTTCCAGGATGCAAAATGGACGTTTTTTGCCACCGGATCAGGTCCCCCACTGTGCTTTTCATTGGCTATAAATTCTTTAGTGGACTGACGCACTAGCTGACGTCGGCGGCCAACTGGGACTTTGGCTTGGAATGAGTGTAATTTCGCTGGTCGAATTGGGCATGTTGGCCGGAGTAGCAATTGCGTTCGTCTTCTTACAACCAAAGAATGTGAATATCAAGGGTTATGATTACTGGAAAGAGTTCAATAATCAGGTAGGAAAAGATGATCCTTGCATCATCCAAAAATGTTTGCTAAATGCGAGGATATCGTGGCTCCATCCCGAAGCTTATAGTCACTTTCCGAAAGCTGTTCCAAACTTTTGACGCACCTATTTAAAAAGTTTGTTTTTAATTCTAACGAACTTTCTGATTTCCATGGATATGCCTCCGTATAGGCTCTTAATATTGTACATGGAGCTCCCTACAGAAAAGAAATGAAACTCCCATCTCAAAGAAGAACTAGTCTGTTCCAAACTTTTGACGTGCAGTATAAATTTTGGTATTTTTATGGGTGTAACTTTAGATTGATGCTAAGGGAAGCGATTTATACAAGGCAGATGCCAAAGAAGACCCTTTGCCGCCGAAGATAATCCATTCCGATGACTTAAAGAGCAGTTATAGCGATATTGGCCATACCGGACAAGAAATGCCATAATGTAAACATAATGTAATAATTGCGAAATAAATGTAATAGATCGATAGTATACAAAATTTTGAGGCATCCCAAGGTCATAATTTTTATTTTTTGCACTAAAAAATTTTATTTTTTGAAGCCAACCGCTCCTTTTTGAATAACTTTTCGCAAATTTTTGCCTTTTCTTCGCATATTTTCACATTTTTTAAAATATTATTCAAATTGCGGATGCAAGGTTCTCGCGGTATAAAAAGCGGAGGCTTCCCGGGCTTCCTCAGATCAGTCGGCTCGTCCGTCCTCGTCCTCCTTTCTCGCGATGGCTCAATCCGTTCCCCCAGGTGACATCACCACCCAGCCCAACGCCAAGGTCGTCTTCAACGCCCCCTATGACGACAAGCACACCTACCACATCAAGGTAAATGAGAGCTTTTTGTGGGTTTTCTCAATAGCACCGTTTTTTGACGTAACTTTTTTTGGTCTAGCTTTTTTGGTCTAGCTTTTTTTGGTTTCGCTTTTTTTGGCTAGCTTTTTGGCCTAGCTTTTTTGGCCTATATTTTTTGGCCTACTTTTTTGTTTTTGCTTTTTTTGGCCTAGATTTTCTTGGCCTGGTTTTTGGCCTAGCTTTTTGGCCTTGACTTTGCCTAGTTCTTTTGCCTGGTTTTTTGGCCCCGCTTTTTTGGCCTGGGTTTTTTTGCCTTAGCCTAGATTTTTTGGCGTATTTTTTTGGGCTAGCTTTTTTCGACTAGCTTTTTTGCCCTAGCTTTTCTGGGCAAGTTTGTTCACCGCGCTGGCCTAGGTTTCATTTCCTTCTAAACCCCCACTTTTCTAGGTCATCAACTCTGGTGGTCGCCGTATCGGATGGGCCTTCAAGACCACCAACATGAAGCGCCTCGGTGTTGACCCCCCATGTGGTGTCCTGGACCCCAAGGAGTCCGTTTTGGTTGCCGTCTCCTGCGACGCCTTCAACTTCGGCCAGGAAGACACCAACAACGACCGTATCACCATCGAATGGACCAACACCCCCGATGGAGCCGCCAAGCAGTTCCGCCGTGAGTGGTTCCAAGGCGACGGTATGGTCCGCAGAAAGAATCTCCCCATCGAGTACAATCCTTGAGGAGTGTTCGAGTTCTCTGCACGATAACCACCTTTCTGCATGTGTATAAATCTGTCTTTTTTTTTGTCTGATTGGATTATTTTCGTGGGTTTGGGGATGCTGGGGTACGATAGAATTTATCAGATTTTTTGATGATTCGGATTCTCGCTGATTGGACAGATAAGGGTGGATGAGAATGCCCTTGAACGTTTTAGATAAGGCTTTGGGTAAAGGTTCCCCGCGGGGGAATAGAACGGATGCGGCCATCGTACAGGGTGTTTCAAGAAATATCAGAGAAACTTTTTGTGAATATACATATTTGAGTTCTTAGGGAGGTATCGCGGAAATTCTTCTTGTTTCTATAAATTGAAGTTGGGCGATTTTGTCTCCACTAAAAATTTTTTCCGTCGGCGGAAGGTCAGTTTTCGGCGGAAATATTTTGGGCCTTTTTTAAAAATTGCGTGGTGGATACAACGTACACGTTACACCTCCGTGGATTTTACGGCGTGCTCTTCTAAAGGTATTCGCAAAAAGTTTCTGTCATATTTCTTGAAACACCCCGCACGTCAAACTGAGATAAGCTATAGTAAAACGGTCCGGTGAATGGATTGGCAATTTGCCAAAAAAAGACGCGAAAAAACGTTTTATCGCGGAAGAAATGGGGAATTTTTGGGGCGAGAGAGTACGTTTTTGCGTGTCTTTTTTTCTCTGTTTCTCTGCGAAACAGACGAAATGCAAAAAACCGATAGCGAAGAGTTATTCCGGTCACCGGACTCCTCAGTTTGACGTGCCCCGTAGTTACAGCGACCAATTTGACGTCTCAATCTTCTCATAGATTTAGTGCAAAATCTGCATGAAAATGGAATTTTCGCTCATTCGGAGGCATTTTTATTCCGGAGGAATGTTGGTTGATCGCTCTCCAAGAGCTCTAAAAATCCAAATTTCTCAAGATTTTGAACTTTTTTTGAACCTGCCCAAGAATAAAAATAACCCCCAAATGAGCAAAAATTCAATTGTCATGCAACAAATCGCATCGCACAGTGCAAGGCGAACTTTGGTTTTCTCACAGTGCTTGTCGCAAAAATCCTTGCAGTGACTTGCAAGGGACTGGCAAACGTTCTAGTGCCACCCACTTGACCCCTGAGCCTTCACTGTAACGTGGCTGATAAATGAATCCACTTTTCGTCCTATGACCTTACTTTACCCGAACTGTGTTTTTATAGAGATTGATTGGATCGTTCAACAGTGTTTTTTGTCAATAGAATCGAACCTTTACATTACAACCACATGTTTCGTTTCAGCGATTCGTATCTCAAGGAACAGAAACGGAAAATTCGCACTGTTTGATCTCCGGGCATTTTGGAAATGCTTACCACACGGTAAAACAAAAAAAATATTGCAGTAAAATTGATCAATACAGCCTATACGCATCAGAGATCAGTTTATTCGACAAAAGCAATTAGTTTCTGCAAGGATTCTTGACCCTTTCTCGTGTTAGATACAGTTGTAATCCATCAAAAATGAACCTTGATGGTGTAAAATTCTTATCAAAACAAAAATTCCGGTGTGCGGGTCTTTGCAATGTTTGTAGGCCAAAAACAACTCAGCTCATTTTTAGCATGATTTCAGACCCGATCCAGGCCTAATATAAGTGGGGCGGGAAAATAATGAATTTTTCGCAGCAAAATCTCTCTCCCTTTCTAACTTTTTTCCCCAATATTTACAAGGGATGTACCTCATGTGCGACGCTCAGATTTTAATGAAAATTGGCACAAATTTAAATATTTTTTTCCAAAATATATGTGAGAATCCTAGCTCGCGCTATGCGGAAACAACCGAGATATTTAGATCGAAAGTTGACGACAATTTGACACTTTTTGCCGAATTTCGGCACGAAAAGTTTCATGCCTATTTCTACCATAGAGGGTAATGTTTCCACAAAAAATCAAATCCTTTCCGCACGAAACTGGCAAAATTATGGCCAAAAAGTGTTTTTCCGCTCTCCGCGGTTAGCATGCTCTCTCGGCATCAAAGATCGTTTAATATCTCGGCTTTCATTGCAAAGCGCGAGCTAAAACTTTTAGGAATTGATACTCGGTTCATGACCGACGTGCGTGCAAAATTTAAAGAAAATCTGAGCGTCGCACTTGAGGTACTTCACGTCAAAACAATTCTTTCAGAAAATTGAAAAAACAAGGAATCTCGGATCACTGATTTTTTGCGAAGTGCCACGGAATTACGGAGCTTGAAAAATTATTTTCCTCTTCGAAAAAACATTTTTCTCGAAATTCTCTGGGAAGGTTTTCTTTTGTGACTCGATAATTCGGCGACATTTCGTCAAAAATCAATTATCCGAGGCTCCTTGTTTTTTCACTTTTTCTTTGACGTGTACTTCCCTTGGTAGTCGATCAGTATCATCAACTAACCTTTTTCTTTGGTCTATTGTCCTCATTTTCAACGGTAACTGACTTGCAAGATGTGTAAGATCACCTCGAAATTGAAGTCTCTACCATTTCTACGAAGAAATACATATAATACCTTGTGTGATGGCAGTTCCCTAATGGAGGTCATTAAGAGCAATGATAAATGGTTAGCAAAAACCCCAACTTTACAACAACATCAGTACTGTAACTATAAATGGCGTGCTGAAACAGTTTACCATTAGTAAACGTGACTTGGTGGAAAGGAAAACAAATTCTTTTAACAAATACGATTCTGTAGTTGAAGTCCGAGAACAAAACGGTATCATGGAGATGATAATTGAGGACCGTGAGAGAACAGAGGCTCTGAAGGTAATCAACATACTTAACTATAGCCAATTTTATGGCTTGTTTTTGCTCAACGACTAATAATTTCAGCGAGATTACAGTCAACCCTCAAGAGTGCTCACAAGAGATCAAATCGAGGCGTACGAAAAGAATGGTTATATCGTGGTGAAGGGATTGATATCGGACTTTGAAGTCAATGATTATATGTAAGTTTTAGAAAGCATAGAATGGTGGTTGAAGATCTTTATATACATTTTGATGACATTTGGCAGGCTTGACATTTTCAATATTTTTAAAACTTTTGCTTTGCAAGTTTTAGGAAGGATTGGACGTAAGGTTCGCAATGTTTTGACAAAAAAATCAAGTTTCTCCAAACGTTAGTGGAATATCTATTGATAAAAAGCGTTTTTCATCCAGCTGACTCTCATGAATTACGCGTTCTCTCGCAAGAAACGCCATCCCTGCTGCGTTTGCAAAATCAACGCTAAAAGTTTCAGGAATTATTTACTATTTTACCTTCGACAGTGAACAGTGGCGGACCTTATCCAGCGGCAAAAACGTATCATTTTGCATCCGGGAAGTATCAAAAAATATAGCAAAATACCTCCTTCTCCAAGTGAAAAAACTCCGATTTCAAAAGTGCGCCCACTCTTTTTGTAAGGGAAGCCCTTCAAAAACGGAGTTTTTTAGTTGAAAAAGGAGGCATTTCGCCACATTTTTGATACTTCCCGGACGCAAAATGATACGTTTTTTGCCACCGGATCAGGTCCCTCACTGTATATACGAAAAATTTTAACTATGTATATTTTTTGCAAAATATTGAGGCACATTTGGTGTCACCAAAAAATCTAAACCAAATTTCAATTAACCCTTCTTCTTTCAGTGCCCGCTTCGAGGAAATCGTTGACGGAAAGAACATTCATCCCGAAATGACTGTAATGCGGAACGTCGCTCAAAAAGGCCAAAAGAGAACTGTCAAGACAATCCTAAAAGTTCAGGATTTCAGTGCTGACAAAAGACTGTTCAGCTACTGTCAGCATCCTCGGATTGTCGAAGTTGTTGAAGATCTAATTGGCCCTTCAAAGGGGAAATTGTCAACAATTAATGCGATGCTACTCAATAAACCGTCAGATGACGGATCATTGTCGACTCGACATCCCATGCATCAGGATATGTACTACTTTCCGTTTAGGTGAGTTTAAGGTACTCAAACAGAGGTTTCTTCATTTCTTTCGATCACAAAACGAGTTCAAAACTTTGGAAGATTATAAGACTACAAAAAATGAGGGTTTAACTTGTAAAGGCCCGCTCTTTGCCCTTCAAACAGTGAATCATCAGTAAACAAGGGACAAAAACATGACGCTATAGAGTGATTTATTGGTGTTATTGGGCAAAGGTCAAAATTTGTCAAGTGGATTTTGAAAATTTACACGAAGATGTAAATTTTCACTTACTTTCCTATCACAACTTGACAAAGAAAATCTCTCAAGGTGTGACACTCCAATTTTCGTGAAACTTCGCATACGTACTCAAATCATTTTAAGTAAATTATTTTTGACTAGGTCAGAATCCGTACAAAAATTTTTAACGGAATCTTGATTCTCCGTCTACAGTGGGGGACCTGATCCAGTGGCAAGCACGTACCATTTTGTATCCAGGAAGTATCAAAAATATGGCAAAATGCGTCCCTCTCCAACTGAAAAAACTTCGCGCTTTTGAAATCGTCGTTTTTTCACTTGGAAATGGAGGTATTTTGCCACATTTTTGATACTTCTCGGATGCAAAATGGTACGTTTTTTGCCACTGGATCAGGTCCCCCAAGCAGATTTTCCCGTCGAAAAAAGATGTCTCTAAACCAAATAACTGCCTTTTTCAGACCAGCCGACTTTATCTGCTGTTCTTGGACCGCGCTGGAGCCGGTGAATCGCGAAAACGGCTGCCTCGTTGTGATCCCGGGGACCCACAAACTCCCGCTACTTCCACATACCTACCCAAGTTGGGAGGGTGGAGTGAATAAAGCCTTTTTTGGCGTCCACGAATTTGATCAAGACAAGCGAGTCCATGTCGTGATGGACAAAGGAGACACGGTTTTCTTCCATCCCCATCTTCTGCATGGCAGCGGGGCCAACAGAACGAAGGGCTTTCGGCGCGCAATGTCTTGTCATTACGCGAACGGGGATGTCTGCAGATTTGTGGATATTCGCGGGGGGCAGCAGGATCTGGCGGCCAGCGAACTGCTGACGATTTATGAGAAGAAATTCAAGGCCAGAGGGTGGAAGTGGCCGGAATGGAACATTCAGGTAAATTTGGGAGCGTTTTTTGCGAGAAAGCGAGAGAAATTGGGAGAGTCGGTGAGATGAAAAGGGGCTCCCGTCCGGAGTTGAATGATTTTGAAAAAGGCGATAGGGGAAACCGAAAAGTATTATTTTTCTTCGATGCAAGTGTCGAAATTAGGATAATCGAGGGTGATGATTTCAAAAATGACATTCATTTTTTCTGATCTTTACTTTTTCCCTTAGGTAGTACTGTAAAGTAGTAATTTTTTGATTTTTTTCATAAATACTCAATTTAGGGATTTTCGGTGGTGCTGATATCGAAAATCTTACTCATTTTTTCTGATTTGAAAGCAGCACCATTGAAAACCCCCAAATCAAGTATTCATTAATAAAAAATCCAAAAAATTACTGTTTTACAGTACTACTTAAGGAAAAAAGTAAATATCAGAAAAAAATGAATGTCATTTTCGAAATCGGCACCCTCAATTATCCTAATTTCAACACTTGCATCGAAGAAAAATAATACTTTTCGGTTTCCCCAATCGTCTTTTTCCCCAATCGTCCAACTCCGGACGGAAACCCCTTTTCATCTCACCGACTCTCCCCATTTCGCGTGCTTTCTCGCACAAAACGCTCCATCCCGTCTTTTCCCCAATCGTCCCAGTTCCGTTTCTCTCAATAACTTCTCACTTCTGCACAAAAATTTTGAATTTTTACGGAAAATTTTTACATCAAATTTTTCTTATACAGGGTGGTTCAGCTAAGTTCGCGGATGTAAAATGCTTATAACTTTTTATAGGATTGCTCAATTTTTATGAGCAATAGCTCATTTTATTCCTTAATGATCTTTAGAGAAAAGATCATTAAAAATGATCAGTCCTACGTCGAGTTATGACCCTTCAAAGTCAAACATGCTTTTTCACGTAAATTTTTAAAAAATTTACGGATTTTTTCGGATTTTCGGATTTTTTTTTGATTCCATCGTATTCTACGCAAAATTCTATGACTTCTGAAGCCCACTTACAATTTACAATTATCGACCGGTCGAAAGTTATAAGCGATTTTCGAGATTTTTCGGAAATTTTCAGATTGAAGCGTGAAAAGGCAAGTTTGACTTTGAAAGGTTATAACTCGACGTAGGATTGATCATTTTTAATGATCTTTTTTTAAAACAAAATGGTAACTACTAAGGAATAAAATGAGCTATTGCTCATAAAAATTGAACAATCCTATAAAAAGTTATAAGCATTTACATCCGCGAACTTAGCTGAACCACCCTGTACATACAGATTGAGCAATCCGTATTTTACCTCAAAAATCTCCCATTCCTTTCTATAAAAACAACTTCCCCAACCAAAATGTCATTCCGACATCATTCATCTGACTTATCGACCTTTCAATAGCCCAGCCGACCTTTAACATTATTCATTCCCAAATTCACCACTTTTCTCACCAAAAATCGCAAATGTTTTAGCAACTCTGGCATTATCGGAGTCGTCCAATTAATAATCAGCCTCAAGCTAGCCTATAATCATCGATGAAACCTCACGCTCTTCAAATACCATGTTCATAAGACATTTTGGACCACAAATCTCAAAACTTATTATCATTATTTACTTGTGAATAAATATTAGACAAGAATACATCGAAATAACAACAAGTGACTCGAGATTGTAACAATAGGCGATATGGACAAAATTCTAGACGGAAGCGGAGATCGTTTGAACAGTGTTTTGAGCAGGGTTATGGCTGGACCCGTCGTCCAGCGAGTGATGAATAACAGACGAAGAATAACAACGTTGAGACCAATAAAACTGGTCCCAAATAAGCGAGAATGGTGTGAAATACAGCCCTCAAACAAATGGCACCATAATCTTCGGTCCTATAGACAATTCTTGGGGTCAGAAGCGGTAATCATTATATACATCATGTAAGCCCCTTCGGGTAAGCCCCTTCGGAACCCTCGAAAAATTCTTGAATTTCATTGTAGCACGTGTCGAATGGCTTCTGCTATAAAGCGGATCCAATTTTGATATGTAAGTGTGGTAATATCCGGTCCAAAATTCGAAATTTTTTTAGCTCATCAACTTCTCATTCAGCCTGGGGAAAAGGTTGCGTAGCCGCTTCAGCAATGGATGATTCTCCTCGGGGAAGCGTTGATGGTAAATTTGCGGGTAGAATCGGCGGTACTGAAATCAAACGACATTATTTTTCGTCAAGCAAATTCAAAAAATGCAAAACATAAGCAAAATTAGCAGAAAAATCCAGTTTTCCCGGAAAACCCCCATATTTTTCGGTGTAAACATCCGCTAATCAGTTTGCTATTGCGTCCCACATCCTCCTCCACCCTTCATTTCATCATAATAAACACGAATCTGCGCCCAAAAAACCTGTGCAATCTTATTCATGAGCAAGTTCAAGGACACAAACAAATACAAAAAAGCGGACGAGTTTTTTTTTTGCACACCCGCTGACGTCAACCTCCTCTACTCGGACGGTATCGCTTTACCTTCTCCGACAAATCTATCCGTCTGATCTTACAATTCTTTGCAAAATCCGAATTGTAATATTTTTCGTACTCCCACGGAAATTTTTTTTATAAAAACAGCTGTAGAATCGCGTGTTTGGCGTGAAAACAACTTTGGGCTGGGAAAAGGACAGGTCACAAAATTCGCCATCAATTTTTGGCAAGGATTTCCTAACAAGGAAAGTACTTCTATGGGGTATGGAGTTACAGGTCGAGACATACATCAAAAAACCGAAAAAGTTTTCTGATTCAGAATATGTAAAAGTTAGCTGTCTAATTTTGGTCTGTAAGGGTGAAAAAATCCTCAGAACTTTTCTTTTTTCACGCAATACCACGCAAATCCCTTTTTGACCAAGTTTTTACCAAATCAAAAGCTTTGTTTGAGCTAAAGTAAACCCTGGCATCTTGACAAGCCTTATTTTTTATATTTGACCTACTAATCAAGATGTAGTATTAATCAAATTTGATGTTATAAGGCTTGTCAAGATGTCAGGGTGTACTTTAGCTCAAAACAAAGCTTTTGATTTGGCAAAAACTTGGTCAAAAAGGCATTTGCTTGATGCTGCAAGAAAAGTTCTGAGGATTTTTTTCACCCTTACAAACCAAAATTAGGCAGCTAACATTTACATATTCTGAATCAGAAAAATTTTGCGAATTTTCTGGTATATCACGACCTGTAATCCATACCCCATAGAAGTACTTTCCTTTTTAAGTAATCCTTGTCAAAAATTGATGGTAAATTTTGTGACCTGTGCTATTTTCCCAACCCAAACTTGTTTTCATGCCGAACACGCGATTCTACAGCTGTTTTTATAAAAACTTCCCGTGGGAGTACGAAAATATTACAATTGCACTAGGTGAATTAACGGGAAAACTGGCTCGAAAGCAAACAAAATCCGGAAGTGTAATGGAAAAATAAAAAAACTTACATATCTGATGATCTTGTTCTTCTCCTCGTCCGTGTAGATGGGATCCTCACAGACTTGGTTCAGTTTTTCGAGGAGACGCTGATCCAGAAGGTCCGAATCCACATGCTGGATGGATGAGGTGGACGAAGAGGAGGCCGAGGCGTATTGCGAGTCGGTTCCGTCGTAGGAAGAGGTCTCGAAATCAATGTGATCGGCGGACATTTCGTCTTGGCTGCGTTCGGAGTGAACTTGCTCGAAAAGTTTTTCGGTCGACTTTCGCGCCAAAAACTCGCTGTAGATGCGAGGGTAGTGCGATTTGAACTGAAATAGAATTCATTAGCTCAAAAAATATATAATCTTTCAATATAGGCGCATTTTGAATCAAGGAAAACGCATTAAAACTAATTTTTTTTTGATTTTCAATGAATGATACCTAAAACAATATAATTTTTCGCAAAGCCCTACTTTTCGAACCAATTTCTGTCTTTCCATTTCAGACACCGTCGAGGAGTCGTTGACCCATTGGATGAACCGCAATAACGCAGCGTTCACAGCCTTTTTTCGATCTTTTTTGGACATCGGAACCTCATACTGGGTACAATCAATGGAAGAGGTTGACGAAGCGCAAGAAGATTGCGCTTTTTGCTCATCAAACAGCACATCACTGAAGTCACAGGCCAGACGTCGCTTCTGCAGCACATTGTTAGTCTCATCCATGGAAACGGAGCGTCTGGGGACGGTGGGAACATCGAGCAGGCCAATGGAATCCGTCACAGTGTTGTCGAGGTCGCCGAATCGGTAGAAAACATCCTTATCGTCGCGGAAAATGTGCACACTGGAGTTGGCGCCAATTACAATGCCTTGCGCAAAGAATTTGTTCATCACTTTGTTGGCCACCGACCTAAAACAATATCGGATGACAAGTGTAATATAAAAATTGTTGAAAATTAGGCCTAAATTGTGAGAAAAGGTAAGAATGAGTGAGAAAAAGTGGTCTAGACATACCTTTCCGACAGTCTGTTGGGGAACACCTCCGCCAAAACATCGCACATTGCGTCGACCGCAGCTCTTCCGGTGAACGAATTCGGATAGATTTTCCAATAATGCCGGTTCTGGTTGCGCGGCACCGTCTTGTAGAACAATAATATCATCATATTCCAGCGTCTGGTGCTCTCGAACTGCGTCTTCTGCACGATATTCTCCATGCTCATATCCGACTTGCTCATTGGAGCGGGAAAATAGATTTGTTTTGAATCAAAAACACCTGAAATGAGAGGGAGAACGTCACTGTCGATCATGATCATCAATCGGCCGCCGATTTGACGCTATCACGAGCGCCGCGAACACGCCCCGACCAGCGGCGTTTGCAAGGTGCAAATGGGCGAGAGGAAATAAAAAAAAACTTCGGATGGAAAACAGTTCAAAAAGCAGTTGGTCCCCACTTGGGTATGCAGCGTGGATGTGGGGTGTGGGTGGGACCGAGGGGGATAGAACTTATTGAACTTCCTCATCAAGCGCCGATTTCGCAATCTTCGGGGCAGAATTTTGGAACAAAAGTGGGATGGCGAAGATCACAAAGGTCAGTGTTGGGAAATAAAGGGCGTAGGCCGCTAATCAGGGCGCTATTTGATCGCTCTGACCTCCGGGCATTCGCCTCCAACGCAATTTATGCAAAAAATCCGCGGATTGAACGGAATGCCACGAAAAAATGTTTCCACTTTGGCAACAGGTTTTTTCGTGGTGGGACGCAAAATCAAAATTACAGTAATGCGAAAGTAGGACTACTTGGCCCCGTAGACAAAATATAGGCCATACACAATTGAAATAAAGTCAAAATTCCCACAATTTCCCAAGCTAACCACATGTATATTAGACTGGACAATCAAATGCCAAAAAAATTTAAAAAAGTTACAGTAATCCTCGAAAATGATGAAATATTGGTCTGCTAACCTTTCTGTTGACGATCCACACAATCCCCGAAACATCTGGCCTCATTTATAAACTGAATCGAGAGAAACCGCGGTCTCTCCGACCATGTTTTTTCCCGAACAGTATGAATAAGAAACCCCCGCCTCGGATTTTTGTGGGTGACGCAGCCGGACGTGTTTTGTAGTCCCTCCACCGCAAACGAAAAACGTTTGGAAAACGGGATTGTTGGTTCAGGTTTCAAGTAAAGTGCGGGTGGATATTTCATCCCGGCGAATTTCGGCCCAATTTCGCATTCTGAGGCAGATTTGCATGCGGGATCGCGTTTCGGGTCGGAAGCGCCGCAGACGGAGGCTATATGATGTCTGGGCGAGTACGGTAGATCAACCGGAAGGCCTTATGGGGAGGTTGAAGTTAAGGGAAAGTTAAGGGGACATCAGGTCTAAAGGATAAGATTTCAGGTCTAAAAGTTCGGAAATTTGTGTTGTAAAAGCAAGCAGAAGATGTATTTAAAGTGTTACGATAAGTTGTTAGCAAACAGTTCTGTAAATACGACTAATAGAAAACGTAATTTTTGAAAAAAATAAAAATTTTGAATTTGATGACAAGTATAATATAAAATGATCAAAAATCATGAATGACGCCATCATTTTTTCGCATTTCTAAAATACGTAATTAAAAAGGTTTATTACAACCAAAAACAACAAGATATAGCCTGAAAACACTTCAATTTGGCTTCTTTTTCATCTACTATATAATCATGATATATTGTATACAAGAGAGCCCAAAAAACACTATGAATCGTCAATCCGTTTAGCCTCTGACTTCACAATCCCATCATCACAGATCATAGACCCATTTACGCAAAGAACATTGAGGAATAAGCCACTAATTCGAAGTCTTAAACCCCTCAAATCCCTGTCGTCAGTGGTTTTGAGAGATCAAGGCGACGATCTCCTGTCCCCCCTGTCTGTGACGTCAAGGCTTTCCGGCCAGAAAGCGGAAGAACTGCCCAATGACTAATGTCCGCCGTTTGTAAATAATTGAATCAGTGGGGCTCAAATTTTCGGGATTCGAATTTCACAAGTGTCCCGCAAGGGCTCATGAAATTTGCGATTAATAAGCAAGAGGATGCAAAAACGCGTGGCACATCAGAAAGCAGAGATCATAAAGTTTGTCCGAGCACTTCCAGACCATACGTAATTGCATCAAAAAGCAGACATAGATAAAAAAAATGATAAAAAAGAGCCAACAGGTGTCTAAAATAAGGTCCGATTAGACAAGTACGCGACTTTGTGTGCTGTTGAAGATTTGCCGCGACATAAAGCCCGGAAGGTGGCTAAAATAGGAAATCCGACTATTAATGCCTTAGGGCGTCGTCCGGAAGAACGGGGCTAATCCCGCACGTCGAAGGGGTGTGCGGATTACAAGTTGGGGCCAGCCTTGGATGGCCCAATTCCGTTCTTTGCCGAGACAAAGAACGGAAAAGGTCAAGTGATTCTGCACGCCATTCAGGGCCATAATATTACTGTATGAGAGAGGAGAATAAAATAAATGAAAAAAAAAATTATTATTTTTGCAAAACAAGCTGAGAAAATGACTATAAAGTGGTCTATTCTCTCACACAAAGCCTCTGAATTACTCATAAACCTACAAAAAACCCCCCAAACCACTTTCCCAGACTGTTATTCATCGTCAAAATTCCTTCAATTCACCGTTTCCGGTTGGAAAATGGCCTCCACTCCGGCTACATTAATATTAAATTCCTGGTATTGCTTTCCAAAACATGTTATTCTGGGCTTAAGTAAAGCCACTACCTTCCCAGACTGTTGTTTGCACTTGGCTATGACCCCGTATCCGATAAATGTGCCCTTTCCTCCACAATTAAATCCATTCATTATTGTTGGGCGCTAATCTGATTGCGAAAGAAGTGGGTGGCCCGGTGGAGCCGAGATTTTCTTGCACGCGGGCCTAAGCCGACAATTGAGAAGTCAGAAGGTCAGTAAACAAGGTTATTAAGGAATTTCCTCCTCCTTATTGGGCGGATAAGCGGTGTTTTTGAGAAGCGAGCAAGATGACATTTGAATGGATTAAAGGTGTATGTAACAGATGTAGAGCAAAACATCCCAATCCGAAATGACTTCGAGACTACACTAGAGGCCTTAGCGGTCATGTCGCAGCAAAAAATCAGTATCTCCCTAAGGCAATGAACGTTCGAAATTCAACCCAAAAGTGAGGTCCGGAAATTGCTAATAACAAAGGGTGGATGTAATTTGATTAAAGCACGAAATAAATACAGCAAATACACCGGAAAGCATAGTAGCACCCTTTATGATGTAACACACAAAAAACTGGAATACACGCTGAGGCAATAAACTTTAAGACTTCAGCTCAGAAATCAAGTTAAGTTTTGGTCCCAACGTTCTTATGTCAGCGTGTGTAATGGCCCAACAAGGCCGAACAACTGGCCATAATGACCCGGAAACCAAGGTAAATGCATTAACGATTTCCCGGTGAAAATACACCTTCGCCCCTGCGGCAATTAACGTCTACTTTTTAAAGCGAAAATTGAGTTAGCGCAGACAGAAGATTTAATACATATTATATAATGGTGAATATAACCAAGTTATTTGAGGTAAAGGACGTTCCGAGAGCTTTTATTATATCAGAAACTCTCTGAATATACGATAGTGTGTCGGAATTCATAATACTATTGTCCGAAACCACCTCCACATCCATTAGGAGTGTATGAAAACCGCGGGAAATTTCAAAAACTTTTTCTTTTCTTTCAACTTATTATTGTCCACTGCTGCCCCGAATAACACCAAAGAAAGTAATGAAGAACTCTCGCCCTTTCTCCCTTCGTATGTATTACCATTTCCGCCGATGTAAGCGCCCCCTTCGCCCCGAAAAAGGTGCGGGTGTAGAGAGAAGGGGCGGAGCCTCCGGCGCTGATTTCCCCCGCCGGAAATGGGCCAAAATACGACGCAAGCGGCGTAAAGAGAGGTGTTATGAAGTTGTTTACAAGATGCAAAACTTGATGCTAGGGCCGGGTGCGGCATTACGAAACAAAAGATAAATTGGGACGGGCGGAAGGCGCGACATTTACGACACTTTCGGGCGCCGAAATTAGCTGCGTTTGGCCGAGGTGGAGGCGTCCGCCGCTGTAAACAGAATTCGGCTTCAAGGGGGAGGTAATTGAAGTGCTACGGTGGGTACAAAAATCGCGGAATGATGTCAGGAACAATGTAGTTTGCGGGTATTGTAAAAATAACAAGTGGGAGAAAAATAATACCATGTGGAGCGAAGGTTGCTGGGGGAACAATGGGGCTGAGAGTTCAATAAATGCGCGCTATGTTGGCGATGTTTGTAGCGGAAGGGGAAAGAATGAAAAAATTTAAAATCATCAGAGTGTTTTCAAAAAAGTTTATAGAAATATTACCAGAAAACATAAGAGGAACTTATGTGCATATACATATGTATTGTCATCACTGACGCAAATGATAGTTACATAATATGGCCGTACGAAATATTTTTTGACAGACGTTCTATTACACAGCTGGGAGACAAATCTGACATTGCTTTCTTTGCCAAAAAAGCTTGCTTTGGTCTTAGAATCTCGCTCGTGTCCAGAAAGTCCAAGCTAAAAGTCTGGGGTCGACAATACTATTTTCCCGAAGAAATCAAAAAAATACATTGCACTAGACATGCTTGCCATCTTTTTTGGAGAAACTTATACAGTAGGGACCTAATCCAGTGGCAAAAAACGTACCATTCTGCATCCGGGAAGTATCCAAAATGCGGCAAAATGCTTCCCTTTCCAAGTGAAAAAACTCCGATTTCAAAAGCGCCTTTAAAACGGAGCTTAGTCAGAAAGCGAGGCATTTTGCTGCATTTTTGATACTAGTCGCGACATAAAGTCCGTAGAATTTTCTGCACTGTGCATAAACCCGAAAAAGCATTTTGCACTGTGCATTCACCCGAAAACACATTTTGCACTGTGCAATTTTGTTGATTTTGCCTTATTGTCGCGCGCGATTCCCGTTTTTCGCAGCGACAAATCAACATTTCGGAGCGCGACGGAATTTGGGGGCCGCGAAAAATTCTACGGACTTTATGTCGCGACTAGTATTCATCAGAAGAAACTTTTGTCAAAATTTGCTTCAATTTTCATCAAAATTACAAGCTTTCTGCTGAGAGTAATTTTTCGAAAGCCGTCATACATATACGTCTAGCCTTCCAAAAAGAATCGATCTTAGCTCTCCGGCAGTCTTTCACCAGCCACTTTTACGCACGTACGACGGCTTTATCCCCCCTCTCAAAGGCATTACAGATATATAATCTACGACCGCCGCAATCCCATTTCCCTCTTATCTATTTCATAGTCCACACCAAAGTGACGCCAAAGAAGTCTCCAGGCCATAATTTCACTGATAAGTCCTAATCCAATAGCCGGATTACCCCCCATTTGACGCAAGAAAGACTGCTTTTTACAGTCACCGCATAACCCATGACACGCTCAACATGGCTAATCATACCTATGCACTCTTCAGTGTAAGGAAAAGAAAGGTTTCAGATATATGTATAATTAGCAACTTTTCCACAACTTTCATCAATATTGCACCTGTGAATGTAAAAATATGCAAGGCACATGTTTTGTTTTAAAAATTTATAGTCGGAAGTGGCTTTACTGCGGTCAATGTTTACCGTCGATACAAAAGGTTAAATTGGTAGACATTTGTTGGCACGCTATGGCCATGCAGAAAACATTTGGAGATAATAGGCTGCCTAGACAAAGTGGATTGTTAAAATACGGTCTGTTTGTCGTAAAGACCTCAAAAAATATTTTTTTTTTTTTGATTTTTAACATCTATAAAAGCGCAAGACAACAAAGCCCGTTCGCAATACAGTGGCGGACCTGATCCATTGGCAAAAAAGCACCATTTTGTATCCGGGAAGTATCAAAAATGCAGCAAAATACCTCCCTCTCCAAGTGAAAAAAATCTGATTTCAAAAGTGCCCCGCTCTTTTTGTGAGGGAAAGAGCGCGCATTTCAAAACAATTTTTTGACAGTTTCCGCCTGAAAAACACTCTACTGTCAAACATCTGTTCAACGAATACTAAGTGACTGGAAATCGACTTGTTATAAAAATTTGTAGCGAAGTTTATTTTGGCCAAAAATTGATTCTAGGGATTGTGAAAATCGTCCGCTATAGATAGACACTGTAATACGGAAGGCTCCACAAAAGTTTGAACTTAAGTTCAAGTTCTCAAACAAGTTCAGGTGCAATTTTTGAACTTTTGACATGGATTGATCCAAGTTAAAATTCGCCTTAAACTTTGAACTTAAAACTTTGACAAGTTAAAGTTCATTAAACTTATGAAATTCCGTAAACTTGATTTGAACTTGGTCTATGAGCTATTCCGAACATAAACTTGAACTTGAGATTTGCCAGACCTGAACTTTCAAAACCCGATTATCTCATATATTTTAGAAAAAATATTCTAAATTTGTGCCAAGTTTCATCAAAATTTAAGCGTCGCACTTGAGGTACTTCCCCTGTAAGTTTGACTCCAAATACGGCCATCTTCGATGACTCAAGTCTCCCGTTATCCCATACAAAATCGCTTTATAAGCTGCTCTTTTTCCTCAGCTGTTCAAATTATCCACTTCATGTCATAAAAAAAAATTACGTCTCCCGTTTGCCGTTGAACACAAACTCGCACTCACTTCCAAGCCTATTCAGTTACGTATCCTATAGCTCTCGAACGGATGTATAATATCCCCTCAAAAGCGCCCAAAAACTAATCTGTTGGGAGTCTGTGCAGGTATTTTAATTACTCTTGCTAATCCACAACCACTTCACCACTACATTTACTATTGTTTTCCACTAGATATTCGACTTTCTAGTTAGAATCTGAGATGCAATTTGACGAGAAGATTTGTAAAATTACCGGGGATCTCGGTGACGGATTACAACGCAAGACTAATTTAAATCAATTCAAAGTTAATCCCGCCAATTAATCGAAATTATTGCAATCTACGTCTCAGACACATGTCCTCGCAAATTGGGATTAGATGTCTGTAAAGGGGAATAAAGTTGTACACGTTTCACTGGCTTGAGGCTCCGAAATTTAGATGGAAATGTTAAAGGTCAGTACGGGAGTCTCCGTAAACCTTGAACATAAATATATAGTGGACAAAAAATGCAATCCCTCAGCTTCAATATGATATAAATTTTATAGAAATTGGATCATTATTGCCGGAGTAACACTTGAAATAATCTTGGAAGCTCCCGCTGAACCACCCTGTCGCCGCGCGACAAGTTTTGTTGCACGATGGCGCACTGTGCAGACATGTCAAGACTTCTTGGCCCGTCTAGTACAGTGACGGACCTCAGTGGCAAAAAACGTACCATTTTGCATTCGGAAAGTATCAAAAATGTTGCAAAATGGTTCCCTCTCCAAGTGAAAAAAATGCGATTTCAAAAACGCCCCCTTCAAAACGGAGTTTTTTAACTTGGAGAGGGAGGTATTTTGCTACACCTTTTATACCTCCTGGATGCAAAATGGTACCTCTTCTGCCACTGTATCATGTCGGCCAATGTATAAGCCAGAGACTCCCAGCATCTCCAAGATACATCAGCTCAAGGCATGCGAACACCTATCAGTACAGAACGCTTGTAAAACTCCTTTTTTCAGACCATTTTCAATCTTCCAAACTACAAAATTCAGCTTACGAAGATCTCGTTTCCCTCTTTTAAAAGTTATGACAAATCCCCAAGAAACGTGTTTTCTCAAAAACCCCCACTCGAAAAACAGATCCCAGAGCTCGACGGGCTAGGTGATAGGGGCTGGACAAGCGTGCCGGCCACTTGTTTATCTGACCGGAGGCGGCGAAATACATCTGTAATCGGCATGCTCTAAGGGCATTGTATTAGATTTCCGGAAGACTGAATTTGAAGGAAAAGGGTCATATTAAAAATTGGACATTACAGTAACCCAGGAGAAAATAGAAAGTCTAAAATCATTTTAAATGTGGCCGCAGCAGTTTATATACCAGTATTTTAATGCGTTTGATGCAAAAGCAAAATTTTTATGGCTGCTAAAAATATAGAAATTGCGCAAAATCCCATTCTTTTGTTGGTTGCACTTTTAGTTGTTTTGATAGAAGGAAATGGTAAGACATGCAATAAAACGAGTAAGGATGCCATTATCCCTAATGAAATGGTACTCATGACACAAAGATCGTAATTTTTGGGCCTGTTTTTGTCTGGCAACTAATAATTTTACTTGAATAGGCCATAATCTGTCTAATTGTTTTGTCGAAAATAATAGTAAAGGCTTTCAGGGTACAGTCCAGATGTTTAACTTTTGATTTCTCATCGTTGGTCTTCTTGGAAGAACACAATATTCTAAAATTTACTTTTGGTGCTCAGCACTCCTATTTTCACCTCGTACTACATAGTATCAGATAGTACTATTTAGTACTAGGAAAAGTTAACACCATTTTCGAAACCAGCACCTTCAAAAACTCCTAAATCCAGTATTTTTGGAAATTTTCAAAAAATTACTTTTTTACAGTACTACTTAAGAAAAAAGTAACAATCAAAAAAATGTCATTTTCGAAATCAGCACCCTCGATTATCCTAATTTCGAAACTTGGATCGAAGAAAAATAATACTTTTGAAAAGTAGCCGAATATTTGCTTAATTTTCAACGTGTTGGCAACATCCTTCCCTTTTTTCAACGTCAACTCTGTCGAAACCCCCCACAAAATCCGACATTTCTTGGTGATTTTCAACCGAAAAAGCGGTATTTTCGGGGTGAAAGACCCCTTTTTCAAAAGGTTGTAGCGACCTGGGTTTGCACCTAAAAATCTTGTTATTTCGTAGGCAAAAAATAATGTCGCTTAAAAATACATATTCAAAAAACGAACTCTCTGCGCCGGCTCCGCCGAAAGTTATAGCCTCCTACTTTCCTTCACGTTTCTTGAAAGACCCTGTATGCCGATTTTTCATCAAATTCCACATTTGGAGCAGTCATATCTTGGGCTTTACTGTTTCTGCCTTTTCTAACATTACTTGACTTTCCCGTTAGCCTACGGTGTAACGACCTTGTCCACTAGAGTTTTTTTTTTATTTTTTTTTACCGTTTTATCTCCAGCCTCCACTTTTCAAGCACACACAACACTGTCGGCCGTTTTTCTCATAACTTTATGCATGAACGAGTAAATTGCATGTGGTACTGTTAGCCACTCGTTGACCCTGTTATTTGACGAGGTCAGAGAGGGAGGGTGGGGGTGGGCTTATGCCTCAACGCACACAAGCACAACAATGCGTGTGTAATTTATGCAAATCGGAAGTCTTGAGGAAAACAAGACAACGCTGTTTTTTGTAAATGCCCACATAAAAGTGGGTTATACGTGATGCAATATTGCGCAAATTACATTATGCTTATTAGGCGAACGCAATTCCGCTTAAGGTAATGCTCGGTTTAAAGTCTATGGTACAGTAGAAATCTCTCAAGGGAGCTTGGAGCAAGTAGAATCAGCGACGCTTTTTAATCAAAATTTATAAAACAAGATGACTAATTTTGATCAATTAAAACGGGAAGTAACCCAAGTGCAACCCTCAGATTTTCTTTGAATTTTGCGAACACTTCGAGCATAGACTAAATATCAATTCCCCAAAGTTGTAGCTCGCGTTTTGAAGGCGCAACCGAGATATTCAGCGAACCCAGAGAGTACGCTAAACGCGGAGAGCGTTCAGAGAGAAAAACACTTTTTGTTCGACAAGATGTCTCAAATTTTTGCCGACTTTCGATCTAAAAATCTCGGTTGTTTCTGCAAAGCGCGAGCCAGGATTCTCGCATATATTTTGGTAAAAATTATTCTAAATTTGTGCCAAGTTTCATTAAAATCTGAGCGCCGTACGTCAAGCTGACGAGGGAATGGTCTGAACTTCCCCCAGCGTTTGGGAAAATGACTAGTACAGGTGGATAGAGCATGTCAACTTTGGTAAAAAGAGCCATTTTCCAGCTGCGGAATAAGCCCGGCCGACGAGAAAAATCGACCGAAAGTTCAACAAAAATTTCCTCTTTCTCTTCCCTCGGAAAAGAAGAGCGGTGTCCAATGGTTCGGTTAGCCGAGTGGATTAAGCATCCGGTCGGTATTCTTTTGGGGGTTGGTTCGATTCCGGGGTCTCGCGAAGGACGGTGATAAGGCTTTGATGAGCAAGATCAAACTCTAACAACCCAAAAAAAATATTTTGCCTTTTTTAAAGTGTTAGAGTTGTTAGAGTTTGATCTTGCTCACCGGATGCTTAATCCACTCGGCTAACCGAACCATTGGACACCGCTCTTCTTTTCCGAGGGAAGAGAAGAGGAAATTTTTGTTGAACTTTCGGTCGATTTTTCTCGTCGGCCGGGCTTATTCCGCAGCTGGAAAATGGCTCTTTTTACCAAAGTTGACCTGCTCTATCCGCCTGTACTAGTCATTTTCCCAAACGCTGGGGGAAGTTCAGACCATTCCCTCGTGAGATAACCTAAAACAGTTCGGTGAATGGATTGAAAACAGTTCGGTGAATGGATTGGCAATTTTTCAAAAAAAGACGCGAAAAAACGTTTTGTCGGATAAGAAATGGGGAATTTTGGGGGCGAGAGAATACGTTTTTGCGTGTCTTTTTTCTCTCTTTCTCAGCGCAGTCAAGACAACGTGTAAAAAACCGATAGCGAAGAGTCTATTCCGGTCACCGAACTCTCAGTTTTACGTGCGTCGCACTTGGGGTATTTCCAACGTAAGCTGTAAGCACAAATTTGGATCGAATATTTCGTCTTATCCCCAGCTCGCGCTATGCAGAAATACCGATATTTTTAGTGTTTAGTTAGCTGCTGTTGCAAAGTATAGGTCAAAACTTCCAGGGAATGATTTATGGCCAACTCAAAGCCCACATACAAAATACAGAAAAATCAGAAAATTCCGTGTGATTTCTTGGAGCCAGACATATTAAAACTCATATTTATCACAACTGAGGTAAAAATTCCACATATTTCTATATAGATGCATGTTCCTGGAAAACCCAACATCACCTAGAAAAAGTATTATAGTATGACCCGAAACCTCCAGAATACTTTAATGCCAATGCACCCATTCCGACCTCCAAAAAAATGGCTTATTTCATCCGGGATGTTCAAGATCATTCTCTGATTTGATTACAACGCTGAAGACTCGTTTTCGAGATTGCAAAAATTGCGGTTTATTTTTTCCGATTCCCCACTCGGCTGAATTAAAATTATTTTTGGAAGCGCCCCGCGGAAATCCCAAAAAAAGGAGCGGTAATTAGGAACGGAAGTTGGGAAACAAAAAGGTTTGTGATCCCTACGTATTTGTGCTTGCAAGAAACAAATTAGGCAAAAAAAATATCCTTTTTTGGACCACTAAATTATTGTTTTAGAGTTGACGAAGGAAATAAAAGTTTCCTTTCACATTTTTCCTCGTATTACCGTACAATAGGCCTGCCTATTATTGGGTCGTCCAGAAAGTTCGTTCGTTTTTTTCATTGCTTTGTTTTACAAGGATTGTTTGTTGTTTAGCAAATGGTATATACCTATTTGATACAGCTTTTTCTCCTCTACAAAACTGTGTTTTTGGTTTTTTTTTTTGAAAATTTAATTTTTTATTATTTTTTGGGTTCAAAACTGAACCATCCAGGAGGCAAAAATTTTCGGTTGCGGCACCTGCTTTTTTCGCCTTTTGCCTTAGGAAAACTGTGTTTAGAAAACTCAGTTTTGAAGAGGAGAAAAAGCTGTATCAAATAAATGTATATATCTGCTTTGCCAAACAACAAACAATCTTTGTAAAGCAAAGCAATAAAAAACCGACCGAACTTTCTGAACATCCTAATATTATTCGAAGGGAACTCTGACTGCACTTTCAATATAATTAAAAGATCACAGACCTCAAAAACATAAATGTAAACATAAAAACGCGTTTTAATTCCCTGATGGTTGATCTCCCTGCCCAGTTTTTATGATCAAACTCGGGCTAATTTTTATAATACTTTGCAGAAGATAAAACGGATTAAACAGTATATTTTCTACCTGTGGAAACTCACGTATCTTCATCGTCTCGATTGCAAAAAAGTGCCTGCACAGAGAGCCATAAATTTTTGATTTCTGGAATCTTAGCCCACACTTTTAAGCTCTTTTTTTATACGTTTGTTGCACGGTCTTCTCAAGAGGGAAGGGGAAATTAAAGTCCGAGGTTCACCAGAACTCTGCGTCAAGTTTGGTTGTTTTCTTGCCGAGACACGCGGAAATTTCTTATTCTTTTTATTTTTCCGGGGCGAGTGCCTAAGACGTACAACTAAACTCTTCCGGAATTAATCCACAATCACAAAAAATACAGGGTCTTTGAAGACGTGAAGGAAAGTCGGAGGCCATAACTTTCGGCGGAGGCGGCGCAGAGAATTCGTTTTTGGAATATGTATTCCTAAAGCGACATAAATTTTTGTGTATGAATAACAACATTTTAAAGTGCAAATTGATGTCGCTAAGACCTTTGAAAGTAGGGTTCTTTTAACCAGAAAACCAGTGTTTTTCAGTGGAAATTGATTGAGAAATTTTGGATTTTTTCGGTTGTAGGTCATGATTGACCAATCCTTTCCGTCTATGCAAAATTTGAAGAGAATATGGATGCATCTTCAGGAATTGCCCGGATGAGTATCCTAACATAAATCCACAAATTCTGAGCTAAAATTCTTTGCAGTTGTTACTTAAAACTTTTTCAGAATGTTGAAAGTTTTTGAAAAGGTCAATTTTGATCCTCATTTTACCTAAAACTACCATTTCTCCCCATTTTCTATCAAACTACAGAAGAATATATGTGCTACACACTAGTGCATATAATACAACCACCCCCGTCTGTAATGTAATTTCAACGGTCCCAAGAGTCGGCTCTACGGCAAACTAAGCCTCCGTAAACAAAGCTCTTCCATAACAAATAAATTTTTCATTCCCTAGCGGTTTGTTGCGCGGAGGTTTGACTCTATAGGCACTTCAGAAACAAGACATACTATCACACTTGCCTTATTTCTTCTTCAATCACTGACTCATCAGCCCTCTTGACTTTTTACCCTTTTGCCCTGAAGGCCTTTTGCAACCCCCTCAAAACTCGAAAGGCATAAAGAAAAAGGACCGTAAAACACCTCGAGATTGTAGGATGGTTGACGACATGCCATTAATAGAATGAGAAATTGCCGCAGGGACAATTCGAACGAATTACCTCCAAAAAACGGCCGTTGTCGTTAAACCCACGCCCCACTTTCGCGGCCACAAAAACACATTTCTCAAGCACTTTATTTATGCATTGCGACATTAATATGGACCGCCATAAAGCCGCTTAACCGACGAATTCCTCACGATGAGGTCGTATTTTGTAGTCGAAATGTGATTAATTTCAATGCGGATGCAAATGCGCAACAGTCTACGTAATTCCGCGCCTTTTGATTACTCTCGGAATAGCGAAAAAAGTAATGAGAAAACAGCGAGTTTTGTGGGCTGGCGAAGCAATCAAAGTACTCTGGGTGACTCACAGACACTACTGAATGAACCGAAGATGTTGTACATGCATGCAATATTTGTGATTTTTACAGCTGAACTCATTCTATAAAATTTTACACGCGTCTCAGGACAAGGTCATGTACAGTAAGGGACCTGATCCAGTGGGAAAAAACGTATAATTTTGCATCCGGGAAGTATCAAAAATGTGGCAAAATGCCTCCCTTTCCAAGTGAAAAAACTCCCATTTCAAAAGCGCGCCCGCTCTTTTTGTGAGGGCCCTTCAAAACGCAGTTGTTTTCACTTGAAGAGGGAAGTATTTTGCCACATCTTTGATACTTTCCGGATGCAAAATTATACGCCGTATACACCTTTGGAAATCAGTTTTATGATGGCAGGCGCTTCACGCTTGAAACCTACTAGGTCCCGTTCCAAAATTACTGCGAAAAATGTGACTTTGTGGGACATCGCTATTAGTTATGAGCATACATTTTGTCTTTATAAAAAATGACCTTCTTTGTTACGTCTTTGGCCACAATTTTTAATCCAAAAAGTCAGCACATTTTTAGAAATTTCCACTCTCAAACTACAGTGTGCCCAATCTACTTATGCCACAAAGAACGGGTAATTATGAATATTGAAATTCTGCGTAGGCCAACCGGATGTCCAAAATCGGCTTTTCTGACTTTACACTGGAATGAACTTCTACTTATGATTAGTGTAATAAAAAATTTCAAAATTAGCTACAATCGTCTTACTGTAAAACCGTGCCAAAAATGATCCCTTTTTGTTGGTATAATATAAACATTGTGTCATCGCATAACAAGACTGCAAATTACGTTGCATTTTGGCCCTCAAATTTAATTAATGACTTGTTGCCCGTACAATTGTGGGAAGCGCCACTTAATGCGGCCTGTTTTCGGTGGCTACTCGGACCTTTTGTTTGTGAGTGTAGGGAGGTGAAAACATGACGCAGAAGAAAGTTGGGCGTCATGTTTGTCGTCTCCTTTTTTGCGGCGGTTTTGTTGCGTGATACACAGAAAACTTGCAAGTTAGGTTGCAAAAGGAAAGAGAGGAAAAGTTGGTCACGCAATGATAGAGCATAGGTAATTTCGGAAAGCGGAAGTCCAAGTGGCCTTTAATGGAAATGAAATACGAATGGGACGTTCTCACGCTCACATTTTGTACAAATTTGCGTATTTGCACTAAGCAGGCGACGTAACAACCTATAAACATGCTATTAGTCTGTCGGGAAAATAATGTGGATTTGTCGCGCCTTGAAATTCCCCATCATTTTTCTAGCTGCTGCTGGATATTTGGTGCAACCGCTGATCAGACATTTTGCTGCGAAGAATCCACATTATTTCCCCGACAAACTAATACAGTGGCGGACCTGACCCAGTGGCGAAAAAACGTACCATTTTGCATCCGGGAAGCATCGAAAATGTGGCAAAATGCCTCCCTTTCCAAGTAAAAGACTCCGATTTCAAAAACGTGTCCCTTCAAAACGGAGTTTTTTCTTTTGCAGAGGGCGGTATTTTGCCACATTTTTTGATACTTCTAGGATGCAAAATTGTACGTTTCTTGCCACTATTGCAGGTCCGTGACTGTATCTTGAATTTTGCCGAGGCAGCGAAGGAGAAAAAGGTTGAGAAGACTGCATTTCAAATTTTTTTTAGCATGACCGTAGTCTGTGACTTGAAATTGAAAACGAAGCCGTACAATTCCTTCATATTTGTTAACAAATATGCAATTCCTTCTAGAAAAACTACAAACTCAAGGGCTTCGTTATTGCCACAAGGTCCAGACAGTCCGACCAATACCCACTCACTTTCGTAATCGTTACTCCAATTTTGGTAAAAAAAGGGTGGTTTTCAACAGCCAATGAGCTGTTATTGGGACACCGGGAACGTCCTGAGTTTCAGTGAGACCTTTAGTATACCGGGTCTATCAACTTCACAAACTTATTAGAAACTCACAAATCCTGGCCAAACAAGCAATGGCTTCCGAAGTGGCCCGGGGGCTCGAGCTGACCGGCCCCGGCCGTTGCTCTATGTCAGAGTAAACTTGAAACCGTATTTTTGGGCTGACGCTTTATAGAGCTCTGACAATTTACTCTAATACATAGTTAACGAACATATTATATTTTTAGTTCTTATTTTCACCTCGTTCTACATAGTATCAGATAGTACTATACAGCACCAAGTCTTTAAAACATGTGTTTTTGAAAAGTACTAAGTATCAAAGCAACACTCTCAACGTCAAAAGCCATATTTTCACCTCGTACTACATAGCATCAGATAGTACTATTTAGTACGAAAAGAAAAGTTAAATTGATTTTCGAAATCAGCACCCTCGAAAACCCCTAAATCGAGTGTTTATGAAAACAATTCAAAAAAGCACTACTTTACAGTACTATATTTAAGGAAAAAAGTAACTATCAAAAAAATGAATGCGATTTTTGAAATCAGCACCCTCGATTATACTAATTTCGACATTTGCATCGAAGAAAAATAATACTTTTCGGTTTCCCCAATCGTCCCAGTTCCTTTCGGATCCAAAGTATTGACAGTTTCAACCCTAATTTCACACTCGCAAGTACAATACTATCTAACACTCTGCTACACAAGAATTTTAGAGTATGATGTGATAACTCAATTTCTGTTGTTGTCTACAATTTTTGAGACGAAAATATCAAGGGCGGATTGATAAAAACTATAAAAACATTGACAAAGATTGCTACGGTATTTCCGGAAAAGATATAAAAAAAGTTGGCAATAGAGCTTTTAATCCATTTATATTTTTATAGCTGGCTAATACAATAGCTTCCGCGTTTTTCTATTCCAATATGAATGAGGCGCTTATCCGTTTTTAGTAGTTATAGGCAATTAAGTTGGGATTAGAATAAGAAAAACGTTCTAAAAGACGTTTCAAACACAATACAGTGGGAACCCTGATATAGCGGCAAAAAACATGCCATTTTTGACACGGGAAATATCAAGAATGTGGCAAAATGCTTCCCTCTGCAAGTGAAAAAACTCCGGTTTCAAAAGCGCCGCTCTTTTTGTCAGGACAACTCTTGTTGTGAGGGCCATTAAAACGAAGTTTTTTCATTTGCAGAGGGAGGTGTTTTGCCACATTTTTTGATGCTTCCCGGATGCGAAATGGAACGTTTATTGCCACTGGTTCAGCCCGCACTATAAATACTAAACAATGCTATTATTTTTCCCCATACGGTCAAAATCACTTCTCATACAACAAGGTATTTTTACAACAATCCCATCTTACATATAATAACTGCATGCTCTAAAAATTTTTGGTCACAAAGCACTATTTCAATCCCAAAATCACATTACTCCTCATTAATCCCCAATACATTCATTTTCTGATCCGTTATGACTAACTTTATGCCCAAAACACATCCGGCGGATTGGAAATCGCCTAAAAGGCATATCCGGCCGCTAATCCGCACTCTCGAAATAGAAGACTAAGCCCTTTTCTGATCGCTTCAGGGCATGAGACCCAAAGACTTGAAATCCAAATATACTCCGCGTACAATGTTTTGACCCCCCTCCTAACTCGGCCCAAAGTGTACTAATCCGGACGAAATTTGGTATGTAGTCTACTCACAGGGTAGTAACAAAAAATAACATAGCAGGACATATCTTACAGTTGAATTGCAAAATCCAGGAGCAATTTTCAAAAATCAACTTGAAAAATCGAGGAAAAAGTTTTGACCCCCCTTAAATAAAGTTAGATGTCGCCAGCGGATATCGCCCAAACCTCTCGTAATGGACGTCTCATACCTGAATACAGGTCAATAAATGGTTTTCCGTTGAATCCTTCGTTGCATTTGAGGATTCAACGCGTTAAACCGTTTTGGATGTAGAGCTGCCCAAAATGGTAAAAATCTAGCCCTACAGCTTTCCAATAGCTCTAAATTGGATTTAGATTATGTGATTTAGACCTGTATTCACCTTCTGCTTTCGATAAAAGTGCATGGTGACCTGGCGGTGTAGATTCGGCCGATATCCAATTGTCATGTCCAGCCTTGGCGACCCATTTGCTCTCTGAGTAAAGGGCTAGGTGTGGCCGTTAGGTCCTCAATGTAATCCTGAGACTCCTGTTTACACTCAGTAATGTAAAATGCTTCGATTTGACACGTTTTGTAATGGGTTTCATTCAGCTTAATCTTGCGTTTGCCGTTACTGTAGATGCCCCTGAGGACGATCAGATCCCCGCAGGCGATTTGGCGTTCGATACGTCTCAAACGTATACGGCGGTTGCCGTAGCTTCTTAAATTACGTGGGCCATCTAATGCAAGCCATTTTTCGTCAGTAAAAATCCATTTGAAAAACTCGGTTTTCTGGTTAAGGTGCAGATCGGCAAAGTTGCGCCTGCAAACCATATGAGATCGTGTCAGTGGGAGTTTATTCTTTGTTTGAGAGTAAGTAGGAGTCTCAGGATTGCATTGAGAACCTAACGACCATATCTAGCCCCTAGGTCAGAAAGCTAATGAGTCGCCAAAGCTGGGCATGACAAGAGGGTATCTGCCGGATCTACACCGCCAGGTCACCATGCACTTTTATTGAAAGGAGAAGGTGAATACAGGTCTAAATCACATAATCTAAATCCAATTTAGAGCTATTGGAAAGCTCTAGGGCAAGATTTTTACCATTTTGGGCAGCTCTACATCAAAAACGGTTTAACGCGTTGAATCCTCAAATGCAACGAAGGATTCAACGGAAAACCATTTATTGACCTGTAAGGCAGGAAAGGGACGGTTGCAAAAGAAATGCGATTATCCCCTAAGGGCACAAACATCCGGATTAGAATGAATTTTTCGAGAAATGCTGAGAATTCGGGCTAAAAGTAGCGAAATGAGTAATGGCTGATCCGTCTGAAGGTGTCGGTTTCGTAACGTTTTTAGGATTAGCCGAAGGATCATAGGGCTTATAAGTTAGCTGAAGAGATAAACTTGGATTCTAGAACAGTTTCAAGGGGATTTGGAGGGAATTTTTAGAATGGGTTCTGCACAAATCCGCTATGATTAGTAAAGAGAATAGGCACAAACGAAGTAATATAATAGATATATAATATAATTGCTATGTATCAAAAAAGATGGAAGATCAGCCCTCAAAGCATACCTTTTCATATGCCATTTTTACAGTGAGGGACCTGATCCAGTGGCAAAAAACGTATCACTTTGGATCCGGGAAGCATCAAAAATGTGGCAAAATGCCTCCCTCTACAAGTGAAAAAAGCTCCGATTTCAAAAGTGCGCCCGATATTTTTGTGAGATCCAGTTGCAAAAACGTACCGTTTTGCATCCGGAAAGCGTCAAAAATGTGGCAAAATGCTTCCCTTTCCTAGTGAAAAAACTTTGTTTTGAAGGGCGCGCCCTTTCCCTCACAAAAAGGAGTTTATTTTTAGTTTGAGAGGGAGGCATTTTGCCGCATTTTTGATGCTGCCCGGATCCAAAATGATATGGTTTTTGCCGCTGGATCTGGTCCCTCACTGTAGGTAGATTTTTTCATGTATCATTTTTAATCTTCATACTATTTTTCCTCCCTCTTTTATAGACGTATGTCTTTCATGCATGTACGTATTTCCTCCACAAAACTTGCAAGTTTTGTTTTTCTTATATTTATTTTTATATACGATATCCCACACCCTCCAATGTTCAATGGACCGCACTCCGAAAAAAAGGTGAGGGTGGATGCAAATTAATCCGCATCACTCTGTTTTCGCTCGATTTCCCCTTGACATATTTACAGTTTCCGTTGACACGGCCCAAAATATCCTTTGAGGAATTGACGCAAGAGGTTGTTGACACTGATGGATGAATTATCATATCTTAGCAGCGCTTATTTTTAATTCTTTATTCCTAATTTGTCATCTCACACCCTCTGAATTTGTTCAAGCGTGGGGAATGGAAGAAAAAGTATAAAATTTCTCGAACAAAGTGAAATTTATTCTTGAAGAAAAAAGTCGAGAGTACATAATCAACAAGGTTCGATGGTTGTATTTTACAATTTACTCGAATAATATCGTGTTAACAAAGTTCAAAAGTTCAGAAAATGCATCAAAGCTTGAGCAAAAAAATACATTTTCACCCGTTTTTTTGGAAAGAGGAATCAGTGATTTGTACAAAAATAATGCTTACAAAGGGAGCTATATATGAGACTCTATACTCCAATCAACCTAAAATTAAAAAAAAAGATTTTTTTTGTCATCATTTTTTTCAAAAATCGTGGTATTTTGGGTAAAAATGATGACAAATTTTAGGCGTATTTCAGATCGATTTGGAATATTTTTTACAGCAATTACAACTTAATTAAAAAAATATCACTATAAACAATCTATAAGCACTCAAAAAATCCTCTTCAATCGGTCGAACAGCCTCTCCGTGGAGCCGAAACTCGCCTTCCTTCGTCCCAAATAATTCCCCAGACTTTTGGTCTCCCGATTGATCGCCTGATTGGGCTTGGTGCAAAAACTTTTGGCCCGATCCGTCAAACTGAGCGAAGACAGTCCCTCAACGGTGCCATTGTCGAAAATGTCTCTTCTCGATCTTCTCTTGGCTTCAGAGAATTTGGAGATGTGCGGAGTCCCGATCGTCTGGTTCAACGGCTGAACTCGACCATTCATGTAGGGCCGGAAGCGGTCGATTTGAGGGGTAATGCATTTGGAAGAGAGCAGTTGAATTTGAGAGTCCGGAGAGACGTTTTCTTTGTTTTTGGGGGTTCGGTCGGTGGACATGAATCGACGACATTTTTCTCTGAAAAATTGGGATTTAGTTGAAACTTTTTTGGGGCCAATCCAACTCACCTTATTTGAGAGAAAGTCCTAGCCGCTGTGCTGCCCGATCTCCTTCGTTTTCTTGACTTCTCGCCTTCAGAATCCATCTTTTTGAAGGCCTCCAAAGCTTCAGGCATGTGTTTTTCCAGTCCATATGAGGTAAATCTAAAAATGGTTTTCTTCAATTTAAAACATGACCTTGCCTTCAGCGTATTTTACTCTTCATAATCCACCCTTTAAATCCTCATTTTTCGCCAAAAACTTTTTTCTTAAAAATTTCCGACTCACTTATAAAAGACAGTTGAATGGTCCAAAAAAGCCATGGATCTCTTGCAATCATCACTCTCGATCACCGAGTCTTCAACCAATTTCTGCAACACCCTCAGTGCATTGACCCTTTTGACTTGTCGTTCAGGGAACACCTCCATCAAGACCCTCTCCAAAGCATTGGCTGCGTCTCTGCCCGTAAACGCGTCGACATGATGACGCTCGGCGGACGGCCGAGGAATACTGTGGTAGAGCTTGCAAATCATTTCGTTCCACTGAAAAGAAAGTGTAAAGAGCTGAGAAAAAGCAAAGATCTAGCGGGAAAAAGGTAAATTTTGAAGGGTCGGTACAACTATGGGAAAAGTTACGTTCTTTTTTGGCCCACTCTTTTCAATTTTTGGTTTTCTTTGAAAGGGACCCCGAGTTGAAAGAGACCCCGGAAACGGGGGTCTCTTTCGATGTTTGCCCAAAAAGGTGAAAAATAGGGTAATCAAAAATAGGGTAATCGATGGCGTAGATTCCAAAAATCGTATATGTTTTTTCTGATTTTGACTTTTTTCTTAACTAGTAATGTTAAAAAAGTAATTTTTTGAAATTTTTCTAAAATACTGGATTTAGGGGTTTTCGAGGGTGCTGATTTTGAAAATGACATTCATTTTTTTGATAGTTACTTTTTTCCTTAAGTAGTAATGTTAAAAAGACATCAGCGCCCTCGATAACCCCTAAATCGACTATTTTTGGAAAAATTCAAAAAATTACTTTTTAACATTACTATTTAAGGAAAACTAGTAAAGTTCAGAAAAAGTGAACCCGGAATTCGAAATCAGCACCCTCGATAACCCCTAAATCGACTATTTTTAGAAAAATTCAAAAAATTACTTTTTAACATTCCTACTTAAGCAAAAAAGTAAGAATCAGAAAAAACGAATATGATTTTTGAAATCTACACCATCGATTACCCTTGGGGGTCTCTTTCAACTCCGGGGTCTCTTTCGATGGCTACTCTAATTTTTTGATTTTTTCGTAGCTGCAGGTTGCAAATAAAAGATGTCCAAAATGGCAAAAAGGAGGATTTAATGGTACCTTTGGCATTTTATATAGTTCTAGTCTAGAAGATCATCAAGTCTACTTCACAAAAATTTTTTTTCCGAGACAACTCCACAAAAAAGATTTTCCAAAAATTCCAACCCGCAGCACAGAAACAGTTAAAAAGCGCAAGCTAAAAGTTTTGGAGGACCAAGAAGACTTGTCGCAAAGTCGGTGGAATGATTTCAGCGACGTGTACTGTGCGGAAAAAGTCAGGGTACGACAGCCCGAAAAGACCTATTGCACGGTGCAAAAAGCAAGAAACTGCACAGTGCAAAATGAAATTTTGTTTCCGCACAGTGCGGGTCGCGGAAATAATTTCAGCGACATTGCGAACAGGCTTAGCACATGTAAAGCTTTCTGGTATCCATTGCAAAGTCATAAAATAAAAAAAAACTTACTTTCCGAGTGGCCTCGAATTGGCTCATATTTCGGAAATCGGCGTACCAATTTGTCGATGACGCCAGCAATATTTTTATTGCAAATCCTCGATAAAAAAATCGAATTGAACCACAGATCCAAGCAAGGCAACCCTGAAAGAACACACATTGAGAAAAAGATTGTTTTATCCAAATTAATTCGAAGGAAAGGTGGGTAAAAGAATCTCAATTTTAATTAAAACCCAGGTGAAGGAAATCATGGGGAGTGTTAATTGCGTTAAGAACAAAAAAGGTGGAAATTGGAATTTTAAAGATCAGAAAGTCGACTTTTAATTGACAAAAAATTGAAGCGTTCGCCAAACGATGACAATCAAAATCTTTGTTCAACAGTTCGCCTGAAAGTGGGGAGTAGTCAAGAAAGCGGCGTTAATCGGATGTTGACACAATAACACAGCAACCACATTTGTATTTCAAAGAATACAGTCAAATTTCTATTGTAAAACGAAGGGACCATGAAAATTTTACTATATCAATTCACAGTAACCTCAGAAAAACGGTAATTTGGTTTTTGAGTAGGATAAAGACAAAAAGTCTAATTTTTTATTCTTTCCAGCTTATAAGCTCTGTTCCAGCCGCGTCCCGACTTTTCGGGTCGATGACAGTTCGGGTCAACACGAAATCGATGAACGGGGCGTAGGGAAGGTGAATAATATTAGGTTGGACGGAAAGTCCGTACACTGGCTCCGACTAGCGAACGACTGGCACATATCACATAAATCTGCACGCTGTGCTCTTGTATATACTAGGTATCTACGGTGGACAGTCGGTCGTGGCGCAAAAAAAATTAATTTCAAAGTTGGGTAACAAATCGTACGGGCTTTCCGTCCAACCTAATAAAACAGGTTGTAGGAAGTGCCTACGAGGCCTGGCAAAGCCAATGGATTGGTCGGCGGACGCTCGGCGGAGGCTCGGCGAAGGCTCTTGGCGAAGACTTGCAATAGTTCCACTTTTTCTAATTTTAGCTATTACTAGTGTTAGTCTTCCCAATCCATCTTATCATTTCCACTAACAAAGTCTTCTCCTAGCCTCCTCCATGTATACAAGGACGAATAGACGCGATCCATAGTATCGTTGACCCAAACTACAGCTGACCCAAGACGTTGCAGCGCATTTCCAGCGGCTTCAAAAGTTTCGAACTCTCCTCATTTTACGTAATCCCTTCAAAAAAAAAGTTTGCTGGATATCTCGACCGTATCTGCAAAGCAAGAGCTAACATTTTCAACAATTTATTTGTAGTGTATTTAGATTACACCGCCCCTATTTCTAAGAAAATCAGAGAAAAAAAAATTTAATCAAAAAATTAGCAAAATAAAAATCGCTTTTCAATCGACTCAAACCCCAAAAATAAACCCAGGATATCGTTTCCAAAAATCCATATAAATACCCCCCCCCCCCTAATTTTCCGAAAAACAAAAGCCCCAAAGATCGCATAATCACACCGTCGCCCCACAAACACCGCTGTCCCGCCATTAACGCGCTCCATGCAGAAAAAACCGACAAAATCAAACTCAATCTGATTCGATTCTCTCACAAGCCTCGAGGTAATCAACCGCATTAGGAGACGAATCGAACAGAAGAATGGGGATCTCCATTTCGGATACAAGATTCAAGTTTTTTTGGAAATTGTGTCAATTACGCAATTGGTTACAAGGTCATCATTGGATATGGGGCTGGTGGCGTGGAGGAGGACATGGGTTTTTAGGGGAAGCTCAACAGGGCAAAGAATTACCTTACAGCAAAGCAAGCCAATACGTACCAACCAATTTGTCAATGCCCCAACTGTCAATTGTATGTCAAAATTCACGTCTGTACAAAGACGCCAATCTATAACGAATCTTTTTTTGATCGTATTGATACCAGAGATTGCCACGGCTCCGGAGCCGGCTCTTGGCTCTGGCTCTGAGCGGCTCCGAGCCGGGAGCCAGAGCCGGAGCCGGAAATTTTGGGGTCGGCTCCGGCTCCCGAGCCCAAAGTCGGAGCCAGGCTTCCCAGCGGTCAGAAACGTAAAAATTTCGTGATCTTGTTAAACCAAATTGCTTGAAAAAACACTGCGGAGGATGTGACTTGAGCCAAGATCCGGAGCCGGAGCTGCAAATTAGGCCTCGGCTCCGGCTCTGGGAGCTAAGAGCCGGAGCCAGAGCCGAAATTTTGACCATGGCAATCTCTGATTGAGACTCAATGCAGAGAGGTCTTTATTCTGCATGTATAATAATTTCTCGGTAAACAGTAAACTGAGGTTCAATTTTACTCGAAAATTGTCTTTCGGGACCGCTGAAACCGTCCGTTAGAGACAGTATTTGGCGAACATGGCTTTCGCTGTAGGGGGATTACACCCTGTATCGTCTAATAAACATGTGTGCGACAAATCGTAAATATCAAAAAAAACAATCGGGGACCCCATAAATTTTTCAATTTCTCGAAATTTGAATAACCTGACGAAAAATGTTTTTAGCCAATGACTTTTCGAGTTGTCCTGGTAAATAGAAAAGAAACTTTTTGTAAGAAAATTGTTGAGCAAACAGCAAATTTCAAACCTGAAGATTTAATTCCGACAGCGCAAAAATTGATTTTTACCCAATGTAAAAAAAATTCGTTGCTTTCGGAAGACTTATCCTCCAAATAATAAATGACATAATAATCACAGAAAAATTTCCGATCCCCAGGTGGTTTTCGAGACCAATACCCATTCCCCAAATTCCTCCATTTCTCAATAGAATGGACAGAAAATCCATTGGTTCCTAAGATAATAATGTTGCGTTCAAGTGTGAAGATGGATGTTTTGAGATCGTAAATTAGCCGTTGGAATTTTGCGCAACCAAACCGTGATCACCATAAATAAATCTCGCTAGTAAAACGAGTAATTTGGAAATTAATTGGGTTTTCATTGGGTTACTGTAGCAAAAACGTAAAAGATTCTTAAATTCAGGTTCTGCTCCATAGTAATGAAATCTAGTAACATATCTTTTTGGAAAATCGTATTTTACCTTGAAAAGTAGTAGCTTTTTTATAAAAGTCATCAAGAATACAAAATTCCTCCAAAAACTTGCATTTTTCCTCGAAAAATCGCAAAAATCGGTGGATTCCGTCCTGGATCACACTGTAATTCCCACTGAAATCCCGTCAAGATGGCCCGTATCACCCAAGAGACCCCTTCAAACTCTCCATCAACCGAAAAACCGTCTTCATCCAGCGTCTGCAGACGCTGCTCCAGCTGGAATTTCCAATTCTTGGCCAAATGCCCCTACGGGATTTTGAATCTCCTGCTGCTGGTTGGTATCAGTCTGTCGGGAAAATAACGGCGGATCGTCGCGCATCGGAATCGCCCATCATCACTTTGCGACTGCAAGCCGCGGCTTGGAATTTGGGGCGCGATAGCGGCGAGGCGAGACATTTTTCTGCGACAATCCGCCGTTATTTTCCCGACAGACTGAAAGTACAATTACTACTAGTCCGTCCGTAAAGTCGCTGGAATGTTTTCGGCGACATGCACCCCGCGAAACCGAAAGTTCACTTTGCACTGTGCAATTTTTGGCTTTTTGCACAGTGCAATGAGCTTTTTGGGACGTCGCTCGCACCCTGAGTTTTCTTGCACAGTGCGCGTCGCCGAAATCATTCCAGCGACTTTACGGAAGGACTAGTATCGCGGGCCAAAATGTCTTGACATGTTTTCGCACCGTGTGGGCGCATGAATTCGGTGTTGCGACAAGATGTCGCGCGATTAAAATTTGGCGGGGTGCGAATGAAGAGCGCACTGTGCGTTGTTTACCCGTTTTCAAAACAATCTTTTTGCACTGTGCGCGGTCGCATTGCACCCTAAGTTTTTCTTTCGCCGCGCGACAAATTTCATGTGCGACGGCGCACTGTGCAGACATGTCAAGACTTTTTCGATTGCGACCTCGCATCGATTGCGACCCAAACCGCGGTAAAGCAACCCCGTGGTGAAAATTTTTTGATTTTTTTCGGGAAAAGCTTGGTTTAGGGGTTTTCGAGGGTGCTGATTTTGAAAATGATGTTCATTTTTTCTGAACTTTACTAGTTTTCCTTAAGTAGTAGTGTTAAAAAGTAATTTTTTGAAAATTTTCCAAAAATACTGGATTTAGGGGTTTTCGAGGGTGCTGATTTCGAAAATCATGTCAGTTTTCAGATCGTATACTCCGCCGGAACCTTCGTTTACATTCTTCATCCCCCATTTTTCGGGGAATTTCTCGTCAGCGCCCACATTCTGGTCTCATTCTTGGTCAGAGTGCTGTTGGTGTTGTGCTACCTGACAAACACACAGTCCATGGGCATTGGGTACTTCACTGTGATCACGGTAAGGCTCCTCATATTTCGACTTGAAACGTTTTATAGACATTTTTATATTATTCATGAGAGCAGATGACAAGACTTTATTTTTGATAAATAAACCAAAATCTTTTGCAGGAATTCGTTACTGGCTACTTCTCTTTGATCACCGGCATTGTCTCCGTGCCCTTTATGGCAAAGGAGATCATCTTGAACAGGGAGGAAAACCAAATTTTTAGCATTTTGGTTACGGTAAGTGTGGTAAAATTTCTTGTCAGAACTCAAAAATTTTTCACTTCTCTTCCTGTTTTTACAAGTTTACAAGGTAGAATTAGAAGTCTATTTTCGTATCCGACCATATTTTCGATTTCCGAGACCTTATTTTAGGTCGCAATTGTCCTTGGAATATTCGGAGCCCTTTACCACATTTGTGCCATCAAGAAGGCGTCTCAGTCCCGCTCAAAAGTGTTCTTATTCAATACTGGAACTTGTTTCATCACAAAAAAGGAGTACAAAGCCTCGCGGCAACCAAAAGTCACTTCTTTATAACAATTTACAATAAACTTGCCTACTACAATATAAAATTTCTGTTCCAATTCAATTTTTAAACTATTTTCCAAAAATTTGTATATATTTTATTGTTAATACAACCAAAAAACATCTAACCTGGATCTGAATAAGCAAAATAAGGGCTAATGTCCATCCAGAGTGAATTTGAAGAGCTCATAGACACTCCATGACAGCGCAGTGGCGGGCATTTGATAGATCACACGGGCTTGGAGTCCTCGGTAAAAACCGGTAACACCTCGCGTTCGATATATTGTCGAGACGGCATCCACAATACCTGAAATTGGAAAATTTACCTAGTGTAATACAATTTGGTGTCAAAAATCCGTCCAAAAAGACAGCAAATGGTAAAATATGCCGCGAAAAATCAAACAAAACATGATATACATGATTCTTCGATCAATTTTCAAAAAAAAATTTTTTATACCTAAAACAATATACTGACAAAACTAGATATTTCACCCAAAGATTCAAGCCAAATCTCTCACCTGCGTAGCTTCTAGTCGCCTTCAACAGTATCCTTCCATTTTTAGCATCAATTTCGGGAGTTTGCTGAGTGTTTAACACGGTTTTGACACAATCCAGAGGCGTTGTTACAGCCGCCGCGATACCACCTGCCAATCCACCGGCGAGCAAATGACTTCGCGGGTCATACAGATGCTGAGGGTTGAGGACTTTTTGGAAAAACTCGTAGACCATGAAATGAATCGTCTGGAAGGGGACATTCATGATGAGCTGGGTAGAATAAGATCTGTAGAAGGCGGCGAAGCCCTCACTCCGGTAAATACATCGAGCACATTCGAGAGATCCTCCATATGGACTGAAATGCATCTGCATTCGTTGTTTCACGACTTCGGCGGGATTCATGACCAGGTCGTGGAAAACAGTGGCGCACGCGCCAGCTGCTCCATAGGCCAAAGTATTTGAGTGAGAACGAGTGTGGCCGGTGAGGAAATCCTGCAAACTCGCATTTACTAGTTGCTGAAGCACCTCTACTAGCTGTTCAGACAAACTCCACCATCAAATTCTATCTAAAAACCGAAGAACAAACGGAAAGTAACTTACCCTCATCTTCTCATAGGCCGAAAAATAAAGCGCATGTGCTGGAATAGAGCCGGCCGCTACAGCATTCACTCCTCGCAGCGGTCGAAGCCAGCCCTCTCGTTGGACCATCGATGCGACCCCATGGATCGGAGTGGGGCAATTCGTCTCGGGACAAGGACATAAACTTTGCAGCCGGGTCTTCACCGAATCCAAGGGGAACATCACGCAATGTTCCGCGACACCGGCCATTGCACCGGCGGTTAAATGAACCCAGAGTTTGTAAGTCGGGGCGAGCGCCTCGTAATCGGCGCCGCCTGATGTCTCGGCCATACCCAAGGGATAACAAAAAAAAACAACTGAAATCTCGGGATGAATAACATCAAAATAATTGTGAAAAATAAAAAAATTGTTGTCAAAAAAATAACAATTAGCGCGAGAAAAAGTTGTGTTGGCGAAACCAAGAATAAAATTCCCATTACCTCACAAGAAGACGCAAAAACGAATCACGTTTTCAGCTTGATCGAAGAACAATATCGGCGACGCGAAAAAGGAAATTAAACTGATGATGATTGTGTGTGTGATAACGAACGCGAGCTAGGGTCTTTTGCAATGCGGTCCTTTTCTGGTCAAGCGGTCAAGTGACCGCGAGAGTTCGGGCAAACAAAAACACGAGGCAATGTCATGAAGAATATCAAAAAAACGAATATATATAAATTGTTTATGAAAAAAGTGCAAAGATAAGGCACCTGAAGAAAGAATCTTCATTACTTTACAAAAATTTTTTTTCGTTCAATTGTGGTTTGCACCTAAAAATTGATGAATTAAATTCCTGTGAAGAAAAACTAAACTAAGTTCCCAATCTAAAAAATCTTCTCCATAGAGCAGTAAAAACAGTTTCTAATCCGATTTCCAATATTAAACTCGATAATACACTGCCGCAAGGCCATTTCGAAAGACTTTTCGCGCCTTTCCCTACCAAAAATTAAAAATAATTCGTGAAGAATATATTATTCATGCTTGAACTGATAGAAAAAAAGTTAAAACGGAGTCCAATGCTATGTATTTCACAAACATCGAGACGTCTCTAGACAAACAGCTTACGGAACGTTTCGCCCGAAAGGCCCACAAAAGTTCGCAAAAAATCAGCCTTGTAACAGAATGCCAGAGATTTTGGCAGTTCAATTTTTCGTTTGAAGAAAAAATAATTAATTTGCTCCACAAAATTGCGAAATGAAAAAAATTGCTTTTCAACAAAAAAAAGTAGCTGTTTTTGTAAATAAGAGTAGACTTTGTACAGTTTCCTGTTTCCTCTCTCAAATCAACTTATATTCTCCATGGAGGTGCAAAGTCCGTATTTCAAGAACGAAAATGGTTACTATCTGGGGTTGTATGATCCGAGAAATTACATCCCATGGCCAGCAGCAAGTCCGGAGCGACTGGATTGGGCCGAGAAGAGTCTGTTGAAAACCGTGGAGACGCCTTTGGAGTACAAATCAGTAAAGGTATGTGGGTTATTTTGTTCTTGTTGAAATTTAGGTAACAATGGATGTTATTGTCGGTAACAATGGATGTTATTACGGTGATTACTTTGAGTATTGCAGGTGAGACATTGGAACGGCTCAGTGTGCACAGTGGTTTGCAAACAAGAGCGTCCAACTGCTAAGAAACAAGATATCCCATTCGTTCTTATTCATGACATGTTTTTGGGTAAAGCCGTGTGGAATCAGAACTTGGATGAGCTCTCCAAGAAACGAACAACGTATGCCTTTGATCTACTTGGTTGGGGAAGCTCTTCTCGCCCTGATTTCCCCGCGGACGCGACATTAGCCGAGTTGGAATGGGTGCGAACAATCGACGATTGGAGGAAGGAGTTGAAGATCGAAAAAATGATCTTGGTTGGTCATGGACTTGGTAAGTAGTCGATTCATTAGTGAGATTATGAAGTTTAGGCGGTTTTCTGGCAGCTTCTTATGCTCTGGAACATCCGAGTCATGTTCGGCATCTTGTTTTGGTGGACCCATGGGGATTTGTACCCAAACCACCGGATGATCAGGTAAGTTCGTTTTGTTAAAGAAGGAATTTTAGTTTGAAATTCTTTCACAGACCTTTTTGACGAGCTAATAAAGGGTTTTCACGGCTTTTTATTGACTTCCAGAGCTACGCATACCAATGGATTCACACTCTCGGATATTACCTGTCAAAGTTTAATCCGTTGACGTTTCTTCGATTGCTCGGGCAACTTGGTAGGTAAAAAAGGTCGTATATTTATTCTGGTGACTTTTCATATAGTTTACTATCTAAATTTTGCCCAAATTCACGGAAATTTTTTTTCTGATGTCAAGTATAATATAATTTTTTTAGCGCCCCCGTTCCTCCGGATCTTTCGCGCCGATTTCCGTAAGAAATTCAATTCCGTGGACCCATATGCGATTTACGAGTATATTTATCAAGCGAATGCTCGGAATCCAACGGGCGAATCGGCCCTTCATCAGTTGAGTTACGACTTTTGCTGGCCGAAACGGCCAATGATTGAGAGATTTGTGGGCATCGATAAAGGTGTTCCAGTCACATTCATCTGTGGATCTAGAAGTAATATTAGCCCTGAACCTTTCTATGAGTTGCAGAACTTCCGAAACGACTGTTACATTCGGGTTGAGGTGAGTTTTGGAGGGGAAAAGGGATAAAAATGGTGATTTTGGGTGAAATTTTTATTTCCAAGGAAAGTACTTTTATATACCTACAAAAAATTGCAAATTGGTAAAATACAACAAAAACAATAAAACTGGTTTTATAAAAAGCTTGACTGGCAAATTTAACAAGAAAAGTACTTGTATGGGGTATGGAGTTACAGGTCGAGAGATATATCAAAAAAAATCGCAAAATTTTTCAGATTCGGAATATGTAAAAGTTAGCTGCTTAATTTTGGTTTGCAAGGGTGAAAAATCCTCAAAACTTTTCTCGGAACACCACACAAATGCCTTTTTGACTAAGTTTTTAACAATTCAAAAACTTTGTTTTGAGCTAAAGTAAACCCTGGTATCTTGACAAGCCTTACAATATCAAAAAATCCTTCTCGCAACACCACACAAATGCCCTTTTTTTATATTGGAACTACTAATTAAAGTGTAGTATTAATCAAGTTTGATATTGTAAGGCTTGTCAAGATACCAGGGTTTACTTTAGCTCAAAAAAAAAAGCTTTTGATTTGGTAAAAACTTGGTCAAAAAGGTATTTGTGTGGTGTTCCGAGACAAGTTCTGACTATTTTTTCACCCTTACAAACCAAAATTAGGCAGCTAACTTTTACATATTATGAATCAGAAAAATTTTGCGACTTTTTTGATATGTGTCTCGACTTGTAACTCCATACCCCATAGAAGTAATTTCCTGGTAAAAACGATTTAAAACAACTTTCAAGGTTAATGCGAGGTAAAAATCGATTTTCAGTTTGTAAATGCCGGTCATCATGTGAATGCGGACAATCCGGAGGAATTCCACTGCTTGATGTTCGAGATCTCAAATCAAGTCGATTCTGATGAGGATTTGAATCCGAGCAACTCAAATATTGACGAGCATGACAGCTGTAATCAGGCATGTTGAGAGGACTTTTACACTTCATTTTCAAGATTTTTATTTTTTGTTGATATCAAGGGCATTTGTCATTTTCAAAAAGATTTAATTAATGGTCCCCTCTTGCCATATCATTGCTCAAATTTCTATTTACAATAGGGGACCTGATCCAGTTGCAAAAATGTGCTATTTTGCATCCGGGAAGTATCAAAAATGTGGCAAAATACCTCCCTCTCCAAGTGAAAAAACTCCGATTTCAAAAGCGCGCTCTTTTTGTGAGGGAAACCGAAGTTTTTTCACTTGCAGAGGGAGGCATTTTGCCACGTTTTGGATGCTTCCCGGATGCAAAATGGCACTTTTTTGCCACTGGATCAGCTCCCTCACTGTACTACATTTTCAAGTCATTTTCATATCAAAAACCCCCTCCAGACTTCAACAGTTATCAAAATTGTATATTGCACTAGGACAGCTAGCTATTTTGAGTCATTTTAGTCAAATAAATTTGCATTCCTACGTTGCTTTTTGATCAATTCAATGTCCGATGGTTTTATTATGTGTTTGTTGATAATATTAGTACAAGGGAAACCACTAACAACGCCTATTCAGACATTGTTTTAGCTCTAATTTTGATGGACCAACACTGTTTGTACAACTAATATCAAAAAAAGCAACGAACAATGACGAAAAAAGGCCTTCAGGGCTTTGTATACGCAAGTGTAAGACAATAAAAACCAATCCGGCCCCGCGTTATCGGGCTATTTCTTCATTGCCATATCACTAAACTAAGTATATTACTAGCGGAAAATTAGTATTTTCATTTTTTCGGTTGCTTATTTTCGACTTAAACTGCTAAAAAACCAAGATTTGCCTCATTTACTACCACCTCTAAATGCATTTTACACGTTTTTTGCTCGCCATTTGCGCATTTTTCTGCAAGTTTTCTTCGGCCGAAATCCAAACATTGACTATTGATTTGAACTCGCGGGAGAGTTATCAAATCGAATTCGAAAGCGCAGATCTTGCTGATGGCGTCTACAGTTACAGTGCGGGCCAATGTACTGACAAATTGAATGATTGCGGTGTGATTAAGTCGGTCTGTTACAACTCTCTCTACTACCAGATGATGAAGAGTTATTGCGGCAAAACTTGCATGTTTTGTGGACGTAAGTTGAGTATCGTTTCGCATAACAAAACTTGAAATTTTGAATTTAAATATTCCGTTTTTTTTTTGCTTGAGTCACAAGTCAGGCCTTTGCCATTAGAGTTGTTTATATAAGACTTTTTTTTACCGCAAATTCTGTGGGCGGTTTGACCAGTGGGTAGTTTGGAATGACTGCTCTTTGCATAGGCAAAACGTGATCATCAGGCAGGAATCTGGTATGCAACACTAAACAACAAATTCCGCTATATAAAAACATTCCGTTTTTGAGAACACATTCAATCGAAAGAAGATGCGGTACTATTCTACTGATTATGTTTCCGGTCTAGTCGTGCTACTTCTTCTGTTGAGAGATGGCGATTCCACAAGCACTTCATGTAGGCGATAATTTCTTTTGTGGGGGAGCTGATCCAGTGGCAAAAAACGTACCGTTTTGCATCCGTGAAGTATCAAAAAATGTGGCAAAATACCTCCATCTCCAAGTGAAAAATCTCAGATTTCAAAAGCGCGCCCACTCTTTTTGTAAGGAAAAGGGGCGCGCCCTTCAAAACGAAGTTTTTTCGCTTGGATAGGGAAGCATTTTGCCACATTTTCGATACTTTCCGGATGTAAAATGGTACGTTTTTTACCACTGGATCATACTGTACAGTCAGCATTGGAACAGCCGTGTACTCTATAGCTATTAGTAAGGCAAAGTATGCGTTTTGCAGTAACAATCGATACATGGCCGATAGTCGACACCTTTGCTAGTCTACACGTCAATAATCTGAATGTTATTCTTACCGGAGGTCGCGCTCCTTTATCAACAAAGACAGACTTTTTTATATCCCTGACTGCTCTCCGTATCTCCCCAATTCTCTCGTTCTGATGGACCGCAGAATATCGTACAGTGGCGGACCTGATCCAGTGGCAAAAACGATTCATTTTGCATCCGGGAAGTATCAAAAATGTAACAAAATGCCTCCCTCTCCAAGTGAAAAGACTCCGATTTCAAAAACGCCGCTCTTTTTGTCAGGATAAGGGCACAATATGGAGGATTTTAGTTGGGGAGGGAGGCATTTTGCTAAATTTTTTGGTACTTCCCGGATGCAGAATAGTACGTTTTTTGCCACTGGATCAGGTCCCCCTCCGTTTTGAAGGGCGCGCTTTTGAAATCGGAGTTGTTTTAGTTGGAGAAGGAGGCATTTTACTACGTTTTTGATACTTCCCGGATGCAAAATCGTACGCTGCCACTGTAAATTGGCCTTGCCTACTAAAGTGAAAAATTTACAGGAAATCTAAGCGTCGCGCTTGGAACACTTTCCTTTTTACACAGCCTGAGTTCTCCATGATTTATGCCCTGCCTCTCACGGAAAGTCGTTGAACTTCTCCCGGCTGCGGCCAACATAAAGTATAGGCTTTTTGTGACTATCACAAATTCATAATCTGTATGCTTCCGATGAAAAATTATGCCCGCTTATGCCAATTTCAAGAAGTCATTAACATTTGTAACCGTGGACATGATCAAATCCTCGCCGCAAACTAGTCTAGTTCTAAAGCTCACCGAAATCAATGTCTCATGTTAGTTTCTGCCCCTTTGTTCAACGCCGAAACATTTTTGCAGAGATATGTTTTTCGGATTGTTTGTTCAGCCATCTTCCCACGTCATGTCTTCTAAAATTGGCCTTACATTAGCCATGCCTTGTACAATCTGTTTCTCTCGTGAGTATTATTAATACAAGGAAAATTGTTCAAATTTATGCGGATATTTTACTTGAAAGCCATGTCTAATATGGAGCCTCTTGGAACTTTGTTCTCGAGTAATCGAAGGTCAAAAGTTACAAATGCTTTGCTAGCTGGTATCGTTGCGGTCTTCGTACTGTACATTGTTTGGTTGTATTGGGAAAAATGTATGTGCTGTCGTAGTTGAAGATGAAGTTGGTCATTTTGGAGGCTTTATAAAAGCCGTTATATAAATCCCTACCATATGAAACTTATATCAGTAGAGAGCGGTTTCAGCGTTCTTTCAGACGATCTAAACAGAAATTGCAAAGGTTTTTTGCCACTTGTGAAAAATGCAAAACAAAAAACGACAAAGTCATACTTCTAGACATAGTAAAATTCGGAAAAGTGTTGGGTAAAAAGTCATCAGAATACTGCGAATTTCACAAGCTTTAATTGCCGTATTTTAGCTCAGGCCTGTACCGACAAAGCAGCCGATTGTGCACAGAAGAAACAGCTTTGTAATACATGGGTAAGTCTTTCTTTTTACTGAATTTTTTGCCTAGAACTTTGCCAAGAGGCTAACAAAGGAAGTACCCCAAATGCGACGTTCAGATTTTCTTTAAATTTTTCACACACTTCGGGCATATACTGAATATCAATTCCTGAAAGTTTTAGTTCGCGCATTGCAAGCGACAACGAGATATTGAACCATCTTTGCCGCCGAGAGAGTACGCTAAAAGTGGAGGGCAGTCAGAGAGAAAATTTTGGCCATAACTTTGCCAGTTCCGCGCGGAAAAAGTTGATTTTTTGTGGAGACATTACCCTTTATGGTAGAAATAGGCATGAAACTTTTCGTGCCGAAATTCGGCAAAAAGTCCTAAATTTTCGCCAACTTTCGATCTCAAAATCTCGGTTGTTTCTGCACAACGCAAGCTAGGATTCTCGCATATATTTTAGAAAAAATTATTCTAAATTTGTGCCAAGTTTCATCCAAATCTGAGCGTCGAACTTGGGGTACTTACCCTATAAGCGTAGACTAAAAGTATTCCCAAAGACTTTAAACTTGATATACCAGAAATTCTGGTGGTGGTTTCCCAAACGTGACTTATTCAATGACCAAAGTAGACGGTATTTTACCATCCCCCTTTCCAGCCCTACACCACTTTGATGGAGCAGCTGTGTCCGAAGACCTGTAAGCTGTGTGATGTGGAGTGCGCGGACACCGATCCAAAGTACGTTGGAGTTTTCATTTCGTCGATAAATATTTGTTTTCCCCCGAGTAAAAAACAAAAAAAGATTTATTTTTAGCTGCAAAGAATATGTGGCAAACAAGTTCTGTGAGAACGAATACTATCCGCAAAGCTTCATCAAAGGCACTTGTGGACAGTCGTGTAAGCTGTGTGGAGGCAGTAAATCATAATTTTTTTGGTATGGAATGTAATAATTAAGGAACTTGTATATCATTCAATAATAATGCATAATTTGTTTAGTTTCTTGTTAGAGAGTTGTTGATCTAGAGATAATAATAAAAGAATATAAAAGTGATGACATTTTGCACTCAATTATTGAGTGGCATGTCAAATATTGTGGTCATATGAACTTAGAATGGAGTAACTACATATATACAAGTGAGCCTAAAATTGTCAAGCCACAAGCCATGTCTAAGCTGGAGTCGCCCGGAAATTGCCTGTCTGATAGCGAGTTTTCGGGTTGGCGATACGTTTCGATGCATCGATTCGTCTTTATGTGCATGGAAGAGGATAGAAAAAAGCTCATTGATTTCGATTAAGATTTACAACCAGGTCTTCATATAGCTCATCATCTATCTTTTGACGTATTTTGCAAAGCATATATTCATCTTAATATCAGCAGGTAAAACTTTTCGGGGCTAAGGTAGTACAGCCCCCCAGTCCAGTTTAGCCCCCCATGACCCAGTACAACCCCCCTCGTCCATTCTCAACCCCAAAATTTATTTCAAAGAATTAATCCAAGTTGTATGGTCCAGCACAAGCCCCCTACGTTTTAGATCAAGCCACCTACGTTTTAGATGAAGCCCCCTCCGTTTTAGAAAAAGCCCCCTACGTTTTAGATCAAACCCCCAACGTAGTAGATCAAACCCCCACTTACATTTTTTGTATTATTCTAATTTGTTCATTATGTGGGGTGTGAAACGGGCAAAACAGTGGGGGTTTGAACTACCTTTCGTGGGGGGCTGAACTACCGAAGCCCCAACTTTTCTTAATGTCTAGTACAATATCGGGGCAGGGTGGGTAGCAGCTGTACTTTATGTGGCCTCATTATATATACTGCGCGTCAAAAGTTTGGAACAATCTAGATCTTCTTTGCGGCTTGAGATGGGAGTTTCATTTCTTTTCTATTAGAAGCTTCATTTATGGAGAACCTCAATGAATATATAGCCATCAACATCAGAAAGCTCGTTGGAGTTTAATAAAAAATTTTAAAAAATAAGTGCGTCAAAAGTTTGGAACAACCTTTGGAAGGTGATTGTAAACTTCGGGATGAGGCAGGATATCCACGAATTTAGTATTTTTGGATGATGCAAGGAATCAGAATGCCAGTGGCATACTGATTTTCAACGATAGACCCAAACTGAAAAAAATGCTTATTGAGCCAAAAATTACGGTCAAATTTGCGAAAAAATAATTTTTTGGTTTCGGTTCTACATGTTATCGGTGTGTAAGCGTTCTAAAATATTTAATATGGTCGCATAATTGTAGAAGGGCACTCAGATCTTCGCATAGGGACCTTATCCGCACAGCATAATTTATGAAAATTTTGAGTTTTGCATTAAATCTTGATTTAATGTATTTTATATTTTTTATAGAGCGGCTTGGAGGCTAATTGGCTTTCTGACCGTCATCGTGGAATAAAAAGGTATATGCAAGAAGCAGAACATGGCCGCTATTTGCAACACAAAGGCCACAACTTTAAAAAAGGCGGGTATATGAAATGTTAATATTCCCGTATTTTTTATCTTCGATTTGAAGCCGCTGCATGGTGCAAAACTAAGTGCCTTTTTCGTTATCACGCTGATACAGTATTATAAACCATTTCTCCAAGATATCACGCCACAAATCCGGGTGAGATATGAATAATGATTTTGGGACTAAAAAATTTTTAATGTCTGAAAGATGTGGCCTTGGATGTTGTAAATGGCGTGGATTTTTGATGCTTGAAAATACCTTTTTATTCCACGATGACGGTCAGAAAGCCAATTAGCCTCCAAGCCGCTCTATAAAAAATATAAAATACATTAAATCAAGATTTAATGCAAAACTCAAAATTTTCATAAATTATGCTGTGCGGATAAGGTCCCTATGCGAAGATCTGAGTGCCCTTCTACAATTATGCGACCATATTAAATATTTTAGAACGCTTACACACCGATAACATGTAGAACCGAAACCAAAAAATTATTTTTTTCGCAAATTTGACCGTAATTTTTGGCTCAATAAGCATTTTTTTCAGTTTGGGTCTATCGTTGAAAATCAGTATGCCACTGGCATTCTGATTCCTTGCATCATCCAAAAATACTAAATTCGTGGATATCCTGCCTCATCCCGAAGTTTACAATCACCTTCCAAAGGTTGTTCCAAACTTTTGACGCACTTATTTTTTAAAATTTTTTATTAAACTCCAACGAGCTTTCTGATGTTGATGGCTATATATTCATTGAGGTTCTCCATAAATGAAGCTTCTAATAGAAAAGAAATGAAACTCCCATCTCAAGCCGCAAAGAAGATCTAGATTGTTCCAAACTTTTGACGCGCAGTATACGAAGCGCTTTATCTCAGCTTCAAACACGTGTATCCAACATTCTCCGCGATGCCTTTCAAAGCTCACAGGAATTCGCACAAATCGACGGCCCAAAAATTTGCAAGACTTATGGGACACCCTAATATTTTAGATGTATAGTAGTGCAATAGTATCCAGGTAAAGCTTATGGATCTTTTTTTTTTGGAGCAGGCTTTGTTCTATTCTATGTTACAATAACTCAGCGTCAAGAAAACTAAGGTTAACAGAGGCTAAAATTAGAAAAACTGGTATAACTGTAGGTCTTCACAAAGTCTCCGCCAAGCCGTTGCTTTTTTAAGCCTCCTCTTCTCCTAAGCCTCGTGTCGATCAACTTTGTGTTGACCAAAACTATTGCCGACCCAAATAGCCCGTTTGCGTCCCGGCTACTTTATGACAAAACCAAATTGACACTCGAACCCATCGCAAAGCAGTAAACTTTACTGTTTGTTCATCGACCTGTTAGATAACAAAGAAAAAATGTTTTCTCCACAACAAGTAATTTCCCAGAAAAATAACAATGTTATTTTCGGTAGTCACGTTTCCGCAACGATTAACAAATCATTACCTGAAATACTTTGCAAACCAAACAATTTTACCTTTGGGACTTCAGGCTGTGGTCGGTGATCCCTGATTTATTCTCGATTAAAAAACATGTGTACCGGTTGTTGGCTGCATTGTATGTACTTTGGATGCGGTTTGAACTCTCAGGATTTAAAACAGAAATCTGGGACATTAACAAGCAAAGAGGGTTTTTTGGCCAAGAATTAAAAAAAACCTCTTGGCACTGAATAATAGGCGAACTATTTTTGTTGCAGATAAAGTTCAGATCGATCGGATTGAAGGGGCAAAGAACTTTTTATAAAACTTCGAAGTGCAGGGCATTTGAGGTGGAGTTTATAACGTCAGTATTCGAAGCATGACGATATGATTTTTTTCGAACTAGCTCTGTCTAAACCACTTACGGTGGCTGCAGAAAATTTTACTTTGACAGTGTTAGGTGCAGCCAAGATATGCAGCAAACTTTAAAGACAAAAAACAATAAGAAAGATGGCAAACGGCCAATTCAAAAGATGGGATTATTAAAATCTTGATGGCTTCTGAAAAGTGCGTGCATAAGATCTCCCATATATCTTGGAAAACTTTAAAAAAATTTAGCTAACACGAATCAGTGAATTATAATTTCAGTGTTTTCTATGCAAAGCAGTAGCCTACGAAACAATAATTATCCTCAAATCAACTCTACTGAAGAAGAGTTCTCATTCTTCTTCAATTGCCCATTTAACCTTGCTTACAAAATCTATATGACAATAAATTGACCAGAAGACATGTCAACAATTGCTTATCATCAACGGTGGTAAGAAAAAAGTTGCTTGCCTTCACTTCGAGACCAAAGTTTTGTCATAGCCTACGGGGAAAGGTAAATGATTAAATTCAAATCAACATACTTTGAACTAAAGACTGTAAGATTCAGTTAACATTTAAAAAATAGTCAAAGTCTAGACCAGAGTTCAAAAAATCGACTTTTTTGAAGTCAAATCAACAAGGAATCTAGTGCATACATGATGCCTAAAAAGGGTCTTTTTCAATTTTGATTCCAAACTTGGGGTACCTTGCATGGAATCGATGATAGGGCTTCGCGTTCTCTGCTCACCCCAGCCCAATATACGGCTATCTTCGTGGCACCAAAGAACGGATCGCCTCAAGCAGCTGTTTATCAATTAAACCCAACGACTCTGGCGTCTCTCCGTTCGCCCGCCGTCTTCTCGGACTGTCACGTTTTTCGCGTCTAAAGAACATCTTCGATGGGGGAAAACAAACGACAGGGGCCGACCAAACGAGGTGGAGTAATAATTTCAAAGAACGTACAAACGGCACCAAACTGCAGAGGTATATAAGGCGAGGTGGATGCAGCGGATGGACTCTATTTTTGCGCCGATTCGGGAAGCACATTGTTCGGGTTGTGTGGAGAATAGAACTACGGCATAGGTAGTAGAAGAATCTAGAGTTTGTTGGGTCTAAAAAGACTGAATTTCAGTGATATTGATAGAGGGAGTATAACAGTCTAGGCTATGAAGTGAAGAGCCCAAAAAATTTGCCGCGGATTAAGACAAATCTTTGCTGTAGCACCAGCGGAATTATTAGGACATTTGAGAAAAGTTTTTTAGCCCCAAAAGAGATGATATTTTTTCTTTAATTTTCCTTTACAGTGAGGGACCTGAGCCAGTTGCAAAAAACGTGCCATTTTGCATCCAGGAAGTATCAAAAATGTGGCAAAATGCCTCCTTCTCCAGATGAAAAATCTACGTTTTGAACTGCGCGCCCTTTCCCTCACCAAAAGAGTTCTTGGCAGTTCTGGTCGCGCTTTTGAAATCGGAGCTTTTTTCTGGGAGAAGGAAGCATTTTGCCACATTTTTGATGCTTCCTCGATGCAAAATGATACGTTTTTTGCCACTGGATCAGGTCCGCAAGCGTATGTTCGACAAACCATTGAATATTTTGGCTGCGGGCAAAGAGCAAACTGAGATTTTCAAGAACTGGTATATGGTCCAATATGGAGTTTGTTACCGCATTTTTGGTCGGCCCCTTTGTAGCATTACATCTGCGATTTTTTAATTTTTTTCCAATATTAGTTCTTTTGCTTTAACAGTGGCTAAAAGGCGGGTTGTCAGCCTCTGTAAACCCACAGACGCCGCATGATGGAAGATCCTTTACTTTCAAACAAGTGTGAAATCTAAGGATCCTTTTTGTTTTGCAAGAACAATTTTTTGGTCTTTCTCCGTTCTCTAATCACATGGGCTTCTAGAAGAAGCACAAACAATAAATTCATAAAAGAAACTTCTCTCGGTTGATCAAAGAACGGCTTTTTTACGAAAAGAGGAAACACTTGGGATCAGAGAACTCTGAGCTAGTCTTGACGTCTTTTGGGGGCTAAATTAAACTTCGACAACGCCGTATTTTACCTTGCTTTTCTCTGCTAGAAATTCTTTTTTCTTGGAGCAAACTTTTTTACAACCAGTCTAGACTACCATAGGCCCGGTGAAATGCCCTTTGAGCTATTGGTCTGCAAACTGTTGACAGTCAAAAAAGTTGTTTACAGAGACGGGAACCTTTCTATTTCCTTAATCATTTATCTTATTTTTTAACATGATACTCGGCCGTTGTAAATTTTACGACTGTTTACATATTTAGTACATTTTTTCGGTCGCGAAAATTCGATTTTTACTTTTTACAAAACTCACAGCCTAAGGCATTAACCTTTTTATGTCATCAGAAAATTCAAAGCCATACGCGTTAACCTTGACTAATTTCAGATCTAAAAATGGCGTTGAAAACCTCGATTCCCCGCTACACAAAGTTGGCAACCAATCTGAAACAATTCGCGGCGGTGAAAAGCCCCGTGCCGGATGTGGAAACGCAATTTTCGTACGTCCATGGCGCCACCAACGCGCCTCTTCTGAATCACACAATCGGCCAGCGGCTCAAGCTTGGTGCTGAGACCGTGCCGGACAAGGAGATCTGCATCTTCTTGGAGGAGAACACCCGAAAAACTTATGAGGAATTCCATAAAGAGGCCTCCCAATTGGCGGCGGGATTTTGCAACCTCGGGCTGCAAAGAAACGATCGGATTGGAATCTGGGGCCCGAATTACTATGAATGGTTGTTGACCAAGTATGCGGCAGCTCTTGGGGGATTTTGTCTGGTCAATATTAACCCCGGATATCAGACTGAAGAGCTCAGATTTGCGTTGCGGAAAGTGGGAGTGTCAGCATTGGTGACTCCACCCGAATTCAGGAAAAGCAAATATTACAAGTGAGCTAACAAAACGTTGAAATTGAAAGCCTTAGAAACGCTTATAGAGCTTTCAAACCAAAACTTAAATCATCCTCTATTGATGTTATATTTAACTCCAATTTTTCCAGCACAATCCACGAGATCATCCCGGAGCTCACGATTCTCCCCGACGGCTGTGGAAGTGTCCATTCCAAGAACCTCCCCGACCTCAAACATCTCATCGTATTTGGCAACCACACCAACCTCAAGGGCGCTTGGAACTTGAAGGACGTCGCTGAAGGCGGCAACGGCTCAAATGCCCGCAAAACCCTGGCGGAATACGAAAATCGCGTTCGATTCGACGACCCTGCCAATATTCAATTTACCTCGGGCACTACTGGCCATCCCAAGGCGGCTACTTTGACCCACCACAACATTGTGAACAACTCCTACTTCTCCGGTCTTCGGCTCGAATTCGACAAGGGAGATCATCGAATTTGTGTGCCCAACCCTCTCTACCATTGTTTGGGATCGGTTTGCGGCGAGTTGAGCTCCGTAGTTCACCAACAAACCGCCATTTTCCCGTCGGCCTGGTTCAACGCCAAGTCGACTTTGCATGCGATCAGAGAGGAGAAGGTGACGTCATTGTTTGGAACACCGACCATGTTCATTGATTGTCTAAATCACCCGGATTTGCAAAAGACAGATGTGTCGTCGCTGTATAATGGAATGGTCGCTGGATCGCCTTGTCCTAGAGGTAAGAAGAAGATGGAAATCTTGGGGCTTTAGGGACATTTCAATACAGTGGGGGACCTGATCTAGTGGCAAAAAACGTACCATTTAGCATCGGAAAGTATCAAAAATGTGGCAAAATGCTTCCCTCACCAACAAAAAGAAGTTTTTTTACTTGAAGAGGGAAGCATTTTGCCACATTTTCGATCCTTCCCGGATCAAAATGGTACGTTTTTTGCCACTGGATCTGTTCCCCCACTGTACTTTCTACGCTTAAAAATACATTTTTTTGACTAAACTTTCGAGTGCAATATATGTATATAGATGCTCTTCCATACTCCCAACATTAACCTTCTCCTTTCCAGACATGATGAAACGCCTGGCCGAGGAAATGAATCTCCACAAACTCGCGATTGCCTACGGCTCCACCGAGGTCTCCCCGATGTGCCTGATGGTTCGCTCGGAAGTGGAAGCGCCCAAGCGTTGGGAATCGGTGGGCACGATCTGCGAGCACGTCGAGGTCAGCATCATCGACACCGAAGGGCACGTGCAGCCGATCGGAGAGCCGGGCGAGATCTGTGTGCGCGGCTACTCGGTGATGCGCGGGTATTGGGACGATGAGGAGAAGACGCGGAAGGAGATCACGCCCGATCGCTGGTATCACACCGGAGATATTGGAGTGATGGAGCCGGATGGAAGTGTGAAGATTGCGGGCCGCTCCAAGGACCTGGTGATCCGCGGCGGCGAGAACATCTATCCGGCGGAGGTGGAGCAGTTCCTCTTCACGCACGACTCGATTGCGGACGTGCATGTGGTGGGAGTGCCGGACGTGCGATTCGGCGAGGAATTGTGCGCCTGGATCCGACTCAAGGACGGGCACGAGAACTTCACCGAGGCCGAGTTGAAGGAGTGGTGCAAGGGCAAGATTGCGCACTACAAAGTGCCGCGATATGTGCTGTTCAAGAAGGAGCAGGACTTCCCGATGACCGTCACCGGCAAGGTGAAGAAGAACGTGCTGAGAGAGGTGTCTCGAAAGGAGTTGAATCTGGTGCCCGAGGCTATTCACTACAACGCCTAAGGCGGTTTTCTCTCTCCTTTAACATTGAGGTTTCAAAATTTAGCGCCATCTCCACATTTTTTTACAGTGGGGGTCCAGTGGCAAAGCACGTACCATTTTGCATCCAGGAAGCATCACAAAATGTGGCAAAATACCTCCCTCTCCAAGTGAAAAAACTCCGATTTCATAAGCGCGATCGCTCTTTTTGTGAGGAGCCCTTCAAAACGAAGTTTTTTCACTTGCAGATGGAAGCATTTTGCCACATTTTTAGTGCTTCCCGGGTGCAAAATGGTACGTTTTTTGCCACTGGATCAGGTCCCCCACTGTAGATCATCGTTTTTTTACAATTTTGCCATATTCTCATTTGCTCATTATCTCTGTTATACGCACGTGTCATCATGTATAATATGCCATTATTTTTTGATATCAAAATAATTTTAGAGACTTCTCTATTTATCTCAGATGTATATATGTTTACAGTATTTATCGGTCTTGTTGCGAATAATTTAAAAATAAATCTTGACATATCAGGTTGTAAATGGTCCAAGAGGCCCAAGAAATTCTCTGATAATCTTTGGGATCCCCAAAAACCCATAAAAAATCGTCAAATTACATGACACTTGGTCCTTTAGAAGTGGAATTTGTTTTCGAACGATTTCTCGATCAATTCGGCAAATGGCGATTGCCTCAAAACCTTTGGAGTCGCAGCGTTTGCGAACGTCTCTATAAATCGCTGAGTTGGGAACATGCCAGTGTTTATGGCGTTCGTTGAATTGGCCAAAAGTCGGGTGATTTGGCGGGGTTGAAGGGAATCCGCCGTGGAAATAAGGTTAATGAATACGTCGAGCGAAAGCGGGTTCTTTTTCTGCGGCCAGAACACAATCAGGCCGGTGATTGCGCAGTGGAAACGGTCCGTTTCTTCCGAGGAATTTTCTTGATCCACATCCCATTGAACAAGAAGTGGAAGGGTCTGAAAAAGGGCTGTTAAAAATGAAAATACACGACCTGGATCAATGAATAAGCTCCTTGTGATCCAAGAAGGGTAGTGACAATATTATTTTACCAAAAAATCAAAAAAATATATTGCACTAGACATGCGTGGCAATTTTTTTGGAGAAAATTATACATTGGGGGACCTGATCCAGTGGCGAAAAACGTACCATTTTGCATCCGGGAAGCACCAAAAACGTGGCAAAATGCTTCCCTCTTCAAGTTAAAAAACTATTTTGAAGGGCGCGCTCTTTTTCATCACAAGAAGAAAATGAGCGCTTTTGAAATCGCGAAAAAATCCCGAAAAACATGCAAAAACGCTTTTTTGGCTGTTTTTTGGATTTTGTAGTGCCCTAAGGGCCGGAGTTTTCCTTATTTTTGGATATTCCATACAAGAGGCAATGTGCTATGGAATGTTACCATCTTTTGACAATTACACCCTGATAAAGTGCATTTATCCATGAATAAAAAAAACTTGAAATTTTGTACTAAAAACCAATTTTTACTCTTTTTCATTTTCGGGCTAGCTACAGTGAGGGACCGCGCCCTTTCCTTCAAGGCGGGCAATTCAAAGCGGGGTTTTTTAGCTTAGAGAAGGGAAAGGTTTGGAGACATTCTAGTCCCTTCCGGGATGCAAAATGAGACGTTTTCCATTGGATCCGCCCCACTGTAGTTATCAGCTGAGGCGCGCAGCCCTGTTGTCATTTTGAGCGAAAATCGGGACCGATCGGTGGCGGCAAAAAAGCTGTGAAATCGGAGTTTTTTCACTTGGAGAGGGAAGCATTTTGCCACATTTATGATACTTCCCGGGGGCAAAATGGTAAGTTTTTTGTCAGATTCATTCCCTAGACCCCTCTACCTTCCCATTTCCCCTTACCGTTTCCCCAAACCGCTTTGCCAGCGCCGGATGCTCTCCAAAAAACTCCAGCGTGTCCGTGAGATCTTCGGTCAGCCACTGCCCCACAATGGTGACAATTTGTGGTCCATAAACATCAGCGTTTATCCCGTGGGACAGGAAAATGCAGGAAAATTCCAATGCCTTCTCTCTCAACGGCAACAACCCCATGAAGATTGAATATGCCGGAGGGGGTTTGACGAAATCGTTGATGAGACGTTCCGTGACCAGAGAAATCGACGGATCCGCGGGGTTTTTCAGCCAGTATGTGGCGAGGTCATCAAAGATCGGGAACACTTCCAGTTGAAGAGCGATGGAACAGAGGCGGGTCAGGACGGAGATTCGGCGTTCGTGCAGCCGAGGCTGCGCTTCTCTGGCCAGGAAAATGGTGTAGAAGCAGTCGTAGCGGATGGAGGGGTCAACCGCGGGATCCTGAAACAAGAATTTGAAATTTTTTCCCGATATTTGTGCTAATTTTTGAAATTTTGGGGTTTTGATGAACCAATTTGATGCCTAAAACAAGGAAATAAGCATACAGCGGGGGACCTGATCCAGTGGCAAAAAACGTATCATTTTGCATCCAGAAAGTATCAAAAATGTGGCAAAATACCTCCCTCTCCATGTGAAAAACTTAGATTTCTAAAGCGCGCCCGTTCTTTTTGTGACGGAGCCCTTCAAAACGAAGTTGTTTCACTTGGAGGAAGCATTTTGCCACATTTTTGATACTTCCTGGATACAAAGTGGTACGTTTTTTGTCACTGGATCAGGTCCCCCACTGTAAATAAACCTAGACGTGGAAGTGTCACCCGCGGGATCCTGAATACGTATTAGGTTGTTCAGAAAGTTCGGTCGTTTTTTTATTGCTTTGTTTTACAAAGATTGTTTGTTGGTTGGCAAAGCAAATATATTTATTTGATACAGTTTTTTCTCCTCTACAAAACTGTGTTTTTCGTTTTTTTTGAAAATTAAATTTTTTATTATTTTCAAAAGTGAACTACCCAGCAGGCAAAAATTTGCGTTTACCGCACCCGAAAAAAAATCAAAAATTAAATTTTCAAAAAAAAAACTAAAAACACAGTTTTGCAGGGGAGAAAAAGCTGTATCAAATAAATATATTTGCTTTGCCAAACAACAAACAATCTTTGTAAAACAAAGCAATAAAAAAACGACCGAACTTTCTGGACAACCTAATACGTGTTCAGGATCCCGCGGTTGACACTTCCACGTCTAGGTTTATTTACAGTGGGGGGACCTGATCCAGTGACAAAAAACGTACCACTTTGTATCCGGGAAGTATCAAAAATGTGGCAAAATGCTTCCCTCTCCAAGCGAAAAAACTTCGTTTTGAAGGGTTCCGTCACAAAAAGAACGGGCGCGCTTTGGAAATCTGAGTAAAAGGAAATCTGAGCATGCTTATTTCCTTGTTTTAGGCATTAAATGGGTTCATCAAAACCCCAAAATTTCAAAAATTAGCACAAAAATCCGGAAAAAATTTCAAATTATAGAATCAAAAAGAATCACAAATGCTCCACATGGCTTCAAACACCACACGAGCTCAATTAAATCCTTCAAAACACCGAAAAAACCTCAAAAGTCCAAGCAATCTACCTTATAAAACTCTATGACCATCCTGACCAAATCCAGCTCCTGTTGAATGGTCATGGTGGCTTGATCCGGCTTCACATAGATCAGCTCATCCAATTTGCTTTGCAAAGCCGCGAAATTCTTGGAAAAATCCGGGTCATTCTTCTGTTTGGCCAACAACTTTGCGGCTTCGATGCAAGTTTTCATCGTATTCCGGAAGGTCTTCTTTTTATGCAGGTTCAATTCCATCGTATTTTTGGTCCGTTGTGCCTGCTGTTGGGCGATTTGACCGGCCTGTTGTTGCGTGGGGGTGGGGGTTCGTTTTGGTGGGGGTGGATTCGGGCGGGGTGGACGGCTTGGTGGGGCGTATGGGTGGGGTCGATGGCCTCGATAGGGCTGTCCTCTGCCTCGGCCGGGGTTCCCGCCTCGTGGGCGAAAGTGTTGAGGGCGAGGCCGGTCCTGAAATTAAAAATTTCATACCAGATGTGATGTATAATATAATTCTTGCTGACAAATCTTAATAAAACTAACTAAAATCGTCTACCAATAATCAAAAAGCCTCTTAGATTCCTCTTCTTACCATTTAACGTCAATTTGAGACCAACTTCTGCTACCAATTTGGACTTCGAACTGATCCGGGAGATCAACTAAAATAAGGTAAAAAACAAAAACTACATCGTAAAACTGATAAATTCACTCATGTACCTCCATTTCACACCACTACTCGCCTTCTTCTTCAATATATTCATTGGAATCATCAATTCACCATAAAAATTTAACCTATCATCAAGTACAATATCAGCACATTTTATTGAATGGCAAAACAAAATAATCGGCAATGAAACACAACAAACAGTCAATAAATATGATATGCAATACAAATTTCCTTTGAACTCCAAATTTTTTTTTACATTTTTGACAAAAATTTGCCATTTACAGTGACGGACCTGATCCAGTGGCAAAAAAGGTTCCATTTTGCATCCGGGAAGCATCAAAAATGTGGCAAAATGCCTCCCTCTCCAACTAAAAAACTCAGTTTTGAAGGGCTTCTCACAAAAAAAGCGGACGCGTTTTTGAAACCGGAGTTTTTTCACTTGGAGAGGGAAGCATTTTGCCACATTTTTAATGCTTGCCGGATGCAAAATGATGTTTTTTGACACTGGATCAGGTCCACTTCGTGTCAAAAAAAATAAAAATCAAAAAAAATTCAATACTTTTGAGCTGCAAATGTACGAATTCACCCGGGAACCAACGCCAGAAGGGTTGGAAAAAACAATAAACCACAATAACTCAACAAAAAAATTATACCTTTCTCCTCGTATGACACTAAAATAACCTAAATTACACTGGTAAAAACAGCTAACGAAACCGTGGCTACAGTTGTTTTGGCTTTGCAAATAATTTTTTCTTTACTTTCTTAAGTCTTTTCGTTACATCTTCACCATTTTCCATGCAATTACCATCTTCATCCACCACCAACACATCTTGATCTCCATCCTTAGGTAACGACGACTTTTTGTGGTTTTTTATGAGGAATTTCTTGATTCTGACGCCTTCTTGCGAGGATCTCTTCTGTTGCGGATCTCGGGCGTTTGATTGGAGGGACGTGCTCGGTTCTAAGGGCTCCTCCGTTGTCAACAGACGAGGTTTTTTCTTCAATTTTCCGATTTTCTTCAGATTTCCCAATGAAACTTCTTCTTCGCTCACATTTTCCTGCATTTTTCTCTTCAATAATGCTGATACCTTCCTCCTCTTCGCCTTCTTTGAGAATTTGGCAACTGTCCGCGGATTTTCTTCTTGGAGATTCCGAATTTCCAATCCATTTTGATTTTTCGTTGGATTCTGAATGTTTTTCTGGCCATTTTCCACTTGTTCCTGGTTCTGTGGGCTTCTCTTGAGCTTCTGCTTTCTGATCAGGACCTTCCTGTGAATCTACAGATTAAAAGATTGGGCATTATTTTAGGTGTTAAAACTACTCTAATTCTATTCAAAAAGATAAAGGAAACTTAATAAATGATCTAATTTCTCGCTACGTTAAGCTTAGTCCCTAAAAACATAAAAAAATCGCCAAAAATACCTAAAATTTATATTACACTAGACAAAAACTTTAATTTTAGAAATTTTGATCTAAAACAAAGTAAACCCACAAATCTTAAGCTAAAAAACAACAACCAATCAAATGTCAACATTTTGAAACCATTAATCTTCCATTCATCAAAAAAATTACAGGGTGCGCCAAAAAAAATGGACAAAAATAAAAACGTTTGTGTCTCGCCACGAAAAGCGGTACGAGTAGGGAAAAAGTGACCATTATGACCACAAACCAGTCACTTGCAAACCCTTTAAATCCCTTTTTTACTTTGCCTTCACATTTTTGCAATATGGACAAAAATGCGAAGAGGTACCAAAATGTGTTTTTATTTTCTAAAGAATTTTCCCGGAAGAAAATTGTTTGTCGTTGTGGTTCTCTCCGTACAACTGTCACCCGGACTTCATATATGTTTAGGGATGTTGGCAGCATCCAGAGGTTCCCAGGAAGCGGTAGACCCAAAACAGAAAAGGCTCCGGCTCTGAAGAAGAGCTTCAGAAATCGGACTGACCCAGATCTTTCCAGGTCGTTGGAACGAATGGCTTCTAAATTGAATATCTCGGCTTTATCGGGTAGAATAATTGTAAAAACCGGCATGAGATGTCCCCCATATTCTATTCTATGCGGGCCATGCGTTGATTCAACGGAGAGATGCAAGACACGGCTTCAGTGTTTCCGAAAGTTAAGAAAAGAAGCCACTGACACGGTACTTTTGCGGGCTCCCACCTGTCCCCGTTTGAACCCTCCGATCTCCGCTGAAAGCAGAGGTTTCAGCATGAAACTTTTTGACGCTATAGAGCAGACGTAGATTTATATAGTAAGTGCCGTTTGAGCGAGGTAGAATCAACCGCAGCTTTGCAGCATATCTTTAAAGAAAAATCTCCGGTTTTCGTCCATTTTTTTGGAATTTTGTCACTACCTCCAAGCATGACGACGCTGAAAAGCAAAAAATCCGTGTGTTCAGTAAGTCCTCAGCCGGGAATTAACTCAAAACTTTACAGTTGCCCGAAGCCTCATCATTTTCTCACTACAATATTTTTTCTGGTTTTCGGAATTTCGGGTTTTATTTTAATGCTCTGCTACTCAAGTTTGGATGTCCATAGTATTGAAATGAAAGGTTACTAATACTATTCCTTTATGTATGTGATAGTAAAGATCCTAACGAATTGGAGAACTTTTATTTGAAGTTTTCGTGACGCCTCAAAAAATATTTATGCCTCACTTTCCAGACGACACGCTTTCGAGAATTGCGATCAGAACATGGTCAACTTGAACTCCCAAGAAAAAAGTTGAGATAAAGTTATACCTCCGTTCTTACCGCTAATATATTGCTTGAACGTCGCTATTTATTCCATCTAAACGTTTCCCCAAATACCTTGACCCAGAGCCAGATATTGGCAAAAAATTTTTGTCCATTTTTTTTGGCGCACCCTGTATATTGTACTAGGTAAAACTCACAATTTCTCGTGTTTTTTCCTTCTCCACGTCTCCATTTCCAAAATTTTTGCTGCTTTCTGCCTTCATCGGTTCTTCCACCTCCTTTTCAACTTCTCCTCCATTATTTTCATGAACAAGCTTCACTGGTCTCGGCCCATTTAAAGTCCACATCAGTTTCTCGGCCAAAATTTCGTGGCAAATCTTGGCTCTGAACTTGTAGATGAAGTCATGGAAGAAGTCGAAGCATGTGCAGCCTCTTGCAACATATTCTGCGAACAAACAAACGTACACCCCGCAGTCGGTCTCATTTCTTTGAATCGGTCGGTTCTGAAGCAAAATTTTTTTGCATTTCTCTAAAATTCGAAGAAAAAATTGTTGAAAAAAACTTACCACCACAATTTTTTTGAGCTTTTTTACTTCTCGAGGATCTTTTCCTCTGCTTTTGGCTTCGTCTTTGAGGTATTTGCTAAAAAAATTATATTACACTATGCAACTTGAAAAAAATTTTAATTTTCGATGTGAAAAAAATCTCGAAACGCGGGAAATGCAATTCCAAATTACTCACTCTGTCATGTTGAAGTAAATAGTGGCCAACGTCCGAATATCTTCACCTTCAGGGACCTCCAACGAGTCCAAATAAATCTTACACTTGTTGCGGAAGTCCCAGATGAGCAACGACCAATGTTCGCCGTGAAATATTGGGACAAAGACCAGGTCGTACTCGAAGATGTTCACATTCTTCGTCCATCGGGCTACCTTAGTGTATCCGCCTTCAAAATAAGCGGGGTAGAAGAAGGTGTTGAAACAATAGACCTAAAAATTGAAAAAATATGGAAGAATAAAACTAATCTTACTTTTGGGAGTCCTTGAACCTCCTCCGAACGCTTTTTGATCAATTGCAGATAGGCGTAGATGACCTCATCGTTCAAGAGTTCTCCGATCCGCAAGGTGTAAATATCCGCCTTCTTCAGAGAAACGCCGGCGCAAGTTTTGTATGGTTTGGTGTCCGTGGGCTTCGAAGGGAGTCGCCAAATGTCGCGGATTGCAATCAAACTTTCAGAAGGAATACCTAAACAAAAATTTTTTTCCAAGTGTAATGTCAAGTGTAACATAAATCATAGCATAAACTTACCAGAATTCAAGAAATGATGCGTCATAGGGGTAATTAATCGACTGAGCGTGAAAAAATCATCGGTATGTGTTTGATTCAAAGCCTCTTCTTTGAAGATTTCGGGATCACATAGTCTTAGGTTTTCCTCTAACAGATTTCTCACTCGTAACTTCTGAAAACAACTGTAAGTAGTTAAGTAGTCGCTACAAAGTTTAATAAGGATAATTAGAAGCTTATCTAGACATTTCCGCTACAGGGGGGACCTGATCCAGAGGCAAAAAACGAACCATTTTGCATCCGAAAAGCATCAAAAATGTGGCAAAATGCTTCCCTCTCCAAGTGAAAAAACTCCCATTTCTAAAGGACATCCTTCAAAATGAGTTTTTTTCACTTGGAGAGGGAAGCATTTTGCCACATTTTCGATACTTCCCGGATGCAAAATGGACGCTTTTTGCCTCTGGATCAGGTCCCCCCGCTATAATTAATCGCTACAAAGTTTATCAAGGACAATTAGAAGCTTATCTAGACATCTTCTTTATTTCAGAAAAAAATATTTACCGAACTTTGGATCAAACTTGTTATACTAGCCACTTTATCCTTGATCTCAATTTTTCCAAATGTCGTAATCATCACAACTGACTACGTGCTTTCTCACCCTTAGAACATCAAAAACATTTCGCCTTAAATATCTCCTCCTCATCTTGTTCCGCACCCCCATCTACGTGAGTTTTACAAAGTGTTCATAGCACACAACAAAATGATGAGCTATTACCGTTCTTACTGAAGCGTATGCATGTTCTAAAAGTCACGTAACAGTTCCTAGACTACTCCGAAACGGGGTATTAAATAAACAATTAGAGTTCAAGGTCAAAAACTGAAAATTATGTTATCCTTGATGATAGATCGAAATTTTGATCAAATTTGAACGATTTTTTGCTAATTCCGCAAGTGGTTTACATTTTTTAAAATCCTGAGACCACAGTAAAGCTAATTTAAGTTGCTTCAGACAAATTAACGTGTTATAACAGTCAACACCAGGCAGAATTACCAAAAATTCAAAAAAACAATGCAAAAATCTTACTTTTTTGCTCAATTTAGGTCTGGCATCCGGTTCAGGCGATTCTCTCATCTTCTTCAAAACTTTTCCGTTCCTGGCAGGCCCTTTTTCGATTATGCGCAGTTTCTTCTTCACGAAATTTATTTTTCCCATGATCTAAAACAATATAATCTTTGTTGAATAAAAATCACGTCTCTTTCTCACGAAATTTACTACTTTCTAGCTATATTTGATGGTAAAATACGTCAGATTGAATTTTTCCTTTTGAGGATAGCAAAATTATTTTCGCGGCTCGCGCCCGAGAGGGCTGCAGGTTGCGGCGACCGTTTATACGACGAAACATGTTTTTGATGAAGTAAAGCTGCTTTTTTTGGGAGGACGGAGCACTGCTGGTAAGACTGTGCGCACGAAATACGGTTTCAAGACAGGCCAGTTGTAGTATTACCACTAATAGTACTCAAAAGGCTAATAATTTTTTTGAAAAAAAAATAATTTTTTGGCGTACTGTAGGTGTACTGTAACATTAATGAAATTTTTGTAAAACTCAATTCACTCTGGATGTTTTTATAAAATAATCTGTATGAGTAATATCCCTTATTTATTACTAATTTTCATTGCATTGTACATGAAACATATTTACTGTTTAGCAGGCGTGGAGGAAGACGCAAACACGGTCAGGCTCAATTTTGTTCGATTCCTCTTGGATCCAGTCGGCCAAACGAGCAAGAGCTTCATCGGCGAGGTTGGCGCACAAGTGCTCGAGTTGCTCGATTTTGCCGAGCTTTTCATGGCAGTATCTCTAAAAAATGAAGTCATTACAGGGCATAGGCAATTAGATAAGATCAAAAAAATGCTAGTTGACATTGGTTTGGTTATCAAATTTACAAAATTATTGAAAATTTTGATGACTAAAGTTCCAAATTTTGATGACAAAATTCCAAATTTTGAAGACAAAAGTTCCAAATTTTGATGACAAAAGTCCCAAATTTTGATGACTAAAGTTCCAAATTTTGATGACAAAAGTCCCAAATTTTGATGACAAAAGTTCCAAATTTTGATGACTAAAATAAGATAAAATGGGCAAAACTAGCGAGCTCCCTCAACTTACATGGATGGTTGGCAACAAAATAGCCTTCTCAATCTTCTTGGCGTTCTGCAGTTCGACCTTGATCAACTCGAACAGCGCTTGGCAAGGCTTGCACAGGAATTTGCCCAACTTTTGAATCTCAACATTCTCCAACAGCGGGTTCTGCTGAGCGAAAGAGTTCTTTTCCAGAGCGCTGATCAACTCCAATCGGAGCTCCTCCAGGTGCAGGGCGGTTTCGCGGTCGAGGACGGCGGCTTGAGCGGTGGCCAGAACGGCGAGGGCAAGGAAGAGAACCTTCATGTTAAAGTTGAGGTCAAAAGTGTCGAAAGGACAGTCTTTTGTCTCGTTTTATACGGGTGTTCGTGGCTTATCAGTGCTTGCATTATCGCCAAATTCGACGAGAATTCAGATACTCAAGAATTTTTTCGGAAAATGCTGTTTGTTGAACAGGATGATGACTTAAAAAGGGGATGGCTGAAGGATGATTAGGACGACGAGAGTAAAAGTTTAATAGCAAAAATTGAGTTTTTTTGTACATAATGATATTGTGCATCCTACGTCTTACTCACAAGGGAAGTACCCTAAGTGCGACGCTCAGATTATCTTCAAATTTTGCACACGCGTCGGGTATGGACTAAATCTCAATTTCTGAAAGTTTTAGCTCGCGCTTTGCAGGCGCCGCCGAGATATTGAAAGATCTTTGCTGCCGAGAGAGCACGCTAAACGTGGAGAGCGGTTAAAGAGAAAAACACTTTTTGGCCATAATTTCGCTAGAAAAAATTGATTTTTTGTGGAAACATTACCCTTTACTTTGGAAATAGGCAACTTTCGTGCCGAAGTTTGGCAAAAAGTCCTAAATTTTCGCCGACTTTCAATCTAAAAATCTCGGTTGTTTCTGCAAAGCGCGAGCTAGGATTCTCGCATATATCTTAGAAAAAATTATTCTAAATTTGTGCCAAGTTTCATCAAAATCTAAGCATCGCACTTGGGGTAATGCTTCCCCTGTCAACTTGAAATTCTTGAGCCCAAACATCGGAGACGCCATAAAAATCCTGATGATCTTTACAAAGCCCAAGCTAAAATTGTGGTGCTTGTTTTACATTCTTGAAGATTTTTTAAGCTCTTAGAATTATTCGAGCAAAGGTTTAACCATCACATGACAGGTTACTCCTTTCAAATCCTCTTTATTTTATTTTTATCAATCATTTGCAAGTTTTGGAAGAACAAGAGGATCAATCATCGGCTGTAAGCAGAGATTGCCACGGTCAAAATTTTGGCTCCGGCTCCGGCTCTTTGCTCCCAGAGCCGGAGCCGAGGCCAAATTTGCAGCTCCGGCTCCGGCTCTTGGCTCCGTGCAAAATTTAAAAAGGCCTCCGGCTCCGAATCCCGGCTCCTATGTAAAATGTTTTTTTAAATTTTTTTTCCGAAAATAAAAGTTATTAGTGCCAGAGATCATACAGCCAACGTTTCTGCAGTCAAGTCACATCCTCCGCAGTTTTTTTCAAGCAATTTGGTTTAACAAGATCACGAAATTTTTACTTTTCTGACCGCTGGGAAGCCTGGCTCCGACTTTGGGCTCGGGAGCCGGAGCCGACCCCAAAATTTCCGGCTCCGGCTCTGGCTCCCGGCTCGGAGCCGGAGCCGCTCAGAGCCGGAGCCAAGAGCCGGCTCCGGAGCCGTGGCAATCTCTGGCTGTAAGCCGAGAAAATGGGTGTGCCCTTGTGGACACTGGTGTGTTTCGGTCGAGAGTCGAATGCCTCATGCTCGATGACTGCGTTTTCTTATTAGAAACAAGACGTACGGTAAAAAAGATTGTCCTTATAATAAAAAACTTTTAATTCTATTGTCACCTGATCTTTGGAGGTCAAAGCGTGCATTATCAGTTGATTGAAAATAAGAAAGACGAATTTTCGTCGGGATTATATAGTTCGAATTAACAACGACAAAACATCAAGCATCCTTGCACGTTGTGAAGAGGCGGTCGGACAAGAATCCATTTTTAGTAATGACCTTTCATATTGTGGTCGGAAAACGTGCTTTCTTCCTGTAGGCGTTGGAAAGAAAGCTCATGTCTGAAGTTTGTTTTGATGCACATAATGGATGTGATTGCTCTGGTGGAAGCTTGGCATATGGCTTAGAAAATACGGTGCTGAATTTGAATTAACTTTCACAAACACAAAGAGTTTCATATTAGGGACGTTGATTGTCATATACTCGTCCCCCAAGGGGGTGTCAACCAAGATATGTATGTATAACCAGAGTATGGTCTTCTCAGATTTTGTACTTCAGTTTCGAGGACATATCCGGGAGTCCTACACTTTTTTCGCAAAAAATTAAGCTCTGTGCGCGGACGCAAACAATTAGTTACATTTATGGATGATCTGTCCATAAAAATTGTAATAGCAGTGCACAGTCTTCAATATATGTTTATGAGCATCTTACACATACAGGGTGTTCCAAGAAATGCGCCTTAAAGTTTTTGTGGATCTCTTGACACTGAATCAAGATATCCGAAAAATTCTTTTTGCAGGGTCCGAATTGTCCCAGGTATGTGGCCGCTTAGACAGTCCCATCCCTGAAAAGGCGGGATAAAATTTTCAAATATTGATCTATAACACTTAAACTTCAAAAATCAGTCCATGTCGGACATTTTTTTGTCATCAAACGTCACTTGTTCCCTTTTGACATACCTTTTTTATTTTTTATCCTCCGCTATTTTCTAATTCTGTATTTTTTTTTCAAACTTCGGCCTCTTTGAAAGTTAAATTCTCCAGACAGCCTTCACGGAATTTTTTCTTACGTCAAGCGCTTTCTGATAAGTTCAGAAAGTGAACAAAAGAGGACTGATAAAGCCGTGCACTCAATGGAACGGTCGTAAATACTTGTAGAATGCGCTGACCAGAGTTAATATTGGATGAAAAAATTCTCGATAAAAGTTTTATTATGTAATAAAATGGAGAAATTTGATCTTAATTAATACACAGGAGTAATTGCACTTTGATTGAGGGCAAACAACAAGCAGAAAGATGTTCATTGTGATTGGTGTTCGGTATATACAGATAAGGCAAAGAAATTGTGTTATATAACAGATATATTTTAGGCGTTTACAAGAAGCATAGGACCATATATTCAGAATGGTTATAATGCCGGAAAAATGGTGACATTGTGTTAGAGCTGGTCTCAAAATCTTGCAAATGGAAACTGAAGGGTTTATAACACTTGGCAGAAGTTATTTTGAAGATAAATCCAAGACAACGCCATGTTTTTTTCGGAAATCTCTAATCTAAATTTGCAGTAGGTGACCTGATCCAGTGGCAAAAAATGTACCATTGCGCATCCGGGAAGTATCAAAAAAGTGCCAAAATGCTTCCCTCTCCAAGTGAAAAAACTCGGATTTCAAAAGCGCGCCCGCTCTTTTTGTGAGGGAAACCCTTCAAAACGAAGTTTTTTCACTTGGATAGGGAAGCATTTTGCCATATTTTTGATACTTCCCGGATGCAAAATGGTACGTTTTATGTCACTGAATCAGGTCCTGTACGCCAGCTCATACAAAATTGATTTTCTTGCGCCTAGAGCGATCTTTCTATAAATATAACTCAAAAAGATGGCAGTATATCTTTTCGTTGATAGTGTTCAAGTAAATCTATAATATAAACTACAATATATCATACTAAACTCTGACAAAAACATAAAACTTTTCCCTCCTCTATTCACAACAAGCTGCTGCCAGCGCCGGAACGCAACAAGCCTCATCAGCGCGGAAACATAACGAGATCGCTACCAGCATAAGTATGACTGCTGCCACAACCAATATCAGAAGAGGCGTGGAGAAGTTTGGCCAAGGCGTCTCTTGCTCTCGTATCACTGGAGGCCCACATTGAACCAGTTGGGATAATGATGATATTAGCATTATCTGGAGAAGTTTATAGGTAAATGGCCGTGATGGACGGATGGTAAATACGGATGATAGGAAGAACATGATGAGTTTTGTGACTGTACGATTAAAATTTACATTGAATCAAATGGATTGATGGTGATTGTGACCTAAAATTTCATTATTTCATTATCAATAAGGTTTGCGAAGAAAAAAAATTGGTCTAATATTATATGTATAAACGCGGTAAGATACCATAGACAAACTGGATAATTATCAGGTAGTTTTAGTTTACACATGGCTCAATTGTCAGCTCGGAAAATATTGGCTTTTGCTTTGGAGTTACAGCCGAGATATTCAACGATCTTTGCGACCGAGAGAGAAGGCAAAACGCGGAGAGGAGTGACAAAGAAAAAAAAGTATGTACATAAAAAAATATTTTTTTATGTACGTATACAATAGTCCATACGGTAGAAGTAGGTAAGGAACTTTACATGCCAAAATTCGCAAAATGTATAGATTTTTTCCAACTCTCGGGCTAGAAATCTCGGTCGATAACGCTGTTAAGATTCGTAATAATCTGTAATTTTTTTTCAAATTTTCGAGCTAAAAATATCGTTCGTTTCTGCAAAGCGCAAGGTAGGAGTCTCGCATACAGTGACAGACCTGATCCAGTGGCAAACCGTACCATTTTGAAACTGCGTTTTGAAGGGCCCTTTCTCTCACAAAAAGAGCGGGCGCGTTTTTGAAATCGGAGTTTTTTCACTTGGAGAGGGAAGCATTTTGCTACATTTTTGATACTTCCCTTTCATAGAAAAAATCATCTAACAGGAGAAGTATCCCAAGTGCGACGCTCAGATTTTGATGAAACTTGGCACAAATTTAGAATAATTTTTTCTAAAATATATGCGAGAATCCTAGCTCGCGCTTTGCAGAAACAACCGAGATTTTTAGATCGGAAGGCGGTGAAAATTTCGGACTTTTCAAAGTTATGGCCAAAAAGCGCTTTCCTCTCTGACCGCTCTCCGCGTTAATCGTGCTCTCTCGGCGGCAGGAATCGTTCGATATGTCGACGGCGCCCGCAAAGCGCGAGCTAAAACTTTCAGGAATTGATATTTGGTCCATACCCGACGGGTGTGCAAAATTTAAAGAAAATCTGAGCGTCGCACTTGTAGTACTTCCCCTGTAAATTTATGAAAAGCTTCATTAAAATCTGAGCGTTGCACTTGGACTTCCCTTAACTATAAGCCTGATAAACATAATAAAAGAAGCTTTGAAAAATAGTCCATAAAAAGCATTCGTTGTTTATAAACCTGTCAATCCCTCTAAAAAGCCTTGAAAACAGCTACCAACCGTTTCAAAAAAACCGCAAAAATAATTCCAAAAAGGCCTGCAATGAACAACTAACATAACATTTATACAATACGTATTCCCTTCCAAATCTAAATTCGCCTTGAATTTATGAATAAATCATGAATTTTTTTACTCAAAATCGAACAAAAATAAAAAATTCCGAACAGAAAAATCGGGAAGAACATTGCTTTTAAGATCTGATTACACAGTCAAAGAGATCCAATTACCCAACGAACATCTTCAAATATTGAAATGAAACCCAAAATCAGAATTTCGGAAAAAGTTTTGGGCGAAGGAGAAGCAAAAGTTGTGTAATAAAATCGGATTTTTAAATCGAAATTGCGGATTCGCGGTCCCCTTATCTCGCGCGGGCATCGGAAAGCATACGTCACACGGATAAATGCGGATTTCGCGTGGTAAATCGAAAATAAGCGGGAAATTGGAATAATATAACAAAATAAAGAGAAAATAGAACTTTTAGAGGAAACCGAAATTGAGATTTTTTCAAAAACGGCTGATAAATTATATAAAAAATCAGATATGTCTAAGCATGGCTGCAACCCGGGCTGGCGCGGGCTGGCCCGGGCCTAAATCTCCAAGCCCGGCCCGAGCCCGGGCCTGGAAAATTTTGAAAGCCCAGCCCGGTTCGGCCCGGAAAATTCTTATACTAGGTTGGAAAGAAAGAAAGTGGGGAAAGAAAATTTTGACAAATTTTCACAAAAGGTTGAATTTAGCAAAAGTCTTTATAGGTTATATCGGATCAGAAAAAGGCTATTGCGTATTGTTGAAAATTTTTTCGGTTTCTTTTTTTGCCAGTGTACTAGCTGAGCTCTTAGGAATTTTCAATTTTTTTCGAATTGACTTGAAATTGTTTTTTATTTGGGCGAGTGGTAAATAAGGTCACTTTATGTTCGCTATCAGCCCTGTGTTCGAAAAAAATGAAAAATTCTGTCGAAAAAGCTTATTTTTTCCCTTTTTCTCAGTTTTAGAAAAAACCGGGCCGGCCCGGGCCTAAAAATCGAAGCCCGGGATCGGGCCGGGAAATTAGTCGGCCCGGACCGGCCCGGAAAATTTTGCAAAGCCCGGCCCGAAGCCATGCCTAGATATGACTAGTTCTGGCATATTATATTCATTTTTTTCGGTTTTTTTTCCTAAAATGTTGATATAGGTCCCTAAAACGCGTTCCAAAAATTTTTTGCCCAGTAATGCCCGGAAGGTGGAAATTTGCATACGGCTATTACTGCCCTCCTGAGCTCTGTTGTTGCCGTCGCAATAAGGGAAACTCTCGCAAAACCGGCTGTCTGTAGGTTTTGGGCGACGGTGACTTCAAAAATCGCAATACAAAATCGGTATGATTACTGTAACATACTGGTTATGATCTCTGGTCGATAAAAATCGAGCGTATCTCTTTCAGATCAAAAATCTCACAAGATTTTATTGCAGATTTGGAATCAGCGTAAAATTCTGGTCCAGGGACATGTAATTTGCATCCTTAATTTCGTGGAAAATGTTTCATGGCGCAGTGGATTTTGACGAAGACTAGTAATCTGACGACGCTGGTTCGATGCCCGCTGGAGACAAATATTGTAAAAAAGATGGAAATGACTTTTAATGAGTAATTTTTCTAGGAAAAAACGTTTTTTTAGAATCATTGCTCATCCCATTTGTGATAAATTCCGAAATTTACAAATTGAAAATTAAGAAAAATATAATTCCATAGTCCAAAGTTCACTATGTCCTCTAAAAATCATGATGGAAAAACTTTACAATTACCAAAAAACAACATTTCCAAAACGTCTCCAAGCCCCCGAAAACAATACTCCACTTCTGCAAAAACCCGAGTAAATGACGTAATCGCCCACAATTACCCGAGATCGAGCACCCTCAAGAGCTCATCCGATTGTTTTCATAATAAACTTTGTTCTTTTTGTCTCCGCAAAAACTTTGTCGCCCTTTTCGAAAAAAACGAATTTATGGAAAAAAGAAAGTTTTTGGGGAGAAAGGCAAAATTTTGTTTCCAAGTAGATTCTTGCACGCTTCTAAATCCGAGGGCCGGCTCTTCCAAACCCGGTGGAAAACAATGTTGTAGTGGAGGGAAAATAAGAGTAAGGGGCTTGTTTTGAAGGGTAAACAGGAGGGAGAAATCAGAAAAAAAGTGATTTGGAAATTAATTCGGGTTGTTTAAAACATGTTTTTTGTAAGCTTGGAGAGCCTTGGATGCACGAAAATTCAATTGAAATCCGTATTTTATAAAATCAAAAAAAGTGTAAAAATGTAAGATACGTTATTTTGATGTCTTGAGAAAAGCTTGGAGAACCCAGGCTACGCAAAAATTCAATTGAAATCCATATTTTATAAAATCAAAAAAAAGTGTAAAAATGTAAAATACGTTATTTTGAAGAGAGCCGGCATGTAAAACACAAATTCAAAGTAAAATTATGACCTCACATGCAACTTCAAACATTGTAAAAACCGTTATTTCCTCAGATTTTGACCAAACAAACTTTTTTTTTACTTCGATCTTTCTAAACCCGAACAAAAAAAAGGCACTTAAAATTTCAACCAATTTTGAGATTGAGGTTTTTGAAAAGACACCTCAATCGCTTTTTTACAGCATGAAAACAGCAGGTCATCGGACTCTAACGCTTCGAGGAGAGCGAGTTTTTTTCTGAAAGTATACTTTTTCGAGAGACATCGCGAAGAGTAACTCAAAGGCGGGAAAATTTTCGGATTTTGGAGGGATTTGTTTCTTTTTTCGGAATAGTATGGGTCTAATGGAAACGTTGCTTTAGAATCGTATAAAGCGAGGGGCTTTTTTTTTAAATTAGCTCCTGTATTGTGTTTGAGGTCGATTTTGAAAAATTTTAGTTTTTCTGGGACAACTATAATATATATGAAGTGGTCGAAACGGCCGAGTCTCTTCATTTCTTGTTCTCTCTTATACATAAGAAACCTGTTGAATATCACGACTTACTCTATGAACGCTCATAACGCTTTTACAATATTGTCGCGGCCAGCGACGCTGATGACGTAAGTCGGAGGCGGAGTTACCGCGCATGTCTAAGCCCAAGTCCCAGCGCCTCGATCGAAGATCAAGGAGAGAGGGAAAAGCGATGAAGATGGTTGTGTTCGAAATAATAAATGTAATTGTTAACCGGTATGGATATTTGAGTATTGTCTAGTAAAGGGATACGCCGCTCGGTAAGCCCAGAATACTATAAAACGAAACCTCCACATCCCTTCAACTTACTCCCTTAAACTCTCTGAAAAATCCCCCAAGGACACACCAATAATCCCCGACACATTAAAGATCTATCCGATAAATGGCCCGAAGGGCAAGAAGACAAACGAAGAGAGAGAATTGACGAGCTCGAACGTGAAGAGAATGCCAAGTCAGCTGATGCCACAGCTCGAAGCGTTTTAAAACATTTTCACACACGAAAAAGCCGTCGGCGAATAAATAAATCTCATAAACGTGTGACCTTCTTTACGACAAAGGGCTTTTCGTATTGCCAGTCGTCACAGTGTAAACATAAACGGCAAAGGCGAAGGCGAAGGTGCTGCTGTCATCTTTTTCTTGGGGAAGCTGGTCGCGGATTTGTATTATATTCTACCGTAAGTTTGAGTTGTCGATTTCTTGACACCAAAACATCAAAGGCTCACGATTGGCTGTTTGTTTGCATAATTCGTGAATATATTATGTCAAGAAAACAATCGGTGTGTTTATTGCATATCAAGAACAACTCGAATCACCAGCAAACCAAATTTTTATATCAAGTTGTTGAAATAATTTTCAGACAAGTTGACGGGCTACTGTTTACTTTTCCATCATGCATCACGCAACATTCCACCTTGATTTACATAATAAAGGCACGTCTATACAAAGTCAATGAAAACGGTTGATAACGCCTTATGATTTTGTCGTTGAGGATTCTCTCGCCTCGTCATAGTTGCTCCTAATCTGCAACTGCGGCTAGACGTTGCAAAGCGATAGCTTCAAGGCGCGACAAATCCACATTATTTTTCCGACAAGTTGATAGATCGAATCCAACTTTACTTTCAATTTGACATTATGCTGCTTTTTAGACAGGCATGCAAAATATCGAACAAAGTTTTCGATACGCATTCATTTCCCAGTACAAAGAACAACGAGACCTGCCTATAACAAACACTACAAAAGAGGTCCTAAGGTCCCATTTTTGGCCACGATAAGCCTAGAATATGTACAACAAAACATGTCTATAACAATTTAATTTTCTGTTCCCTTCCAGTTCATTGTCCGGAAATTTCACTTCTTTTGCTTATCATTTCAGACTCCAAACACATCAAAGACTTTTTAATTCAAATTTCTAAAAGCCGTTCCCACCACAAACACTCAAATCGAATATAAATCCAAAGACCCTCAGCCTTTCCAGAATTTGAACCATTAGACAAACCGTCAGAGAATGATGACTAAATTTTTATGGCCTATATAAAATTAAAAACGATTTGAATTGAAAAGCATCATGGTTACTCCACCATCATGGCTATGAAGCTGTTCATTTGCGTTTTATTTTTTACAGTATGTCAGAATGGTCATGGTGGTTATGTGAACGGGACTTTTGGTCCGCAAGCTGTGAAAGGCCATAAACTGGAGTATATGGCGGCAATATGGCGACATGGAGATAGAGCGCCAAATGGTCCTTTCAAGGGTGACTTGTATCCGGAATCGTATTGGGAAAATGGATACGGACAGTTGACTAATGTAAGAAGGGGTTTTGGTCTTACAAAGACGTTTAGAAAACAAAATTGGACAATAAATGTTCATACAAAATGCATACAGTGGCGGACCTGGTCCAGTGGCAAAAAGAGTATCATTTCGCATCCAGGAAATATCAAAAATGTGGCAAAATGCCTCCCTCTCCAAGTGAAAAAACTCAGATTTCAAAAGTGTGCCCGCTCTTTTTGTGACGGACCCTTCAAAACGAAGTTTTTCACTTGGAGAAGGGGGCATTTTGCCACATTTTTGGTGCTTCCCGGATGTAAATGGTACGTTTTTGCCACTGGATCAGGTGCCCCGCTGTAGATCATCTTTTTTTACAATTTTTGCCATATTTTCGTTTGCTAACGATCTCTGTTATACGCACGTGTCATCATGTACAATATGCCATTATTTTTTTATATCAAATAATTTTAGAGCCTTCTCTATTTATCTCAGATGTACATATATGACCTGATCTAGTGGAAAAAACCGTATCATTTTGCATGCAGGAAGTATCAAAAATGTGGCAAAATACCTCCCTCTCCAAGTGAAAAAATTCAGTTTTCAAAAGTATGCCCGCCTTTTTTGTGACTGACCCTTCAAAACGAAGTTTTTTCACTAGGGGAAGGGGGCATTTTGCCACATTTTTGATACTTCCTGGATGCAAAATGGAACGTTTTTGGCCACTAGACTGTAGCTACCACTACTCAGATCGGAAGACGAAAACTGATATCTTCCTTTTGGTTTTCACGATTGTAAATTTAGGACTTATTACTTAAAAATCAAAAGTTGTCTTGTTATAATAGAAAAGTATTCTTTAAATTATGCGTATTTTACTCTGACCAGGGCTTACCTCATTTCCAGCTTGGAATACAGCAACAACAGTTTCTTGGTAAATGGATCCGGAAGCGCTACATTGAAGCTTTCAAGTTCCTTCCAAACAAATATGATGCGAATGCCATCAAGATCAGAACAACAAGTATAAATCGAACCAGAGAAAGCGCTCTCTACAATTTCAAAGGACTCTACGGAAAAAAGATCACCTATGACACATTAAAAATCGTGTCTCCTTTGAAGAATGAGACCGATATTATCGGAGCACCATTTGTTAACTGCCATTTCTCCTTTTTACTTGGATCAAAAGGGTTGAAAACCAGAGAAGTCGCCAAATTTTTGAAGAAGAACGAAGCAAGTTACTACCAGAGATTGCTACGGACAAAATTTCGGCTCCTGCTCCGGCTCTTAGCTCCCAGAACCGGAGCCGAGGTCAAATTTGCAGCTCCGGTTCCGAATCCCCATCGCAGTATTTTTCGAGCAATTTCTTTTAACAAGATCACAAAATTTTTACATTTCTGAACGCTGAGAAGTTTCAGAAGCCTGTCTCTGGCTCCCGGCTCGGAGCCGGGGCCGTTCAGAGCCGGAGCCAAGAGCCGGCTCCGGAGCCGTGGCAATCTGGTTACTACTACAGCGACGGACCTGATTCGGTGGCAAAAAACGTATCATTTTGCAGTCGTGAAGGATCAAAAATGTGGCAAAATGCCTCCGCCTCCAAGTGAAAAAACTTCGTTTTGAAAGGAGCGTTCTTTCCCTCAAAAAAGACCGCTTTTGGAATCGGAGTTTTTCCACTTGGAAGGGGAGGTATTTTGCTACATTTTTTATACTTCCCGGATACAAAATGATACGTTTTTTTCTACTGGATCAGGTCCTCCACTGTAGCACATTGTTGAAGGTCGAACCGTATTTTCAACGTTGCTTTTTAGAAGCTAGTTGCGCGTCTCAAAAATGTCACAAAAGTGGAGGTTCCGGTTCTTTTGTATTTGATTTCCTTGACCGATCCCTTTGTTAACGAGGTAATGTTTAATGGCGATGTTGTAACAACAAAAAATTTTTTTTAGAAGGAGAAGAACCTCAGTTTGGCCAAGGAATATGAGGCCATATACAGCCAGATCTACGCGTTTTATATTCAGTCGTTCCGGTTTGTTTATGGACTTGGTAAGGAGAATATAGTGGAGCAAATATTGTGAAGCAATGTATGACAAATCCTTGCTCAACAAAACTTGTCTACAACAAACGGTTTAATAAGTTCTAAGGGCTGATTTTAGGCAAAACATCTTTTGTTTTTTGCAATCATTGCATACACGTATTTACGCCAAAAAAGGTGTTTACGACAGCGATTTTTCCAGATATTGAATTCCAAGGCAGACTCGATTGGAGAAAGGCGCTGGTGACTATGCACTCCGGCGGTTTATTCAATGTCCTCATTAATGATATAGAACACAAAGCACTCTGCTCCAGTAAATCGCAGAGGATGCTCAATAAAAACTGTGGCAACAGAGCAGCTAATGACTTGAAATACAGGGCGTTTTCCATGGTAAATTTGCTTTATCTTAACAGGGGAAGTACCCCAAGTTTGACGCTCAGATTTTGGTGAAACTTGGCGCAAATTTAGAATAATTTTTTGTAAAATATATGCGAGAATCCTAGCTCGCGCTTTGCAGAAACAACCGACGATTTTAGATTGAAAATTGGCGAAAATTTCAAAATTTTTGCCGAATTTCGGCATGAAAAGTTTCGTAAGTATTTCTACCGTAGAGGGTAATGTTTCTACAAAAAATCAATTTTTGTCTCACAAAACTGGCGAAGTTGTGGCCAAAAAGCGTGTTTTTTCTCTGACCGCTCTCCGCATTTGGCGTACTCTCTCGGCGGCAAAGTGATTCAATTTCTCAGTGGCGCTTGCAAAGGTTTCCTGAAAGCTAAAACTTTCAGGAATTGATACTTAGTTTATGTCCGACGTGTGTGCAAAATTTAAAGAAAGTCTGAGCGTTGCACTTGGGGTACTTCTCTTCTAAGTCGTTGAAGAAAAGCTATTTTTTCAGCACGACATCAATGTCCTAGCTGTCCTGAACAACCTAAATTTTAAGTTTCTCGATTACAACAAAAACGATAATGCGCCGGTCGGCAGCGCTCTCTTCATTGAGCTGTGGAATGACCCAGTGAGCCGGCAAAGGTACGTCAAGGCGATTTATCGGAAGAAACCCGACGAGATTTACGATTTGAGCGAAGAAATCGCGGATTGCAAGTCAATTGGCAAAGGGCTTGGCTGCAGTGCGGAGGGATTCATTACGAGAAGCCAGAAATATTTAATATCCGATGCTAGACAGGTAAAAAGTACAGTAAGGGACCTGATCCAGTGGCAAAAAACGTGCCATTTTGCATCCAGGAGGTAAAAAAAATGTAGCAAAATACCTCCATCTCCAGGTGAAGAAACTCCGGCTTCAAAGGCGCTCTTTTTGTGAGGGAAAGAGCGCGCCCAGTAAAAGTTCCTTATTCTGGCCACAACTTATAACTTTGCGGAAACTGGACAGAATTAGCCCAAATTTGGCGTGCACGCTCAATTCATCGTTGTCAATGCCGTGGATTTAGAAAGTGAGCGCCGTTTTTTTAACCTACCACCTTATCCTTCAAAAATGGCTGCAGCCCGCGATTTTACACTTTATACGATGAGACCTGTCCGGAACGAAACTTATTGCCTCCGTATAGAACTAAATGAGTCGTCATAGCCTTCGTAGGTAGTTTTAAAGCTATAGAGCTATTATACTATTTCAGCGCCAGCTAGGTGGAAGCCTTTCTTCCTAACTTCAGTTCCCAAGCTTGGGCGCAGTTCGCAGGGCACCTTTATTGTGGCCAGAATAAGGAACTTTCTCCGCGCGCCCTTCAAAACGAAGTTTTTTCACTTGGAGAGGGAAGCATTTTGCCACATTTTTGATACTTCCCGGATGCAAAATGGTACGTTTTTTGTCGCTGGATTAGGTCCGCCACTTTAATGTCAACGTATTATAAAAAATGAGTATTTGTTTTCAGTACTGCGCTCAGAAGTATTGAAAAAGAAACGGCAGCTGAGCAATATGGCAATGATAGATTTACATCATTGTTGAATTTTGATCACACAAAATAAAGAGCCTAATCACAGTTATTTTTTTTAATACCCACGGACTTTGTGCCCTCCAAAAAATTGAGTACCGTCATTCGAAACAGAAAGTGAAATGTTAATCCCTTTTTCCAAGAATCAATTTCGAAGAGTTCAATGGACAGAAATTCGATGCAAATCCAGTAAAATATATTTTTTGAAGTATAGTTTCTGACTCACGGAGAATTCATTGAACGAAAACTTTGTTCCTGATTTTCCGAGACAAGTGATAAAGTGTTAAAAATGGGGAAACTCATTTCACGAGCGTTGCACTTCGCGTGTGTTGTGTTCTTCAGAACAGGACCAAGTTTTGCAAAACGTTGAAAAAATTTGAAAATCGAAAAAATTAAGCGAATTGTTACAACGTAGGCCGTCAACTTCCCAAAAGTCAAAGCAGCCATCATCAAATCTATAGGAGAATAGCTGGACAACAATTTTGCGGATTTTGCCGTATTTTGCTATTGCAATTACACCTTTTTCCGTATTTTACAAAAATTTGGTTACGCACAAAGTTAACAACATTCTTACAAATAAAGAAATGTCAAGTTTCATCAAAATCTGAACGTCGCTCTTCGAGAACTTCCTCTGTGAGTCAGGTTCGTGAAGTCGGGACTTTCAAAAGTCTGTATGCTTGTTTGAGGGAAAATATCGACCGATATGAGGTGTATGACAGGCGGAGACCAGAAACAAAAATTTGTATGAGGTGCCTACGAGGCCTGACAAAGCCGTTGGATGGTCGGCGGACGCTCGGCGGAGGCTCGGCAGAGGCTTGGCGGAGACTTGAAATATTTGCAGCTTTCCTAAATTTATCTGTCACTAGCATTAGTTTTACTTACTGCAACATGTAAAAGACCAAAACTTGCGGCACAAAATTGACAGTATCTAGAGAAAAAATCCGTAACTTTTCTCTAGATACTGTCAATATGAATACATGTAAAATATCTCAAAATAGGTGATAAGTCATCCTAGGACCCGACCAACCTTATTATTTCTACTAACTAAACCTCCCATGAGCACAACAACGAACCGCGGTCCTCCATAGTATCGTTGACCCGAACTGTCGCTGACCCTAAAAATCGTAGCGCCGAAGGAAAGAGAGTCCTCGAAACGCATTTTCTTTGGGGTTTTCAGGCCTTACAGTGACTGTAGACCTTACAACAACAAACACTACATACTGTACATATTGAAGGTGCTTTGTCGCTTGCTTGAGCAGTTGTGTTATGGACAGGCTAGCCCAAAAAACTCTTGTCGGTAAATTTTGAATTTCTCGTCCGAATGATACGAACAGTTAAAGGCAAATGTTTCAACTAAGCTCCCTCTCTCCGAAACCGTTTTTCGACCCTTTAGTCTTTTCCTGCCTGTTCTTGGAAAACCGGGAGCCGGCTACCGCAACAAAAACATAAATCAAATGTAAATCCGAACATACGCGGAACATCCTTGGACTGTTCGACCTCTATTAACAATTGCCGTCATATATAAAACGAGGATGTGGGGTTCGGCCGTACCTTGTTCTTCCATAACTATCCATGGCTATGAAGATCTTCGTCTGCGCTTTGCTGGCTACCGTCTCATTGGCCGCTCGAGTTAATGATACGCTCGGGCCGAGAGCGGTGAAAGGTCATCAGCTGGAGTATGTGGCGGCAGTTTGGCGGCATGGAGATCGAGCGCCAACCGCGTCATTCAAGAATGACTTGTATCCCGAGTCGTTTTGGGATTATGGATATGGCCAGTTGACTAATGTAGGAAATTTTGAGTGTGCTTTGATAGGGATAATTTTTTTTCAATGGGTATCAAGGGTAATTTTTGGGGATCAAAGCTTGGTATAAAAGCTCTTCAAACCACGTCCAAATATGGCATTCTGAAATAAATAAAAGGAAACTGGGACGATTGGGGAAAAGGATGACTAGCGAAACCGAAGAGTATTATTTTTCTTGAATGCCAGTGCCGAAATTATGATAATCGAGGGTGCTGATTTCGAAAATGACATTCATTTTTTGATTCTTACTTTTTTCTTTAAATAGTACTATAAAGAAGTAATTTTTTTAATTTTTTTCATGAATATTAGATTTGGGGGTTTTCGATGGTGCTGCTTTCAAATCCGAAAAAATAATAAGATTTTCGAAATCAGCAATGTCGAAACCCCCCAAATCGAGTATTTATGAAAAAAAACTCAAAAAATTATTACTTTACAGTACTACTTAAAAAAAAGTAAGGATCAAAAAACGAATGTCATTTTCGAAATCAGCACCATCGAAAACCCCAAAATAGAGCATTTATGAAAAAAATCAAAAAATAACTACTTTACAGTACTACTTAAGGAAAAAAGTAAGGATCAAAAAAATGAACGTCATTTTCGAAATCGGCACCCATTTCGACACTTGCATCGGAAAAAATAGTACTTTTCGCTTTCCCCAATCATCATTTCCCCAATCGTCCAACTCCGGCTTTGATAGTGACAGTGTTTTACAATTAGTTGGATTCTCCTTAATCTTATTATTTTTTCCAGTATGGAATAGAACAACACCGCGAGTTGGGCAAGTGGATTCGCGCTCGCTACATTGAAGCCTTCAAATTTCTCCCAGAAACGTTCGATGGAGACGCTATCAAGATCCGCTCCACCTACATTAATCGAACCAGGGAGAGTGCTCTCTACAACTTCAAAGGCCTTTACGGAGAGAACATTACCTTCGACACGCTGAATATTGTGTCTCCGTCGGATTCTGATCTAGATATCGTTGGTGTGCCCTATCGTCACTGCAACTACACTGATCAATTGGGAGCCGCGGGGCTGAACACTAGCGAGGTTGCCAATTATTTGAGTGATAATCAGGTGAGGAGGTAAAATTAACTTTTTAAAAATCATAAAATTTTTTTTCAGAAGCTACTCGAGTTCTTGGAAGATGCGAATAACCTTAAGCCCTCTGTTCTCCTCTATTTAATGGTATTGGCGGATTCGTTGACCACTGAGGTAAGCGTTTGCATCAATAAAAAATAACTTTTGATCTAGAAAGCTAAAGGGCTCAATCTCTCCGCCGAATACGAAGCCATTTATGATCAAATTTACGACTTTTATGTCAAAGCATTTGAATTTAATTATGGATTTGGAGTTTCCACTCAAAACGGAGTTAATTGGCGATTCGAGTTGGTCAAAATGATGTCCGGAGGATTATTTAACAGCTTCGTTCATGACTTGAAAGTCATATCCTTTTGCAACAACGTCTTTCACAAGATTTTCAACCCGATCTGTTATCAGAGAGCGTCCACTGAACTCAAGTATCGGGTGTTTTCAGCGGTAGGCCATCAAAAATTCTGAGCTAATCCAGTGGCAAAAAACGTGCCATTTTGTATCCAGGAAGTGTCAGAAATGTGGCAAAATGCTTCCATCTCCAAGTGAAAAAACTTTGTTTTGAAGGGCGCGCCCTTTCCCTCAAAAAAGAGCAAGAAGAGAAAGGGAAGCATTTTGCCACATTTTTGATACTTCCCGGATGCAAAATGGCGCCTTTTTTGCCACTGGGTCAGGTCCCCCACTGCAATTTTTTCTTTGCTCTTCTGGTGTGACCACAAAGTATATTTCAGCACGATGTCAACGTCCTCGGCTTCCTCAACAATCTCAACTTCTCTTATCTCGACTACGACCGGAATGACGACGCTCCATTGTGTAGCGCCATCTTTGTGGAACTGTGGAAAGACCCGCTGACTCAAGCAGAGTACATTAAAGTCATTTATCGACGAAGTGAAGATGAGATTTTCGATTTGAGTGAGGAGATTCCGGACTGCAAATCGATTGGAAAAGGGCTTGGTTGCAGTGTGGATGACTTTGTTGCGAGAAGCGAGAAATACAGGATTCGGAACGAGAGTGAGGTGAGCTTTTGATGGGCAGGCTTCAGATCGAAAATACGTACAACACAAGCTCTGTACAGCAACGTCAGGTTCAGCTACCCTCAACCCTTTGTACATAAAAGAAAAAATTAGTTTTATGGAGATCCGGTTTGTCCTAACGGCAAAGTAGACTGTTGAGGCCTTTCAAATTATACGTTATAGGCCAGTGACGTTGTATGGAGATCTGTAGTAGAGAAATTTTATGGTAAAAATGTAGCGTAACTAACAAGGGAAGTACCCGAAGCGCGACGCTCGGATTTTCTTTAAATTTTGCACGCACGTCGGTCATGAACTGAATTATTATATCAATTCCTAAAACTTTTAGCTCGCGCTTTGCAAGCGCCACCGAGATATTGAACCATCTTTGCCGCCGAGAGAGTACGCTAAAAGCGGAGAGCGGTCAGAAAGGGAAACACTTTTTGGCCATAACTTTGCACGTTTCGCACGGAAAAAATAAATTTTTTGTCATAAAAGTAACCTTTACAGTAGAAATAGGTATGAAACTTTCAGTCTAAAAATCTCGGCTGTTTCTACAAAGCTCGAGCTAGGATTCTAGCATATATTTTAGAAACAATTATTCTAAATCTGTGCCAAGTTTCATCAAAATCTGAGCGTCGCACTTGGTGTACTTCCCCTGTAAGATCTAGCAGAGTCACATAGTGTTAAAGAAATTAAATGTTTTCCCAGAGGGGCTTTAAAATCCCGCAAATCGAAAGATTTGTTGACATTTTCTCTATGCCATTTTCTTTTTCACTCTTTGACATTTTTAAATCATTAAATAACCTTAATTTTTCAGTATTGCGCTCAACAGTTGACTCTGTCCAACTAGCCAACAAACGCCGGATACTAAAGCAGCCAATGCAACCACCGTCGCATCAGCAAATCAGAGAAAGTATTAGAATTAGATTAAATTGGATAGTTATAAAATGAAATTCCCGGATAATTATAATAAACTAGATTACAGGAGACTTTACACTATGACAATGTTATTAAAAAAGGAAAGGTTTAAAGTTCCAAGTGATCATTCAATGTTCCTACATTCCAAATGTAAACACGATAACTTTTGGTGTAAATGGGAAACTTCAAATTCCACAATTCCTTTGCGTGCATATCTAATTACAAGCCCTTTAGCTGCACTCATAACTAATTGAAAGATGTTGTTTCAAATTTCCGGTCAAACCTCGGGAAGTTGCTGGAAAAGTGCATTCCCCAGTAAACTCTCGACTTATAAGAGTGCATGTGGGATTTCGGATTGTTTTCAGCTATAGATAGTATCCGGCGTTTTGTCCTTTTGACAGGAAAGGTGTTCATGACAATTTTTTTGTGACTTTTGCCCTTGCGATGAACGTGTTTCACTTGGCCGACCCATCCGATAATACGCAATCTCCCGCTAAGAAGATTTCTGAGGGCTAAGGTAGTACAAACCCCAGTCCAGTTCAGACCCCCATGACCCAGTACAAATCCCCTCATTCAATCTGAAAAAGAGTGTCGTCAGTAAGTTTTTTTTGAGGATGCTGTCGGAGCTGCAGACAACGGATCATCGTTGCCTGAAGCACAAGAAATAATTTGGGCGGTATCTGGGGGTTTGATCTACAAACTTTGGGGGTTTGATATAATAAAAATAATAGGTTCAATATTGACCACGACGGCCTGAATGTGAACACCGACACCATGCATTTTTTGTATTATTCTAATTTTTTCATTATGGGGGATTTGAAACGGGCAAAACAGCCCCGATTTCTGAACACGCCTACTGCAATGAGTGGCACTGTAAATAAACATTTTACGTGAGTTTCTTCCTGCTTAGCAAAGTTAATTCAAAAAAATCAATCAAGGTTTTTCCAAGTCCTTGAGGTGTTATATATCAGTGTCGGGGAAATAATGTGGATTTGTCGCAAAGAGTTTATTGCCTCGTCGAAGAAGCGCACCAAATCTCCGGCCGCGGCTCGCCGCCGAAAAGAGATGTTGGGCGGTTACAAAGCGCTTTGAATCCATATTATTTTCCCGACAGGCTTATAGATGACCAAATCTCAGCTTTATTTATATTTTTCTGCTGTAAAGGAGAATATACCTGCAAAAAATTGTTTTCTTCCGCATGAAATTATCCGAAATATGGAAAAATGACTTTTTCTCTCTGACCGCTCCGTATTTCGCGCAGTCTCTCGCCTCTTGTCCACAAAACGATAAATGTCTCGGCTGTCACTGTAACTTCACTGCGACTTGATAGGTACATCTATGTATGTATATCTATGTAGATAGATAAACATATTAGTATATCTATTAGGTCGTCCAGAAAGTTCGTTCGTTTTTTTCATTTCTTTGTTTTACAAAGATTGTTTGTTGTTTGGCAAAGTGTATATATTTATTTGATACGGTTTTTTCTCCTCTACAAAACTGTGCTTTTAGTTTTTTTTTCATTCTTAGATATAGCTATCAGGAACTATTTCTTTAAATCTATCTATCAAGACGTTAGCAAAGCTGACCAAACTCTGCAACGTTCCGCACGACGTTCGTTCTCGCTCTGCAAACATCCCGAAACCGGATCCGCCTACTTGTGAAACTCCAACGCCTGCCGCCAGTTCAACGGTGCAAACAGCGGCCGTGTCTGGGCCGCGAAAACGCAAAAAAAAAAGCCGGTCTGTTTTTTGAACTTTTTGAACTCGTGGCCTCGTGTTCATTCCTGCGGCTTCGTTCCTCGCCCCTCATTCTTTTCTTTTTTTTCTCTTCTTTTTTCGGCCGTTTGCCCGCTGGTGGCAAAAACATGCCGAGAAGCAATGTTTACTCGCGCCATCTCCGCTCGTTTCTAATAAAGTTTTATTTTTTTCGAATTGGACTTGGGTTCAACAACTTTAATGGGATTTAGCGGAGCCGTTGAACTGTGTTTTTTCTTAATTTTTCGAGTTTTCGAATTTTATACGTGTTCTTGCAAGAGAAAATATTGGAAAAGCCCGGAGGGGAAGGTGACGAAAATTGCTGTGGGTTGAGAGTTTCTAAGCTTTTGCAAATTTCGAGCTCAAATTTACGTTTCACAAGGAATTTTTTTAATGGTGTATGGAATTACAGGTCGAGACATATATCAAAAAATCGCAAAATTCTTCTAATTCAGAATATGTAAAAGTTATCTGCCTAATTTTGGTCTGTAAGGGTGGAAAAATCCTCAGAACTTTTCTCGCAACACCTCGCAAATGCCCCTTTTTTTGGCACTTTTTTATATATTGGAACTACTAATTAAGGTGTAGTATTAATCAAATTTGATATTGTAAGGCTTGTCAAGATACCAGGTTTTACTTTAGCTCAAAACAAAGCTTTTTATTTGGCAAAAACTTGGGCAAAAAGGCATTTGTGTGGTGTTGCGAGGCAAGTTTAGAGGGATTTTTCACCCTTACAAACCAAAATTAGACAGCTAATATTTACATATAAAAGTGATCATATAAGAATTTAAAAATTTAATCTTTATTTTTTCGCAAATCGCGATTTTCGGTGCACAAAAAGGTGGACGCCCAAATCGAAAAACTGGCGTCCCCTTATTTTTTTCTCGGCACCGGATTCTGAAACCCGGTAAATTTTTCCAAGTTTTTCGAAATCAGTGCACAAAGTCTTAAGTCTGCACCGAAGACTTAAGTGCTTAAGTCAGCACCGCACTTCGGAATTCGGTGCTGAAAAAGTTAAGTCGACGCCAATTTTTCGATTTGGGCGTCCACTTTTTTGTGCACCGAAAATCTCGATTTGGGAAAACAAAGTTTTTAATTCTTATATGACCACCTATATATTATGAATCAGAAAAATTTTGCGCTTTTTTAATACATGTCTCGACTTGTAACTCCATACCCCATAGAAGCACTTTCCTTGTAAAAACTTTCCAACTAATCCTCTAGTATCAGTTTAGGCGATTTGAGTTTCGTTGCAGCCTTATGTTCGAGCCTCATTATTAATTAAGTGGCGACAAAAGCTGCACAAAAATACATGCTAAAAATTGCTTTTTAACTAATTCCATTTCTGCCTCACTCTGTATTCGAAGATTAGAGCACGTGGCTTTTTCAAATGCCAGAAGAAAAGGGTAATGAAGGCCGATTCCCATGGTCCGGTTCAATGGGAGCGAGTTCAATTGCCTCGAGGGCAGATTCTTTTGTAATACAAAAAAAATTCTTTGTTGTTCCTGCCCTTTTGCGCTGGTTGACTAAATTCCTTACTGTTGGAATTTCCGCTTTTTCGATTGTGGTTTGTTCCAAACAAAGGGGCTACAGAATTGCAATGATTTTTAATGTTTTAGTCATCGGTTGAAGCCAGTTGTCGACTGATTTGGTTGGCCAAAATTTTGCAATTAATTTTGGCTCAGACAGTTTCTGGAATGGCACGTGAAAAGAGGCCATTTGCGAAGTTTAGGAGACCAAAAACACGGCTGGGAAACGGTCGAGTGTTCTGGTGACCAAAGTTCTGTCAGTTTATTGAATATCCTAGTCGGCGGAAGAATGTCTGAGAAATGTTTACTGCGAGAAATGAAGGGAATTTGTCTGGAACTTTTTATGGATTTCGCTCTTAAAGGAAGGGGTCCTCGATGGGTTAAAAATAAAAGACCATTAAAAAAAGAGAATTTCTCATAAGTCTTTGTAGTTCAAAGAACAGAAAACGTCATTCTGCAGACGCTCCAAACGTCACGGATATAAATCTTTTTCTTTTGCTTGCAAGTCACAAACAGTTGGCAAATTTCCGGCAATTTTCTTCCTAAAAATACCTATGGATTTTGCAAAGGCGCAGGATGAATAATTCGCATTTGTCGTAGAAAATTGCGATCTCACAGTGGCCGACCTGATCCATTGGCAAAAAAAGTAACATTTTGGATGCGGGAAGTATCAAAAATGTGGCAAAATGCTTCCCTCTCCAAGTGAAAAAAGTCCGATTTCACAATCAAAAGCGCTCTCTTTGTGAGGGAAAGAGCGCGCATTTCAAAACGAAGTTTCTTTTTTATTGTAGTGGGAGGTATTTTGCCACATTTTTTAGACTTCCCGGATGCAAACCGCATTGCATTTCTCATACATTTCTTTTCTCACTTTGCACTTTTAAAGGTGCTTTTAAAGGTTTTTATATGTCCTTTTCAAAAGCTAGGGCATAAAATAGGATGACTATTTCTTCCTCTATTTGTCAACGTCTCCCTTACTGATCCCTACCGTATCAAGGTTCAAAAGACCATTTTTTGTGCCCTTTATTCGTTCCCTACATTCGAATTCCTTGCCTTCGCCATATGTAAATTTAATACTATTGGGATTGAACTTTAATATTTGGCATTATGTCTCTCTCTCTCTCTGGCTCGTTTCTCTTTTTTTAGCTCTGCACTTTCATAAAAGTGCATGCTCAGAAACATAAAAAAAAATCAAGGGAAACTGGAGAAAAAAGGGACATTCATAGCGAAAAAACGCACATGCCGGAGACTTTGTGGGCCCGCTGCTTTAGTCTAATTCCGGGGTTCAGGCCCATTTGGATGTCCGCCTTGGACGCGATGAACGGAATGGTGCATTAATCTTTTTTTTATCTCAAGGGGTTTCAAGGGTTATTTTTGGGGCTTACTGTAAAAGGTCTTCAACCCACGCCCAAATATGGCATTGTCCACGTTGAATTAAATGAAAATGTTGAAGGCTTAGAACGGCTCTTGATGTACCTATCAGGTCGGTTTTTTGGATGGAGTTGGAGGTTATATCGGTCTGTCAAGAAAATAACGGCGGATCGTCGCGCCTCGGATTTGCTCATGATCGCTTTGCGACTGCAAGCCGCGACTTGGGATTTGGTGCGCGATAGCGGCAAGGCGAGACATTTTGCTGCGACGATCCGCCGTTATTTTTCCGACAGACTGATATCTTGTTTTGTATTGAATATAGAGAACCTTGTTTGTAAATTTGTGTCGGATTTTATTCAAGTCTAAGCATCGCACATGGATTAATTTAAAATTTTTCCAAGGGAATGGTCTGAACTTCCCTTAATTTTTAAAGAAGCTACTTTGAGGTTTTAGGAATCCTTTTTTTCAAGGAGAATACTTCTATTGGGGTATGGAGTTACAAGTCCAGACATATATACTAAAAATATATCACAAAAATCGCAAAACTTTTCTGATTCAGAATATCTAAAAATTAGCTGGCTAATTTTGGTTTGTAAGGGTGAAAAGATCGTCAGAACTTTTCTCAGAACACCACGCAAATGGCCCTTTTTATATTGGAACTACTAATTAAGGTGCAGTATAATATTAATCAAATTTGATATTGTAAGGCTTGTCAAGATACCAGGGTTTACTTTTGCTCAAAACAAAGCTTTTGATTTGGTAAAAACTCGTTCATAATTGATTTTGTCCAAAAACTTTTCCAAAAGACAACTCTCTGTAGAAGTACTTGGCTTCACCGCTCTCTATTTTGTCGATTTCTGGTTTAAACTTTATTTTATATACATATATAGTAACTATAAGAAGCACAAAATCTCTGAACTTACTTATTCTTTCTTTCATCAACGACCTTGTACAGTTTCTTTTGCGTGAAGTTGCAAAGGCATGCTCGATTCTCTTTTCATTCACGATCTTACAAAAATTAATCGCCTTAAACTTGTGCTTCCACGCAATCTTTTAAAGTAATCGATTATTGTTCAGACAACAATCGACCATGTTTCTTTGCTAAATATATCAGAACCAACGGTTCAATTAGACCAAAAATCGCCATTTTTCCTTTCCGTATTCCGTTTTAACCACGGAAATAATGAAATGAAGCCCATTGGGGCATTTGTCTTCTCATGGTGGAAGATCAAAAGAACGTAGGAATCATCGGGTCCGGGCAACAAAAACCATTTTGAATGCGGATCCGTTCGGCTGTTAAAGTGCACGTGCTGAGTAATCTTTCGTTCTCTTAAACTCCCCCAACAATGCCTTCAAGGGACCGCCGCAAGACTTCCGATCTTTGCGGAGTCTGAGGAGGTTGGAAGCGCTGTAAAGTTCGCCGTGGAGGAAGTTCAATTTGAGAACTCTTCCGGGAAATTTACGGAAGAAATGCAAGAGAGGAGACGCACAGATACAGTGGCGGATCGTTATTAGCGTAGGCAATAAATAATATGCAAAAAAAGTATTGAACAAGACAAGTCTTGGCTTGAAAAATTACAGTGGCGGAGAAGATCCATTAGCCAAAAATGTGCCACTTTGCGTCCGGGAAGTATCAAAAATGCAACAAAATACCTCCACTTCAAGTGAAAAAACTCCGATTTCAAAAGCGCACCAACTCTTTTTGTGGGAGAACGCCATTCATTAGAGTTTTTTCACTTGGAGAGGGAGGCATTTTGCCACATTTTTGATACTTCCCGGATGCAAAATCATACGTTTTTTGCCACTAGATCAGGTCCCTCACTGTAAGTGTTTTATCTCCCGGACACTCCCCTTTTTCATTATCTAACTCAAAAATTTCATTTGGGACGACGAAGTGTCACAGAATTTTTACTCTCCCTCTTTGTCAAATGGAACTGGTAATAGTTCAAGATAATAAAGTAGATTGTAAAATACATCCTCAACAGCTTTACAATTACTTTTACTCTGTTTTAAAGGCTTAATTATAAGGCAAAAAAATGTGACATTTCGTCTACCAAGACGTAAAAGGGATTTTCAAATGTAGTTGATTTGATGCGAATAATTAAATTTTTGTTTGCGAGGGATTACATAAAATGAGGAGAGACAGAAAAGTGACTGAAAGTAATTTTTAAAAGTACGATTTTTTGTATAGTAACTTATGGTACTTTACTTCATAAAATTTTCAAACCAAAAATGGCAAAAAATCACGGTTTCTCGCGCTCTTTTGATCACAAAACACGAGGAATTTGCAGAACAAAAGCTATAAAAACTTCTAATTTTTAAAAGTCCATCCAGACAAAACGCACTCTCCAAATTTCATCGAAATACATGCCTTGACTATTCGCTTCTAAGTCTCAAAAAGTTCGCCTCTCAAGCGGTTTTGTAGTTTAGCATTGTTTACTCAGCAGTTCCTCCAGGTCACAGCCTCTTCCTGAGGTACGTTTTCTTGCAATCATGCCCTTTTCCCAGCGGAGCACAGATCAGCGGGAACAAGTCTTTCTATCAGTTTGTTTGCCGGCCCTCTACGCAACAGTCCGCTGAGCAGGTCTTGGTCCGGTTGAACTTCTTAATTCGCAAATTCCTCGAACATTTCCATTCTTGCAACGCGCTCTTATCACGGGCGAGGAAGAGAGGCCGAAAATACCGAATCGGAAACAAAGTCACCGCGCTTAAAGGGAGTGCTCCGCGAAGTGTTTGCGGTCAGAAACGTTGCCGGTTTGCAGCCGTTGCGTAAGAGTTGAGGAGAGCAATGGTGAGTGAGTGTGACCTTGTTCCATTTGTTGCGCGGCGGTGGACTACGGTAGGCGTAATTAAAAGTTCGAAGACTCAGGTTCTACGTAAACCCCGGGATTTCGAATCGCAGCCCTTTTTTCGAATTCAATCCAAAGATCTGTTCTTCGGAGTGTGGTCGTGTTCGAATGCGTAGATCTTGATGAAGCTGAGTCCAAATTTTGATTAAGATTTTTCAAGTCGCATGCGAGATTGTTAGCCAGCGCTTTGTCGAAAGAAAATTGATTTTTAACTAGGGAAGTACCCCAAGTGCGATGCTCAGATTTTCTTTAGATTTTGCACACACTTCGGGCGTAGACTAAATATCAATTCCTCAAAGTTTTAGCTCGCGCTTTGAAGACCAAGCCGAAATATTCAACGATCTTTGCGGCCGAGAGAGCACGCTAAATGCGGAGAGCGGTCAGAGAGAAAAACACTTTTTGGCCATAACTTTGCTAGTTTCGTGCGGAAAAAAATCATTTTTTGTGGAAACATTGCCCTCTATGGTAGAAATAGGCATGAAACTTTTTGTGCCAAAATTCGAAAAAAAATCTCAAATTTTCGCCAACTTTCGACCTAAAAATCTCGGTTGTTTTTGCAAAGCGCAAGCTAAGATTCTCGCATATATTTTTTAAAAAAATTATTCTAAATTTGTGCCAAGTTTCATCAAAATCTGAGCGTTGTACTTTGAGTGCTTACCTTGTAAGCCAAAAGTCTGGCTAAACGAACGTTTTTCTGTCTGAGCAGCTCTCCGAGACTTCCATAAGTTCTCGTTGTACATATCTGTCGATAAAACGTGAGTTTAAACAAGATCTTGCCATATTTCTTTTTACATTTACATATCTCTCTACTGTAGGCGGCCTACGGTAGGTCTGCGCCTAGGATTTACTTTAGACGTGAAACCTTCCTAACTCGACGGATTAAACCGATAAAATAAATATAATTTTAGTTAAAAGTACATGGGGATAATCCTCGAAATTCTACAATTTTCTCAGCCACATACCACACATTATTTTATTTTCAAGTAGCCGAATACAGGGTCATATTACTTCCTCATGGCTAAGTGGTTGTTTATGGTTGGCTCTAATTTTTCCTCCAAATATTATCGTGAAAACAAATTCAATTCTAATCAAAATATTTTTTTTGCAATCTCCGAAAATTTCGTGACAACATACCGCCGTCTTTTCGATCAAACATCACCATCTTCTCACTGTGACAAAAGGCTAACGCAAAGGCTACGTGCCACAAGTTTTATAGAAAATTCATTTGTGTAAAGGTTGCCTCCCAAGAGCATTCTCCTCAGGCATTATAGCAAAAAACAGAATGAATAACTCTTCTTTTTGTTTTCGGTTAATCCTTGGGAGATTACCCTGGAAAACTTCTTTCGGAGCATGGCACGTCAAACTGAGATAAGCCAAAACAGTCCAGTGAATGAATTGGCCATTTCCCAAGAAAAGACGCGAAAAAACGTTTTGTCGCGGAAGAAATGGGGAATTTTTGGGGGCGAGAGAGTACGTTTTTGCGTGTCTTTTTTCTCTCTTTCTCTGCGAAATCAAGACAAAGTGTAAAAAACCGATAGCGAAGGGTCTATTCCGGTCACCGGACTCCCCAGTTTGATGTGCATGGGCTAGAACTTGAAAAACTTACAAGAAAAGCGTTCCAAATACGATGAAACATGTGTTTTTGGATTTAATTTTTTGCTGACAGGGGAAGTACTCCAAGTGCGACGCTCAGATTTTCTTTAAATTTTGCACACACGTCGGTCATGAACTAAATATCAATTCCTGAAAGTTTTAGCTCGCGCTTTGCGGGCGCCGCCGAGATATCGAACGATTTTTGCCGCCGAGAGAGAACGCTAAACTTGGAGAGCGGTCAGAGAGAAAACATCTTTTTGGCCATAACTTTGGCAGTTTCGTGCGGAAAAATTTGATTTTTTGTAGAAACATTATCCTTTACGGTAGAAATAGGCATGGAATTTTTCGTGCCGAAATTCGGCAAAAAGTCCAAAATTTTTGCCGACTTTCGATCTAAAAATCTCGATTGTTTCTGCAAAGGGCGAGCTAGGATTCTCTTACATACCTTAGAAAAAATTATTCTAAATTTGTGCCAAGTTTCATCAAAATCTGAGCGTCGCACTTGGAGTACGTCCCCTGTGAGATCATGGCACATTTCAATTTTTGAAAATTTTAGATTTTGTAAGGCAGCCAGGATTTTCAGCACGACGGGCAGAGAAAAAAAGTGTTTTTTGTCATAACTCGGCTATTTCCGTGCAGAAAAATTAGATTAAGATTTATCGTATGTTCTATTTTAAACCCAATATTTCACAAGTCACGATGACATATAACTTTTTTTATTTTTTTTTTATTATTTTTATTTTTTTCAATTATCCAAAGTTCCATCAAAAACAGCACTTTGCGTTCTAATATCCCCTCTCTAAAGAAAATTCCAAAATATTAAAATTCAATGGTTTCGGATGTTACACTCGAGATTGTAGGGCTTGTTTCAAAGCTCACGTGCCATCCGATTCGACACGCTATTAATCGCACGTTTGTTGTGGGAAATGTTTGCTTCTCATTCTTCCGGGCGGGTTCGGAGAACACATTGAATGTAATTACGCAAACATGTACTCTTGGGCGGGTTCGCTTGGACCCGACAAGATTTGAGCACTAGAAGCCGAGGAAAGGGTACGGCCCCTCTCGTTGCATGTGCTTTGCCGCTGAACGGAAGCGGGTTTTGGTTCCGTTGTACTCTGTAATTTAAAGAAGAAACCCTTCAGTTTCTAACGGATTTATTTTTTTTTGGAAAATTTTTTGAAGGATTGGATTTTTGATGACTAAAATTTTGCTTGTAGCTTACTGTATTTCAAGTTATAATATGAGGCAAAAATGGGGCTCGATCAAGATATACATTTTACCCAATTTTTGTGTCATAATGACCGATTTTTTGGAGATTTCTCGAAATTATAAAACCGCGTTATGCAGAATTAAAAAAAATGATTTGCCGATTTGGATGACACTGCATTTATCACAAAATTTTATATACATATGTGAATTTTTTACGTTTTTCAGACGAATTTTTTTCAAAAAATTCAAATTTTTGCATTCTCAAAATTCTGCAATCTGCAAAAAAAATTCTCTCCCAAAATAAAATTTTTTGTTCTTCAAGATCCTCTATTGACTCCGTAATGACGTCAGACGACACTCAAAAAAAGAGATTAGATGCATCTGAGGGAGCTTGTTTTGGATCCATGTGCACCCTTTGCACCCATTCTTTTCATTAATTTTTTGCTCCATTCTTCTTCCAAAAAAACACGTTCGAGGATGAGAATGGATAAGTGCAGCTGGCCACCTGATAAAAAGCGATTAATCCGGCCAGAAATAGTTTCGAAATTTTTTTTCGGCCGATCCGAACAAAAAACGACATTGTTTTAGCGTTCGGCCGTGTTATTTTCGACTTCTTCTCTCTTGTTTGCTCTTTTCCCTGCAATAATTTGCACTCTTCGTTCTCCCATACGTCGCAGCAAAAGGTCCTTGGAATTTTCCGCGACTCTGCACTGTGCACGAACCCGAAAAATCATTTTGCACCGTGCATCCGGCCCGAAAAGCGCTTTTGCACAGTGCAATTTTGTTGTTTTTGCCTGTTTGTCGCGCGCGATTCCCATTTTTCGCAGCGACAAATCAACGTGTGACGGGATTTGGGGGTTGCAGAAAATTCCAAAGACTTTTTGCCGCGGCCTAACCGTTCCAGAAAGTGCGTAGACTTTTCGTCGCAAATTCTCCGCACTGTGCATTTGACCCTTTGCACCGTGCACTGTGCAAAAAAAGGAGAAAAATGCACTGTGCGCCGCGATTTTTTGCCTTTGTAACCGCATTTTTTTCGAAATCCGGCAAAAAATTCGTTTTTTCGCCGGTTTTCGCGTTCTGGCCTAATTATTTCGAGTATTTCGAGTGCACTATTATAGCCCGTTCTGTCCGTGTTTGTTTTATTTCCGCGTGACGACTTCATTTCGCACCATTTTTTCAGTTTTAAACCTTCCAGAAGATCGGATTTGTTGAAGGACTCAAAAATTTGTTGGAACTCGACGAAGATCGTCTAAATCTCGCTCTAACCCTCGTTTTATCCTCGGAATACCTCTCACACATAGTGGTCCCATGATATTCGCGCATTTACTGCGCTTTTCAACATGCAGAGTGATCGTTTTTATATTATCCATGATAAAGGTCGGAGAGGCGGCAAAAATCCTCGTCTACAGTCCCACAATCAGCAAGAGCCACATGCAAATGAATTCGCGGATAGCTGACGCCCTTGCGAGAGATGGGCATAACGTGGTGAGTTGGGTTTTTTTTACTTTTTCTTATTTTAGGTACCTTTGAAGTATAAGATGAATTTTATGTTAGAAAAGTGCGGCAGCCTTTTGAAAGAAGAGAATGTTATAAAAGAACAAGTGTTATTTTCTTTTCGATCTTTGATTCGAAACATTTGACATAAAAATAGCGTTTTTTGGATGAAGTATAAACTATCCGGAACACTATAATTTTTCACCGATTTTAGACAATTCTTGATGTCGAATACATGGTCAAACCTCAAGATGTGAACTACACAAAATTAGCGAATAGAAAAATCATAAATCTCGAAAATATGGACGATTTATCAATAGTAGACATGAAGAAGATAACCCAGTCCTCATTTGAGCCCATTGATGCGGTAAAACATTACGACTTTATTGTGCAATACGAAAAGAAGTTCCACGAATATTGTGTGAGTAAGTGGAGTTGTTTTTTGCTTTCATTTCTTTTATTTTTTGTGTAAAACAATATAATTTTGAACTAATTTTTAGAGCACGTGAAAAGCGGCTTGGTACATGAGTACATCAAGAAAAACGAGTTTGATTTGGTAATTAACGAACATGTGGATTACTGCGGAACAGCGATGAGTTACATTTCGGGGATCAGGACGAATATTCTTTTGTCCACGTAGGTACCTAAATTAATATTTATTTTTTGGTTTTGAAATTTAGATGCCCACTATTTGAGCATACGGCATCGTTGATTGGGGTTCCAACGCCAGTCAGTTACGTTCCAAGCTTCAGTTATATGCAGATTGGTGACAAATTGACCTTCAATCAGCGGGTGGATAACATAATCGCATATATTTCAAGTTATTTTGGGTTGCGTCAGGGGTCAATATTGGTGAACAAAGCCTTTAAAGACCATTTCGGGTGAGTTCAAACTGTTTTGTAGAGATTTTCATCTTTTTTTCACAATTTTTGTCATGTGTAATATAAATTTTTTTTGCGTCATTTTTTATTTTAAATCTTGTTTTTAGACCCAAATACAATGTGGATGTTGATGACATTGTCGCGGACTCTCCATTGACTCTAATTTACGCCGACGAATTTATCGATTTCCCTCGGCCCACCTTGCCGAACATGGTGTATATCGGAGCGATGGGACTGCTGGATGGCAATGGAAATCAGGTCAATGAAAAGTTTGATGAGCTCCTAAGCCCTGGAGCTAAAGGTAGGCGAAGATTTGAGGGTTGATTTGGTGTTTAGATATCATTTATTTCTCTTTGGGATCAATCACAACAACAAAATATTTGCCCGAAGCCTTCACGGCGAACATCATCAAGGCCATGGAATCGTTGCCGCAGTTTCAATTCATCTACAAAATCGACCCTGGCGACGAAAAATCGAAGAGTATGGCGAAGAAAAATTCGAACATTTTCTTCACTCATTGGGCTCCGCAGACGAAAATTTTGGAGAGCCCGAAAACGAAATTATTCGTCTCACATGGCGGATACAACTCGATCATTGAGTCAGCGTACTATGGAGTACCCACTCTGGTCATGGGGTCGCACATCGACCAACATCGGAATGGAAAATTGGCCGAGAGAAACGGCTGGGGGTCCACGGTGGACAAGGTGGAAGTGATGAAGGAAAATGGTCATGAGGTGTTCAGAAAGGCGATGTTGACGGTGATCCATGAAGAACGGTGAGAATTGAGGGGTCTGGAGGCTGAATAGAGGGGATTTTTAGTGGAAATTCTTTTTGTTATATCAGATTTTGGATTATATTATTCATGAGTAGCTGATGTCAAAAAAAGATTAAAAGAATGATAATGCTTTTTGATTTTGAACTTGATATGTAGTTTGTATGAACTGATGAGCTATAAGTGATATTTTGAATGCAAAATTGTCCGATTTTTTACCGGAAATTTTCGGAAAATGACGTTTTTTCGAATTTTCACTTGATCTTGATGACTTTTGAAAAAATTAAGTTTAAAATTTTTTCTAACGAGTTTTAAAGCTGTTATACTTTAATTCTGAACCTATGTTTCTTCAGATTCCGAAATAACGCCACCAGAATCAAAGCCATCATGAAGAACCGACCCCAACTTGCAATCGAACGCCTCACCTCCATGATTAATATGGTGGTGATAGGGAACGGAAGTCTCTACGAACTGCAGCCTCATGGCCGCAAACTGAGCCTCGTTACCTATTACAACCTTGACATAATCTTTGTGGCAGTAATAACACTGAGTTTTGTGGTCTCTTTTATCTTTTGGTTCATGTATAAGGTCGTCAAAGCGTCATATAAGATTTATTCGTGGAGTAAGCAGCTCAAAATGAAAGCAGAATAATCCAGACTGCTGTTTAGTTACGTTAGAAGCGCTTTTCAAAGTTTTAACTTTCAAGAGCTTATGTTATTACTACAGTGGGGGACCTGTGGCAAAAAACGTACCATTTTGCATCCGGGAAGCATCAAAAATGTGGCAAAATGCTTCCATCTCCAAGTGAAAAAACTCCGATTTCAAAAGCGCACCAGCTCTTTTTGTGAGGAGCCCTTTAAAACGAAGTTTTTTCACTTGGAGAGGGAAGCATTTTGCCACATTTTTGATACTTCCCGGATCCAAAATGGTCCGTTTTTTGCCACTGGATCAGGTCCACCACTGTAATTTTTCCAGCCAAGACTTGTCTTATTCAATATTTTTTTGCATATTATTTATTGCCCACACTAATAACGATCCCATCTCCTCTCATCATCCGGTGTTACCCTTTAACTTTGCCTCATCGAATTTTTAAATTTTACAATTTTTTTCACATTTTTTATATTTTGTCTTAATCCGAAAATCAGGTTATATCATTGCCATAAGCGCCTCATTGCAGTGGCGGCTTTGCTCACTGTAAATATCTTCCGCGTATCCCACCGTATATTTGTTTTTTCGCGGTAGTTTTGTTTGAATTTGAATAAATTCTATTCATTTTGGGAAGTGATGGCAAGTATAAGCTCGGAAATTGAAATTTTTTACAGTGGACCTGATCCAGTGTCAAAAAACGTACCATTTTGCATCCGGGAAGTATCAAAAATGTGGCAAAATGCCTCCCTCTCCAAGTGAAAAAACTCCAATTTCAAAAGTGCTACTTTTGTAAGAAAAAGGAGTTTTTTATTGTGGGAGGTATTTTGCCACATTTTTGAGACTTCCCCAAAATTCTTCCCTCTCCAAGTGAAAAAACTTCGTTTTGAAGGACTTTCCCTAACAAAAAGAGTGGGCGCGCTTTTGAAATCGAAGTTTTTTCAATTGGAAAAGGAGGTATTTTGCCACATTTTTTTATACTTCCCGGATGCAAAATGGTACGTTTTTCGCCAATGGATCAGGTTCCCCACTGTATTATTTTATTTGTAAACAGCAGTGTGTGTGGTATAACAGCAATTACAGATGCAAAAACGAAGAACTATATATAATATTATTTTAGAGACAAAAATTACATATTAGACTATGTATAGGATAAATTACGGCAATCCTAGTCGGCAATTTACATCTAGACGTATTCTCGTTTGGCATTGGGGTTGAGTTCGGACATTCGGCGAAGGTATCTCGTCTCCTCGAAGCTTTTGATCTCCACTTCCGACAACGCTCGCTTATCCTTCACCGGCTCTTTTCGGGGTTGACTGGAAATGTATTTTTACTTATTTATGTTGGAGAATAACGCAAAAAAGAATAAAGAAAGATCCTACAAAGCGACTAGAAGGGTTATATGACAGCGTTTGGAGTAAAAATCAAAGGTCGCAAAAATGGCTTGTTATAAAAAATTAGAAGAATGCCTAAGGCATAGTGCTTCGATTTTCTTAAAACTTGGTATGCATGTCCTATATGGGCTAAAAAAAATCTCTGAAAATTTTCGGGTGACCCTTTGCCGGCACGCCCGAGATATCTGATGATTTTTGTCGACCTGAGGACATGAAAAATGAAGAAACGTCACCAAATTTCGTCGAATTACGGAAGCTTCTAAATTCTCCACAAGTTTAGTACAAAATTTTGGGGTCCTAACAATAAGAGCAAAAGTGGGCAAAAATTAATTTTTTTTCGATTTATTTGGATTGAAATTATAGGGCGCCATTATAAGTTATGCACACAATTTTTCTACAAAAAATAAGCCTATTTTTTGACGACTACTTTTTCTCAAATATGCGTAGAATACTCGTCTTGAGCTGCACCGTGCACAAAACCTCCTTTTTGAGTGATGCAAAATTGGCAAAAAACGTATCATTTTGTATCCAGGAAGTATAAAGAATGTGGCAAAATACCTCCCTCTTAAAAAAACTCAGATTTCAAAAGCGCCCACTTTTTTTGAGGAACCCTTCAAAACGAGGTTTTTTTAGTTGGAGAGGCATTTTGCCACATTTTTGATACTTCCCAGATGCAAAATGGTACGTTTTTTGCCATTAGATCAGGTCTCCACTGTAGACAGAAAAACTTTATAAATTTCTTTCTAAAAAGACAATTTCCTGGCTAACAAAGAAAATTTGTTTACACAAATCCGTCGGCTATTATTCGTAAAGTTTCCTGTCTTTTTGCACCGATAAACAAACGCCCCACAAGCCCAGGAAAACTCACTATCTCGACGGCCGTAAGTCAAATGCCATCCACACTCCGAAAACGGCCAGCGCCACGAACAGAACGCCAATTGAAAAGAACAGCATCAACACTCGGATGTGGTAGCTGTTGCAACAGTTTGTGTCCTTACATTCCCAGGCGAATTTGCCGGGGCAAAGCTCGCCGCTGTCCTCGTCGGTCATTGCTGGAATTCGGAGGGATTAGTTGGAGTTGGGAGATTGATGCGGTTGGCAAAAGAGCGAAAAAAATGATAACAAAGAGGGTCAAAAAATAGCGATCAGGCTCTGAAACTTATAAGGGAAGTACCCCAAGTGCGACGCTCAGTTTTTGATGAAACTTGGCACAAATTTAGAATACTTTTTTGTAAGATATATGCGAGATTCCTAGCTTGCGCTTTGCAGAAACAACCGAAATTTTTAGATCGAAATTCGGCCAAAATTCAGGAGTTTTTGCCGAATTTCGGCACGAAAAGTTTGATGCTTATTTCTACCGTAAAGGATAATGTTTCTACAAAAAATCAAAATGTTCCACACGAAACTGTCAAAGTTATGGCCAAAAAGCGTTTTTCTCTCTGACCGCTCTCCACGTTTAGCGTGCTCTCTCGGCGGCAAAAATCGTTCGATATCTCGGCGGCGCCCGCAAAGCGCGAGCTAAAACTTTCAGGAATTGATAGTTAGTCCATACCCGATGTGTGTGCAAAATTTAAAGACAATCTGAGCGTCGCACTCGGGGTACTGAAAAAGCGTAGTACGAGCCGAAAAAGGCTCCATTCTAGAACAATTATTCAAGACGATGAACTGCACATTTCGAAGAGAGTAACTCGAAAATCCTGAAAGATATTGAATTTCCCACAATTTTGGACCTAAAAATCTTAGTGGTTCCTGCAAATCGCGAATTAAAAACCTTTGTGCCTTGAAAAATTCTCATCCTAATTCGCGTCAAATGTCATCAAAATTAATTCTTCGTGCCTTGAGTTCTCAATAAGAGTAAAGTGAATTTTTCGCCAAAGCAAATCAATAAAAATTTATTTTTCAAAAACTGTAATACACTGTGACTAACTACATATAAAAGATTCCGAAATCGGTGAAGACAAGAAATGGCAAAATGGGGTTGTTTTTTTTTGGCCGCCGCAAAGCCGAACCCAGTTTAAAGGCACTGAAAAATGAATATCGCCTTCCTTTTTTTTTAATTTCTTTCAATTTGTCCGGCTTTGTGTGGCCGGAAGGGATGGGACATTGAACTTGAGTCCATGGCGAGAGATGGGTTTGAGACATGCAATGGCAAACATGGAAATACATTGCTTTTGGGGAGGTTAATTTACAAGGGAAGTACGTCCAAGTGCGACGCTCAGACTTGCTTTGAATTTTTGACATACGTTTACTGTGGGCTACATATCAACTCCTGAAGCGCTTTGCAGAGACAGCCGAGATATTCAACGATTTTTGAGGGCCGAGAGAGTACGCGAAACGCGGAGAGCGGTCAAGAGAAGCATTTTTTGACCGTATCTTTGGCAGTTATTTTTCGTGAGGAAAAAATAGTTTGTGTTTGATGGAAACACTACGGTAGAAATAGGTACGAAACTTTTAATGACAAAATTTGCAAAAAAGTGGCACGTTTTTTCCGACTTTCGGCTAAAAAAATCTCGGTCGTTTCTGATAAACACAAGCTAACAGTCTCATATTATATAATATATGCCTTAAAAAAGCTTAAGAAAGCCCAACACTAGAGCCAAGTTTCATCAAAATCTGAGCGTCGCACTTTGCGTGCATCCCCTGTTAGTGGATAACACTTATCCTTCTGACACATTACGTATTTGCTGAGGTTTTTGGAGATCAACAAGTTGTGAGACGACGTCAGAGAACATGTGACTCCAAGAGGAGTGGACGGCAGATTTTGTGAAAAAAATTGAGAAAAATGGAGCCCAAGAGGGTTGCCAAAAACAAAGTAAAAAATTGAGCTTTTTTCACAAAGCCATTGGAAATGGATGGAATTGAAAATGAAATTAGGTTCCAAGATGGGTTGAAGATTTTTAGGTTGAAATTTGCAGAAATCTCAGAGATTTTTAGGCCGAGAAGAATGTAGAAGTCTCGGCGGGTGAAGCCTAAAGAAAGGTTGTAGAAGGGCCTACGGGGACTGGCAAAGTCGCTGGATGGTCGGCGGACGCTCGGCGAAGGCTCGCCGGAGGCTTAAAGAAGACTTACAATATGTCCGCTTTTTCTAATTTCAGCTATTATATTCGTAGTTTCTTATGCTGACAGGGGAAGTACTCCAAATGCGACGCTTAGATTTTCTTTAAATTTTGCACACACGTCGGGTATGGACTAAATATCAATCCCTGAAAGTTTTAGCTCGCGCTTTGCGTGCGCCACCGAGATATCGAACAATTTCTGCAGCCGAGAGGGCACGCTAAACGTTGAGAGCGGTCAGAGAGAAAACACCTTTTTAGCCATAACTTTGGCAGTTTCGTGCGGAAAAATTTGATTTTTTGTAGAAACATTATCCTTTACGGTTGAAATAGGCATGAAACTTTTCGTGCCGAAATTCATCAAAAAGTCCTAAATTTTCGCCAACTTTCGATCTAAAAATTCCGGTTGTTTCTGCAAAGCGCGAGCTAGGATTCTCGCATATATCTTAGAAAAAATTATTCTAAATTTGTGCCAAGTTTCATCAAAATCTGAGCGTTGAACTTGGGGTCTTCCCCTATAAACGTAAACTAAAAGTATTACCAAAGACTTTAAACTTGATATACCAGAAACTGTGGTGGTGGTTTCCCAAACGTGACCTATTCAATGACCCGTGACTTTTATCTAGATGTTATTGATTTGAGTACATGTAAAACACCTCAAAATGGGCGAGAAGCTTGGACCCTAGGACCCAATCAATCTTATTATTTCTACTAACAAAGCCTTCTCCTAGCCTCCTCCATGCATAACAAAATAGTAAATATGTATTATGAGTAACCCAATTATCGAAAAATCCCAAAATTAAAGATTTTGTAAAATAGCTTTTTTCCAAAATTTAATTTCAGCTTATATTATATTAAAAATTCCGCCTTTTCATTGCCCGCAGAACACCCAGAGAAAGTCAAAAACAATTTAAAAATGTCAAGTTCAGTGGCCGCTTCGAAGCCATTCCGGTTGTCAAACCCGAGATTTGATGGGAATAAGAAGAAGGGAGCTCTATTACCCTTGGCAGAAAAGATAAACAATAGTCAAGCTGTTAGGCTGATAGATCATTATCAGTTTAGAGACCAGTAAAGTGAAAATTGAAAAATAAGGAAACGAAATTATTTTATAAGCTACCGTAGGAATTCGATACTTTCCAAAGTTCAGCTATAAAAAATTCACTTACGGGGTGGGGCATCAAACAAAATGGGGTTGTCTGAGGATTCAGGGAAAAAAAGAATTTTAAGATTTGGCCAAAAACTAAAGAAGTTATAGCCAATTCAAATCGGGCCACAAAGATGCCCCACCCTGTATTAAAACTTCTTGATTCACAGGGGAAGTACCCCAAGTGTGACGCTCAGATTGTCTTTAAATTTTGCACACACGTCGGGTATGGACTAAATCCTGAAAGTTTTAGCTCGCGCTTTGCGGGCGCCGCCGAGATATCGAACAATTTTTGCCGCCGAGAGAGCACACTAAACGTGGAGAGCGGCCAGAGAGAAAAACACTTTTTGTCCGTAACTTTACTTGTTTCGTGCGGAAAAAATTGATTTTTTGTGGAAAAATTACCCTTTATGGTAGAAATAAGTACGAAACTTTTCGTCCCGAAATTCGGCAAAAATTGTCAAATTATAGCCAACTTTTGATCTAAAAATCTCGGTTGTTTCTGCAAAGCGCGAGCTAGGATTCTCGCATATTTTTTAGAAAAAATTATTCTAAATTTGTGCCAAGTTTCATCAAAACCTGAGCGTAGCACTTGGGGTACTTCGCCTGTCAGTATCACCAAAAAAATTATGGAGCAAGTTTGAGGCCAAAAATCATCAAAAAATAAAGGCCTTGCGCTGTAGACGTAAATCATTTATTTATGTTTGCCCACTGTCGGATATGGTTCAGACAGCGGGACAATGCTCCCCGCAAGACGGGCATCCGAATGCCCTGCATTCAAAACAATTCCGTTCCATTTTATTCTTGACAATCCTCATGAGAAAATGCCGAGCGAAAAAGTTTTTCGTTTTACTTTCCGCGAATATTAAATGGAGTATAAAAATATACTCGAAGCGCCTGAAGGAACGGCGCCACCAGCGAATGTTTACACGCCGAAGCCGCTCGCGGATAAACATAAATAATGCGGAGGAGGGGCTCGGGGATTCTGGCACATCCGTTCTGCTGGACATGGGGTTGGATATCAAACTTTTTTTTGGTATTCAGATTTTATGGGGATTACAAATTTGAAGGAGGTAGAAGAAGGTCGGTACGGCAAATTTGGATGTGGACAAAAATCACCATTAGTTCTTTGATGCTCAAATTTTCAAAGCTATTCAAAGTTTTTACAGAAACTGTTGAAATTCTTTGAAAATGAGCGAAGGTACGAGTCTGTGTTGGATTTTTAGCCAGGCAATTATAAGCTTTATCAAGCGGCACACAATCTGTTTTTGTCTCCGACGCCTTGGGGACAAAACAGAGGCGTAGCTGACCAAAAATTCCGGGGAGGAAAGGTGGCATGGGTGAGTCATCATGTCAAAAATCATAAAATTTCCTTGATCCCTTGATCCCCTCCCCCCTTTCCATTTTTCCTTACCTCGGCCTGGGGGGGGGTACCTCCTCAACCGTCTAGCTACGCCCCAGGAACAGAACCGGAGAATAAGCGAGGACAGAAAACAATCTTACGGGTTTTTTTCGAGCCCAGCACTCCACTTTTCCATAAAAAATCGCTGAAACACGTATAAAAAAGCCACTTCATAGGGGTTCTGGAAAACATCAATTTCCATTCAAAAGATGCCCAAAAAGTTCCTTGTCCGGAAAAACAGGTCGGGTTAGTCGGGTTAATTTCCTGTGTGCATTTTCATTGCTCGAAGATCGAGAAGTTTTTTCGAAACACCAAACAAGAATCCACTGCCCATTTCTCTGTCAGAACTGAGAAATGGGCAGTGAAATATACTCACATATCATATGCATTGTGCACTATATAACCCCATCTTCTTGAATGACAACAATGACATTATTATAAGGAATTTGAGAGAAGTCATCAGAAATATACAGGGTGTACCAAATTCGGTGCCCGATTTGAATTGGCTATAACTTCTTTCATTTTGGGCCAAATTTAAAAATTTTTTTCCCCAGAATCCCCAGACAACCCCATTTTGTCTGATACCAAATATGTTATACATAGGTAAGTGTCATCTACAGCTATTGGATTTATTCTTGAAGTTCATTTTTTTGGTCGTTTTTCGGTTGTTTTTTCGGCCTTTCCCGGTGTGTTCGAAAATGGAGTACGGTGTGGAAGAAAAAGCTTGGTCTGTGGTTTGGTATGGCAAATGTTCAAAGGGAATACCGGATGAAATACGGACGTAAGGCCCATCCCAGATCGCAAGACAATTCGGCGTTGGTGGAATAAGTTCCTTGAGACTGGCAGCGTTAACAGGAAACAAAAAAAAAGCAGAAAAGATGGGTGCGAACGTATCTGAAAATGGAAGAAGTTTTGTCAAACATATGAGTATTGATCATACTCATATTCGCATATGAGTACACGAAGTTTGGCCAGAACCGAGGGAATGCCTTCACCAAGGACCATTCGACGAACTCTGGAGGTTGATCTTCACTTTTTGTTCTTATTCTCATCGTCGATTTTCAGGAGAGGAAATTCCACCGTATTTTTCTTCCGCACCGTACTCCATTTTCGGACACACCGGGAAAGACCGAAAAAACAACCGAAAAACGACCGAAAAAATGAACTCCAAGAATAAATCCAATAGCTGTAGATGACACTTACCTATGTATAACATATTTGGTATCAGACAAAATGGGGTTGTCTGGGGATTCTAAGGAAAAAAAATTTTTTTAATTTGGCCCAAAATGAAAGAAGTTATAGCCAATTCAAATCGGGCACCGAATTTGGTACACCCTGTAAATGGGAGGCCAAGAAGTGAGCGATCTTTACCGACGTGAGAATGGGCGAAATGCGGAGAGTGGTCAGACGAAAGGCTGCTTTTTGCTATACGTACAATGGAACAATGCGTTAGGGTATTTTTTAAGCACGCGTAGGATAAGCGTAGTACAATTAACAGTGACGGACCTGATTCAGTGGCAAAAAACGTAGAATTTTGGATCCGGGAAGTATAAAAAATGTAGCAAAATGCCTCCCTCTCCAAGCGAAAAAACATCGTTTTGAAGGGTTCCCTCAGTTTTTTCACTTGAAGAGGGAGGTATTTTTCTACATTTTTTATACTTCCTGGATGCAAAATTATACGTTTTTTGCTACTGGATCAGGTCCCCCACTGTAACAGTGTTTATTAGAATTATATACAACATAGTATCTCAATTACATTTGTCCGATAATTCACACGTAGAGATGGTGTATAGATCGCTATCCAATTGTCATTGTAAGCTCTAGATTTGTCCTTGCCGGACGTAGCTTTGTACTACAGTAATTGATGGTCACTTCTAAGAACAAAGCGACCAAAGAAGCAATCGTCAAAGTCGAGCATATAAGAAGGGCTCCAATATACGGCGTGATTCCTAAACATTGCCTTTTTTCAATACTTTTATTTACACACATTTATACCTCATACTGTTTTACTAGCTTCAAGTTCTGAATGTAAGTGCTTACTCATTGCATCGCCAATTTTAAAGTCATCACACTTTGTATTTTCATGGTTTCCTCTTGCCAGATACAGGTCTTTCAGCCTATAGAGATCATGAATATTCTCCTCGATGATTCTGGAGATGTTCTCGAGTTCGGAGAAGTTTTTGCGGAAAATCAAATGCGATTCCAACTCTGGTAATTTGAATTTTAGACGGACAAAATCGCAGTGTGCTTGCATTTCAAACCCGATCATCTCGTCTTCTTGGAAGAAGAGAACCGCTTTCTTGTAGCGCATTTCGTTTAGGGCATCTTGAAATCAAGTAACGTACTTTTCAAGCACTTATTACCTGTCACATGCCCTACTATCCGAACTTTCCGGCCACCTAAAGCATATTTCAGCTCGTCGTATGGTTTCTCATCGCCTTTGGCGATCTTCTCTTCGAACCATGTGCTCCCAGTAACGGCTATTATATCCCTATAGCCATTCTTGATATCACTGATAATCCGATCTCTTTTCACAAACGAATAGTCGCGCTTGGGATGGATGATGGCTGAGAGAAGATACGATGAGAAAATTCCAAAGATAACCACGTGGAAATATGCAAATATGAGTAGCGAGTAATTTCCAGCTCGGAAATGGAATACTATGCGTTTCGATTGGAAGAGCTGGACCTGGATGACTTTCCAGAGAAGCTGAAACAATATGTGTTTGATTACATATCTTGAAATTACTTGTAGCGCCGTCTCTTGGTGTCTACGGCCTGCTCTTTCTTCCACATGCCGCACAATGATGCAAAATCCACATTGCAGAAGCATAACAAACGCAATCATTTGCCAAAGCGACAAGTCGTACATTTGGAACAAACTCCATCGAATAGTAGGGTCGTCAAAGCGAGAGGCATAGAGAAATGATCGGACCTATATTAAGGACCACTGTGTAATTGGTTTTCGCAATTATACGCTGGGTTTTCAGAATTTACCTTGTATGTGTGATAAGAAAAATCCACAAGTTTTTCGCGCTCTGGCGTGTATTGAAATGGAACTGCCATTGTGTCGAACGTCTTGTTTTCGAGTACTTCTTTGTCGGGGAAGATGTTTGATCCGCCGAGTTCCTAAAAAATTACTTGTTCTAACAAGGGAAGTATCCCAAGTGGGACGCTCAGATGTTCTTTAAATTTTGCATATACGTTGGTCATGAACTAAGTATCAATTTCTGAAAGTTTTAGCTCGCGCTTTGCAAGCGCCACCGAGATATTGAACCATCTTTGCGCCGCGAGAGCACGGATAACGCGGAGAGCTGTCAGAGAGAAAAACACTGTTGGAACATAACTTTGCTAGTTTCGTAAGGAAAAAATTGATTTTTTGTGCAAACATTACCTTCTATTGTAGGAATAGGCATGAAACTCTTCGTGCCGAAAAGTCAGCAAAAAGTCCTAAAATTTCGCCGACTTTCGATCTAAAAATCTCGGCTGTTTCCGCAAAGCGCGGGCTAGAATTCTCGCATATGTTTTAGAAAAAAATGCTCTAAATCTGTGCCAGGTTTCATCAAAATCTGAGGTACTTCCACTGTAAGCGTATGGTCGGCACAGCCGTTTATTCAACGCCAATTACCGAGTTAAAAGTCCGTTGATTTCCTTCGCCAATCCTAACAACGTAAGGCAAAATCTGATAGGGTCCGTTCTTAGCGATGATTCCGAATGTCTGAAAGGCTCAGTGCTTTGAGTAATGCCTCCAACGAAGCTCTCTTCTCCCTACCTCGGCCAGCAATCCCGGATAAGCACAATGATTGTTGGAAGAAAGCGAAGGAAACCGATCACAGAGGTTATTTGACCACAAATAGTAATTAGTAAAAAACACTTTAATAGGTCGTAAAGGGTACATATAGAGAAATTAAAACATCCAGGTTGAGGTAGCACAGCTGTGTTGAGGTAAACAAAAGAAAAAAATCTTGGCAAAGATTCAATTTGTACATGTTTCTGTTGTTTAATGGTTTTTTAGTATCAAGTTTCAACGGAGGCAAATTGCACCTTACCCTTGTTTTCATAAAAAACAGCGATAATGTTGTTTGGGCACATTAATTGCCATGGTTCGCAGCTGCAAGGAAACCGGAAGCTTGGAATTTGCATGTAAGAAGGGTATCGGGTAAATTGAATTTTTTTCGCCTACGAGGCTCAACTGCGGGTTTCCGCCCATTTTTTTGAGCCATTGAGCGAAAAAATTTTTTGATCTATGGACGCATGTACAAGAAATTTTCTACACAGTAAACTTCGGCCATGGCCTTAACTCCGATTTTGTTATAGTATCCCCAATAAACAATGGGCGGGGTTTGAAAGTTTTACTAGGAATAAAGTCATCGATCTTGTTTATTTGGTTTGAAAATATTTTTTTACGGGAATGTTATGTTCTCCACTGCATAGATCTTGAAATGTTGCATTAAATTTTTAATCCTTGGCTTTACAAAACATGTACAGTGACGGACCTGATCCCGTGGCAAAAAACGTACCATTTTGCATCTTGGAAGTATCGAAAAATGTAGCAAAATGCCACCCTCCCCAAGTGAAAAAAACTCCGTTTTGAAGGGCGCTTCATTCACAAAAAGATTGGGCACACTTTTGAAATCGGAGTTTTTTTCACTTTGAAAGGGAGGTATTCTGCTACATTTTTTTTGCTACTTCCCGGAGCCCTTCAAAACGAAGTTTTTTCACTTGGACAGGCAGGTATTTCGCCATATTTTTTACTACTTCCCGGGTGAAAATGGTACCTTTTTTGCCACTGGATCAGGTCCACTGTATGTAAGTTTAACGCCCAAATTCGCACACTTCCTTTACATCGGATAAAAATTGGTGAAATAACAATTTGAAGGCATGCAATTTATTCATAATCATCATCAACTTGCTCTTATTTCACAACAGAAATTTGTTGAAACAATCAACACAAAAGTACACAAAAAAGTTTTACCCCGCATTTTTATTACCCTGTCTACTCTACTACTCTTCTTTCGCCTTATCAACCCTAAACGTTAAAATAAAGACCGCCCTTCTGTACAAAACGTACAAAGTGAGGACTGTAAAGGCTATTAGGAAAGCTATCACATCCAAGTTGTTATACTGAATGAAATTGAGATGCCTTCCTTGGAGATCCAAATAGTGATGGATATCGAATTGCGCTCCAAATTCACAATGTCTTACAAATCTCTCATCCGCTGACATTGGCTTCGCCAGCATGACTTTAGCCAGCTCGTTTGCCGTGTTTTGGTAGCTAAAATACAAAGAATCCGTAAAAAAACCGCGATGTAGTTAAAAAATTTGATGATTTTACACTTACTCATCGTTATAGATCACCTTTCTAAACACATCAACAATTTTTTGCTTTGAACTCAAATCCTGTTTCCTCAGGATCTCCGCAACTCCCCGTTCCTTGACTGACTCCGCATTTCTAAACTGATCTCCAAATAATGGGACAACAATCAAAGGAACACCGGCATAGGTCGACTCGGTAACACTGTTCTGGCCGCCGTGGGTCACAAAAGCGAGTGTTTTGTTGTTGGCTAAAACACATTGGAAATTTAGTTAAAGCCTCAAAGTTTCAACGCAACGCTTGTAAATTTTCAAATCTTCGAGGCCCTCTCGAAGTACAGTGGGGCACCTGATCCAGTGGCAAAAAACATACCATTTTGATTCCGGGGGCCAATGCGCTAACTGAAAGTATGCTGAAAGTTAGCTGAAAAATGGTAGGGCAACTCGAAAAACAACGTTTCGCAGCTCGCCGGAGCTAGGTTTCACCTCGTTTTCGGGCTGCGCCCAAGACGTGAGCTGCGCCCGTGCAAGTTCTCCGAGCTGCGCCCTATGATTTAAAGCAAAGTTTCAGATAGAGCATTGGCCCCGGAAGTATCAAATGCGTTGACATGACAGTGGTGGACCTGATCCAGTGACAAAAAACGTACCATTTTGCATCCGGGAAGTATCAAAAATGCGGCAAAATGCTTCCCTCTTCAAGTGAAAAAAACCTCGTTTTGAAGGGCGCGACCTTTCCCTCACAAAAAGAGCGCGCGCGCTTTTGAAATCGGAGTTTTTTCACTTGGAGAGGGAAGCATTTTGCCACATTTTTGATACTTCCCGGAATCAAAATGGTACGTTTTTTGCCACTGGATCAGGTCCCCCACTATAAGCTTGTGCCAAACGTATTAACCAATATTAACAAAAAATCTCACCCAAAATAGCAGGTTGCGGGAGCCATTCCGCCAAAAATACATTACTTGGCAACTCCAATGGTTTATGGTCCTTATCTTCGTACTTTACAACAAAGTTGATTTCCGGAAAGTGTCTAAAAGCTTCGAAAAGGGCTTTGCGAGATTTCATTGGGATGTCCACTGTTCTGGCCAAGGATCCGAATGAGATCAAAACAACTCCTTTTTTGGCGGTGTCGAAAACTTTTTGGTATTCCGCAGGTAATCTTTGTGGTATACTCAATAATTTCTTCATGCCAATCCCTCCAATGTTCACAACTTTGTGCGATATTGGCTTTGGAAAATCGACAAACTCATCAGTATTGATGAAAATGTATCCTCCTTCGGCCATCAGATCCTAAAAAAAAATTCAACTTTGTAATGCCGTATTTTATCAAAAAAAATATACTACCGCGGCGGACCTGATCCAGTGGCAAAAAACGTACCATTTTGCATCCGGGAATTATCAAAAATGTGGCAAAATGCTTCCATCTCCAAGTGAAAAACTCTGATTTCAAAAGCGCGCCCGTTCTTTTTGTGAGGGAAAGGGCGCGCCTTCAAAAAGAAGTTTTTTTACTTGAAGCATTTTGCCACATTTTTGATGCTTTCCGGATGCAAAATGGTACGTTTTTTGCCACTGGATCAGGTCCGTCAATGTATAAAAATTCTTACATAAACAGTTTTGCCCATAGGGTTGAAAATCTCATTGAATCCACTGATATGGCTGCTAATAACATACGGCTCAACGATCACATTGGCAAGGAAATTCCAAACTCGTTGCATGAACGTCATCTTTGAGGCGGATGTCCAGGTGTTCTCTAAAAACTGATGCACTAGATCCTCTATCCAACAAAAACCATCTCGAAAAATTTTTTATAGCAAGCAATTCCGGAGGTGCCAAACGCCAACTTTAGGGCGAAATGAAGCTCCATACAACATACCCTTTCCATAACAAATAAACTTCTTGGTCGCTTGCGATTCGTTGAACAGAGGCTTGACTGTATTCGAACCTCTACCAAAATTGCAAGCCATCAACAAATTTTATTTGTCGGAAAAGGGTATCCTTGTACGGAGGGGGACCTGATCCAGTGGCAAAAAACGTACCATTTTGCATCCAGGAAGGATCAAAAAATGTGGCAAAATACCTCCCTCTTCAAGTGAAAAAACTCAGAATTCAAAAGCGCGCCCGCTCTTTTTGTGAGGAAAAAGGGCGCGCGCCCTTCAAAACGAAGTTTTTTCACTGGAAGAGGGAAGCATTTTGCCACATTTTTGATACATCCGATCAATGGCACGTTTTTTGCCACTGGATCAGGTCCCCCACTGTACGAAGGTTTGTTTTATGCTTAAATTTCCTCGCACGATCACTATGATTTTTTGTTATAGACCCTACGCTGTATGCGTCATCTGTCAAGACAGTTTCTTCATAACTTGGCACCTTACCCGGCACAAAGCTGGTTGGCGTCGGAATTCCAACATATCTCGCGTGAGTCAGATGAATTTGTGTGGAATACACCATTGAATATCGTTTCAAGCCAATTTTATGGAAGATCCCCACTCCACAAGGATCAAAGTACTCGACCAAACCGAAATCAAAGTTCTCGTCGCGTAGTCGCTGCATCAGCGCCTCGTCTTCCAACTGAATTTTACAAGAGCGTGTCGCAACATCACCTAATTGTTTCATCCACTGAAAAGTCGGCGTAAAGAATTTTGATGACATAAAAATTGATTTTTTTCGCTTACAGCTGCGATTTCGGTGACTTCAAAATCTCTCAGCCAGATATTCGTGTTCTGTGCGAATTTTGGAACGTCCATTGAGACTTTATACAACAAGAGGTCAGACTTTCGAGTGAAATTTGCAAATGAAACTTCGTTGACATACGGCATGTATGTAACCTGCAAAAAAAATTGCAAATTGGTAAAATACGGCAAAAACAAGAAACTCGATTTTATAAAAAGCTTGACTGGCAAATTTAACAAGGAAAGTACTTGAATGGGGTATGGAGTTACAGGTCGAGACATACATCAAAAAAATCGCAAAATTTTTCTGATTCAGAATATGTAAAAGTTAGCTGCCTATTTTTGGTCTGTAAGGGTGAAAAATCCTCAGAATTTTTCCCGGAACACCACGCGAATGCCCCTTTTTATATAGGAACTACTAATTAAGGTGTAGTATTAATCAAATTTGATATTGTAAGGCTTGTCAAGACACCACCAAAAAGGCATTTTCGTGGTGTTGCGAGAAGAGTTCTGAGGATTTTTTCACCCTTATAAACCAAAATAAGGCAGCTAATTTTTACATATTCTGAATCAGAAAAAAATTGTGATTATTTTGATATATGCCTCGACCTGTAACTCCACACCCCATAGAAGTACTTTCCTTGTAAAAAAAATTTTTACAAAATCGAAGGATGACATTAACCCTGAAAAATTTTTACTTGTTCCATCAAAAAAAATCGCCTTTGCGGAAAGTGCGTTGCATTTTCAACCTAAAAAAGAACAAAAACACGGCTTACCACTTCATGGCCCGCATTCACCAACAAATCGCCCAATTTATCGACCAGGATCACATGGGACTTGCTGGCGCCCGGATTGTCCGGATTGTACAAAAGAAACTTCAACCCGGAAGCGAACGAGAACTGAATTAATAATGCTGCGAGGGACCGCATCATTGAATAAATTTGATTTTAAACGCGTTTTTGTCCGCGGTGAATAATCTTATCAACGACGATAAATATAAAAATTTTTTCTAATTTACTGATGATAAGAGCTCATCCGGTGGCGGTACAGGGCCTCATGTCTCTTTTTTGAGGTCATTAATCTATTCCGTCGTCCTTTACACCACACTGGGTGATAAAAACTGTGGAATTTTCTTTCAAATGAAGAAGTTTTGCAACCTTTTTTGATAAATTTGTATTTTTTGACCTAGTGTAATATAAACTAAACTATCGTCAAAAATTAAGTCCAAAAAAGTCAAAAAGTCGATAAAATAAATATTTATCGTATAGTAAGGAAATGACTAGACGTATTTCTGTAAGTGAGGATACCAAAATAACAAGTGGAATATAACAATTTTTGAAAAGATGGCGAAAAATTACAACCAAGATACAGCAAGTTTGACTCTTATTTTCAAGAAAATCAAGAGGCCAAACTTGGGGTACCAAACTTGAAAAAATCAAATAAAAAATGAAAAAGAATGACAAAACTCCTATTTTTCCACCAAAAAATAACAAACTAATACTGTAAAGAGCTTGAGGCTACCGTATTCAACATAATACTATTAAAATTACCGGTATTCTTGGGGTTATTACTCATTTCTGGACAAAATTTTGTTTAACATTGGCATTGGGTTGACTGAAAATCTTCGTCGATGTGTTTTGTGGCCACTGCTCGACGCCTCATCCTGTTGTCGAATATTTTGCGAGATATAGGACAAATTTCGGAGACGGAATGCAGTTTCAGCGGCCGAAGAAGGGCGATGTTCGCCGGAATTTGAGTGTTGGAAAATTTGTCGGATCGGGGATTTGCGTTGATCAATGATGTCGCTGAGCTGAAAATAGTCTAATTAGACATTTCTGGACATATCTGAGTCTTTCATTCACAATTTTGGACACAATTGGACATTTGATTACATTGCACTTGACAAAATTTTCAAATTTCTGACCAATTTCCGCTCCTTAAACACAAAACGCTTACCTTCTCGCCAATTTTCCAAGCCTCATCATCCGTTGTTTCAATATTCAGCGTTTTCCAGCTCAACCTTTCATATCCATGGATCAAATCTTTGGGCTGGAACTTTTCAATGCCCTCAGGGTATGGTCTCATCTCTGACTTATCATCTGGCTTAAAAGTCATCGTAGAATGGCTTTCCGTCAATTTCATCGACGAGGATTTCTTCCCCATACTGAATAACGATATTGATGACGACGAAGACGTGAATCCTTTCTTTGAACTCTTCTTGCCCGTGGAAATATTGACCGATTTCAGGTATTCGATATACTGAAGGCACTGCAGTTGTTTGGCGAATAATTCTGGAGGCATGGGGAGCCAGATGATTTTGAGACTTCGCTTGGCTGAAAAAATTTTTACATTATTCTTGACCTCAACATTATACATGATCAAAAACGAATTAATATCCCGACAATTTTCTTACAAGGCGATGTGTGATAATAGTCGATGCCACCAACCAGGTCCCATGAGATTGTGACGCTTTTATGAGGATGAGATTGGGTGGATCTTCGGCGATCTTCTTCCACTGGGATAAGACTCAAACAGTCGTCTCGGAAGGCTGAAAATGAGCGCATTTTACAGTTGAAACGAAATATCGATTTGTCAAACAAAATATGCAACCTCAATCCACCTTTCAAAAATTAAAATTGCCCATGTTATCACAATTACCAAGAGAAAAAAACTATTTTTTATATTACACTACCCTCAATAAAATTTTTTTTTAAATTCCAGATAGCACAAGGTACAGTGGGTGACCTGATCCATTGGCAAAAAATGTACCATTTTACATCCGGGAAGCATCAAAAATGTGGCAAAATGCTTCCCTCTCCAAGTGAAGAAACTTTGTTTTGAAGGACTCCTCACAAAAAGAGCGGGCGCGCTTTTGAAATCAGAGTTTTTTTCACTTGGAGAGGGAAGCATTTTGCCACATTTTTGATACTTCCCGGATGCAAAACGGTACGTTTCCTGCCACTGGATCAGGTCCCCCACTGTATAGACTCCCATAAAAACTCACTCAATTTCGCGGTCCACTTGGGTTTCAGCCGATGTAATCGTTCCACAAAGAAAGTCTCCAAAACATTTCCCTGGCCAAGACTGGCTGTTTGCCCATACAGAGAGTTACTATTACTGGTCGATGCTTGATTCGGCTCCATCTCATCGGACTGACTTCTACTTTTGGAGGCATTATGAAAGATTGGTTGAGCTCTGGTCTCCACGTAAAGCGGTTTGTCCGAATAGAAATCGAAGTTGAAGTCGGCCGACTGTTGAGAGTACTGGGAATTCCTGTTCTTCTCCGTGAGCTTGATGTCGAACGCGCCTCGGCCACTATTTTGGCGAATGATTACAAAAGTCCTGGAGCCGGCCGAAGCCACCGATGCCGATTCGTTCAGAGCTTTGTCGGGGACCTCGTAGAGCTCGATTCGGTAGTTGAGCACTGAAAAAAAAGATACAGTGGGGGACCTGATCCAGTGGCAAAAAAACGTACCATTTTGCATTCGGAAAGTATCAAAAAATATAGCAAAATACCTCCCTCCTCAAGTGAAAAAACTCCGATTTCAAAAGCGCGCCCGCTCTTTTTGTGAGGAGCCCTTCAAAACGAAGTTTTTCCACTTGGAGAATGAAGCATTTTGCCACATTTTTGATGCTTCCTGGATGCAAAATGGTACGTTTTTTGCTACTGGACACGTCACTGTAAATCATCAAAATTTTTGGAAGTTACCATTTCCCCAAAAATTATATTAATTTGGCCATCAAAACCCAAGGTTTCCCAAAATCGCAAAATTTCTGTTCAAGTTCAATTATGCAGATTTCGCCCGTAAGAAGAAAAGAGCAGAAAAGTCATTTTTCGCTCAAAACGCAAGAAATTGGTCGAGTGAATTGGTCGTCATTCTGTAGACATCAATCAACCAATTCGATTGACGATGGCGGTAAGTCTTCTCTACTGGTTATCCAATGCTGAGCGCTTTTTTGATCCAGGAGAAAGCAATGGAGGCATATGTCTGCTGGATGCATTTTGAAGCCTTTTTGGCACTAAATCCCTTTCCCAAATTCTACAGTGACAGACCCGATCCAGTGGCAAAAAACGTACCATTTTGCATCCGGGAAGCATCAAAAATGTGGCAAAATTCTTGCCCCTCCAAGTGAAAAAACTCTGTTTTGAAGGGTTTTCCTCACAAAAAGCGCTTTTGAAATCTGAGTTTTTTTTCACTTGGAGAGCGATGTATTTTGCTGCATGTTCGATACTTCCCGGATGCAAAATGGTACTTTTTTTGCCACTGGATCGGGTCCGTCACTGTAGAATTTGGGAAAAGGGATGTAGTGCCCAAAGGCTTCAAAATGCATCCTGGAGACATTAAATGCCTCAAAATGCTTTCTCCTGGATCAAAAAAGCGCCGCGTACGTTTTTTGCCACTGGTTCAGATCCCCCACTGAATCTCCATAATTTCAGTTCCGCTACAAAAGCAAACGAGAGCAGGATAAAGCTTTGGACCGTTCCGATCCTTCCGACGAGGATGACAACAAGAAACCGGTTCAGGGACCATCTTCCGACAGTGACGTCCAGCGTCCACGCCGCTCTAACATAGTAAGGACATCTCAACTTTCCCTATTTCAATCGAGATTACCACTTTCTATTCGAGCGTTTTCAGAGAGTTCAGAGAATTGCCAAGTACCAAGAGCCAGTTGTCGAGCCCATTATTGGGGCGGAATTAAAGACCAAGACCCCGGTTGGAAAGGCCAAGGGATATGTCAACCCGACTTCCACGCTGAAGAAGGAGGCGGCCTGCTTTGACGATCGGGCTGCTACGTCTTTGGCTTGTAAGTTGGGAGAAAAAAAGTTGGTTGAAAAAGTCCGACAAAAAAGCCTTTTTAACAAAAGAGCAGTTTCCTCTCTGACTGTACCAATAACCGTATTTCAGTAGCCAAGTACGACGAGGAGTTCGCGGAGTACCTTCGCGATCCTTTGAATTTCGACAGGCGTTCGCCCGGGAGTGCCAAGAAACCGTCTTCGTCCAAGGTGCAGCCAAGAAAGAGCCGTAAGAGTTCGTCCAGCACGTCGGAGGCGGTCGACGTGAGTTCGAGCCAAAGGAAGACTGCAGGAAAATCTGGGCGTGCTTCTAGAAGCTCGTCTGATTCCACCGAATCTCGACGTCCGAAGAAGAGCCATAGACTGAGACAGGAGACGTTGATTGGCAAGTCAGCAAAGAAAAGAAAGGAAAAAGCCACTAGAGGTAAGTTGCACGAGCCTAAGAGCCGTAATACAGAAGTCTGACCTCCTAGATGGTTTATCTTAATGTAAATTAAATTAAAGTTCGATCCAAGAGTTCCTCGCACGATTCTTCGGCTTCTATCAAATCCCGCCGCCGGAAGAAAAGCCATGGACTGAAACAGTTGACGCTGATTGGGAAGCCAAGTGAGCCAAGGAAGCAAAAGAAAGCTAAAGGTGAGTTACAAGAGTCTGAGAGCTATTTAGAAGAATTTTACATCGAACCAGAAGTCAAAATCAATTTTGATGACATTCTTCCATTAAAAATTAATTTCAGACATCAACAACCTTGCTAGTGTTGTCAAACCGGCCAGACAAGGCCGTTCTCGAATTCGATCGAAACTCTCTCAACATGGTCTTCGTCACAGAAGATCCAAGTCCAACGCCTCTTCGACTACTTCCAAAAAACTGGCGACGAGAAAGAAGCACGGAAAGCCGAGTATGTACTCCAATTACAAAAAAATGCTCGAGATGCAATCCAAGTCCAGGAAGATCGAATCCAAGGTGAGGATTACGGGGATTAGTGTCATCTCAAAGTTGACCATACAGTGGGGGACCTGATCCAGTGGCAAAAAACGTACCATTTTGCATCCGGGAAGTATCAAAAATGTAGCAAAATGCTTCCCTCTCCAAGTGAAAAAAACTCTGATTTCAAAAGCGCGCCCACTCTTTTTGTGAGGTAAAGGGCGCGCCCTTCAAAACGAAGTTTTTTTTTTCACTTGGAAAGGAAAGCATTTTGCCACACTTTTGATTCTTCCCGGATGCAAAATGGCGTTTTTTCCACTGGATCAGGTTCCCTCACTGTATGTTGCATTCACAATTTCAATTACAGCTTGACAAAACTGCCAAAAAAAGTAGTACCAAATCTGCTCCGAAAAAATCTCGGAACGAGCCGCAGGTTAGAATAGATTTTCTTTCCTCCAAATAGTCCAAGTATAATTTAATTTTCTCTCATTTTTTTCATTTTCAGGCCGACGGTGGATTTGGCCGTTCATGCTTTGGACCAAGTCCTTCAGGCAAGAGGTCCACGAGAAGTCAAAGCAAATTGAGTACTACTGGGTCCAGTCTCGAGGAGGTTAGATCGTCTCGGTCGTCAAGCAGAAAGCCCTTGAGCCAAAGCAAGGTGAGACACCACGATATTTTTTGGCAAAAAATGCGTATTAAAAAATAATTTACAGTGACGGAGCTGACCCAGTTGCAAAAAACGTACTATTTTGCATCCGGAAAGCATCAAAAATGTGGCAAAATGCTTCCCTCTCCAAGTGAAAAAACTTCGTTTTGAAGGGCTCTTTACAAAAAGAGCGGGCGCGCTTTTAAAATCGTAGTTTTTTCGCTTGGAGAGGGAAGCATTTTGCCACATTTTTAACACTTCCCGGATGCAAAGTGGTACATTTTTTTGCCACTGGATCAGGTCCCCACTGTATCTCTAATTTTTTTGTTTTTAGAGCAAAGACGCTGGTGGATTTGGCCGCAAAACCTTTGGACCTTCTCCAGCTCGTCGCTCAAGCCGAGCTCGCTCCAGGAGTTCAACGACCGGATCGGACCGTCAACCCCAGCCAAGCGTTTCTAAGCAAGCCAAGACTTTGGTGGCTCAATGCGAGAAATGTGAGTTTATCCACGCCTGAAGACGTCTTAAAGTCAGTCCTCGACCAATTTAAGTCCAAAATCAATTTTTGAACTTACTACAGTGAGGGACCTGATCTAGTGGCAAAAAACATATAATTTTGCATCCGGGAAGAATCAAAAATATGGCAAAACACCTCCCTCTACAACTAAGAAAAACTCCGTTTTGATGGGCGCGCCTTTTCCTCAAACGCGCGCTTTTGAAATCGGAGTTTTTTCACTTGGAAAAGGAAGCATTTTTCCACATTGTTGATACTTCCCGGATGCAAAATGGCACGTTTTTGCCAATGAATCAGTTCCGCCACTGTATAATATCAAAACTTAATTTCTTGGTCGAAAAACCACTGCATATGTTTCTTTCTACTCCTGTTAGAAACTAATCACCATCAATTTTCAGTCGCTCTGTATGGTGGAAGTGGCCCCTATGAGAAGAAAAAGACCTTGAATTTGGTGGTCAAGTCGGGAGGTTCCTCTTATGTGGCCACGATTCTCATCAAGATCAAGTCGGACAAGCCCAACACCGACTTTAAGATTGGCGAATACTCTTTGAAGCCCTGATTCTCGAATATTTTCAGTGCATGAGTAAATTTTCGGACTGAGATTTCTTGATCTAATACTGGGCAGATTGGCCAACTTTGATGATAAATTTTTCCATTTGGAAGTAAAGTCTCGTCTGCAGAAAGCCCAACTTACATTTATAATCGAAGGCTTGATGCCTTTTGTCCCCATCTTCCTTCCTTTTCTCCTCTCTTTTCATCAACGCATCAGTCTTGAGCCATCCCAGTGTAATGTCAGTGTCATCCAGATCATAATCGATACACGTCCCATCCACAAAATAGACTTGAACGCTATAGGAATTGGGCTCGTTTTGCAGTTTATCCTCGTCTTCTTCGACCAATGCCAGGAATGGGAAGTCAATGTCTTTGAGGTATCTGTTGCCATCCAACGGAGGTAGATCGGTGTCGTATGAGTAAATATCATCGGCAAGGTAGAGCTTGTATAATTTCACCGACGGCTTCCTAAAAAATCGCAAATTATAAACCAATCCTTCAAAAAAATATATTGCACTTGACTCCTCAACTAATCTCTATAAAATGTATTATAAAAGCTCACGCTTCCGGTTTAAATCCATTCTGCTGGTATTTATAGAGCGACAGGCCCACAAAGTCTTTAATTTTCGCATCCGATTTGGCTTTGATATCCAAATAAGTGGGGATTCCATGTTGTTTCTCGCCAAAAGTGTAGATGACCTTGATCTTTTTTGAATCCGATGAGTTTGAGGCTTCGAACTGACTGAATTCGTCGAATGGACTTGACTCAATCTCCTTTGGGGGCTCTTCGGACATTAGTTTCGACAATAAGCTCGTATTGTGGGTGTGGATTTCGTCGAGGTTTGTTTCTTTGCGACTGAAAAGTTTGTCGACTTGTTCCTGGTCCAGGTGAGGTTTGACGACTTGTCTGAGGTCGTTGGTGCGTTTTATTCGTTTGCAGACCATCTGCTTGGCGTATTCACGGGTTCCTGAAAAGAATGGGAGGTTATTTTGATTAAATTTTCCAAAAAATTGGGTATATTGTACTAGGCAGAAGGTGTAAATGTTTGGCTTATTAAAAAACATATTCAAAGCTTTTCAATTTTTCTGAAATTTGAAATAGAAAAAGTTCAAGCCATTCTTATCTGACCTTCAAAATCTTAGGCCTAAATTTGCAAAACCCAATTAGATATAGACCATCAAAATCAAGGACATCTACCATACCAATGTGAAAAAATAAAGCCTCTCTTGATAAACAAAATACCCAAAATCACATTGCAAACCCCCTCAAAATCAAAGACGACCAACCTTCAAACACATCCCGGTTCTCGTCGAACTCCAACGCATCGATTTCATCAGGTTCATATTCAACTTTCACCCATTTCTCTTGTTCCCCTCCCTTATTCTGATATCCCCCTTCATGGAAGCTCTCATCAACCTCTTCATCGGACAATCGACTGTCGCTTTTGTCGCGTTTCAACTTCTCCGCATTCTGATCCTCACTCTGGCTGGGGACTTCGGCGGATCGCGAGCGCATATCCCTCTCCCTTCGCGGCAATTTGCCTTCAACCGGAAAAGCAACGGTCATGTTCTCTCCTCGTTGTCGGGAATCATTCTCGGTGCCATAACGCGAGTTGCGGACGGATTTTGGATGGATTCGACTGGGGAGACCGCCGGGTTTTTGACGACTAAACTATGGCCATGAATAATATCAAAAATTGCACAAACTACATAATTTTCGTTTTCAGACAAACAAATTACAGCACAGACAGACTTTTTATGCGTCATTAATCACGTAAAAAACAAAAAAACTCCAGATAAACAGCATTATTCTTTTCGAAAAAATCGAAGATCCATACTGTCCGAGGTCAAAGATCCCAAATCCAGCAAAAATAACAAAAGCCCCCGCACTCACTTTGACAACGGTCCTAAAATTGAGATTGCCACCGAGTCCTCCGGCTCCACCGCCAACTTGTACCGAATTTCGTCGAGAAGCTGCGCATTGTCCATGCCTACTCCAACATCAACCCGAGAAACCCTGAAAAACAAAAGATTAATGGACAATTAGAGGATACTGTTTATAAGACCACGTCAAATTTGTTTTTTCGAACCCGAAAAACGGAAAAGCACGGGAGAACCGTGAGAACGGAGAGAGAACGCTGGAAATCCAATAAAAACTCATGGATAATATGGAGAAGGACATAATAACAAGAATTTAAGACTTGTGATAAACAAAAACAATGTACAATACCACATCTTCCACTTTTCGGACAAGAAGAAAAATAAATTTTGCAAAAAAACAAAAATTAAAATTACGCGAGCTGCGCCCTGCCCATTTCCCACGCGCCTGTTTTAAATTATACGAAACAAAATTTATGCGAAGAATTTTGAAGACACCGGACAAAAAGTGTGTTGCAGTCTGGGAAAGGTCTCAGGTAAACAAAAAAAGCCGAAAAGGAGTCGTCTGCTCTGATAACACTTGCACGCCAAACTGGGGAGTCCGATGACCGGAATAGACACTTCGCTATCGTTTTTTTACACTTTGTCTTGATTTCACAGAGAAGTCAGAGAAAAAGACGCACAAAAACGTACTCTCTCGCCCCAAAAAATCCCCATTTCTTCCCCGACTAAAAGTTTTCTCGAGTTTTTTTGGCGAGTTGCCAACCTATTCACCGGACCGTCTTAGCCTGTCTCAGTTTGACGTGACTTGCTCTATTGATTAGAATCAAACGTTATTCATGAACACCAGATGTGTTGACAGTATGACCGAGGCCGGCCAACTGACTTATTGCGTGGGAAAGTAATCGAAAACACGTTTAGAGAACAGGTCGGATAATCTGAAGAAGAGGAAAGAGAGGGGAATTCGCCCAGTTTTGGATGTTGTTTTTCACTCTGCGAATGTTTTGAATGCCGGCTGAAAAACACGAAGAAACATGAAAAACAACGAAGGCCGGAGCGGTGTTTATGTGTGTGTGGATGTTTTTGGGTGTTTCTTTTTTTTTCTTGCGACTCTTCGAACCGTCCTCGAGGAGGACGGAGAGCTTCCGCCTTGGCTCTTATCAACACCCCCGGGCCTCCCTCTTCTGCATGAATGATTTTTAGACGCACAGTCTTCATAAGGCCACAATATTTTTGTTGATACTGCGCCAAGAAGGCGGCGTTGAAAAACAAGTGAGGCTTTAATCATCGGATTTTATGTCAACATTGCGAAACCCAAACCAAATATGAAAATTGAGAGCAAGAGTTTAATCAAATGTCATTTTCGTTTCACAGGGGAAGTACTCCAAGTGCGACGCTCAGATTTGGATGAAACTTGGCACAAGTTTAGAATAATTTTTTCTAAGATATATGCGAGAATCCTAGCTCGCGCTTTGCAGAAACAACTGAGATTTTTAGATCGAAAGTCGGCCAAAATTTAGGACCTTTTGCCGAATTTCAGCACGAAAATTTCATGCCCATTTCTACCGTAAAGAATAATGTTTCTATAAAAAATCAAATTTTTCCGCACGAAACTTCCAAAGTTATGGCCAAAAAGCGTTTTTCTCTCTGACCGCTCTCCATGTTTAGCGTGCTCTCTCGGCGGCAAAAATCGTTCGATATCTCGGCGGCGCCCGCAAAGCGCGAGCTAAAACTATCAGGAATTGATATTTAGTCCATATCCGACGGGTGTGTAAAATTTAAAGAAAATCTGAGCGTCGCACTTGGAGTACTTCCCTTGTCAATACAGATGCTCGAAAATTCGTCCTGGATTTTTGTTCACGTCTGGTATCCCTGTCTGACTGTTGACGCAGTCGTTTTTTGATTACAAACGACACAAACAAATCTGGTTTCGTAGCCGACAAACCTTTCGAAGACTACAGTAAGTTGTTCTACATCTGTAACTAACATTAGTTGTCGCTTGGATAACATGAAATATTTCACTTTTCAACCAAAGACCAAGTGAGAGTTGGTCGGAAACAAGTATCCTCGCAATTTATTTGAAAGCGCACAAATCTCGTATACTTGCTTATTCATACAACAACATGTTTACTGTTTTTGTTGCTTTGCTCCGGGGAAACTGTTAACACCGCAGAATTCACAAGTTTTCTCACAATCCTTCTTCATCAGCTTGAAATAGGACTAAAATACATTGTAATTAACGATATTCCAAATCAACATACTTCCACCGAGCACTGAGCTTTCTTTGCAGAACATTCCGTTAAACGGTCGGAGCACCCGGTTGCTGCCGGTGTGGTGGTTTGTTGCGCTGCTGTCGTCGAAACACATCCACAAGTTTGTGGACATAGAGAATTCATCAGTTTAACATACGCCTAAAGAATTGTAATAGGTTAAAGCAGCTGTTAAAGTGGAAGCGGAAAGTTCAGGCCTCTTACTGGAATTGAGCACAATTGGCTTTTCTGCTTACAGTCCGGCGCCTTATCAACTCCAGTACCGCACGCTGGAGTTGTTTGTTGTTGAGGCTGAGTAGGCTGCGGCGTTGTTGGGCATCCGCATGTCTTCGCACAAAGTTTTGCCATTAACCGAAGGTATGCCGGTTGACCACAGAGTTGACTCTTTTGTGGGCATTCGGCGACTTGATCAGCGCAATCGCCACTAGTTGGTGTCGTAGGAGTTGTTGGAGTAGTTGGGGTTGTAGGAGTTGTAGGGGTAGTTGGTGTTGTGGGCGTTGTGGGAGTTGTAGGAGTTGTCGGAGTAGTTGGAGTAGTGGGGGTACTTGGGGTTGTCGGAGTAGTCGGAGTTGTCGGTGTTGTAGGGGTAGTTGGTGTGGAAGGTGTCGTGGGCGTTGTGGGGGTTGTAGGAGTAGTTGGGGTGGTTGGAGTACTTGGGGTTGTTGGTGTCGTAGGCGTTGTTGGGGTAGTTGGGGTTGTTGGTGTTGTAGGAGTCGTAGGGGTAGTTGGTGTAGTCGGGGTAGTTGGTGTTGTCGGAGTAGTTGGAGTTGTCGGTGATGTGGGAGTTGTAGGAGTAGATGGGGTGGTTGGTGTGCTAGGCGTTGTAGGGGTAGTTGGGGTAGTTGGGGTGGTCGGTGTTGTTGGTATTGTGGTAGTCGTGGGAGTGGTTGGTGTGGTAGGTGTCGTGGGCGTTGTGGGAGTTGTAGGAGTACTTGGGGTTGTTGGAGTGGTGGGAGTCGTTGGAGTAGTCGGGGTACTTGGGGTTGTCGGTGTTGTGGGAGTAGTTGGTGTGCTAGGCGTTGTGGGAGTTGTAGGTGTTGTAGGGGTAGTTGGGGTGGTCGGTGTTGTGGGAGTAGTCGGGGTAGTTGGCGTTGTCGGAGTAGTTGGTGTGGTAGGTGTTGTGGGCATTGTGGGAGTCGTAGGAGTCGTTGGTGTAGTCGGGGTAGTTGGAGTTGTCGGTGTGGTGGGAGTAGTTGGGGTGCTCGGTGTGGTTGGTGTTGTTGGGGTCGTAGGTGTCGTGGGAGTTGTTTGTGTGGTAGGTGTGGTTGGTGTTGAGGGTGTAGTTGGCGTCGTAGGTGTAGTTGGAGTTGTCGGTGTTGTTGGCGTTGTGGGAGTCGTAGGAGTCGTGGGAGTTGTCGGTGTTGTAGGAGTAGTTGGTGTTGTTGGTGTCGTTGGCGTCGTGGGTGTAGTGGGAGTAGTTGGTGTGGTCGATGTTGTGAGGGCTGTGGAACTTGGACCTAAATTTACGCCTTGCTTGTCTTACTAGATCTTACAGCAAAAAGGCAAGCCACCGATCTTAACACACTCGGGGTTAGTGGATAGAAAGCATGAACCGGTCGGGCACGCTGAAATGAAGTAGTCTACACATCCTTTCGCTTACGAGTTCCAATTACACTTCCGTCAGGACAGAACTGGGCATAAAGCGGTGTAGGAAGGGTGCTAATGAATATTAATAAAAGGGCTACACTTTCGCCAGACATCGTTTGCGGCTTACACTTAATAGTGCGTTTTAACATAAGTGAAGTTCTGGAATTTTGAGTCTATTATTTATACAACGTTTGACCTATTGACTTCCTCAGATATGTCTTGTTCGGACGGTTGTCCAAACATGAACCATTTCTGCAATGTTTCTAAGCGTCATTGTTTTTTACAAATTCAGCGGGGATACAAACACATAATCTTCAAACAGTGACTTGTATTCTTTTTTTTTTAATTTTTATTATTTACAGGGGAAGTACTCCAAGTGCGAAGCTTTCCTTTAAATTTCGCACACACGTCGGGTATGGACTAAATATCAATTCCTAAAGGTTTTAGCTCACGCTTTGCGGGCGCCGCCGATATATCGAACGATTTTTGCCGCCGAGAGAGCACGCTAAACGTGGAGAGCGGTCAGAGAGAAAATCGCTTTTTGCCCATAACTTTGTGCGGAAAAGAAGCATTGTCCGTTACGGTTGAAATAGGCATGAAACTTTTCGTGCCGAAATTCATCAAAAAGTCCTAAATTTTCGCCGACTTTCAATCTTAAAAACTCGGTTGTTTCTGCAAAGCGCGAGCTAGGATTCCCGCATATATCTTAGAAAAATTATTCTAAATTTGTGCCAAGTTTCATCAAAATCTGAGCGTCGTACTTGGAGTACTTCCCCTGTTAGATTTCATGCACTTTTACGGTGTGTTTTATGAACTCTGCTCGAAATGGAAACTGTGAAAATCCCATCTATTTTCTCCTTGAAATTGTTACTCGAATGAAGTTCGGTTTCTTGGTCTGAGAACGCGGATGATTCCCCTGTGGCCACGCGCACAAGACTCGTCAGATTTATAGTAGTGGGCGTTTTTAAAAGTCTTAAAAAAACCGGCAGGGAAATGCCGAATTCTCAACTGATAACTCTTTTAAATAATCGCTCCTAAAAAGCTGTAAATATGCCCATCCGGTTCGGCAATGATTTATTGCTGTGTGGTGGGGGAGGGAAACATTGTTCCGGAAATGGACGCTGTTCTTTGGCTGTGAATCATTCATGTATAAGGGGGTTTTTGGGATACGTTACAAATTGTGTAACTTACAATTTGAACAACTTGTTTATTTTTTTGGAAATGCATCAACAGAATGTGTGATTCTGTGACTTACATTTGGATGACTAAAAACTAAGCATCACAATTTGCGTGAATGAAATTAATACCTTTCCCTGACGTTTTCAACCAGCTTAACCATCTTCAGACACCTTGAAAATGGAAAAGCCGCCATCCGAGCGCTACCGTAAAGCGCGCTGCGCAATGTTTGCTTAATCAAGGCAATTTTGTTCGGAGAAACTTCTTCTTGATATTCAATCTGCCCTTCTTTCCCTCAGGCTTCCGGAGGTCTGTCCGGCCCGTCTTCTTCGCAAAGCCAAAGAACGACAATAAAAGATTGCGCATCTCTTCTTCAGATTTCTCGAGGAGATATTTCGCACGGAGATTCGTGTACAAAAACTGCGAGTTTTATGGAGGATGTAAACAAGCCATGAACTGAAGTTTGGCACACTGGTAAGGATTTTGTAGTCGTTGTTGCATTTTTTGTTTTTTGATATCCTATTTACAGGGGAAGTACCCCAAGTGCGAGGCTCAGATTTTGATGAAACTTGGCGTAAATTTAGAATAATTTTTTGTAAGATATATGCGAGAATCCTAGCTCGCGCTTTGCAGAAACAACCGAGTTTTTAGATCGAAAGTCGGCCAAAATTTAGGACTTTTTGCCGAATTTCGGCACGAAAAGTTTCATGCCTATTTCTATCGTAAAGAATAATGTTTCTACAAAAAATCAAATTTTTCCGCACGAAACTGCCAAAGTTATGGCGAAAAAGCGCTTTTCTCTCTGACCGCTCTCCACGTTTAGCCTGCTCTCTCGGCGGCAAAAATCGTTCGATATCTCGGCGGCGCCCGCAAAGCGCGAGCTAAAACTTTTAGGAATTGATATTTAGTCCATTCCCGAAGTGTGCAAAATTTAAAGAAAATTTGAGCGTCGCACTTGGAGTACTTCCCCTGTTAGTATAAAAAAAACATCCCTTTTATTACCTGAATTATAGCGTAATAGGGAGCGCCCACGGTCAACTGGACTGCTTTTATAAAACAGACTAAAAATAGGGCCTCCCCTTTATGACATCCATAGAAAAATCCGACGTTCTCATTTCCATTCCATTATGACCTTATGCACTTGAGTGCATTCTTTTTTTGCGCACTCAAGGAAATGTGATAAAGCCGTCAGGCCAAATCACATCCTGTCCTCGTCCGTTGAGGGCATACAAGTGGGTGGACATTGAGAATTAACTCAATTTCCCCTCAAAAAAAATAGAATAAACCGAGGTAAAAGACTGTTTTGCCCTGCTTAGTTTATGCTGTTCTGGAGTCTATCATGAATGTATAATATATGATGTTTTTGTTGTCATGCTTTTCCCACGCAGAAAAAGTAAGATGAAATTAAATTGAGTGAATAGAGGGAGCTTTGATTGTACTCGGCTTCTGTGTTATGCAATTTATAGTTTTATACGGAAAATATAATATTTGGTGTTCCACTTTTTCGTTTTATTTCGGTTTATTTTGTAGTATTTTTTGCAAGCAACTGGGACGACCAGTTCCTTTGGGGAAACCAAAAAATATTCTTTTTCTTCGATGCAAATATCGAAATTAGAATAATCGAGGGTGCGTAGTACCCTTCATAGCCACGTTTTAAGACTTGGTGCTATTTAGTACATCCATGTAGTACGAGGTGAAAATAGGAGGACTAACCACCATGACAACATTACTAACAAAGTTGTAGCACCTAAAGGCCAAGTTGTAACACCTAAAGGCCAAATTTAGACCTCGGTAAATATAGTATCAGATAGTACTGTTTAGTACTAAAGGAAAAGTTAACATTACTTTCGAAACCAGCACCCTCGAAACCCCCTGAATTCAGTATTTTTGGAAATTTTCAAGAAGTTATTTTTTTACACTACTACTTAAGGAAAACAAGTAAAGTTCAGAAAAAAGTAACATTATTTTTGAAATCAGCACCCTCGAAAACCCCTAAATCGAGTATTTTTGAAAAAAAATCCGAATTTACTACTTTACAGTACTACTTAAGGAACAAGTAACAATCAAACAAACGAATGTCATTTTCGAAATCAGCACCCTCGATTATCCTAATTTCGATATTTGTATTGAAGAAAAATATTATTTTTCGGTTTCCCCATTCGTCCAACTCCGTTCTTGCAATGACCGAGATTTTGTCCCGTTGTGACGTCTAATTCCCAGCGCTTGAACTCTTGATAACCGTCGAGACAATGTGGTCTCGGACGAATCTTCAAACGCGTTTGTCGCGGCTTCTGTTTTTTGTTTTTATCTGTTCGAAGTATTGAAATTCTTCAAAGGGGATGTCCCCACTTCAAGTCGACTACTTGAAGGATGAAGAGGAAGTTATGGTAAATTCCTTCATGGCGGCGTTTAGCAAAAGGAGGAGCGTCGTTTTTTCCGAACATTATTCAATTAAACGACCCTCAAAGAGCTTGACTGAGACTTGACTAGCCAGTTTTCGCTCGAGTACGGCCCGCTCTATGATGTCTTCGCTTTCAGAGATGATCATCCGAATATGGGTACAGGCGTGCTTACTCACCGCGATCCTCTTGTTTCCCCTGCGCAGCATTGGTCTGCAAAACGACCTGGTCATGGGTACTGTGACCGGGGCCCGTTCACGGAACACATCATTGCGAACAGCTGCGGCGAATTTGAATTTCGAATCGGACTCGTTTCCCTGCGATTACTGCGATCTGGAGACGTGTACGGCGAGGAAACGGACGTCCAGATCGTCGGGGCGTGAAGTTTTTTGTTTTTCAAAGAGGAGTGTTAATGAGGGTAAGTTGCGATCTCAAATCAGCAATAAATACAGTTCATAGTGACCATTTTTACATAATATTACATCTTTCAGACGAAAACGCTGAGCCAACATCGACCTGCATAACGGATGAGGCCGAATTGAGATATCTAGTGCTAGCAGAGCGACTGAAGGACAGTAATACTTGCCAGCCAGCAAAAGAGGATCCTAATCTCAGGATATGCTGGTGTAAGGAGTCTCTTCGAAGGAGGTAAGCGAGTGGATCTTTTGCTCATTAAACACATGTTTTGCGGAATTTTCACGAATCATTTTAGCCTATCGCGTGTGGAGCAGTTGCAAGAACGAAGCCGGCTTCGTTTCGCCACGGGAACCAAAGGTGGCATCAAGTTGGTGCATTATCAAAGCGTGGATCAAAAACAAGTCACACAGAACTACGAAAACATTGTAAAGGTGCGATTACCATCTTGAAAAAAGAATTTTCTCTTGTTAAAAATTATGATGACTAAAATTGCAGTCCCCGCAAACCCTGCGGCAAGGTCCTCGAGTTCAAGCCTCCGGCCTTCAACGCTCCGGTTCCACGGTTCCGCCGACCCCTCAGGACTTCCATTCAAGGCATAAAATAGCCTCGACTCATGGTGGAATCGCCGGTCGACCGACCAACCCCCGCAGGCCATCTTCAAGTCCATTTACGGACTCGGCTAGCCTAAGCCGGCCAAGTGTTGTGGCTCTATCATCAGTGATGATTATTTATTATCTTAGGCTGTTATAGTGATAACTGAGACTGTAATATTGAATACAGGTAACTATTAAATATATAGATTGATCTCTTGATATTATTTATATTATTAACTTTTCGACAAATTTGCATTGCAAAATGTTTAATAAACGTATTATGAATTTATAAAAAACAAATTGAGGCATTTTTTGAACGTCAACTTACACCTTGCTTGTCCAGATGACTCTAGAATTTTGTTCATCCCTAAAACTCACAAAAATCAAGCGCAAAAAACTCAGCGAACGTCAAGAACTTTGTTATAACATCCAGCTGTTCAAATAGGAACTTTTGAATCCCCTCTCAGCCGACAGAAGCCTCATCCTGCACATGAATTTTCAATGAATTTTTTTTTCAATAATTTCTCTATTTTCCTCTTGAACTTTGTAATTCTTCAAACTATCCAAACAACAACTCGACCACCAATATGCAAGGACAAGTTGAAGTTGTGAGTTTTTTTTTTGACTTCTCAAACATTCAAAATTTAATTTTATGAAAAGAAAAAAGTTGAAGCGTTCAACGGAAATTGCATTTTCTTTGTTTCCAGATGCCCGATGTACGCTCAGCGCGGATTTTGCGAAAGCACGTACTACTCGCTGCGGCAGCGTGCGGAGTTTTGCGCCAAGAGCTGTGGGCATTGCAAGGAGCCAGAATGAGTCCGCTGCTATTTTCAAGCTGATCGATTATAAAGACCTTGATTAAGTCAACAATTTTGTACAACCTTTCTTATAAACAGAGATTGCCACGGTCAAAATTTCAGCTCCGGCTCTTAGCTCCCAGAGCCGGAGTCTGGGAGCTAAGAGCCGGAGCCGAGACCAAATTTGCAGCTCTGGCTCCGGTTCCCGGCTCCCATGAAAAATTTAAAAAGGTCTCCGGCTCCGAATCCCGGCTCCCATGCAAAAATTTTTTTAAAAATATTTTTCCAAAAATAAAAGTTATTAGTGCCAGAGATCATACACCCAACGTTTTTGCTGCCAATTCGTATGTGACACATCTTCCCAAGTATTTTTCAAGCAATTTGGTATAACAAGATCATGAAATTTTTACTTTTCTGAACGCTGAGAAGTCTGGCTCCGAAATTGGGCTCGGGAGCCGGAGCCGCGGCCAAAATTTCAGCCGCTCAGAGCCGGAGCCAAGAGCCGGCTCCGGAGCCGTGGCAATCTCTGCTTATAAACAAAGATATTGAGAGTTTGAAACATTTTTAGTGTGATTAAAGCCATCTTCAACTCATGCTCTGAACGTTTTAGCTCACACTTTTAGCTGTCGAAAATTGGATGACCTTCTTTGTGCATGATTAAGCAAAAGAAAGAGGCTTGGCCAGGCCGAAGACGGTTTTGCAACTTTATCATCTTGCAATTGATAACTGCTTTCGCTGTCTGCAATATCAGAGCCAAAACCCCGAAAAAAAGCTATTAAAATATATAGATTTTATCATCAAAAAAAATTGCACAGTGACCCCCCTGATCACGTGGGAAAAAAGCGCCATTTAGCATCCGGGAGGTATCAAAAAATGTATCAAAATGCATTTTTTGATACATTTTTTGAAATGTCTTAGTTTGTGGACCAAATGGGTGTGGAAAGTCGTCCCTATTCCGAATTCTCGGTGAATTATGGCCTCTTTGGGGAGGAAAACTTGCAAAACCCGAGTGTGGAAAGCTGTTTTATGTCCCACAGGTAAGAGAGGCAACGAGATAGAAGCGTTTTATGCCACTATCATTCTACAGTGACGGACCTGCTCCAGTGGGAAAAAAGCGCCATTTAGTATCAGGGAAGTATCAAAAAATGTGGCAAAATGCCTCCCTCTCCAAGTGAAAAAACTCCCATTTCAAAAGCGCGCCCGCTCTTTTTGTGAGGAGCCCTTCAAAACGAAGTTTTTTCACGTGGAGAAGGAAGCATTTTGCCACATTTTTGACGCTTCCCTGATGCAAAATGGTTAGTTTTTTGCCATTGGATTATGTCCGCTGTAGTATACATACATAATACGTACATATATGTATACATTTTTTTCGGATGAGAGAGTTCCCCGGCTTTTCTTGTAACTCCTATAATCGTCATTTCTCTTGATCTCCTTGATTCTTTCTTCATCGCTGAGACTGATCTTTATCCACAATTCACATTTATAAAAAACAGCTTTATCCTCAAATCCCCCGCCGACCTTGGTACCACTCCACCCTTCGTTCCAAGCCCCCAAAAATCCAGCTCAATTTCTCAACTAGCACGTGAAATACCAAGCTCAGAGGATCCACATCGAAAGTATAACTTCCAGTATATTTGCAAAGCTTCCATTGGAGCGTCCATCTAATCCCATTTGATTCAAATAAATCCAATCAAATCCGATTTCTTCGTTGCGGCGAATAAATTTCTTTTCTCCTTTTGTTGCGCAACACTCCCCCAAAGCGTCATCACGGTGGGGGGAAAGGAGTAATGTAAAGGTTACTTTCACCTCGACTTTGATTAGATTCTCCGGTTCGGTAAGGGGTTTGATGTCGTAAAGCGTTTAATTGCAACTCCTGAGGTGTTTTTGGTGGGTTATGGGTATTTTGGGTGCATTTCTGAGGGTATTTTAGGGGTTCGGAAAGGTTAACAATAAAATGTGCGGGCACGGAATTAGGAAAAATGCAGCTGCTATATTTTTATGGCTCTTGTATTATTCGCTAATCATCGCGATTGCGAAATCGACTTTTACAGAAGGAAAATGCGACTTTTTTGCCTGATTTTCAGGGTCACAAAAAATTGCTCAATGCACACTCTGATTAACCTCAAATATCTTGTACCTGCTCAAAATAGCCTACAAATAAACTATTAAAATTATAAGTCCACAATTTGTAGGCTATGCCGAGATGCATCTTATTGAGCATCTTTTTTCGCGCGAAAAAGGAAAATAAAGAAAGAGTGTGAAGAAATCCGAATTTTTGCAAAGATTTTCTCTAAAATCCCGACTGTTTCCGCAAGAGACCAAAAAATTTTTTATGTCAGAAAGTATTTAGTAGCCTCTCATACACAAACTTTTACTTGCAGTACAGTGGGGGACCTGATCCAGTGGCAAAAAACGTACCATTTTGCATCCGGGAAGTAACAAAAATCTGGCAAAATACTTCCCTCTCCAAGTGAACAAACTTCGTTTGAAGCCTTCCTCACAAAAAGATCGGGCGCGTTTTTGAAATCGGAGTTTTTTAGAGGCATTTTGTCACATTTTTGATACTTTCCGCATTTTGCCACATTTTTGATACTTTCCGGATGCAAAATGGTACGTTTTTTGCCACCGAATCAGGTCTCCTACTGTACCTACAAATCACCATATCAGAGGCACTAAGGCCCCTTGAAATTCAACTCCCTGTCAAATTCAATACCGTCTCTTCTCTCTCCGCATTTCTGATCCGTTATTACACAACGTCCTCGCGGTCGAATTTAACTTTTTTATGATGTAGAAACCGGTGCCGCTGTAATAAATGAGGTGGAATGGAGCGGGGCCGGTTATGCGATCGCTTGTTTTATTTTTCCAATTAATTTCGGCATATGAGATTCCATCAAATATTCCTGAGGATTTAAATGTGTCTGGAAACGGCGTTGCGATTCGGCTTGGCTTTAATGGCGTCATCGGTGTGCAATCTTGGAATGGGAAGGGGATTTAGAGAGGTTTTGAGGAGGACATTCAGAATGTTTGTTGTGTTTGACAATGTAGCAGTAAGGTTGATTTATTGTTAGTAGGGAGTTATTGCATGCCTGGGAAAATCAAATTTAAATACCATAACTGAACGTTCTATTTTGTTATGTTTTAACTAAAAAAAAAGATACAGAGGGGACCTGGGGGACGCCCAGTGGCAAAAACCGTACCACTTTGCATCCAAGAAGCTTCAAAAAATATGGCAAAATACCTCCCTCTCCAAGTAAAAAAAACTCCGGTTTCAAAAGCGCGCCTGCTCTTTTTGTGAGGGAAATTCAAAACTCTTTTTGGACGCGCCCATCAAAACAAAGTTTTTTCACTCGGAGAGGGAGGCATTTTGCTACATTTTTTGATACTTTCCGGATGAGAAATGATACATTTTTGCCAATGGATCAGGTCCTTCACTGTGGTTTTCTTATGGAACATGGAAATTTCAATTCTAAGGTTACCATGAGACGGGGCACAAATTAAGACTTCTTTTTGCCATTGATGTATTTACCAAAGTTTGAAGAAATTTCCGAAATAAGCACGTAAAAACTGAACAAGACTTTTTCGCAAAAATTCGACTTGAAAAGCTCAAGGTTTTGAACACAGAAGCTGGACAAACTTTGGCCAAGAAATCACTTTTTTTCGAGCACAATTCAAAGGTCTGCTGACAAAATCGGCCGCCCGACTTTCCTCATTTTCCGTAATCTCTTACAAAAAGATAGCTGTTTAGTAATCTGCGCTTACCAATATTTCCAGCGATCAATAGTCATCCTCTTAGAAACATGCAAAATTTGGGGAACGATCAAGGACCCTTGCTTGTGTTAGAGCTTTAACCTTCCTTTGTCAAAAATTTCAAACATCTCCGATTAGCATTTACAGAGCTTCTTTTGCCAATAATTTTGTAAAACTACCGTATTCTTTTCGTTCATTGGCCGAACAAACGCCTCTTCAGAGATCACTAAAAGTCAAAAAAACTGTTCTTTACACCCAATGACACTAAAATTTGATGAGATTCTCTCTGGAATTACTGTTCTACGGCCTGTTAGCTACACTATGACTAACAGCATTTTCGGTCAACAAACAACTTTTTCAGCCTCTATTCTCGTTGTATTCCCCCATGTTTTGGTCGAAACCAGCTTATGGTTGCTTAACCCAGTTCTCGACCCGATCTTCGACCATCCGTATCTTCTTCCCAATGCCATTTCTCCGAAACCGCCATGCCTTCCTTTATTCACCGATACGATGGAAACGCCGCCGCAACCATTGAAGATACGTTGCCGACGAATGGCTCTCTGTAAAAGATCACCGGGGATCTCCGGCATTCCGCTTTGCATACGGCATTTCGTTACGAACCGCACGTATTTCCGCGGCTCCACAGGTACGGGAGAAATGCGGCGGGCGCTGTGTCTTGGTTGAGCCAAGAATGATCTTTAAAAAGAGGTCAGCATGGAAGGCAGAGCTCATTATGGACATTTTAATGGGCTGGAGAGAGGTGGGCCCCGGATCGGATCTTTGATTTGAAGAGAGAGGTTACGGTAGATGATGATGATTTAGAGGAATGTTTTGATGAAGGGAGATACTTTTTGTTCTTTATGTTCTTATCAGTCTTAGTATACGGTGCTGTTAAAAAAAGGATTTTTTACTTTGCTCTCAGTAGGCCACAGTATCAAATATATGTTTATGATCTCTGATTTAGAGGTCCATTGGGATACGGTATCGCAATGATGACTTTATAGGCATGTTTAGTGATTATCAGAAGATCGCCGAGATGATAAAAGGTAGAAATCTGTATGAAATTTGCAAACATTTTAACTTCGATTTTCTCAGAAATCCTCGGGATTTATAGATCAAAATAAGACCAAATTCCGGATTTTTACTCTATAATTTGCAGTTTGAAAAGCTCACAATTTCGTGAAAAAGCAAAAGAATAAAATTTATGGGCATATATTTTGGACTACTTTTTAAGTTTTCATCTTCAAATTCTGTCGCAAATTTCTCATTGAACTTGCCGCCACCCATTGCCGTGACCTTTTCTTGACCTGCTGGACCTTTTTTCCTTCCCCGACCTAATTTCTAGCCCTCCAAAGTCTACAGTAGCCTTTTTTTATGCATTTATACATTATCAATTTTCCTGATATTCGAATTAACCATCACATTATAGTCCTCCTGTTGTTCGCATCATCACCGTTTTTTTGCACAAAAGAGATCCAGCTGGGGGGATACGTAGTTTATTTGCAGTTTTGTAGGTTATGTCAGCGACAGTTTTAACAGACAATTGCTTTGTTATGACCGAGGCGGAATATATGTCATGGAGAGGGTTTGACGACGTAGTTGATCTTGAAAAAGAGACATGAGGAGGGCAGGTGAAGAAGGGGTTTACTGTTATTTTTTGAAGGCTGAAAGTTGGTAGGGTAAAATACGAAACTATAGGTTGATAAACATTTTGTTTGTATAGTATTTAATATGCAACTTTTTGCTTCCATACAAGGGCTGTACAATTTATTGAGCTGTTACAAGTGTAACGTTCATATTTTCATTAAATTTTTTCCATGTGTTGCTCAATGGTCACACACCAAAGCCTGGAAATTTTAGCCTGCAATTGACAAACATAGCCGAGATTTTTACCTATCCCTGCCGCTGATAGACTATGCAAAATACGGAGAGCGGTCAGAGAGAAAATCGTTTTTGGCTGGGCCCTTGTCAATTTCGAAAGAAAAAATATTTTCTCGTAAAAATCCCTTATAGGAATGACCGTCTTGAGTGAAATTTCAGGGTCAAATTTTGAGCATTTCCACGGCGAAGTTACTCTCAATAGAACACTCAATTATACTGCATATAGCATATTTTTGGGCTCTGGAATCTTCTACCTAGGTTCCACTGTGAGTTCAATTCTCTCCCAATTTATTTATCCAAACTAATTTTACCACCTCAAATTCTCCGTTCAACTTTCATTTCACCAACTTTCCCTTACAGACCCTGTAAATCCCAAAATTACCATCCCGCAAATCCCCAAAAAAACCGTTCGGGTTGTTTTTTGCGATCTCTTTTACCGGTCTTGGAACCTTTTTTTGTCTGTTTCGAACTTGTATAATAATTAGAGCCTTAGGTAATCGCTTTTTTCTCTGACTTCCCCTCAACTTTTACCCTCTCTCTAGTCTTCTCTGGTCTCTAAAATCAGCACGATCTCTTGGTGAAATCAAAACTTATCCGAAGACGCGTCGGAGCCGAATATGTTTCGAACTGTTCTTTCGCTCCCTGAGGCAGTTAATTACACGCATTCGAAACCATCTTTGGTTGTTTGCGCGCGACCGGTCTCTGTGATTTTTGTCTTCGAATAGGGTGAGAGTTTCGGCAAAGCCTCTTAATTTGCTTAGTTTCATTTTCGCCGGAGGGCTGACCTTTCCGTTCCTTGTTGTTTCGAGCGATTGTTTTCTTATTGTAGGATAAATGAAATAGCTTGAAAGGGAGAGTTTCTGGAAGGATTTGGGGAATTGAGGAGGGCAGCTTCGGAAATCTTTGAAGTGGGAGTTTTGGAGTTCAAAAAAGCATGATTTTTGTAATTTTTCTACTGCAGAGGAAGTGTTCAAAACGACACTCAAACTTTGGCGATATTCCCGCCAAGATTTTCAGAGGAAGGAGACATGATTTATAGTATAGTATTTAAGACTCTTGAGGTCCAAATTCGGTACTCCGATTTAACGTAGAGAGACTTCACAGAAAGTTGAAAAACTTCCCCTAAGGTCTTCATCAATTTGGCCAAGAAGGTTTTTTCTATAATCACTTTTTTTATCATGGTCTTTTATATGGGGTTAGACGGTCTTTGTATCGAGTTTAAACCGATTTTTTTATCTGGCCGACTCTGTTTATACTCCGTTCTTTCAAAGAATTTTAGTAAATATGTAGTATCTCTGACAGTACGGTGACTCTCCCGAAGCCTGACAATTGCGAGCTAGGAGTTTTAAGAAATGCATTATGGACTAAATATCTAGAAGAAATCATTTTCCTTTTCGGCTTAAACAAGCACAAGTCATCTCGGTTTTACCAGTTACATCTTTCCTTTGTAGCCCTGAAATACTTAGCATAGGCAATTTTGTTTACAGGAAGTCCCTCTTTCTCTGACGTTTTAGCTTTCCCCAAAACTCATAGACAAACCTTGACCTCCAGTCAACATATATAACACCCGAACAGATTTAGATTCAATTCTGAATAGGGTATATTCGGATCGCTGAGACGTGAACTTTTTAATATTTTTTTATATTGTTCACCTTGGATAACCTCCATGAGGTGGGAGTGTATCAAAGAAGCGCTTTGTAAAGTTTGAAACCGGGTTCGAATACGTCTTTTGTCATTGTGAAAAATATATATTTTAAAGTTACAGGTGTGGGGTTTTTTTGAAAGAGTTACTGTGGAAGTAATTGAAGTTTTTTTGAGAAAGAAATAGGGTTCCTGAAAGTGCTTTCTGGCAAAAATTTTGTTTCTATATTTTACCCCAAGCGGTCATTGTCGTTTTTTTTATTAGGTTGGACGGAAAGTTCGTACGATTTTTTACCCAAATTTCAATTTAATTTTTTTCGCGCCAAGACCGAGTGCCCACCGTAAATACCTAGCATATACAAGAGTACAGTGTGCTGATTTATGCTCTACGTGCCAATCGTTAGCTCCGCCGAAACGAGCTTAATTATAAGAGATTTTCCGCTTTGCGGCTATTTCGGGTGGGGTCCAGAACGTAAGCTCTAGTTTCCAGATCGCTTTTGATAAAGCTCTGAAACTTTGTACGCGGTATCCAGTGGTCTTTCTGACTACATTAAACACAATTAGAAATCATAAAAAAGTGTGTCGGATAAAATAATGGCAACACTTTCAACCAAATCTTCAGCAAAGGCCCTTCATGAAAACTTTTTCTTATTATTCCGCGTATTGCTTATGGTCTGTCTCTGTAATTTGGTCCAGTAAGGCAACTGGGTAGCCCTTTACGTGCTTCATGAGTGTCCCGGATAATAAACGCTTCGGGTTAGCCTTAAAGAGGCAAAATTGCCAAAAATATATAGCTCTACAGAAATGCATGTGATTTGCTGACAATTAACAATGGTTACCCATTGCTTCATAAAGTAGTAGAACGATATAGAGGCTCTATTTTCCACCCTAGAAAAGGAGGACTCGAAAACTGCTTTGAGCTGTTTTTTGAATTTTACGAATTGCTCCGATAGTTCACCAGCGAGTTTTTGAAAAACAAATCATTGAGTTCTGTCGTATCACGCAGTAAAACAATTGGCTAAGGGCGGGTAGCTTAGTGTAATGCAGTGTCTTTATTTTTGGCATATCATAGTTAGACCCATAGGAATGCATCGGCAAAGCGGCTATTGTAATTATATTCAAACTTGGTGGGTCTCGATAAAATCAAGTTTTCTGGCTATGTTTGGATTTAATCCCCGACTACTTCACGCACATTTGGAGCTTTAAAAGGAAGCTTTTTAGCAGTGCTAAAATAGTTTCCTATTAGGCCTTGTTAAACAAACCAGCCAAGAATCTCTACTTGTAGGCCAAAGATGGGTAAATGTCTAAATTAAGTTCTCAGTTGATACACGCTTAAGATGGCTGAGGGTTGTACTGTCAGATAAGGATGCCTGTCCTCTACCAACACCATATAATTGTGTTTGTCTTTTTACATCGGCTCAAGAAAAAATAGCAGCAGTAAAATATCGTACGAACTTTCCGTCCAACCTAATAATTTGCATACACACCCTGCAGTATCCTTATTTCGATCCCTGGCAAAAAACGTACCATTTTGCATCCGGAAAGTATCAAAAATGTGGCAAAATGCTTCCCTTTCCAAGTGAAAAAAAATTGTTTTGAAGGGCGCGCCCTCACAAAAAGCGTCGGAGAGGGAAGCATTTTGCCACATCTTTGATACTTCCCGGACGCAAAATGGTATGTTTTTTGCCACTGGATCAGGTCCCCCACAGTACACGCACAGCCAAGATCAGCCATTTTTAAGAGAGTGCGCAAAACGATGAGAGTCGGTCAGACGAAAAACGTTTTTCGCGCGTTTTTAAAATTTTTTGCCCTTGCAAAGCGTTGCCCTTTCGAACCCAAAATTTCAAAAAAGAATCCAAATTTCGGAGTCTCAAAAACCAAAGACCCTCTTCTTCTTCATACAGTGTAATAGTTCTTTAAATGCCCACCATTTATGATTCCAGTTTAGGTGATTGCTATTTTAATTTGTTAAATAAATACTGCCTCCCACTTTCGATTTTCCCTCACTTCCGTTCGCGTTCCGGTTCAACGACGAAATTACGAGAAAGTGACTAGAATCGGGTCAATCGAGGCTTTAACGGCATAAATAAATAAATAGAGGTGGGTAATTGTAAGGCGCAGCCGGAACTCATAGTAAAGTCATCATGTGGAGATTCAGGAGCGTTGAAAGTTACTCAAAGGGGGAGGGGTCAATGGGGAGCGCTTTGATTTTGATAAAACTTGGAACAAATTGTGACTAGTGTCTATTGAGGCACTGTTTTTTTACTCGCGCCTGAAGAGACTTACAAGATTTTTAGACTATGTAAAGTTGAGTAAAATTTGATTCTCTTGGCGATTTTTGTGCATAAAATTTGTTAGGGTTCTTGAAGCTTGACATAAAGCAGTTCTAAGAAAAGATTGAGGCGTTGAAGACTCTGAAAAAAGGCTGGGTTGTTTTTCATCTTCTTTTTAGAATCTTAAACCAAGGAAAATTTTTACCGTTTATAACTTTTCAGACCTTATAAATCATCAAAATCTTTTTGATCACAGTTTTGAGAAGCCTTTTCTCTGGATCTTTGAATCTCCAGCTCACAGCAGAATCTTATCATCTTGTTCTTTACAGTCCATTTCCTCTACTTTTAGACTACTAATTAACTACTAATCAACGAATTAGTTTGATCTCTTCAACTTTTATCCTCTCATCATTTTTTAACCTCCTATTACTGATTTAGCAACAAGTCATCTTTTATTTAGCAACAAGCCATCTCTTATTGAGTAACAAATCATCTCGATCGTCGATTGATTTATTGCAACTTAAAAAGTTTCGAATTCCAATGTCCGAAAATTCGCTTGAACTCCGATCCATCAATGTTGATTCTTCGGACCGTTAATCATCATCGAGGTGGCTGCTCGCTAACCCCTTTGTTTTCGCGCGCTTTAACACCGCATTTGGAACAGACCCTCAGGCAAACCTTCGAGAAGAAAATCCGAAAATTCGGGGGTTCTGAACGGATTGACGTGAAACAAAAAATTGGAATCCGTTTGAGCCAAAACAGGACCCTCCGATGTCACGGTGGTTTTTCTCGCGCAATTCTTTAAAGGTTACGCCGGGTCATGTTGTTTCCGATTCTTATCATGATTTGTGTTCGTTGTTGTTTTGTTTTTTTTTTGTTGTTTTAAAGAAATTTCGAGATTAAGTCGACGAAAATTTCAAGAAGCGATTGAAATGGGGTCGTTTGAGGAGTGTCAGATAGGTCAGGAAAACATTCGATCCTGGTAAAATCATCCACACTCTTCTGTGGATGACCCATTGTTTTGTTGGGTAGGTCTGAACGTTCTAATCTAGCACTGGCTGAGATTTTTAGTTGAAAAAAATTCATTTTTCATTATCGCCAAAATTTAAAAAATATCAAAATTTTTTATACAATTTCAAATTAAAAAAAGATGTCGTTATTAGTGGGGAGCATAATGTCGTTATAAAGACTTAATTTATTTATTTTAGAACTTGAAAAGAGGCCGCTTTTGTCTGACCGACTCTCCTCATTTCCCGTGCTCTCTCGCAAAAAAAGCTTGTTGAATATCTCAGCTGCGCCTGAAAATTTTGCGCTAAAACTTTCAGGGATTGATATGCGTACTATAGAAAGTATGTATGCAATAATTGAAAGAAATCCAAGAGTATCAGTTGTGAATAAGTTGCTTGTGGAATTGATCGAACTGCAATAGTTGAAAGTTGTTTTTTTCGACAATTATTGTCACACTGTTGCTTGCAGGGATCTTGCCCATAGTTGCAACGTTTATACAAAGAATCACGAGGCCCTACAAAGATTATTTGTGCAAGAATACTCGTTTTGCAAAGGTTTATTTTGGCTTCAACATGACTTCTGGGACTTCCAAAATCATTAGTTTCAGGAGAGTCGACACAAAGACATGCTCCGCTGTAAACGCAGTTTGTGACATTTGACGTGACTTCTCCACAATTTGTTCATCATTTTTTTTTTTTTTTTTTGATTTTCTTTTTTTCATCTTGTATACGTTGTATACAGACGTCGTATATTTACGTGACCCCAATTACCCCGTCCCCGCCATTTTATACAATTCCCGTTATTTTAAAGTGCGTAACCCAGTTTTTTGTGTCCTCCCATTAACTCATTTTTTGACCCCATTCCCTTCACCTTTCCGCATCACTTCGTATACCATCAAACCACTTTCTCAAACAATAACATTACGACTGCCATATTACTATTTAATTTCTTTACAACTTTTTCATTCTTTGTGAGGAGCTCTTTCTAACGGAAGCTTTAAAAAATTTTTTAATTTTTTGACACAATTTCTTCTTGGAATTTCGGATTTTTTAGTACGCTAAATCAACTTTTCCGATTTTTATCAAATATAGCACAGCTTACAGTGTATAGCACACATATAAATTTTTGAAAATTTGAGATCAATATTTTCAGGCGCAGCTGAGATATTCAACTAGCTTTTTTTCGAGAGAGCACGGAAAATGAGGAGAGCTGGCCAGACAAAAATTCTTTTTGCCAATGACTTTTAGGGTTCCACATTAAAAAAGATGGATTTTTAAAAACCAAATTGAGCTCTTCACTGGTTAACAGACACCATTTTTTTCAAGCCTAAAGCTATGAAAATTGGTTAATCTCTGAGATTTTTACAATTTTGATGATTATAAAAAAGAAAAAATGCAGTTAGGGAAAAAGTATTCTTGAAAGATTTTTTGATCATCGTTCTTCTCAAGAGAGGGATAAATTTTTGATTTTTTCATCAAAAAATCCCGTTTTTCAAATTGCAACATAAATATCATAGCTTCTGGAAAGCATCCCCTAAAATTTCGCATGTTGTCGTATAGCACCTTAATCTAAATGTTAGCCAATTTCAGCAAAATCTAATCACCTAGTTCGAACAAATTTTCATTATAGTGATCTCTAGTCTACTCTTTGTACCCTAGGGGTAACTTTTTTCCTCCCACCCCAAAAAATCTTGACCCTCTCCTTGTTTTTCCGCAATTCTCCCGCTTCGGGACGACTTTCCCTCCATTTATGATTCCCCATTGTCTCAACCGAAATTACCTTGTATTTCCGGAGGCGATCGGGAATCTTCGACACATTTTATTCGTATTTGACCCCGAAATCAATCAAAATTTTTCGACCAATTAATGGGAAATACTTTCGAGTCATCAATGATCGCGTAGCGCAACATTTCAATGCGAATTAATTTCAATTTCAGAAAATTGAGATTTAAACGTGAAATTGGACATTATTGGATATTACACTAAATTTTGTGGTCACTTTGGAAATGAGACGGCTAGAATCTGCGTTTTTCTGGTATGGCAGACTTGTTGCAAGGCATCCAATCCCATTCTTGGTAAGAATTTGGCATTTCTGTTCATCTGTGGCACTTTGTTGCGGTGAAGTGTCACAAAAATTATCGGAGAGTTTTTTATTCAAGCTTTTGGTCGAAATGAAGGTAAAAGTGATGTAAAATGACGAGTAAAGGCATAATAAATGTTTTCCAGTTGTTTACGGCGTGCCCAACTTACTTTCACCTCAAGTTTTGTCCAAAATTTTGATATTTGACCTAAAATAATATTATTTTCCCACTTTTCCCTCAATTTTTCCGTTTTTTAGATATTCCCCATAATCACAACTCTGATCTCATGTGTTGGCCTGTTCAACTTCAGTTCGCAAGATGATATCTGGGACATTTATTCACCTCTAAACGCGCTCAGTCGGATAGAAGAGAAGGGGATGGAAAAGTTCGAATATGTCGCCGCAACTCATCATTATCGGGTAAATTCTTGTCTTGTCATGAAGCTTAGGTATTGTACTCTCTGCAAAAATCAATTTCGACTTTAGATTCAAGTTCTGGTCGATCGAAAAGACGGCGGGAATCTGATGAATTCCGAGAGTTTGAAGGAGTTGGCGGCGGTCAATAAATTCATCGTGGAGAACGTCACAGTCTCGGATCGAGGGAATTTGTTGACTTATAAGGACGTATGTGGAATCTATTGCAATGAGAGCAATGCGTTGGTCATTGGGTTCATTCAGGTGAGCAGATTTGGCGATTTTGATTTTGTTGGTTTGTGTAATGTAAACTCAATTTTGAGTTGGAAAAACCAATTGATCATGTGCAAACGTTTTGGATAACATTTCCCATGCTCTCTAGAGTCTAAAACGACAAATCTTTCATGGATATTGCTTTTACATTAACTATGACGAGTAGAAATTTAAAATTGGATAGACACTTGGCATTATCCTTGATTTTTTTGGTATTTTTCCATGACTTTTGGGATGTGGCGGTTTGCAAGGTTGTATAGGCTCATGCTATTTGTGTTAGGCCGCAATGAACAATCCTTCTGGATCTCTGAACTTCGTATTGACCTATCCAAATGCCATTGCGCTGAACAACAATGTCTTCCTTGGTTACTCATTGGGGAAGTTTACCACGGAAAAACAAGAGGATCTGGATGTGATCAAGTCATTCAAGCTGTTTATCCTCCATTATATGGTAAGATCTTCTTTTTTTCTTCTTTTTTATATTACTTTAGGAATTTGTTACCTAAAATTGCGTCAAACCTCGAATTCTCAAATTTAGGTTGATCTCAACATTCCAAACGGCCGAGCAATCCGAGACGACCTCGAAGAAAAGCTTCTACATCTGTTCGAAACCGCTTCTCACGAATCTACGACTTTGAATTTCGCTGTTTTGAGTCGAAATCGCGAGCTCTACGAACAACGTCAAATTACGGTGACCGCAATCCCTTTTTTGGGCCTGACAGGAGCTGTGCTAACTGCTTTTATGGTGATAACTCTTCTGGACGATCCGCTATATAAGTCGCAATGTGTTGAGGTGGGTAAAAATTGTATTACACTTGATAAAAATTTTTAATTTTTAGGCAATTTTTGGTGTGATCTCCCCTGGCATGGCATTGGTGACGACGTTTGGGCTTGTCTGGGCTGCTGGACTTCCATTTTCGAATATTTTGACGGTTGTTCCGTTTTTAATTATTACCATTGGAATTGACGACGCTTTCCTAATCTTGGCTGGATGGAGACAGTCAAGGTAAGGGATGGTGTTAAAAATATTTTCTTTTAAATTTAGGTTACTTTTCAACTGAAATAACTGAAATCAAAAAAATTTTGAAATTTTCACTTTTTCAGTCCCCATGCCGACTTTGAAACTCGAATGGGCGAAAGTTTGGCCAAGTCCGGCGCCTCCGTCTCCGTCACGTCGATCACGGACGTCCTCTGCTTCGGTGTGGGCATCATTTCCAACATGCCGGTGGTGCAGCTCTTCTGCATTTACACGTCGATCGCCTTGGCCATCGACTTTGTGTATCAGCTCACATTTTTCGCGGCGATTTGTGTTTTCTGCGGGAAGAGACAAATCGAAATCGAAGAAAATATGAAGTCAAGTACCGAGAGCTCTGTAAGTTGACTCGCTTTTTGTCTGCGGCGTTTTTTACTTATCAAAATTGGGTTTTATGTTACCCATCGGAGTTGGACGATGGGGGGAAACTGAAAAGTATTGTTTTCCTTCGATGCAAATGGCTAAATTAGGATAATCGATGGTGGTGATTTCGAAAATGACATTCATTTTTTTGATTGTTACTTTTTCCTTAAGTCGTACTGTAAAGTAGTACTTTTTTAATTTTTTTTTCATAAATACTCGATTTAGGGGTTTTCGATGGTGCTGATTTCGAAAATCATGTTAATTTTTCCTCTAGTACTAAATAGTACTATCTGATACTATGTAGTACGAGGTGAAAATATGGTCTTTACGCGTTGATGTTGTTATTTTGAAGCTTAGTACTCTTCAAAAACACGTTTTAAAGACTTGGTGCTGTTTAGTGCTACATGGTACTATATAGTACGAGGTCAAAATAGCAGTACTAGGCACCAGAACAACACCACTAACGCATAAAGGCCATATTTTCACCTCGTACTACATAGTATCAGATAGTACTATATAGTACTAAAGGAAAAGTTAACATGATTTCGAAATCAGCGCTGTTGAAAACCCCTAAATCGAGTATTTATGAAAAAAAATCAAAAAATTACTACTTTACAGTACTGCTTAAGGAAAAAAGTAAAAATCAAAAAAAAAATGAATGTCATTTTCGAAATCAGCACCCTCGATTATCGTAATTTCGACACTTGCATGGAAGGAAAATGATACTTTTCGGTTTCCCCAATCGTCCCAGTTCCGTTACCCATGATGAACAATATAAATTTTTGTATTTCAGACCAACGGAAGTATCTCGTCCCACGGATCCTGGCGCAAACACCTCATCCGCAACGCCGAGCGTCTAAAAAGGGCCTTCAGTTTCCGCAAGTCCTCCGAAATCGATCTCCCCGTCCCCACCGAGCCCAAAGGCACCTATCTCCAATGTTTCGTGAACGCCCTCCACTCCTGGCCCGCCCAATTTCTGATCCTCACCATCTTCTCGGCCCATTTACTCGTCAGTATCTACTTTTGCACCAAAGTCAACACCAACTTTGACATGGAAAATCTGTATCTGAAGGAATCGCCGTTGACGCCGATCTCAAGGAAAATGCAAGAATTTGTTCTGAGCGAAAGTTTCGTGGTCAACTTTGTCGTCGATCCGATGCCACCGTTCCAAAAACAGGAGGAAAGAGACTTGTTCCATCAAATGATCGATGAATTGGAGAATATCCCAAAATTTGGAATGGGCAAGAAGGGAAGCACTGTGTGGACGAGGGATTATGAACAGGTAAGGTTTTGGCACTTTTTCTCGCCCAAAATAATTGGTTTTTCTCGGAAACGAAGAAGAAAGATAAGAAAATGCGTTTTATCGGATAGTGACATTTCGTTTTGAACGAATCACCAAAAAGGGGCGGGAAATTCTTTCTTCTATTTTGGATTGACGTGGCTTGTGTGTTAGAAGATAGAAGAGGATTTTTTGGATGAAATTTGGAAAAACTATGGGTTTGAGGTAAAATTGGGCAGTTTCCATTGTTTAATTTTTTTTTTTTTGATTTTCTATAATTTACAGTATCGTATGGGGTCTCAAAATCTTAGTATTGGTTTGAAGACTCTTGGTCTTGAAATTTCAATCACTTTTTTAAAAAAAAAGAAACTCATATTTCGCAAAAAACGAACTAAAATTAGCGATTTTTTGTCATTTTTTGGGTTTTCTTGAAATTACAGTAAGATGAAATACGAATTTTAGATTTTTGATAGCATGGGTAGGCCATATTAGACGATTTTTTTTACCCTTTTGAAATTTTAGACGCCAAATCGAGGTCATTTCTTTTGTATTTTTTTGGTAAAATACGGATCGAATAACGAAGTTTTGAATTTTTTAATATTAAACATTAGCTATCAGAACGCATTTTACATCAAATTTTATTCAATTTGATTTTCAGACTGCTGAGTTCTGGCCAATGGAAGAGGAGGATATCTGGGCGCCTACTGTAATGCTCAAAAATTATAGAATGTTCAACATGGACCCCAAAAGCATCCATACATCGTGAGTTTTAAGACTCTGAGTCGTTAATCAACTTTTTTTAAAAGATTAAAATCGATTTTTTGAGTTTTGGAAATTTACAAAAAATTCGTCATCATGACATTTTTTGTAAAAAACTTTTTTTGGAATCTTGATTTTTAATGGTGCTATTATGAACATGATGTTTTAGAATGTCTAATCGACTCGTATTTTAGCAAGAATCGGCAAGGCGAGGAAGTGATCGACTCCTTTTCCTTCCACATTACCTATTACAACATGAGCAACTTTAATGATGTGGAAGAGCTGCTAGAGAAGCGCCGCGAGATCCTCCATCGATATGGAAGGGAGTTCCACATCCTCTCCCATCATCCATTCGAAAAGGTGCCCACGGAAAGTGCGGCCAGCGCTCCAATGAATTTCATCCAGACAGCTGGTAAGGAGAATATAAAATTTTATAAATTTTTGATTTTTCCCTCAAAATTTTGTGTTGTTTGCAACTCTAAATGATTTATAATTTTAGTCTCGGCTATTGTGCTCATGTCGGTGCTCGTTTTCTTCTTCATCATGGACTTTGAAGCCATCTTTTCGGTGGTTTTGTCGATACTGTCCATCAGCTGCGGGACGGTCGGATACTTGTACTTGTGGTCGGTGAATTTGGACGCGGTGTCGTTGATCAGCATGCTGATGAGCATCGGGTTCAGTGTGGATTACAGCGCACATGTGTGCTATCATTATTATACACATCAACCGAAAAATCGGAAAATTGTGAGTAGTTTTTGATTTTTTTTTAAATTTTTGTGCAGGAAAGTTGGACGTATTTCACAGAAAGAGCTAGGTTTTGTTTTGAGAGAAGTTGGTGTTGTTTTAGCATCTAAAAATATTTTTGATTATCAATTTTTTGACAATTTTTATATTATCCATGAAAAAAATTGAATTTTTGGAATAAAAACGTTGATAGTGATGTTTTCTCGCCGTTTTATGGCATTATTTAGGACCTGACTAGCCTTGGGCATTATTTTTCAATCAAATATTTCAATCAAAAAATTTTATTTTTTGTCCCAAAAATCGAAAAAATCTATTTTTTATAATATTCGAATTGAATATAATTGCTATACACTCGTATTTCCAGCGTCCCCGTCCCACCTCGATCATGATCAACCCGGACGACCTCAAATTACCGAAGAAAGTACCGGCGGAATCCATGAAGTCGTCAAAATTACCAAAAATCGACACAAAAGATCGACTCTTGCACACTTTTTACGGAGTTGGATGGCCCGTAATCCAAAGTGGACTCTCCACTGTGCTCGGCATGATCCCATTGCTCTTCGTGGACGCGTATGTGGTCGCAGTGTTCTGGAAAACGATCATCTTGGTGACGGTGTTGGGCATGTATCACGCCCTGTTTTTATTGCCCGTTCTCTTCATTTTCATGGGACAGTGTAGGAATTTGTTCAGGAAGTAGAATGAGAAAGAGGCTGGGAAAAATATGAGCTTTGGTTTTTGCATATCTTGGAGCTTTTTGTCAGCAATTTTGGACCTTGTTTTAGGTGACTTGTGATGTATAATTTTCAATTTTTTGAATTTTTTTGGTCGTTAGTGGTGTCTATGAAGCATAAAAACGAAAGTTATCGTATTTCGTATTCTGGGGGTCTAAATCTCTTGGAGATAAAAGTTTTGAGAATTCCAAAAAATCCGTCATCCTTATAGAAATTCGGTCATAAGAACTGACTGAAAGTAGATTTTGACTTGAAATTTTTTTCTTGGTTAGTTGAAGACTCTCTAATTCTATGCTTGCAAGAGAATTTGCGAAAGTATGTAGCGTTAAAAATGTCATCATGACGGATTTTTTGGAATTTTTTTAATTGGTCGGTTTATAATTGGGATTATTGAGATTTTCTTTTGAAGAAGTGTTCTACTGTTTTTACTAGTAGGTAAAAACTCGTAATCGCCAAAAAAATTTTGAAATTATGTTATACTAGGCATCACGGAACAGAAAATTTAAAATTCAATGGAATACGATGACTTTTGTCAATTACAGTGGGGGACCTGATCCAGTGGCAAAATACGTAACATTTTGCATCCGGGAAGCATCAAAATGTGGCAAAATACCTCCCTCTCCAAGTGAAAAAACTCCGATTTCAAAAGGGCGACCTTTGTGAGGGCCCTTCAAAACGAAGTTTTTTTTTCACTTGGAGGGGGAAGGATTTGGCCACATTTTTAATACTTCCCGGATGCAAAATGGTACGTTTTTTGCCACTGGATCAGGTTCTCCACTGTGTAGTTTCACATCAATGTATTGTCTGAAGTGTAATCCCCCTGTAGTATTTCCATGATCTTTGACTATTATCGCATTTCCCCCACCAAAAATAACGTCTTTTTCCACAAAAAACGGGTTTTTTCTTCGTTTTCTTTTTTACTTTTTTTTTGTTTTTCGTATTTTATAGCACGAACTGTCTCGCTCATTGTTCACCTAACTCCGCAAAATTATTGGCCATTTAAAATTTTTTTTTTTTTTTGTTTGAGTTTTGTACTTGTTATTGTACAAGTAATGAATAAATAAGTAAAAAAAAATTTTTTTGAAAGATCTCTGAAATTTGTTTGACAGTATCAATAAATTATTTTTTATCTTTATAAAGCACATATTTTCGACCTCCCTTTTCCCCTCGGGGAAAGAAATAATTTGCTTTTTTAAATGGATTAAAAACAAATAAAATGCCCAAGAATTTGGGTATTTACACTTTAGAAATCTTGATTACATTTTTTGAATTTCGAAATTACGGGTTTTTCTTGGCGAAAATCGTAAAAAAATTTCTTTTTTGCCTTCGGGGTAAAAATAAAAACGGATAAATTTTGCGGATTATTAATGATTTTAACATTAAAGATGGCGCCGAGCCAGACACAAATTAATTTTTAAATTAATCTTTGTGTATTACCGATTTTTTTACGCAAAATTTTTTACTACAATATAAATTTTTGGGTTTTCAGAAAAAATTTATATTGACTTAATTCACTTTAGAGGTGTTTTCATAGACGAGAGAGTCAAATTCAAAGGAAATTGGCGTATTTTGGCCGTATTTTCCAACTTTGTTTTCGCCATATTTGCCCGCCTACAGTCTCACGACGATTAGACTATAAATTCTATTATCCTCATGGAAAATAGTAATAATTGGCCCAATAAATAAGGAGGGTCGACGCATTTTTGCCATTTTTTCGCGAAGACGTCAGTACTTTGATGTTTGAAGTGGGACGCTCAGATTTTCTTTAAATTTTGCACACACATTGGGTGTAGATCCAATGTGAATTTCTGAAAATTTTAGATCGCGCTTTGCAGCCGCAGCCGAGATATTCAACCATCGTTGGCGAACGAGAGAGTGCGCGAAACGCGGAGAGCAGGCCGAAAGAAAGACGCTCTTTTGACAAGGAAAGTACTTTTATGGGGGCTCCTACTTTTTGGCGGGACATATCTCAAAAAATCAGAAAAAATGTGCTGATCAAGGATATATAAATCTTAGCTGCCCATTTTAGGTTTTTAGGGGTGAAAACTCAATCGGAAGTTGACTTAAAGTCCTATATGAACCCCTTTTCGCTTAATTTTTCACAGGTTTACAATTTTTATTTTGGCTTAAAATGATGTTTATTGAGTTTCTAAGACGTAATAAATCAGTCTTGGCCCAAAAATTTATTGTTCCGACCTTCAACTTCAAAAAAAGTTGATTCAGCCCAAAAGGGAAATCGAACCCGTGCGGCGTTCCCCCTCTTGATTCCCAGACTACGGCCCTAGCCACTCGGCCACACCACTCTCTTCCGAAGGAAGAGACCGAATGCGCTTTTTATCGTTTCGAATGCCTGTACCTTTTGTAGGGAAAATAAGCCAGTTTTTGGGCATTTTCACCTATAAAAACCTAAAATGGGCAGCTAAGATTTATATATCCTTGATCAGCGCATTTTTTCTGATTTTTTGAGATATGTCCCGTCAAAAAGTAGGAGCCCCCATAAAAGTACTTTCCTTGTGAAATCAAGAGATCTGAAGACTTTTTTCCCAAAAATTCTTGACATGTTTTCGCACCGTGCGGGCGCATGAATTCGGCGTTGCGACGAGGTGTCGCGCGATAAAAATTTGGCGGGGTGCGAAAGAAGAGCGCACTGTGCGTTGTTTACCCTTTTCAAAACACTGTTTTTGCACTGTGCGGTGTCGCAGCGCACTGTGAATTTTTCTTGTCGCTGCGACACAAGCTTTTCTCAACGGGGTCGGCGCGGATTTTGGGCGCACGAAATGAAATTGCACAGTGCAAAATGTTTCGAAAAGGATCGCGGGGGAACGGGAAACTTGCACTTTGCGGTGCGAAAAAAGGCCCAAAAAATCTACGCACTTTCTGGAACGACTAGTGGTATGCTATAAATTTAATTTTGAGCAGCAAATTAGAGATATGGCAAAAGTTATATTTTACTCTGGATTAGCGTATGTTAGCAATATTTTTTCGATGAAAATTTCAAACATTTTTCACTTTTCCAAAAATCATATTTTTAATTGTAATAAATAATAATGCCGTTTATTTCTTGAAATTGCACTTTTTTCGCTCTCAAATTGTAATAAATTGATCATTTTACTACAAGTCTAGTCCCAAATCCGGGTTCGTATTTTACATCCAAATTCGATGTTGTAATCGTGCTTGCCGTCCTGCTCGTACCATTAATGCCCTAAGGCCATGTTTTGGGGGTCATAAGAATTCTCCGAAATGCATTTTTACGGGTTGCAAAGGGTTTCGTGTTAACGAGCTTTTTATAACTTGAATTTGGAATAAGTTCCCTCGGAGAGCCTGCTATTTTGCCGAGAAATTTGAATATTGAAATATTATACGAAAATATGAAAATTAGGATTTGTCATCAAAAACATGGTATGTTACTGTGGTTTTTGATGGATTATTTGAAATAAAAAAATGGAATGCCAAACGTGCTTCAACCCTGTTATGGTTCTCCGTCATTTCTTAAAAATCTCATTACAAAATCACGATCCCAAAGACCTGCACTTTTGCAGTGTAATTTTAATGAACACGCAAGCAAAAGTATGGTCTTGAAATTTGAAAGCAGTGCAAATGGACTCTAGAAAGTCCAAAAAAAATGTCCAGGAAGTCTTTTTTTTTGTGATTTCTTGCAGACCTTCCTTGTAACATCCGTGGAATCTGACGTAAACGAGAGGCCACAATGGAGACAATTTGAGTCTGTGTGGGCTCTAGAGGCTTATTTGGCATTCAATTTTTAATTGTAATACGGCCCTGCAAATGCAGACATAGTAAAAAAAATATTTTTAGATCGAAAGTTGGAAAGCTTTTTTGGAAAATTTGGGCATGGGAATTTTCATATCTATTTCTGCCACAAGGGGAAACGTTTCCACAAAAAAATCGATTTTTTCGCTCGGTAGTGTCAAAGATACATATAGCCAAAAGTGACGTTGTATAACCGCTTTTCGCACTCTTTCGGCCTCAGGTTGAATGACGGCGACCCCGGCAAAGCGCGAGCAAAAACTTCCAGGAATGCAGTTTTATGGAAATAACAGCCTAATTGTAAGCTTATGTGCCTCATTCCACGGCTTCTAATCAATATTACTTTCACAATATCAAAGTAAAGCAATCCTTCAAAAAAAAATTTTTTTTTAAGTTTCCAGCATTGAAACCCTGTACAACAAACCGCAAATTGACAAACAAATTTATTGGTTATATAGAAGGGTTTCGTTCTCATCATCTTGACACAAGATCTACTCTCAAGAAATCTCAAATTGCCCAGTAAACGCAGTTTTTGTTATAGCAAAGCTTGACTGTGCAATGGGGCACCTGATCCAATGGCAAAAAACGTATCATTTTGCATCTGTGAAGTTTCAAAAATGTGGCAAAATGCCTCCCTCTCCAACTAAAAAACTCCGTTTTGAACTGCGCGCCCTTTCCCTCACAAAAAGAGCGGGCGCGCTTTTGAAATCGGAGTCTTTTACTCGGAGAGGGAAGCATTTTGCCACATTTTTGATACTTCCCGAATGAAAAATGGTACTTTTTTCACCAATGGATCAGGTCCGCCACCATATAATCTAAAATGACCTCATTTCTTGAAGGTTCAACTTTTTTCCATTTTTACAATGCGTGAATAAATCCATGCACGCATTCTGGAGTCATTTTTAAAAATCTCAATTTAGCGATGACACTTCAAACGAGACGCCGCTAAATTTTCCCAGGATATTTTGGCATCTATTCCTGTAAGACATTTAATAGGGCGGACGAATGAAATTCGGAAATGGTCAGACTACCAACGAAGGCCTTGGGGGTTTTCTTTGGGGTGTTTGAACATGGGAGAAGTGGGGTTTTCTTTTATTTTCGGGGTTTTATGATACAGTGAGGGACCTGATCCAGTGGCAAAAAACGTACCATTTTGCATTCGGGAAGTGTCAAAAATATGGCAAAATGCTTCCCTCTCCAAGTGGAAAAGCTCAGGGAAAGAACGCGCCCTTCAAAACCAAGTTTTTTTCACTTGGAAAGGGAAGCATTTTGCCACATTTTTCATTCAAAATGGTACGTTTTTTGCCACTAGATCGGGTCCCGACTGTATCGAACACGTATAGTGTAATATGATATTTTAAGTCAGATATACCGGGATATAGCGGGTACTTTAACAAAACATTTTTATATTACAGCGAGGGGCCTGATCCAGTGGCAAAAAACGTACCATTTTGCATCCGGGAAGTATCAAAAATGTGGCAAAATGCCTCCCTTTCCAAGTGAAAAAACTTTGTTTTGAAGGGCTTCTCTCACAAAAAGAGCGGGCGCGCTTTTGAAATCGGAGTTTTTTCACTTGGAGAGGGAGGCATTTTGCTACATTTTTTGATACTTCCTGGAAGCAAAATGGTACTTTTTTTGCCACTGGATCAGGTCCGCCACTGTATTATAATAGGGTTACCAGTATAAGATGAGAGTGTCAGAAGATTTGTGCTGTTCTAAATTGTGCCAGAATCGTGCATTTTGATGTCTAACAATGACAAAAAGATTCTGCTTTTAACGAACTCGGACGAACGAAAGCCGTTTCTCACTTGCAACTTCCCGCAAAAATTCATCCGTTTCCTAACGGAATTTGAAACGTGACTGCTGAAAAGGCTTTTTGGCACTCCCCATTTTCACTATCCAAACTCTGATCCTTCTGATCCTCCATGTTTGTTTTTTGGACCGAAAACACCAACATGTTTTTGTCGATTAAACTCCCTTTCATGGGGCTTAATGTCCAGACCTCATAAACACGTTGAAGGCCCCATTAACCTCGATTTCTCTTGGCTAAATTTAACGTTGGTTGCTCATTAAGTTTAACTGAGTTTTAGCAGGAAAATTTTGGATTTTGCTGGAAATTAGGTGCATCTTTTGCCGAGAAACTAATCTAGGTAATGCAGAGAGTGTCGTTAAAACGTTTCTCTGCCGTTTCTTTGCAAATTGCGTAAAGAAAAACTTGGCTTTTTGTAGCAACACTTGCCTTTACAGACGAAAACAAGCCAGTGAAGATACAACAAAGTTTCCACGCTGACAATCGCAAGAAATTTTCGATTTTTTGCTATCTAAAAACACCGAGTTCTTTTGTAAACCGAGACGTTTGGAATTGTCGTAAAAAGCTTCATAAAAGCATTTCCTGTTGTATAACAGATTTGGCCACCACAAGGAAAGGACTAAAAAATTATTTTTATTGTAAGGGTTTCGCCTTTTTGCAGCCCGTGTCGGCTGGAAGTTGACTCTTGAGATCTCTGAAATTGCTCGCCATACAGTGGGGAACCTGATCCAGTGGCAAAAACGTATCATTTTGCATCCGGGAAGTATCAAAAATGTGGCAAAATACCTCCCTCTCCTAGTGAAAAAACTCAGATTTCAAAAGCGCGCCCCACGTCAAAAAAATTCTTTCAGAAAATTGAAAAAGCAGGGAATCTCGGATCATTCATTTTTTGCGAAGTGCCACATAATTTTTAACATGTTTCTCGAAAAAAAACTTTTTTCTCTGGGAAAGTTTTCTTTTGTGACTCGATAATTTAGCGACATTTCGTCAAAAGTCAATGATCCGAGATACCTTGTTTTTTCACTTCTTTGACGTGCGCCCGCTCTGGTTGTGAGGGAATAGGCGCGCCCTCAAAAATGTGGCAAAATGCTTCCCTCTCCAAGTGAAAAAACTTCGTGCGGGCGCGCTTTTAAAATCGGAGGTTTTTCACTTGGAGAGGGAGGTATTTTGCCACATTTTTGATACTTTTCGGATGCAAAATGGTACGTTTTTTGCCACTGGATCAGGTCCGTCACTGTAGACATAGACAGCGTCGGTTGTATGGGAAAATTCCACCGACCTCCATACCGAGGTTCCCATTGTATTCCAGGCGCACACCGTTCCTATTCTTCGACTTTGTTTTTCTCCGTCTACACTCTGTTATACTTCCAATTATTTATTTACTTATTCCTCATCTTCCTGGAAAGAGTTGTACAGTTCAACCTGCACATGTCTTTGCGATTTTAAGTCGTGGTTCCATAGCACTCCCACTTCTCTCAAGTCCATCTAAAAGTATTAATCCGAATTCTCCGTTTGGCTCCGCCCACTTTTATGGCCACCCTTTTTGTGGCCGCAGCATTCCTGGTCCAGCTTTTTCATTAAACCTTTTTCGCCGAATTCATCCGGAATAGGCCGCGGGGCATTAAGTCCTTTGTGTTTCTTACCGTAACGTTCATTGTCATCGGAAATGGATTTCGAATTGGAATTTTTTGTTTTCGAAATTTTCCCTTTTGTTCAGCGACATCGTGACTTTTCTTTTCTGTTCGCTTTTCATTTTTTGGGAGATTGGAGTACGGTATTGGGAGTCTTCTGGATGACGATTTTTAAGGCGTTCAAGGTCGGTACAAGTCGAGAGTACAGCAGTAGGATATACAGACTTTTTGTAGCTTTACATTGAGCTCTCTGTACAACAAGCTCCCTTATGACGTGAACTGTCCATGACGAGCTTTTTCGAAGGTCCGAAGACTCAATTTGTTAGGCAAAATAAACCACAGCGAACACCAGAACGCATAAATCTTTCGGTTTTTGCTTACAATTAGTCTTCGTGCAGAGGTTTGATTATATTTTTTCCGAGGAGGCGAAAAAAATATAATCTTCAGAAGATCCAGTTCTAGAATTACTCATCTAATAGTTGAAAGACATTTGAAAGATAAGCAAATTTTGGCTGTCTAGAGAGCGGTATAAAGTGTAAAATCTTCTAATACATAGGCATGCCTCCACAGAGATCTCAGAAATCGGAGACTTGAATATCGGGGTCCCTATGTTTGACACTCAAAACAAAGATGATAATCAATCGATATGGGCATGAAAATCAAAAGACTAGGACAGAAAAACACCGAGAATTTAATGGTATGAAAAGTATTTCGCTGCACCTAAAAGTTTTCGCGGCAGGACCCATGAAAGAAGTTGCATTTTTTATTTGTCACCCTGGATTTTAAAACAGCCCGTTGAAAGAAAAAATGATGATACTAAATACGCCGCTACTAGGGCTTGTCGTTTTTTAGATGCTCTAGAAGATCGTCAGCTCACATATGAGTTGCACTAAAAGTTATCTTGTTTTTCTTGTCCTATATAAGCGTTTTCCAGAGGAAGTGTTCCCAGAGTTATGCTCCTTATGTTGGTGATGTTTTGCGAATGTTTTTTCCCTAGTGCATTATCGTAATTAACCCCGGTGATACGTTTGGATTAGTGCACGAGAGTCGCTCATGTTGTAGTAACAAAACTCTTTTTTCTTCCTCTTGTTTATTGGATGTAACTGAATTTTAAGTGTGATCTCCAGTCATGTCTACATGTCATCTAACGACTTATAGGCTAAGTCGTTGGATGAAAAAAAGAATTAGAGGCTGTCATTAGACAACTCTTTTTTATGTCTAGCCGATTTCTCACAGACACGCTAGTTGTTTACGACTTTTGTATCAAATTCTCCACGCATGGCCCTACATATTTACCCAGCCCCACTCTTGCTTACAGTCGCCGCTTTCCAGTTCAACGAACAGATTTTTTGTTGTCCACACTCGCTCCAAATTAACTACGAATTAGGCTATCGGATTGTACTTGTCAATTACTCCGCTAAATATTCGGGCAATCACTTGGCTGTCAGCCTTTAGTTCAAGTGTTGTGTTCAGCGTGTTACAGTTTACTAGAGAGGTTCTACAACTTTTTCTATTGAGTCGGAGAGGTTAAAGAAGCCGGAGAGGCTTTGTATTTTACAATGAAAAATAGTTTCTAGATGTACAGCGGCGGACCTGATCCATTGCCCAAAAACGTAACATTTTGCATCCGGGAAGTATCAAAAATGTGGCAAAATACCTCCCTCTCCAAGTGAAAAAACTTCGATTCCAAAAGCGCACCCACTCTATTTTTGAGAGAAAGGGCGCGCAGTTCAAAACAGAGTTTTTTTTAGTTGGAGAGGGAGGCATTTTGCCACATTTTTGCTGCTTCCCAGATGCAAAATGATACGTTTTTTGCCACTAGATCAGGTCCCTGACTGTACATAAATGTGGTTTTTCAATCCGCCATTTCTCTATGCCTGACTTCAATGGCAAAACTATTTTATTCATTAAGTCATCCTCACGGATATATTTTTCAATATTTCCATCTTTTATTTATGACTTATTATATCTAAAATCCATCAAAACTAAAGCCCCTCCTCCTCAAAATACCATTGATGTTCCCTGTAGATTACGTCCCATTCATTGTGATGACTATAATTCTTCCGTGTTCGCTACAGTCGGGGGCCTGATCCAGTGGCAAAAAACGTACCATTTCGCATCCGGAAGGGATCAAAAATGTGGCAAAATGCTTCCCTTTCCAAGTGAAAAGACTTGGTTTTGAAGGGCGCGTTCTTTCCCTGAGCTTTTCCACTTGGAGAGGGAAGCATTTTGCCAAATTTTTGATACTTCCCGGATGCAAAATGGTACGTTTCTTGCCACTGGAGCAGGTCTTTCACTGTGTAAAAGGGTTCCGTTGAACCAAATTTTTCGCTATTTTCCAATCCTCCTCCACAAAAAAAATCCTGTTTTTCAGAGAAGGGATGAAGTGCACGGTGCAGCGCGTGGTGGGGATTCTCCTGATGTTGGGCGTTCTGGCCGAATGCATCAGCGATGAGGAGACGGCGGTAAGGAAATTACCTTTATTGGGGCCCATCCTTGAAAGCAAACAGGGAAGACGGGCTTCTGTTTTCGACTTCACACTCAAAAGATTCGCTAATTGTAAATAGTGGCAGTTCCTTTGGCAGGAAAACAAGGGTTTTTGGAAGGAAAAGAGCGCAAAATTTCCTGCAAAAGTTTTGAACTTGAAGAGTGCATACAGACTCGGAAATGATTTAGTTATTTTCCAGACAGTTTTTACACAATAACATGCAAATTAAGGTACAAAAAATGCAAGAAATTAGATTTGAATTACAGACGGTCCTAATCAGGCCATTGCGAGGAAAGAGGTAATTCAGCGTTCCCAAAAACAAATCCGAGATTTGGAGTGCGCGCTTTGCAGAAACGACCGAGACTTTTGGTTTGAAAGCTGATGGAAATTTGTCACTTTTCTGAAAATTTTTCTATAAAAATGCGCAACATGTTACAGTGAGGGCATTTTTGATACTTCCCGGATGCAAAATGATACGTTTTTTGCACTGGATCAGGTCCCCCACTGTAGGTTTGATTTTTCATAAATTTATAGGTCTTTTTGTAACATTCCGATTTCAAAAGCGCGCCCGATCTTTTTGTGAGGGAGAGGCCTTCAAAACGGAGTTTTTTCACTTGGAGAGGGAGGTATTTTGCCACATTTTTGTAGCTTTCCGGATACAAAATGATACGTTTTTGGCCATTGGATCAGGTCCGCTACTGTACATCCTATTGTCAGAAGATAATTTTTCTTTTTCCACAAAAAGAATCAACTTTTTCTACGGGCAATTGGCAGAAACATGGGCAAAAAGGCGCTTTCTTCCCTCACGGCTCTCCGCATTTTTTTAGTCGTCGAATATCCCAGCTGCTGCCGCAAAAAGGGAGCTAAAACTTTCTGGAATTGGTGTGTGGACCTAGGCAAACTGAGTCGCATCAATTCCAGAAAAAGTATGCAAATTTTAAAGCAGCTCTGTGGGTCGTACTTGCGCCACTTCCTTGACAAAATTCAATTTATTTTGATACATTTTACTGTCCAAAAATTCAATTCCCCTCATTTCCAGAAGCGAGAGAACATCCTGAAGGCCCTGTACCGGCTGAACGACCAGAACAGTTATCGGTTATACCGCGCCAGTCGCTCCAACGGAAAGCCCACGTTTATTCGGTTCGGCAAGCGGTCGCCGCCGGCGTACGATGGCTACGAGCACGCCGACTTTAACACTCAATAACTCCCCCAAATAACAACAAGTCTTTATGGATGCACGGCCTACGGAATGCGGACGGCGTGTGCGGATGCCGGCGTATTTTATCACCAAATTTTCTGCACTCTCTCTCTCGGTTCTCTCCCGTTATCTCTCTCGTCTTGGTTGAAGATGAACAGGAATAAAATAATACAGTCTTTGTTTTCACATGGTGTATGATCGTCCCTTTTACCCCCACACAATAAAGAAATGTTCTATAAGGAAGAAGAAAAGTTATAGTATAGTTATATGTGTAGAAGTGGTTATTCCAGCTCTGGCCTTTAAAATTGTTCATTATAGACAAGTTTTGTTGTAGAATTATAGCTTGTTGTTTGTTGTACAGTGGCGGGCCTGATCCAGCGGCAAAAAACGTACCATTTTGCATCCGGGAAGTGTTATACTGCCCTATAAACATCGTATGTAAAGTTATTTACAAAGGAAATGTTCTAAGTGTAATCTTTTCGTTTTCTTCAATTTGAGATTTTCACTCTAAGTAGCTCATATAAGTATACATATACGTACATAGGTATGTATATATTCAAATCAGTCCCCGAAAGTTTTAGCGCGTGCTTAGCAAAGGAACTGGTACATCACATAAACCGAGGACTGTTCGGGGAAGCAGCATAAAAAGTATTTCTTTTTGACCATGTTTTCGAGTTTTGAAAAAACAAAAGCTATGATTAAACGGTGCTTTCCTATATGTATCACCTTTATTTTTAAGTTTTGATTTAACCCCCAAACTTTGGTCGTTACGTTATTCTGTTTTTCTGACAATGGAACAAATTTGCTAGCTCTCCGGATATGGTCACTTCGCAGAACGACAAAGACGGATTATCCGATAAATAATGAAATCTCCACCAACTTTATCCCTTCCGTGTTTATCCAATGTGGGATATAAACATGTTTCCCCTGTGTCTTCTACATGTTATATGAAAAATCTATTTTTTCATTACAAAACAAAATAACTTATCAATAATAACCTAGAATTACTAAAGCAACATAATTTCCGCCTTTCTGGTTACCGTATTTTCTAAATACACTTTAAAAGTATTATGTACATATATATATTTTGAGCCATTCCCAAAACTCCCATTTTCCCGGAAACCCATGTGCCTTTTCCTCTATCCTTCATGACGAGAACATACGACAAAACATGATACCCTATGTTTCTTACCCATAACCTTTCACATAAACAATAAACCCCGACGTATAATGGAGCCTCAGATAAATAAAACATCATCCGAAGGTGGGCCATCGGATATTCCGGATGAGAGTTCAACCCTTTCAAGGAATACGTAAACGGCAAAACGCTGGGGCTGGTCAAAGTTCGGAGATCTTTAGAAAAGTGTAAAAATGCAACAGGCGTGGAGAATTATAAAAGTCATTTCAAGCTTACTGTTAATAATCATTACGCTTTTAATCATAACCAATATCATCAGCTTTATTTTGACCACCTCAACAACTCTCTCAGATGGGGAAGTGGTTTTCTGAAGCTTCTTCTCTAACATTTTTTCGGCGGTCTCTCTTATCTTGGTCACTCTGACCGTTGACTTTCTCGGCTGCGCTTTTTAGAGCGAATGATACAGTGACGGACCTACTCCAGTGGCAAAAAACGTACCATTTTGCATCCGCGAAGTACCAAAAATGTGGCGAAACGCGTCCCTCTCCAAGTGAAAGCTTCGTTTTGAAGGGCGCGCCTTTTTTCCTCACAAAAAGATCAGGCGCGCTTTTGAAATCCGACAGGGGAATTACTCCAAGTGCGACGCTCAGATTTTCTTTAAATTTTGCACACACGTCGGGAATAGACTAGATATCAATTCCTGAAAGTTTTAGCTCGCGCTTTGCGGGCGCCGCCGAGATATCGAACGATTTTTGCCGCCGAGAGAGCATGCGAAACGCGGAGAGCGGTCAGAGAGAAAACACGCTTTTTGGCCCTAACTTTGGCAGTTTCGAGTGGAAAAATTTGATTTTTTGTAGAAACATTATCCTTTACGGTTGAAATAAGCACGAAACTTTTCGAGCCGAAATTCGGCAAAAAGTCATAAATTTTGGCCGACTTTTGATCTAAAAATCTCGGTTGTTTCTGCAAAGCGCGAGCTAGAATTCTCGCATATATCTTGGAAAAAATTATTCTAAATCTGTGCCAAGTTTCATCAAAATCTGAGCGTCGCACTTGGAGTACTTCCCCTGTGAGTTTTTTCACTTGGAGAGGGAGGTATTTTGGCACATTTTTTATGCTTCCTGGAAGCAAAATGGTACGTTTTTTGCCACTGGGTCAGGTCCCCCACTGTACAGCCAAACATCTAAACAGTCAACTGCAGGTAGGTCAACTGCAATTGAACCGCTGTGGACGTGTTGTACAGCAGCTTAATTTCGCCCAAAATTAACTCTTGAGACCTCCAAAAAAAAGTCTCTAAAAAAGACCAGCGATGGTGAAATTTCGAAATATTAATATCATTTTGTAGCTGATATCTCAGGCTTTCGTTTGAGGTATCGTTTACCATATTTGGAACAGATTACACTAATTTAGCTCTAATCCAAAATTATAAATAAAAGGACGGTTTGCGATGTCATCTTTTACGGGCAAAAACAGGACGCAAAAGTTTTAGAAGCTACACAAATATTATTATACATAAATTTTCGGTAAAAGCCAACTTTAGATAGCCCTTTCCAGTTTAAATTTCGGGATTTACTTGTTGAAAACAAATTTCATAAAGTCCAAAAACTTTTTGAGTCATAAAGAAAGTATAATCATCAATAGACATCTAAATTGTCATCAACTTTGACCTTAAATTTCTCTATTATGTTCCTTTATGACTCAAAATTCATCACCAATATTCCATCTAACTTTTTTGTATGTTCATAAAAAGCCATGCTGATTTTCCGACTACTTCTTAATCGCCAAAAAAATCGCTTTTTGTAAGCGACGGCTTCTTCCAAATCCAGAAATTTTATCGAATATCAGAATCTTTATTATAGATGAGATCAGTGGAAGAGAAACCCGTCAAGTTCACGAAAGGAATGAGAAGATGGAGCGGCCCGAGGTGAGCACAGACGCGTCCAGCTTCCCCCTCTTCCTCTCCAACTGGTTCAACAAGTAGTCCATTACCTTCATTTCGTAGGGAGTGAGGTGGTGGAAGGAGACGGTGGTGTCGCTGATGGCCTCGGGGAACTGTAAAAAAGCGGATTTGCAATTTGTAAAATACGCATGTATAATTTTTCGTATTTTTTCAAAAATGGAAAAATAAAAAATAATTTTATAATTTAGAAAAAATGAAATACCGATCAAAGAAATGCAAAATACGATGATAAAAATGCAGCAAAAAAAGTTTTTACAATGTAAAATACGTAATTAAAGTTTTTATAAATAATAATTACAAGCCAAACTCACCTTCTTATACCCGTAAAATGAGTTCTGCTTAATAAATTCGACCAAATATTTGCTTTTGAATTCGTCAATATGGAAGTGATGGAACCGCTCTCTGCCCAATTTATCCCTCGTATCCACCGGATAAACCCCGACCTTGGCGAGGCAACGGGAGATCTGAAAATTTTAGATGTTAATTTTTCAACCTGTTCAAATATTTTGGCATGTTTTGATGACTTTTTATATTATCCATGACATTTAAAACTATGTTGTAGATTTAATATCAATAAAAATAAAGTATAAATAATTGTAATTTGAACAAGTTTTGCGCGAATTCAGGTACGGTGGGGGACCTGATCCAGTGGCAAAATACGTACCATTTTGCCTGGTTCAAAACGGAATTTTTTCAGTAGGAAAGGGAGGCATTTTGCCACATTTTTTGATACTTCCCGGATGCAAAATGGTACGTGTGTTGTCACTGGATCAGGTCCGTCAACTGTAAGTGGTTGACCAACTTGAGCTATTTCACTAATATAAGTTTGGGACCTCGCAAGTCAACGGAAGGAAAAGCAATTAGAAACGCAGACTTCCTACTACTTTTTCAGCCGTTTTTTCGGTAGTACACTAAAATTCAGGCAGCAAAAAAAGCTATTTGAATCAATGAATGGACGAAACACGTCAATCCAGCGCATTTCCTGAACCGTTTCGAAACTTCGTATCGTTTTCATTGATTTAAATGAGAGACGAAATGTCGCGAAATTATCGGCACTTTTTCTTGCCCGAAATAATTGCTTTTTCTCGAAAAGGAAGAAGAAAGATAAGAAAATGCTTTTTATCATTTCGTTTTGAACGAATCACCAAAAAGGGGCGGGAAATTTTTTCTTCTATCTTGGATTGACGTGCGAAAGGATATATCATCCCAACGGGTTTTCGGCTAAAATCGGGGTAATATTGTATACGTAGTGGACATTACACATGTATTATTTGACGATAAATGTAACTTTAACAAGGAAAGTACTTCTATGGGGTGTGGAGTTACAGGTCGAGATATATATCAAAAAATTCGCAAAAATTTTCTGATTCAGAATATATAAAAATTAGCTGCCTAATTTTGGTCTGATGACATGTTTTTGTCCTCAGAAGTTTTCTCGCGACACCATGCAAGTGTCTTTTTGACCGTGTTTTTAACAATAAAAAAATTTTGTTTTGTGCTAAACTAAATTCTGAGGCCGTGAAAAGCCTTAAAATATCAAATTAGATTACAACTACACCTTAAAGGTAGTTCCAATGTAAAAAATGGGTTCTGTGTGGCAAAAAGAATCGAACCCCTTTCCCTCGGATTTCCAATCCAGCGCTCTATCCACTCGGCCACACCTCTCTCTTCCGAAGGAAGAGACCGAGCGCGCTTTTGTTGCCGGAAATTTTTTTCCTCGAGAAAAACGTTTATTGATAAAACTCGCTGATAAACCAAAATTAGGCAGCTAATTTTTATATATTCTGAATCAGAAAATTTTTGCGAATTTTTTGATATATATCTCGACCTGTAACTCCACACCCCATAGAAGTACTTTCCTTGTAAGAAAAAAATCAAAAAAACCAACTGGAATTATAAAAAAACGTTTCTAAGACCTCCTTGGCCACAAGTACATCGTTGAAAACCAAAAGTATCAAAAATCCTCAAATGTGATCCAAAAAGATCAAAAGGTGTCCAAGCTTCTAATCTTTTAAACAAGGGTTTTTATGATGTAAATACTTATTATAGTTTTGATGTCAAAAATACAAATACTTCTTTTCAGACCAACAAACAACATTCCTGACCCGACTTCCTACAATAACTATCCTTCAAAAACCTACCTCTTGATCCTCTTCGGCTCGATGGAAGTCGGGACAAATAGTGTCGTTCTTCATGATATCGTTGAACACTTTCATTCCTGCTCGGCTTACGATGTAAACCCCGCCATCAACATAACCTCGAGGCTGAAAGCGATAATAAAAATCAAAAAAGAATTATGTTTTTCTCTCAAAAAATCGGCTTAAAACTACATCGAAGTGGCAAAAAACGTACCATTTTGCATCCGGGAGGTATCAAAAATGTGGCAAAATGCCTCCATCTCAAACCACAAAAACTCCGTTTTGAACTTTCTCTCACAAAAAAAGCGGGCGAGCTTTTGAAATCGGAGTTTTTTCACTTGGAGAAGGAGGTATTTTGCCACATTTTTGATACCTCCCGGATGCAAAATGGTACGTTTTTGGCCAATAGATTAGATAGATCAAGTCCCCCCACTGTAAGAAATTTTTTGAACGTGAGCAAAATGGAGTTCACAGATCTGTATCAAGACTAACAAGGGAAGTCACTTAAGTCACGGATCGATTTTTCAAAACGACTGTTACAGCGATGGGGAGGGAAAGACGGAGATACTAGTCGCGACATAAAGTCCTGACACATTTGCACAGTGCATTTTGTTTTTCTTTCGGACCCGTCGCGGCAATTCCCCTTTTTTGCACTAGCGACATGCACTTTCGCGCGAACTTGCCACTTTTCTCGCGCGACACCCGCGACAAAATGTGTCAGGACTTTATGTCGCCACTAGTATCAAATCTGAAAACCGCTACCTCCACCGGCCTCTGGGAGCCGAGATAATCGACCAAAAAGGTTTGACCAAAAAAAGTTGCTCCGAATAGTCCTCTCTTCCGAAAGAAGAAGGGAAGAGAACCGAATGGTCCGGTGGTCTGGAAGCGCGCTTCCGGGCCTTGATCTTTTCAGGTTCGAATCCGCATGGGTCACATAGTTTATTAAACTTTTCCTGTAATCCAGTAAATTTACCGGTAAGACAAAAATTTTGATTTTTTGCATATTTTACGATAAAATTTCAGAGTAATAATTTGAATTCGAGTTCCAAACGATTTTAATTTTCAAGGTTGAAAATTTACCGTAAAATAGGCATGAAATATAAAAATAAATTGCTAGTAAATTTACTGGATCACAGCAACTGTTTTATAAATTTTTCACAAGTTCGAGACCCGCTCGGATTCGAACCTGAAAAGGTGAAGGCCCGGAAGCGCGCTTCCAGACCACCGGACCATTCGGTTCGCTGGATTCTTTTCTTTCGGAAGGAAGAAATGTTCGGAGGAATTTGGTCAAACTTTTTGGTCGATTATCTCGGCTCCCAGAGGCCGGTGGAGGTAGCGGTTTTCAGACTTGATATCTCCGTCCTACCCTCCCCATCGCTGTAACAGTCGTTTTTAAAAATCGATCCGTGATTTAAGTGACTTCCCTTGTAAAACTAACCATATTTTATACGAAAAAAATTATTTCCAACCCTCAAAAAGTTTCATTTTTCTCCCAAAAAATCTCTGAAATTAACTTCCACTACTACCAGCACCCACCTCAAAGAATCCCCATCGATATCCCAACACTGCCGGCTTCTCGGGATCGTGCTCTTTCACCAAGGTTCGAGCATTATCCACCAACACATACGCGTCATCATCGGCTCTCAGATACCAATCGTATTTCTTTTCCATGTCCTCAAAAGCGAAGCGGAATACCCTGCGGATCTTCTCCCATGAGTGATCACGAGTGTTCATCATGGGGAAGTAGACGTGAGGGACGTCGTATTCGAGGGGTGCATCTGTGAAGACGAGGACGTCATCACACTTCTTGGCCCAAGTGTCCAGAATAACAGCCAGCTTAAAAGAGTGGGTCAGTATTTGGTGTCAAATATCATCAAAAATAGCGACTCTAATATGCACTAGAGGATAAGATATTATCGTATTTGAATAATTTTTTGTTCAAAAGAAAAAATCGGCAAATTTCTCGAGTCCCGCCACGGAAATAGCGATTTTTAAACACAGGGAACTCGGATTTACTTATATGTACGCCTTTTTTACTTATATGAAATTGAAGTTTATATAAGTAAATAAACGTACATATAAGTAAATAATCGTACATATAAGTAATTCTGAAATTACTTATATGTAAACTTTATTTTCGGCGCGCTCCGAATTTACTTATATTTACAAATAAGGATATTTTACTTATATTTACCAATAAGGATATTTTACTTATTTGTAACCCAGAATTATGCATAGTGCAGATTATATTATACACGTTTATTTCGATTCTCAAAAACGACAAATACAAGTGCTCCGGATAGGTTTCTCATCTGTTGTTGTCCTCATGAGGCATCAATTGCTTATTTTCGGGATCTTCTATGGCGATTTCTGCGTCTGGATTCACTGAAAATAGCAAAAATAAAGAAGATAAGGTCGTTTGACGATATTTACTATAAGCTCTTCTCAATTGTTTGTGCTTCTGCACCCCGAAAAAATTAGTTTTAGGTTCACCAAGTTTGCCAATGAAATTTCGAGACACCAAGTTTGTCATGTTGCACTAGGTCCAGGTGAATATTCTCAACATACCTGAATCATCCGAGTGCCATTTTTCCGGGATCGTGTGTACATTGTCCATTTACTACCCTCCACGGCCAATTTTTCGATAATCTGAAACCTAGAGGCTTCACCTGGACCTAGTACAACATAGCAAAACTATCTCTGGAAAAATATTTGGTTTTATGAAATGTGAAAACAGTTAAAAAACACCTACCAAGTTTGAGCACACAGTTGTTCATCCAAATTCTTTCCTCATAGTGCTTGTTCATAGATTTTTGGGAACTGCGTGAAGTTTGACGTTAACATGCTCCATGCTCGGGAAGGTTCTCGCGTTCACAAATTTTGATCCGAGCACTCTGTTACCCTGTAAAAGAAAAAAAAAACTGACTACAAGCAACTTACTTTATTCGATCCAAGGCTGAGATACGTTCTTTGACGCTCCAAAAACTTAGAATTTTTCTAAGTCCGGCCAACGCGTGCAGAAACCAAAAAGCGTCTTTGACGCTCAAAAGTTTTCTTTTCGAGGCTCATATATGTACATATAAGTAAAAATAAACGAGCTCCGCCGTTTTTTACATATAAGTACCGCTATTTGTAAATATAAGTAAATAAACGTAAATATAAGTAAAAATAAATAAGCCCCGCCTTTTTTAACTTATATGTAAGTTATTGGTAAATATAAGTAAAAAATTTTACTTATAAGTAAATCCGAGTCCCCTGTGAAGAAGGCCTAAAGACTTATGCAAAATGAAAGCTACAGTGGGGGACCTTATCCATTGGCAAAAACGTACCATTTCGCATCAGGAGTATCAAAAATGTGGCAAAATGCTTCTCCATCCAAGTGAAAAAAACTTCGTTTTGAAGGGCTCCCTCATTAAAAAAGCGGACGCCTTTTGAAATCCGAGTTTTTTCACTTGGAGATGGAGGTATTTTGCCACATTTTATGACACTTCCTAGATGCAAAAATGGTACGTTTTTTGCCACTGGATCAGGCCCCCACTGTACTATAAATTAGGTTTTGTTCAAAAGAAAAAATCGACTCATTTCTCGAGTCCCGCCACGAAAACAATGATTTTCAAGGAAACCCTATAAATTTATGCAAAATAAAACCTATGTGTGAAAAAAGGCATGCTCTGAGAATTCTAAGATCTAATTTCTTAAACCTTCAGCGCCTTAATACCTCTAGATATCAGAATTATATTGTAGTAGACTTATTTACACCAGATCCCACTCGCAACGCTTACCCTCGTCTTATGTGAGCCTTTGCTGGTATGGATAATGCAGAGAATGCTCGGTGTCTTCATAGCGTCAACACTAGTCGCCATAATTCCCACGAAAACCACCAATCCAGTCCACATCTTCATCATCGCCCCGTTCTTGCCCCTACTCTAATATAAATCCATTTTTCTGTCACCATTTTTATTCAAATCTCCAAGACGGATGTTATTACAAGCCCTTCGAAGCATTTACTCTTTGCTCCGCCCCATTTTGAGGATTCATTTCAAGTTCAAATTCGGGTTTTTTATCTTTCAAAATCTTTTATTCATCCAGAAAGTAAAATCATTTTTCCTCCTTTTCTCTGGCCGTTTTCACCGAATCCAAGCCATCGTGCGCCGAGAACAGCAGCGCATCCCCGGTCGTGTCAACCGTATCTGTCACGCCGGTAGTGTCGTTGGTGACCGCGTCCTCGTCGGCCGTACTGTAATGTCATCAAGTATAATATAAATTTTGTCTCAAAACTTTACAAACTTACAAAAAAACAACTTACGTGTTCGCCGTGACCAGATTCGCATCATCACAGACCGGCCCTGCAAAAAAACGGACACATTAATTGCCGATAAACATCAGTTATCGGGCTTCGAATCATCCCGAAAGCCGCAAAATGAAGACTTGACCTTAGCAAAACCAGAAATTCAAAAAAGGAGTTGCGGGAATTCGACTGGTTTTCAGGGTCAGAGCTGGTTATTAGAGCTTTGAGTTGTAGTTTTTGAGAAAACCGCGGCTTTTGAAAAAAAAAATATCAACAAATTTCTCATGAATAATATGAATTTGGTCTCAAAATGCTGCGAAATATGAGCCTGGAGTATTATGCATCACAAATATTCATAAATTCGCTGCTTTTTCACATTTCAACTATTTACCGGTCGAAATCGACACTTGCAACATAATGCCAAGGCATGGCGGGAAATCGGTCAATTTGAATTTTTACAGCGGGAAACTTCTCAATAACGTTGGAAAAGGCTGGTATAATCGTGACATATGATTTTCAAGCACTGTAGAGCAAGAAATCGCCATAATCAGTCATTATATTATCCATGACAAATTTTGATGATTTTTTTAAAATTTTAGTCAAAAATCGGTGACAAGAATTTCTAAGCTTCAAATTCTTGATCTCCAAGAAAATTGACATCACTATTCGCTTACCCTTTCTCTTCTTTTTCTTCAGCGCCTTCTCTTTTTGCTTCGAAACCGCGGGTCTTTGGCCCCCTTGAACCTTGACAAAGTTGGTCGGCTCGTCGGCGGTTAACTTCTCCCGCTTCTGGAAACGCTTCTTCTTCTCCGCCGCGAGAATATAATCGTCCTCTTCGGTGCTCTTTTTGCTCAGCGGCTTCTTGGGAACGCTGGCAATCTCTTCGGACTGAGTTATGCCCAATACTGGGGTAGTGTTGGTTTCGGAAGAGGATGGAATCGGTTCCGGACGAGGATCACGAACTTCAGGGGTGGGGGTGTTCTGGAATGAACGAGGGAAATTGAGAAGGCCATGGCTATGACTTAAGGCGGTTTCTGGACCCAAAATAGGTGTTACAGGACCTGATGGCAAAAAAGTGACAAAAAAAGTACCATCTTGCATCTTGAAAGTATCAAAAATGTGGCAAAAAACCTCACTCTCCAAATAAAAAAAACTCCGTTTTGAAGGGTTTTTGAAATCTGAGTTTTTTTCACTTGGGGAGTGACGTATTTTGCCGCGTTTTTTGATACTTCCCGGATGCAAAATGGTACGTTTTTTGCCACTGGATCAGGTCCGCCACCATAGATAACGTCTAGTGTAATATGCTTCAGATATATCGCAATATACTTCTCTGAATCCCTTAAAACTGATAATACGCCCAACACAAGGACAGGGACGAAGCGGGTATGTCAACGTAAAATTTTTATATTATAATAGACCACCTACTACAATATAATTTTTTGCCAGTGTATCCACAAAAATGTATTCCAAATTTTTCAATAAACTAAAAAACTCAACAAACAGGCCATATTTAACTCTAAAAAAGTATTTTTGGGTGTCGAATCCACTATTAATAACAGATTATCATCATCATGATGACCAATGACGTCACCTCTACCTAGACCTTACCTCAACCGCAGTACCGCTTGGAGGAGTCGTTGTTTTATGCGGGAGTCTGTCCTCCTTGCTCAGATTCTTCGGCGACTTCTTGCTTTTCTTCTTGTTGTTCTTGCTACGATTCAACGGCTTCCTCAAAATCGGCCGGTGCGGAACCATGGGGAATCGATTGCGCTCTGGCTTCGACTCTCTAAAAATGAAGAAAAATACGGGCTGAGTCGGTCGATCAGTGCAGAAAGAACGGTACTACAACGACTGTCTACAGTGACGGACCTGATCAAGCGGCAAAAAACGTACCATTTTGCATTCGGGAAGCATCAAAAATGAGGCGAAATGCTTCCATCTCCAAGTGAAAAAACTTCGTTTTGAAGGGCGCGCTTTTGAAGACGAAGTTTTTTCACTTGGATAGGGAAGCATTTTGCCACATTTTGGATACCTCCCGGACGCAAAATGATACGTTTTTTGCCTCTGGATCAGGTTCAACACTATAAAAAAAACTTACGACCCGCCCATTTTGTTGTTTTTATCAACTCGACCGGCTTGACTGACTGCACAAACTAAACAATGGCGCGGATTTTGGAAATTCAAATAATCGAAAAAAACTGAACTTGCACTTTTAGGATTTTTGGCTTTTGTTGGGGATTAATTTGCATAGTGAAACAAATTGCATGAAAATTGAATTTGCGCTCATTTGGCGGCATTTTCGTTCAGAAGGAAGGTTGATTGATCACTCTTCGAGAGCTCTGAACTCAAAATTTCTCAAGATTTTAAACTTTTTTTTTGAAATTTTCATGATCGAAATTTGGAATCATGGGAGTTTCAAGGCCCGCTGGGTAAAAAAAGTTGAAAAAAAAACTTTTCTTACACCTGTGCGGACTGCACCGATGGCGGGGATTTCAAAAATAGAATTTTTTCTAATGTTTATTTCCAGTGAAGGACCTGATCCAGTGGCAAAAAACATACCATTTTGCATCCGGGAAGTATCAAAAATGTGACAAAATGCCTCCCTTTCCAGGTGAAGAAACTTCGTTTTGAATTTTTCCTCACAAAAAGAGCGGGCGCGCTTTTGAAATCGGAGTTTTTTTCACTTGGAGAGGGAGGTATTTTGCCACATTTTTTGATGCTTCCTGGATGCAAAATGATACGTTTTTTTGCCACTGGAAGATATAAGGTCCTGTATTTGAAAAATTGATACACAATTCAATTTTTAGTCGATTCAAAATTACCAAACCATTCCACTACACATATTTATTACCATGTTACCTATACTACAATATAAAGATCCACATAATGTAAAAGACATCAAAATAAGCTTAAAATACTATTATCAACCACCGTCTACAGGCTTAGGCCCTTCTGAACTTCGGCCAGAGCCTTGGCGGACTTCTTCAATTGCTCCACTTCCTGTTCGGAGAGGTTTTGTTTCACAATATGAGTGATTCCATTGGCGCCGAGAACGGCGGGAAGCGACAAATACACTTCGTCGTCGATGCCATGGAAGCCCTAGAAACATCAGGATCACAACAAGTATAATAATATATTACACTTGACACTGAGTTTTCTAAACCATAAAAAATTGAAAAAAATTTCGAAAACCTTACTTTAACATTGGTTGATAGGGCAAAAACATGTCGGCTGTTGTGCATGACCGCCGTGACGATGGTGGAGACCGACAGACCAATGGCCCAAGAAGTGTACCCCTTCAGTTTGATGATCTCATAGGCCGAGTCGACCACGCCTTGATGAATGTGCTGTGCCCAATGATCCGAGTCGATCTGAGTGCCAATATTGGGGTTCACTTTCACTAGCGGAACACCGGCCACGTTGACTCCGCTCCAGACCGGGACTGAAATTAAAAAACCCTTTATTACATCTAATATCTCATTTACTACATAATCAACTCATCCCACAACTTTTTCCACCTCAAATCGACCATTTTCCCCATCAGATAGAACCAAATGTAATATAAAATTCGAAAATTTTAAAATGTCAAAAAATTACCTGAAGTATCACCGTGCTCTCCTATAATCCATCCGTGACAACTCGATGGAGCTATTTGAAGACGCTCGGAGAGCAAAAAGCGGAAGCGCGCAGAGTCCAAATTGGTTCCGGAGCCGATGACACGTTCTTTTGGAAGCCCGGAGAGTTTCCAGGTAACGTAAGTTAGCACATCGACTGAAAATAGAATAGAATTAACCGTGAAATTAAATTTACGGCTTTGGTTAGCTAAAATTCAACAGGTATCTAACTTAAAACATCATTTTTTCCTTCTGATCTCATGTGTAAGATAAAATTGGTCAGAACACGGCTAAATAAGCTTACAAACTAAAACAAAGGAAAATCAGAAGCAAGAAGACACTTTTTTTAATCTACTCATATCTAAATTAGTTCATATTTTGATCAAAAATTTGGTTTTCCATCCAATCTTCACCTTGATTATCAACTACAACAACAAGTTTCCCAAAGCTCTTACCTGGATTCGAAACAACTAGAATAATGGTGTTGGGGCTGTACTTGACCAAATTGGGAACAATTCCCTTGAAGATCTCGACATTTCTCTGCACCAGTGACAGCCGGGTTTCGCCTTCCCGTTGCCTGCATCCGGCAGTAATCACGCAGATCTTGGAGCCCTCCGTAATCGCGTAATCCGTCGATGCACGCACAGTGCAAGGTCTGGTGAAGGCCAGACCATGCTGAAGGTCCATCATTTCTCCCCGCAGCTTGTCCGGAACCACATCCACCAGACAGATCTCACTCGCAACGTTGTGTTGAAGGACGCTGTACGCACAAGCCATGCCAACTTGCCCAACTCCGACCACCGTCACCTTGTTGTGGGCTGTCTTTTGGATGGGAGACACCTCCTCCAGCAGGCCGGCGATTGTTTGGGACATGTCGCTGAAATTTGGAGGATAAACAAAGGATAAAGTTATATTATACCTGTTACTCATGTTATATTGGAAGAAAGAGGAGGTCGAAAGCAATTCAATAAGCAAATGTAGACAAAACAATGTGAAATACGACTTCTACATTTATTTGCAAAAAAATTGTCGAATTTTTTCAACAATTTTCAGTCGTTTGGACGAAATGTCGCACAATTTATCGGATACCTCGGAGATTGTTGCAATCCGTTCAGAATCAAAAAATGTTTTGTCCCGAAATGAAAACTACGATTACAGAATTGGCATTCCGCTTCATTCGAAGTTTCTCGAAGCTTAGAAGAGAAGAAATAGGATTTCAGTTGTTATTTTTGTTCAGTAAATTTTGTGTTACGCTACGTATTGTTGATTTTATCTAATAAATCAACTTATACTTATTATAACTTCTACACCTGGCTTACTCCGTATCTTCACCACCACCAGTCAGATGCAACAACTGGCGCGTGAAGGATACAATAAAAATGGGTGAAATACGGAATCTTAGGACAAAAAATGGTAATTTTTTGCCTGTTAATATAATAGCTAATAAGTTAAAACAACAATATTATTTTTTCTTCAAAATTTCTTAAAAAACCCACAAAAATTTTGTAAAAATTGTAGCCAACACGGATATAACCCAGAAATCTGAACCTTCCCGGCCAAAAAACACGTCTCACATGCGATCTGACTCTCTAAAGCTCAAAAACCGACGAAAAGAACGCTTTAAAAATAAGTTTTCGGCCGTGAAGGGCCGAGGCTTCAATGAGGAGCGCCTGGGGGGAACGCCGTCTTCGTTGGGCCGGCATTTTTCCCGGAGCTGCACGTACTTTCCGACTCCGAAATATCGAATGGTTTCACGTCGACAGCCCTCCGAATTTTGACCATCAGATAAAAGGCGGGATCAGACTCTGATTACCCGAATAGGTAAACATTTGACGGATTGAGTTTGTCTAACCTGTCTGACTTTTGGAAACGTTTGTTTAGGGGGTTCGCAGAGGTCCAGGTGTCAATCCGGAAGTTCTGTTTTGGAGCAAAAATTTTTTTATCACGTAAACACTCCTGTTTGATCGTTTTCGTGATAGATGGATAAAAAATGCCGTGTTTTAGAACAAGTTTAAGTCCAGTACAAAGAATAATCTATGTAGCTTATGTATAGACAGAACCCCCTTACACTTCCAATTAATGGAAAACAGAGCTTATATTACACATGCCACATCTAAGCAGATATGGCAAAAAACAGAAAACAATCTATCGCCTTATAGGTATTCGTTGGAGAGTAATGCAATTTATCATGCCCTAAAGCCATATTCCCTTTACTAAAAATCCCAAAATACACCGAATAACAACCTTATTAACCTATTGCTTTTAATCAAATCCGTGAACTCAGCAAGGTAGACCTATTTTTTAATCAGGTAATACCCCAATTACTTCCCTCGCTACGACTCAAGACATTGCGCTCAACACCCATAACGCAGCCTTGTTTTCGAACAAATGCAATGGGCTTGCGAAGTACGGAAAAGGAACGACATGTTAGGGCCGGATTGCATCATGAAAAAATAGCTCTGACTAGTGAGGGAGAATGTTTTTGGCCAAAGAACCGGGAAAAGTGGGCTTGGAAAACAAACAAAAACAAAAAAATACTATGTTGAACTTTGGAAGCTGTAGGAAACAAGTGGACTTGTTGAATTTTTTGAGTGTTAATTTTGGCAAATTGAAAATTTTGCTGAAATTTTTGAAATTTCAAAATGTTTTGGAATTTCGAGACAAAATTTCGGATACGTAGGCCATAAAATATTAATCTGGTTTTGAAATCGCAATAACACATTTTTTCTTATTTTTGCCACATTTTTGATACTTCCCGGATGCAAAATGATACGTTTTTTGCCACTGGATCAGGTCCTTCCCGCTGTATTGTTCTTTACTCCCCGTTATAAAAGTGCATATACGACCTTACGAACCCCGCTGGACCCGCTGGCCTTCATAATCCGCAAAATTCGTCCGCCTAAAGTGCAGCACGAAAGCCTTCTACATCAAATTGTAATACTTTTTATTTACCTTCTGTTGACGAGATCATCCTAGGCAAGAGCATAGGAAACCTGCCCTTGGCCGAGGCTTACACTAACACGGCAGCGAGGTAGCGACGCTACTTGGCCTGGCTCGGACTTCCGTCGCCACCTCCGCGAAAGCGGTCGGCTGCCGTATAAGGCGGTTTCTTACATAGACAATAAAAATCAGAGATAGATAACAGTCGATTAAGTTATAGCGTCGAATTAATTTCCATTCACAACACTGTCATATGAAGTCAACACACATCTCCCAATACAATAGCGCACTTACTTGGCCATTTTCGTCCACTTTGTTGCTTGGCTTTGGGCCGAGACGTGCGAACCGACTTCACCAATTCAGAGTGCAAACACTAAAATATAAAGGCGAAACATTTGCCCGGGATATAAGCGAAGAGGGGAGGGCGGGGAGAACCGAAGGCTCAGGCCATGGCCACGGAACGGTGCGCGTGTGGTTTTCGGGGCGAACGTGCGGTTGGAAACGGGGAAGAAACTTTATGTTTCTTATTGTTATGTGTAATGTAAAAAGGTATCGGATTTCGAGGTAGAAATTTTGAAATAATCCCGAAAAATTATAGTATTGGGCAGAAAGTCTGTTCCATTTTGCATGGAACAAACATATGTGGGACATAAACTGGGAAGCAATCTCTGGCCAGACGGATTGATAATCTTTTGGTGAGTCAAAAGGAACATTATGCGATTTTTCCTCAAGGGCTGAAACGCTGTTAAACATCGTCATTTGTAATTGTTCTGTGGGCAATTTGGTCTAAATCTAGAATTATTTTCAACCAAAAATCTAAAATTTTGTAATCAGCTGCAGCTGTCATGGATAATATAAAAACTGACTCTGTGTACAGAAAACCAATGCCGTTTTTCATTAATTTTTAAGTTAATTGGGTCTAACACGCCTTCTTCCAATACAAGTTCTGCCGTTATAGTCATTTGGAGCGAGAATTTTTGAAATACCCGCCATTTTTCTTATTTTTGGCATTCCGTTGCAGTGCGTGCAACAGATGTAAACGGCCTTAAAATGGTAAAAGCATGCTCTAAAACGACTTTAACAAATTTCTGACGTTTGTAGATTTAATTTCTCTACGGCGTTTGGGCTAAATTATATTATCCATGACACTTTTGGTAGCTTTCTGAGAAGAAATGGCCGTTTGAGTGTTCCCTTTGATGTAAAATGATATCCAAATAATTTTTTAGGAAAATGGGGACTCTAAGAGTCGAAATAAGAAGATTCGAATATACAATTACACATGAAAATCGATATTTTTATTCGAAAAATCAGCAAAATTCCTCAATTTTTCTTCTTGATCCCAATTAACGCTCCAGTTAGCGGTTTCTGTTCAGCGCCAGCTCAGTGAAGGAGCATTGAACGTCACACATCAATCTGAAGCGATGGCACCATGTGGAAGCCATGTCGCAGTACATTGCCTGCCCAATTTCGTCCATTTCCCCGAACCAAGACCCAATCGAATTGAAGAATCGCTCCGTATTTCTGAAGAAAATGTGCAGTGGGGGCCAAGAGACTCCAACGAAAAAGTCGAGTGTCGCAGCGACCGAGATTTCCAGGTACAAAATCCCAAAATAAAGGCCGACGATGACCAGACATATAGCGAAAGGAGTCTGAAAAAAACTTTGTAAAATACGGTTGATGGTATAGTGCCGAGCTAATCTAAGATCGGTCAGCAATGTGACTCTTCCTTGAGAGTTCAATCAACTTTTTATTATCATGACTACAGTGCGGGACCAGATCCAGTGGCAAAAAAAGTCCCATTTTGCATCCAGGAAGCATCAAAAATGTGGCAAAATGCTTCCCTCTACAAGTGAAAAAAACCTCGTTTTGAAGGGCGATCCCTTTTTCCTCGCAAAAAGAGTGGGCGCGCTTTTGAAATCGGAGTTTTTTCACTTGGAGAGGGAGGTATTTTGCCACATTTTTTATACTTCCTGGATGCAACATGGTACGTTTTTTGCCACTGGATCAGATCCCCCACTGTAGGTCCATTCTGAAAAAAAGGTGCCTGAAGCAATATAGAATTTCTATGTTGATGACTGAGTCTCTCAATAATAAAGCCCATACGCCATGAAAAATACAGTAACAACAAAACTACGGCCACTCAAAATCTTCAAAATCAGAATTTGAGCTTCAGTCATCAATGGGTACGGTAAAATGAAGTAATTTAAAACCAAGTTGATCAAATTTTATTGTCTAAAGCTGTCCAAAATAGCGCAAAAAGGCCTCATTCTACCCTACAGTTGCTTTCTATTTAATTTATAATACCAAATTCCCTTCATCTTACCGGATATTTCACTCCAAATCGGGCCATTTGGAAGAGTTGAACAATAATCTCCAAGATAGTGGTACCAATGCCTTCGAGAACCGGAGCAAGCTTGTCGACGTTGAACAGAGGGCTAGAATGTATCGTATAAGATATGAATTACTTCACTTACGCTCGGAGATAGTCATCAAACGAAGCTGCACTGTATTGGTCACTGTCACGGCTAAAACAATGACAAATTAGACGCTGTAGCTCGACATTGAAGTGGTATCAAATAATTTGGGGTTACTGTGACGCATTATTTTTGTGTTGTGATTTTTTTGTAATTTACAAAAACTGCATATAGTAAATTTTTCATATGGTAAAATACGATAGGGCAAGCCCATGGGATGTTAGTAAAAAATGAGGGTTGAGAATAAGGATTGTACCTCAAATTGAAGGTTACTATACGGGTATAAACATCGTTTACTTCGATGAAACCAATAATAAGATCTAATTCACTTATATCTTGGCAAAAATCGATGAAAAATCGATGTTTCATTATAAAATCAGCCAAAATAAGGTCCTATATTTCGTATGAAAAATTCTTTTTTTTTACTGCCATCTGTTTTTTTATATTATCCACCTATCATAAGAAAAAATCATGTCTACTACAAACACTAAGCAAAATCTTCTCCAAATCCCGTCCCCCTTACCAATTGAAGATATTGGATCGATCACCAGCTTCGTTGCGCCCAGCCACATCCTCATATCCGAGCCCAGCCGACGTCTCCACCTGATTTTGATGACTATTTCCGGACAAGCTGGGATCAGCGGTAACCGGCCTGAAATGTTTTCCCATACAAATATTTTACCATATTCACGAGATATATTCGTTTGATAAATTGTTTGACATGCCATTCGTCTACTCGGAAATTTTTCGGGCATTCAGATTTCCGGCCCTGCCCTCAGGGTCAAGCCGCCGTTGTTTTGTTTCTGATATTCATTTGGGATGTCTTGAAATGGCGAGCTGACATTTCATTTGGGAATGGGATATCAGAAAAATGGTTGTTCGTGTGTGTGTTGTTGAGTTAGCGGGGCTATTTATACCAGCAAAATGGAGATTCCCTTTCGGAGTTATGTTGTTTTAGATATGTAATCATATAATTAAAAAAGTGTATTAAAGTTCAAAAACAGCCCCAGAAAATTGTTGTATAATATTATCGCTATTGCAAAAACTAGAAGACATTTTATACGATGGAAGATGGATTTTTAGACTTATATTATACCAGACATCCCAGTAAAATCTCATTTCTAAAAGAGTAAAAATGATGACCATAAGGGCGTATATTAAGTCTACAGGCCATTTACGACCTTCTATGCCTAGAGTCAACAAAATTAACAGTTAAAATCGCAAATTCTCATCATTTTTTTGTATTGGCCATGCCAAAATTGAAAGTAATTTTTTGCAGACTATACCAAAACTAGACAGATTACAGTTCCTTCTGATCTCAAGACACCATAAAACTTTCGTATTTTCGCATAAATAATCAGTAACTAACAGTTCATGGTCAGATTCGTTCAGTTCCAGGGACTCCAGCGAAGGGCAATCGGGGATGTCATCTTTTCGGTCTTGGTATTTCCTAAATCAAAATTGATTCTGTTAAGTCTTTCTGTAGAATAGAACCACTATCAGGGCCTTCTTACGGTCGTTTCCACCTACATTCGCCTTCTGTATTCCTGATTCTTCATCTTTCTGCGCGACTGTTTTTTCCCCATCCTTTGCGAGGACCACCGCTCTCCGTACACTGATAACTCGTCAATAAGAATTGTTCTTCTATTCTTTATCATTTGCACTCATATTTCAGAAAAAATATTGTCATCATGACACATTAAAAAATTTTTTTTTTTTTTGATTTTCTCAAATTTCGTTTTGGAAACAAGGAAGTTTCGGCCAATAATTCTCGTTCAAAAGTTTGTAAATTGCATCCATTCTGCGTGTAGTTCAGACCCTAGACTCTGTTCGTCCCATTTTTTTGGAAATCCAACGCCTCCGGGCGAACGGCTTGTTCACAGAAACTTATCCATCCATTCATGACTATGTCCATTCTTTCTTACCCTTCAACCCCGCTCTTTTCCCGCATTTCCTGAGGGCTTCTCACTTTAAAAACCCTCCCCTCAACAATAACCTCATCTCCCCCGCCCGAGAAGCTCTTTTTCTCTCGCAACAAAGGCGCGCGCTCTGTGCGCTCTCGTTTCGCCGCACTCTCTCGCCCAAAATACGATTTTTTGTTCTCCGCGAATGAAATTAGCGCTCTTTTGTGCGGGTTTACCGCTCTCCCCTCGAGACTCTTGATTTGCAGAAGGAAGAAGGGGAATTTTCCATCGAGAGGGGACAAAAAATCGCATAATTGTATTTTTCACACCGAAAACTGGGCGTCTCGCCGGAAAACTCGTCTGGAAACTTGTTTTGCTCAATTCTTGGAGTCCGAAAGGTAAGCAGAGTAATCAGTGGACATTCTGCTTCGTTTAGACCTAATTGGGAGCACGATTTTGAACTAAATAGGTCCAAAATTGCTATTTTGGCTTGTTTGTTACCTAAAATAGGCTGGTTTAGGCCCTTTTCTTGCGTTTTTGAATGGGAATGGGTAATGAATCCGATCAAACACCACAGACCGGTGGTATATAGATGAATTTCGGTTGACCCACACCATTCGAGCTCTTTTTATAGTCGTTTTGTTTATGTTTACATCCAAATTTCGCTCGGAATTGCGCTTTTCCGCAATTTTCCATTGAAAAACTAATTAGAATAACGAAACGAGGTCTTATTTTGGTCCTCAACGTTCGAAGGCCACAGATCTATAATTCATGCACATCCAGGACGGCTTTAAATATTATTTTTGGCCGGATTCTCGTCAGCAACTCCATAGAAACCCCTTATAACCGGGGATTTAATTAGATTTCGTGGGAATGCTACCGTTTTTATGTGTTTTCAGAATCCCATGCCCAGAGGCGCCGTTCTGAACTTGCCTTGAATTCCTAATTTTGCTTGGAATTCCTAATTTCGGCGACGGAGCGGCCGCCCAGCGATGTTTCGGCCTTTCGAAACAACATCAATTATAATCTGAAGAGGAAAGCACAGATTTGTGGGGAGAGGTGCGGCCGAACTCTGATTCATTAGACCCCAAAATGTCGGCGGACCCTGTTGGAAGTGATCTCAAAGTGTTTCCGAGTCGACTTTCGTCGGTTTCTTCGGAAAATGGTAAGACTTTGTCATGGATAATATAAGATTTTTTGATGGAAAAATCTGGGGAAATTAGTTTTGAACTAACTCTACAAGCCTTCTTTATTAAATTGAGGTTGTTTTCACCAAAATTCTCGTCGGTTTTCAATGAGTTTCATTGACCATCCGATATTGTACTAGTTAAAACTGGTGTTTTCTCTAAAATCCTTTTGTCTTTTCACGCTAAAGCTGCATAAATCGGCCTTTTATGATGTTCTCATTCGTTGTAGTTTAAAAAGAGCCCACTATTTGCACTTATGATCACCTTTTCATCCGATATTATCATAGATAATATAACTGAAATTTCAACCAACAATTTGTAATCTCTAGAACTTTATAAATTTCGTAGGGAGTAGTCTTTCATTCCAACTCATAATCATTATGTAAATCCGGTCAGAAATGGGATTCAAAAATGTTTTTAAAAAATTCTGGAAGAAAGACAAGCCTTCAGGGAAATCTAATTTTCTCCTAAAATTTTCCTGTTTTTGTGCTGTAAATTGATTGAGAATTGTTTTAGATGTCATGCCGAAGCACGTTATCCTTGCGAAAAGCGAACTCAACAAGACTTTGGATGCGGAAACGCGGAAAAACTTTGGCACAGTCCTGATGTTGGTGTTGAAGTGGGATTTGGAGCCGAATTTGGATGAGAGTTCGTTGTAAGTCGGTTGATTTTTTGCTTTTTAGATAGTAAACAGTCTGTTCATCCTAATTGAAATTGTTTTAGAGGATTTCTGAAAGCCTGTGATCAACTAATCGTCGAAAATTTGGAAATTTCCGAGGATTTTGAGGAGCTGAAAAGACGCGTCGAAGAAGACCACGAAGACATCCCAGAACTCATCGGAGCCATCAAAAATAATGATTTTGTCAAGAAGAATGGCACGATCTCACTGCTAGGAAGCTTTTTACTCACAGTTTTGGAAGAAGGTACGAGATTTTGGCCGTATTTATCGACGCTTTTTAGGTGCTTATGACAGTCGCCATCGGGTATTGTTACGTCATACGGGTGCGTTGTTGGGGGTCAAATGGAACGATTTTGAGGACATTGAGGACACCTTGGTCTACTCTCTAATGAATCAGGATTATGTGGAGACTGAGTAAGTTTCTGGGAAGTGAATTTGTAATGATTTTCTTTTATAGACAGAACATCCAAAAAGGGTCAGTTTAGGTGTTGTATAGTGATTTTGTTGTTGTAATTGTGAGTGTGCTAGTGTGTAGAACTTTTTTATGAGTTTTTTCACTGAACTAAATCAGTTTTCATCTGAAATTTTATATTTTTTTGACATCAGATGTTAATGGTAGTATAATTTTGGGTAAGGTGAGAACTTTGCGAAAAGCTTTGTAAACTTTCAGTGGGTTTCAATATGCCGTATTTTGCATCTATTACATGGTAATAGAGTGGGGACCTGATCCAGTGGCAAAAAAGTACGATTTTGCATCCGGGAAGTATCAAAAATGTGGCAAAATGCCTCCCTCTCCAAGTGAAAAAACCCGATTTTGAAGGGCTTCCCTCACAAAAAGAGCTGGCGCGATTTTGAAATTCAGAGTTTTTCCACTTGGAGAGGGAAGCATTTTGCCACATTTTTGATACTTCCTGGATGCAAAATGACACGTTTTTTGCCACTGGATCAGATCCCCCACTGTACATCGCGTAACCTCAATTTTTGTTTAGAGCGGCTAAAGCAACAAGAGAACGCAATTCGAAAATGAAAAAGTTCAAGAGATATGCGATGATTGGAGTTGCCGGCGGTGTTGGTGGGGTTCTGATAGGTGAGTTAACCATTTAAAATTTTATTTGAGGCATTTTACATCCGAAAATCAAAACTGTTACTTAGAATAATAAAAAAAGTGTATTATTTTAGGTCTTACCGGAGGACTAGCCGCCCCATTTGTCGCAGGCGCGGCTTCAGTGGTTGTGGGGACTGGAGCGGTCGCTGGTCTTGCCACAACCACAGGCGCCGCCATTATGGGCTCTGTTTTTGGCGCCGCTGGCGCTGGATTGGCCGGGTATAAAATGAAGAAACGGGTGGGAGCTATCGATGAATTTGTTGTGGAGAGTCTCACTGAAGATCGGAGTCTTCATTGTGTCCTATGTGTTAGCGGATGGATCGATGAACAGGTAAGGGGTTTAGAAATTGCACTGTGCGGTCGAAGCCTACAGTGGGGGACATGATCTAGTGGCAAGAAACGTATCATTTTGCATCCGGGAAGTATAAAAAATGTGGCCTTCCCTCTCCAAGTGAAAAAACTCAGATTTCGAAAGCGCGCCTTTCAAAATGAAGTTTTTTCACTTGGAGAGGGAAGCATTTTGCCACATTTTTGATACCTCTCGGACGCAAAATGTTACGTTTTTGCCACTGGATCAGTCCCCCACTATATTTTAACGATTGCACTGTGCGAAATAAAATTCTCAAAAAATCGTATTTTAGGACGGAGAAAACGCATTCAAAGTGCAATGGCGACACTTGATGATGTCCAAGGAACAGTATACTTTGCGATATGAGAGTAAATACCTGATGGAATTGGGGAAGGCGATCGATTATTTGATGTCATTCGCGATCTCTTACGCAATCCAACATACACTGATGGAAACTGCGTTAGCTGGTAATAACATTGAATCCTAATGAATCTACCGTTTTATGGTGGAATTTAAAAGAATCGCTAATTGTTTTCTGCCTGAAATAATATTAGGTTGGACGGAAAGTTCGTACGATTTTTTACTGCTGCTATTTTTTCTTGCGCTGATGGAAAAAGACAAACACAAATATATGGTGTCGGTAGGGGACAGGCATCCCTATATAGCAGTACAACCTTCAGCCATCTTAAGCATTTACGAACTGAGAACTTAATTTAGACATTTACCCATCTTTGGTCCAAAATTACAAATCCTTGGCTGGTTTGTTTAATAAGGCCTACCAGGAAATTGTTTTGGCACTGCTAAAAAGCCTTCTTCTGTAGCTCTTAATATGCGTAAAGTCGCCGGGGACTAAATCAAAACATAGCCATAAAATTTGACTTCTGCAGGACCACCCCAAGTTTGAATATAACTGCAACCGCCGCTTTGCCGGTGCATTTCTATGTGTAAAACTATGATATGCAGAAACTAAGGACAATCCCTTACACTCAGCTACCCCTCAATAGCCAACTGTTTTGCCGTACGACATAATAGAACTAAATTACTTTTCTCAAAAAATCGTTGGTGAACTGTTGGATCATCCCGTACAATTCTAAAAAGAGCTCATAACATCTTTCCACTCCTCCCTTTCTTGGGTGCAAAATAGAGCCGCTTTATTGCTCTACTACCTCGTGAAACAATGGGCTACCATTGTTGACTGTCACAAAATTACGCGCATTGCTCTACAGCTATAATTTTTGGCAATTTTGTCTCTTTGCGGATAACCCGAGGCATCTGTGATCCGGTTTACTCATGTTGCACGTAAAGGGCTCTCTATGTGCCTTACTGCACCCTATTACAGAGACAGACAATAAGAAATACGCGGAATAATAAGAAAAAGTTTTCATAGGGGGCCTTTGCTGAAGACTTGGTTGAAAGTGTTGCTATTATTTTATCCGACACGCTTTTTTATGATTTCTAATTGTGTTTAACGTAGTCAGAAAGACCACTGGACATTGCCTAAAAAGTTTCAGAGCTTCATCGAAAGCGATCTGGAAACTAGAGTTTGCGTTCTGGACCCTACCCGAAATAGCCGCAAAGCGGAAAACCTCTTATAATTAAGCTCGTTTTGGCGGAGCTAACGATTGGCACGTAGCATATAAATCTTCACACTGTACTCTTGTATATGCTAGGTATTTACGGTGGGCAATCGGTCTTGGCGCGAAAAAAATTAAATTGAAAGTTGGGTAAAAAATCGTACGAACTTTCCGTCCAACCTAATAAAATTTTTCTCGTTTCAGGTCTGGTCACGGCGATCGCATGGCCTCTAGTACTGGTGTCGACCGCGTCGGTGATTGACAATCCCTGGAATGTCTGTGTGAGCCGTGCAGCGGAGGTGGGCGAGCAGTTGGCCGATGTTTTACTAACAAGAGCTCATGGAAAACGACCAATAACACTGATAGGCTTCTCCTTAGGTGCCAGAGTGATATACCACTGCCTGTTAGCCATGAGCAAGCGGGAGGACTCGAAAGGTAAACGATTTTTCGCTTTTTTAAAGGATTTTTATATTGTACAGTGGGGGATGTGATCCAGTGGCAAAAAACGTACCATTTTACATCCGGGAAGTATCAAAAATGTGGCAAAATGCTTCCCTCTCCAAGTGAGAAAACTCCGATTTCAAAAGCGAACCCGCTGTTTTTGTGAGGGAAGCCCTTCAAAACGAAGTTTTTTCACTTGGATAGGGAAGCATTTTGCCACATTTTTGATACTTCCCGGGTGCAAAATAGTACGTTTTTTGCCACTGGATCAGGTCCCAACTGTATGATTCATGCTCCAAAAATTTTCCTAGTGCAAAATAAACCAGCATCAAAAATTTTCTTTTTAGGCATCATAGAAGATGTCATTCTCCTGGGAGCGCCGGTTAGTGCCTCCACAAAGCAATGGAAACAGTTGTGCACCGTAGTTGGAGGTCGAGTAGTGAATGGATACTGCACTACTGATTGGCTGTTGAGATTCCTCTATAGAACGATGAGTGTTCAGTTCACTATTGCCGGAACAGGCCCTGTGGCCGTCAAAGAGGAGAGGAAGATTGTGAACGTCAATTTGAGTCATATTGTAAGTTTCTTTTGAATTTTTTGGGTATTAAGTTGGTAATTTAGGTGGTCTAAAGTTTACACTTTTTTCCTTTAGATCAAAGGTCATATGGATTACTCGAAGAAGTTAACTGAAGTCCTGGAAGCGGTTGGAGTCAGAGTTAGCGAGTATTCAAAGGAATCCAAAGAAAATCTTGAACAATATTTTGACCAAAGAGACGGCGCTGGATTAGATGAGAAACAAAAGAAAATGGCCAATGAGATGGTGACATGCTCGATTGAAAATGGCCGAGAGGTAGCGAGAAATATGGAAGGCAAGGTGGTCTTCCGACAAGAGCCGGAGAATGGAAATGAAGGGAAAAAAGTCCCGGGAATTAATGGAAAAACAAATGGGATCCAAGAGTTCTTTAGTGATAAATGAAGATACTACATTATGGGAGCCACAGTGGGGGACCTGATCCAGTGGCAAAAAACGTACCATTTTGCATCCGGGAAGCATCGAAAATGTGGCAAAATGCTTCCCTCTCCAAGTGAAAAAACTTCGATTTCAAAAGCGCGCTCTACTTGGAGAGGGAAGCATTTTGCCATATTTTTGATGCTTCCCTGATGCAAAATGGTACGTTTTTGCCACTGGATCGGGTCCGTAACTGTACGTTAAGTCTCCTAGAATATGCAGATACCAAAAATTTACTGTCTAGCTCTAAGGTTCGCCATGAAATCCGATATGTTATCCATGACTAATCTCCCCAGTTTTTTTATTCAAGTTATCTGCTGTCTGATTTTGCAATTAATTTATCTCACAATAGTCAGTTTGTATACTTACTAGCCCATTCCAATGCCATTTTGCCCACATATCTCAGAAAAAAATATAGTAATTTACCCTTGTATACCCTGTACTCATATTTTTACCGGTAAACTTTGTATATTGTATTGTGAAAATAATTTAAATATAGATTGCAACTACCACAAGAAAATACAAAATACGATTCAATTTCAATTCAATTGTTTATCATTTACATGACAAAAGAAGGAACCCAGAGATTTGAGGGGCCGTGTAAAGCAATGCAAACATGGCCGTTGAGTGGTACAAACAATATAATTAATGGGAGGAGACCTAATCCGCAGTGGGGATGACCTTCAGACGTTCGAAGGCCGCCTTTTCGAGGGCCTCTCGGTTGTCGGGATGGGCAATTTTGATCAGTTCATAAGCGCGTTGTCTCATGTTCTTGCCCCACAATTGAGCAATACCGTATTCAGTGACAACGTAATGGACATGGGAACGGGATGTCACAACTCCAGCTCCCTGAAGATAAGGGGAATTATCAAAAATTTCGGTGTTATCAATAATTTCGGTAAGATCATGGATAATATCGATATTATACAGTTTTAATCGACTAGGATTAACTTCAAATCACTGTAAACAGTAAGCATACCTCATTAATTGTCGGGACAATCTTGGATTGACCCTTTTTGGCGGCTGATGGGAGAGCAATGATCGGCCGACCTTCTCCATCATCACCCAGAGCTGCGCCTCTGATAAAGTCGACTTGCCCACCGAAACCGGAGAGGAATCGTTTACCAACGGAGTCTGCGACAACCTGAAATTACATCCACTGACTACTCCATCAAAAAAATATCTGTTTTCATTGGAATTTTTACATTATCCATGACCAGCTAGTCATCGCGTATATAAAAGCGATAAGAATTCATTTTCTAAGCAAAAATTTGACGCAAAACCATGACTTTTATGTGATTTAAGTCTTACCTGACCAGTCAGATCGACTTCCACAGCCGAGTTGATGGCACAAACTTTGGGATTTTGTCTGACAATTGACGGGTCATTAACCCATTGGACATCTCCAAAGTGGACGGAGGTGTTGTCATCGAGGAAATCGTAGAGTTTCTGAGTTCCATACGCAAAACTGGTGACTGTTTTACCGGGATGATGGTATTTCTTGCCGTTCGTAACGGCATTACACTCGATCAAAGGCAGCAAACCGTCCGAGCACATTTCGGTGTGAATACCCAGGTCTTTATGGTTTTTCAAGGCGGCCAGAGCAGCATCAGGGATGGCACCAATACCTAAAAATTCAACACAGCATGCACAAGGCTTCAAATAATATCTTACCCATCTGCAAAGTGGCTCCATCCTCAACCAAATTTTCGGCAATGATCTGCCCGATTTTTTGATCAATCTCTCCGCTCTCTCCAATCGTTCTCTGATGCAATGGAGTGTCATGTTCGACCAGCACATCAAAATGCGACGAGTGGATGACGCCATCGCCAAAAGTGCGGGGAACGTACTTATTGGAGACGGCAATAATGATGTCAGCATGACAACAAGCAGCCCGGGCGGCGTCAACACTGGTTCCGAGGGAGCAGAATCCTTTGGCATCGGGTGGAGAAACCTGGACTAGCGCTGCGGCAAGCTTAACTTGGCCCCGACGAAAAAGTAGAGGGATCTCGTGAAGGAAGATGGAGTTGAAGTCGGCAGTGCCATCATTGACCGCATGACGAAGATTGTGACCGGTGAAGAGCGAGTTCGACCGAATTCTATCTGAAAAGGTCAAAATTAGGGTAACTTTTCGCCTTTGTGTCAATTATCTCTTCCACTAGGCATCAGACGAAAATTTCGATATAAAAGGTCTTGAAATCAAAGAAATTTTCCTTCAACTATCAGCTCAAAATCATAAAAAAAACGTGATGAAGTGCGTTCATCACCAAAGTTCATTAACCTTGTCAGAATTTTCAGCCTAGACACCATCTGGTACATCACAGATAAGAACCCGCTGTTTCTTTCGTTACTTTTCCGTTCAACCTAAAGAAAAACAAACGAAATAATCAAAAACACTTGCTCTTAACATCCGGCGCCGTCCAAGGGGTTGGGCCTTCGAGATGGAGATGATGGAGGGTAATCTTCTTCAAATCCTTGGCCTTGGCCGCTTCACTGAGCCCTTCCAACAAGTATGTGGGCGTTACCGCAATACCATGGACGAAAATGTGATCACCAGACTTGATTCTATCAAAAGCCTTGTCCAAACTTCGGACTTGTTGCTTTGGATTGGCCAAAGGATACGCAATTTCTCGCGCCCCGATGCCGTTCAAGGACTTCCGGGGCAACGAGGAGGCCAAACGGGCTTGACGAACACGCCCGATCTGCGCAATCCTCACCGAACGCATCTTCACACCTGCTTCAAACACTAAAAACAAAAAAATTTAAAACTGGAAAAAAAATTATATTGCACTAGTTATAAAAAAGGTAACTTCGGTATAAATTATTGTTTAATATCGGGAAAACACGATCGTAATAAGTCATACATCATATTCCAGTGTTTTATAATCAAAACATCAAACATCCGGAGAAATTTTTATATTATACTAGGTAAACACCTAAAAAAATTCCGTTTCACACATAAAATCAGGGAAAAATCATAAAATGATACAAAATCTGCTGTCTGCATGTGAATAAGACAGTTTTAACAAGGAATTACATCAGAAATGCATGGGAAAAAACATTGTCTGGGTTGCTGTTCTTCAAAAAATACCAAAAAAATGGCGGGAATTCCCTCTCCCAAGAGTCACATACCCATAAATTGCCATAAAAAGTTAGAGAATAGCGGGAAATTCCATTTTTGTTGGCCTTTTTCGGCCTTGGCCCTCGATTTGGGCACGGGATTCAAAAAAAAAGAAGAAAAAAGCGGACGGGAATCGGGAAAATCCAAGGAAAGGAAAACAAATTTTAGACGGAAAACGGAGTTTATTTTTTGTCTGGAGGTTGGAATGTACCTTTCAAATCGGCTCGAATGACGTGTTCATGAGGTGATTCGAGCGTGATTTCGAGATCACACGTCTAGAAAGGCAAAAAAATATTATTTTAGAGGTTTCTAGTGAAAAATTCAAGAATCCTGGTTAAAACAATGTTTTTTAGCGCGAGATGTTTGTCTGAAACCTTGTTTACGCCTTCAGAAAGCTCTGAAGGCACTCATAGCGCTTCAGAAAACCAAAAACACGCGAAATTTTAGCAATGTTTATTACTTTAAATACTACTAGGATAATATCGAGGAGAAAACGGCTAAAACAATGTGATCTTATGTGTATTTTGTGGCCATGGTGTTAATTAAGACATACGAAAGCTATTACATACGTTTAGTCCCTCAGGGATTCACAAAACTGCATTCTGCCACAAATAAAATCAGTTTAGACATAAAATTAAGCCAAACAGGGCTAAAATCCCTTAGAATTGGCCGAATCTGAGTGTCCAATTACTCTAAAACATTTAGTGTGCCCTATAAAGCCCTAATTACCGATTGAACGTCGGAAAAAATTAAATTTCTGTGGCAAATTACTGGATAAACTCGTAAAAAGTCTCTAAAAGTAGCCTCGTGTCGTTCGAAATTTCGCCGCCCCTTCCGCGGCCGCTCTTTTCACGAATGGGGAACTCGTGGTGATCTGCAACGCCGAAATGTGAACGTTCTTTGAGGTGGGAACGGTTGCTTCATAGTTCTTTCCGCTTTTTTTCGTTCGAGTTCAAGTCGAACAGTTGGGGGCAGCCGTCTGTTCACGTTTCGCGTGAGACGCAAAAAGATGGGGATGACCAAGAAACAGTTTAGGAGTTGTATTAGAGCATGGGGATGGAAATTGAAGTGAAATTTTGTTTGAAAATCAAAATGCGATGGGAAATTTTATGATAAAGTGGGATTACCACAATTCTGACCCTCCGATATTCATAAAAACTTTAATGCCTATTGTAATTACAGTGACGGGCCTAATCCAGTGGCAATAACGTACCATTTTTCATCCGGGAAGCATCAAAAATGTGGCAAAATGCTTCCCTCTCCAAGTGAAAAAACTTCATTTTGAAGCGAAAAGAGCGGGCGCTCTTTTGAAACCGGAGTTTTTTCACTTGGAGAGGGAAGCATCTTGCCACATTTTTGATACTTCCCGGATGAAAAATGGTACTTTTTTGCCACTGGATCAGGTCTCCCACTGTAGCGCACATGTAAATCTCAAAACTTTGGCTCTCCCTTTGCAGACGCAGCTGAGATTTTACAATCGTTCCTGTGGTAGGATGCGTCAAAAAAGAGGGGAGGCGGCCAGACAAAAAAATGGTTTTTGGGAAACAACTTTTCGAATCCCGCTGGGAAGAGATGATTTTTCAAAATTTATGCCAAATTTCATAAAAGACCTTCACTATAAAACTTGGTTTTTGTCGTCAAAAAAAATTACAACACTGTGATTTCAAATTTAATTTAATTTAAAACATCCTAACATAAGTTTAGATGAAACGCGGGCTAGAATTCGAAAAAAGAACGGCTGTAAGAGATGTTTTTGAAAATTTTGAGAAATAGGATTCACTTATGACTATGGCGCCAAAGTACCAAACCAGAAGGCCTTCCCTAATCTTCAATGAATTCCTCAACTCGAGGCGCCTTAAAGCCCTCAACTGACATATGTCATCCCCTCCAAAGATACGTATATTCCTAGAGTTTCATGCCGAAAAAAGATTGACTGTTCAGAGAACTCTTCTCTAGCGTTATATGCGATAATTTGCGATCTCAACAAACACCCAAGCAACAATCTCTTTTCTGGTCAGCCACGTTAGAGAACACGCGTTCCGACACATGTTTCGAATGAAAGGGGAGCCTCTTGGGGCAAAATGAAGTGAAATAGGGACCTTTTGCAGCAGTCACATGGCTGATGATTATATTATTTTTAATACTTGGGAAAGGGATGAATGATAGATACATGCGCTAAAGTAGATGGTGTTTACTGCGAAAATAAGAGAGAATTACTTTTTATGGTAAATCAAAAACAGGATATACAGTGGGGGACCTGATCCAGTGGCAAAAAACGTACCATTTGGCATCCAGGAAGTGTTAAAAAATGTGGCAAAATACCTCCCTCTCCAAGGGAAAAACTCCGATTTCAAAAGCGCGCCCGCTCTTTTTGTGAGGGAAAGCGCTCTTCAAAACGAAGTTTTTTCCCTTGGAGGGGGAAGCATTTTGCCACATGTTTGATGCTTCCCGGTTGCAAAATGGTACGTTTTTGGCCACTGGATCAGGACCCTCACTGTAATTTTATCCATGGCAAAAAAAGTGGATCTTTTTTGACCAACCGACGGCTTCTTGTGACTGTTCTGTTCTACCTAATCAAGCCTTTATACTCACTATATTTTTGCTGTTTGCAAACACTAGTTCCAATTCTAATGATAAAACGAGTAAAGTTCCAAAAATTGGAGTTTCAAAATTTGTTTTTGCCAAAACATTTTCCGATAGAAATGAAAAAAGGCCTCAACGAATGTTATCAAAGCAATAGGAAGTTTCATTAACCCGTTAAAGAGTAGTAAAATGTATATTGAGCATATTATGAGTACTTTTCTTTGGTTAAAACATCTCTTCCCAAGATCATTCTCATCACTTCGTTGGTGCCCTCGATGATCTGATGGACTCGGCAATCTCTCAAATGCTTCTCAATGGGATAATCTTTGAGCACACCGTATCCTCCGAACATTTGGAGCGCTTGGTTCACCACCTGGAAGAATTTGGAGTAAAATTTTCAGTGGCAAAAAACGTACCATTTTGCATCCTGGAAGCATCAAAAAATGCGGCAAAATGCTTCCCTCTCCAAGTGAAAAAACTTTGTTTTGAAGGGCGCGCCCTTTTTCTCACAAAAAAAGCGGGCACGCGTTTAAAATCGCGGAGTTTTTTCACTTGAAGAGGGAGGTATTTTGCCACATTTTTGATACTTTCCGGATGCAAAATGGCACGTTTTATGCCACTGGATCAGGTCCTTGTAGCTCTCGAAACTCACATTAAAGCACTCATCCGTCCCATGAAGTTTTGCCATGGCGCATAACGAAGCGGCATGAGGAGTTTTCCTGGTCAAATGATCGGCTGCGTTCCTGATAAGCAGCCTCGAAGAGACCAGTTTAGTGGCCATCTCGGCCAGTTTGAATTGAGTCCACTGGAAGTCACCGATCGGTTGATTGAATTGTTTTCGGATCTGTAAGAACATAGAAGGGATATCGGATACGGAAGTTAGCTATTTTGAACGTAAGCTAAAGCAAAAAGATCAAATATTCTAGCCATTTTCTTGATACTTTTTTAGAAAACTTTTTATTCTTGTCTCACCTACCTGGACATGATCAATCGCGGCGTCGAAGCTGGCCTGTGCTGCCCCCAACGAGCAGGACGCAATGTTGACTCTTCCTCCATTCAACCCCGCCATGGCTATATTAAATCCTTGGTTTTCGCCGCCAATCCGATTACTGATCGGAACCCGGCAATCTTCGAAGGTGATAATTCGAGTTGGTTGGGTGTTCCAGCCCAACTTCCTCTCCTTTTTGCCTACGCTAAAGCCGGGACGATCATTTTCGACCAGCAGGCAGAAAATGCCCTTAGGGCCGGGCTGCCCATGATGACGTAACATTACCAAATAAACTTTGGAATCTCCGCTGCCACTGATGAAAGCTTTGGATCCGTTGATTACATAGTGGTCACCATCGATTTTGGCGTTCGTTTTGAGAGCAGCGGCGTCAGAACCTAAAGGATGATGCAAAAAATTTTTGGAGAATTTTTGGGGTTATTACCATAAACAAAATAAAATTACTCACCAGAATCCGGCTCGGTAAGACAATAACTTCCCAGCCATTCAAAAGAGGCCATTTTGGGCAGGTATTTTGCTTTGATTTCATCTGACCCGTAGGTATCAATCATCGCAGCTACCATATTATGGATACTAATGTACGCGGCCGTACTCGCATCGGCCATTGACAGCTGTTCAAAGATCAAGGAAGCGTCGAATCGAGAGAGTCCGGTTCCTCCATGCTCCTCGGAGCAATAAATCGCTCCGAAGCCCACATCTCCGGCTTTTTTGAGCTTATCCAAAGGGAGTTGTTCCTGAACGCAAATAAAATTTTATGGGCTTTGATACGAAACAACTGAAGAATGCTAAAAAAAAATTCTTCTTACCTGTTGATCGCATTGTTCGGCCACTGGGAAAAGTTCGTTTTTGGCAAAATCTTTGGCCAACTTTTGGATTTCGAGTTGATCTTGATTTAGCCCGAGGGTCGCTAAAAAATATTCAGTAAATAAATAAACAGTAATGACAAGACGACATGCAAATTTTCATAAATTCGGAGCCAAGAAACCCTTTCTGCATTCAAACCCAACTGCACAGTGCACCTTCAATTTTGTTTGTTTCACCCGCACCGTGCATTCCCGATTCTCTTCAATTCAAAAAGCAGACTTTTCTTTTCCCCTCTTTTCCGTTCTCCTTCAATCGCACACTCTCTCGCATTCACTTTTGCAAAGGAATCGCACCAAATTTTGGCAAAACCAGCGACAAATTTGATGTCGCGGGGGCAAATCGCAGCGATTTTGGATGTGCGACGGGTTGTCGCTAATTTTTGAAGCGGAAACTCTGAAAAGGACTCAAGTGGGCGGAGACTGCACAAACTTCTTTGCACTGTGCGAATTTTTTGACATCCTTGCACAGTGCGGTGAGGGGGACTTTGCGGAAATTGACTTTTGGTCGGATTTTGAAGTGAAAAAATTATGATGAAAAATAAAAAAAAAATTTTGAAAAAACCTTACGATCAACCACATAAGAGAGACTCCGACATCCGGTTGAAGTGGTAGTTGTTTTGGCCAAGCCAAATAACGGCTGGATTCGACGAATCATCTGAAAAATAATTAAAATCCGTGGCGAAAAAGATTTCTTTATTCGAAATGAACTTGAAGCGCAATCCGTAGATTTCAAGATCACCGAAAATTATGACGTTATAAGGAAGCTAACATAAATTGAATTTTTTCTTAAAAGATAGTGAAATAAACCGAAATGATAAGAAGGTCAAAAATTAAAGACTTTTTGAAATTTTTTTTCGTTTGATCAAAAAAGCGATCTGACGATGAGTGTTCGCTGGTCATTCCGTCATATTCGAAATGCCTCGAAGACAAATGCAGAGCGTTGAGCAATGACCGGAGGGAAACACGAGGAAATGTTGAACACATGTTTGTTAGATTTGCACAGTAAACACAAAAATATTTATTTTTTCCCAAAAAAGAAAGTTTCTTCTTACCAAGCGTCTAGATTTCCCTGAAAGGCGTCGCGACACTGCGGGCAACCACTTTGCGGGCAACCATTTTGCGGGCAAATTTTTTGCGGGCAACCACTTTGCGGGCAAAATTTGGGGGGTCACATTTGCGGGCAGCTGAAACGTTTGCGGGCAGCCTGGGACACTTGCGGGCAACCGACACTTGCGGGCAGCCGACACTTGCGGGCAGCCGACATTTGCGGGCAACAGGAAAAAACAATCACACAGACTGTATTGGTACTTTTGGAACTGTTGCCCGCAAATGTCGGCTTCCCGCAAGTATTGCTTGCCCGCAAATGTCGGAAAACTTCCAAAATATTGCAGTAATTTTTCCACCTCCACCCTGTTATCCTCAAGCGCCGGTTGCCCGCAAATGTGGCTGCCCGCAAATGTCGGCAAATTTCCAAAATAGCATAGTAATTTTACCACCTCCACCCTGTTACCCTCACAATCAGGTGTCGGTTGCCCGCAAATGTCGGCTGCCCGCAAATCTTCCAGGCTGCCCGCAACTGTCGACCCTGCCCGCAAATGTCCCAGACTGCCCGCAAATGCCGGTGCTGGCCGCCCGCAAAAAATTTGCCCGCAAAGTGGTTGCCCGCAAGTGTGCGCCCGCCCCCTGAAATTTTACTTATGGTCTCAAAGCAAGCCACAAATAAAAAAAATGAAAATTTTGCAAAAAAATTAAAACTTTGCTCTTCCTTTGGCTTCAGCGAAACCTAAAAGTTGCAATTGAGTTACTGTAACATACCGTAATTTTAATTTTAATCATAGGCACTTAAATTTTCTAAAAATAGCCTGAACACTTTAAAACTGCCGATAGATTCTGTTTTCAGGCTATAATATTTTCAGTTTATTGATGTCATGAAGATTACAAATTAAGCTTTTTTTGTCGCAAATTTAAAGTCATCATAAAAATTATTCCTTCTTCTTGAACTGTCGGAATAACCTCTGCTCTCGCAATGGTGGAATCGGAAGACCCTCACAGAACCTGTTATCCAGAATGTTCATGTCAACATTGCTGTCCATGAAATAAATTTCGGGGAGAGGATCAAACTTTGAGGTGCCATCGCAGCTAAAATAAAGGCCGTTTTTCACATCAATTATGTTATAAATGAAATCAAAGTGGCAGAATTAAAAAAGTTTATATTACCCCAAAAATCTTAAATTTTTTAATATTTTTTAAAAATTTTTTAAATATTTTTATGTCTAATGCCTAAAACTATCTCCCAAGCCAGCTTAGAGCTAAATCGAATAGCTACAAAAAGCCACCCCATCTTACCGTAACGGCATTTCAGTCTGCACAGAGATTTGTTGATACGAATAAAGCATGACATAAGCGATGGAAGCCAACTTTTTCGAACAGTGAGTCATCAAGAAACAAGTCCCGGAGTAGACGAATTTCATGTTGTCACTGAAACATTTCACTATAGAAAGTCGTAACTTACCGACAGATGTCCGTCACATCAAGACATTCATTCCAGAAGGCCTTCTCGTTCAACTTATCGTATTTGCGAAGGATCTGATCGTAGGCTTGCGGAAGCTGTTGTTTTATGATTTTGGAGCAGCCCTCGGCACTTCCAATGTCAGTCGAAGCTTAATTTTTGGCTATTATTTTAGGGATAACATGGTAATTTCATCGAAGAGTTTGAAACTTACTTAAATTCCAAAGCCTTTTGAACGCTTTTTCCAGCAGAATTTCGGGCTGGGTTAACGGTCGGCAGGGCGATTCGCTAAATGAAAAATTCGTCATACAGTGGGGGACCTGATCCAGTGGCAAAAACGTACCATTTTGCATCCGGGAAGCATCAAAAATCTCTTTTTTGTGAGGGAAAGGGCGCGCCTTTCAAAACGAAGTTTTTTCGCTTGGAGAGGGAAGCATTTTGCCACATTTTTGATGCTACCCGGATACCAAATGGTACGTTTTTTGTCACTGGATCTCCCCCACTGTAACTGACTCTACTCAAAGTGGCCGATTCAAACTTACAATCGATTTTTCATACAGTAATCAAGCCGTTTCAGCCTGAAAATTGAATTTTTTGTAGGATTTGCATTATTTTTTCTTCTGGACATACAAAGGGTATCAAACGCAACTTACACACTGGACTTTTTGAAGTCACCTTGATACAATCCACAATCTTCCGCTCTTCCATGTCTGTTCCAAAGACTAACCGCTAAAAAACAGAAGAATAGTTGGAGTTTCATTTCGAAAAGTGAGGAATCGAGTTCTTCTTTGTGTAATATAAACCGAAACCTTGTAACCAACAATTTATTATGTCATTACAAAAGAGAAAACAAGAATAACAAAATAAATAAAAAACGAAAAATTCGACAGAAAAGAGAACAACTAGGTTGAAAGGAGTCGATGAAAAATTAAATTTGCAGACAAAATAAATAATGGAGATACCTCGTAATTGCTTAAAACAACCGACATGGAGTACCAAATAGTTTGTAGCGCAAGTATAGGAGAACCAACAAATTTCGAAAAATCACCTAAAACAAGGTCCGGATGCCCAATGAACAGCCCAAAACCTAATGCAAAATGGAGAAAAGAATGCAAAATTACGTGTTCGAAAGCATGCCTTTAAGCCTGAGATTCCTCGGGGAGGACCAGTTCATCAACTTGTTGTACTTGATCCGAATTGGTTGGTTCTTGTTGTTTCACAGATTCCGGTGAATCCATAACTCCGGAGTCGTCTTGTCCACTCGATTCTGCTCCATTCAACAATTGTCGCTTCACAAGATTCTTGTAGATTCCATCCACCTCCATCAGGGTTTGATGGCTTCCTTCTTGGACGACTTGGCCTTTCTGGATGACAAAGATGCGGTCCGCCTTCTCGACGGTGCTCAACCGATGCGCGATGACGATCACTGTGCGACCAACCGAGCACTGATTCAATGCTTGTTGGATAATGTACTCGGACTCGGCATCCAATGCGGACGTTGCTTCGTCAAGAATGAGAACGGCGGGTTTGCGCACAAGGGCTCTGGCAATGGCAATTCGTTGTTTTTGGCCTCCTGAAACATTATTCATAAATAAAAAGACAAATAACGGGGGAAAATCAAAACTTTTCATATTACACATGATAAAACTGCATGATTCATGAAAAAACGGTCATAATTCTTCGTAATCCCACTTACCACTCATCTGAACTCCTTTTTCTCCGCATTTGGTGTCGTAGCCATGTTCCAGCTCGGTGATAAAACCATGGGCGTTGGCCAGTTTAGCCGCTTCAATCATATCATCATCCGTCGCCCATTCCTCACATCCATAGAGGATGTTGTACCTCACTGATCCCGAGTACAAGGTGGGCTCTTGGCTAACCAGAGAGACCTGTTGATGGTAGAATCTGTGAGCGTATTCTTTTATATCAACTCCATCCAACTTGATCTTCCCCTTGTTCACTTCATAAAAGTATTCGAGCAGAGCGATGATGGATGACTTTCCGGCGCCGGATGGTCCAACCAGGGCAACCGTCTCTCCAGGCTTGATGGACAAGCTCAGATGCTAAAAAAACAACAATAACACATTGTTCTACCTCAATTTTAGTTTAACAAATCGAAAGTAATATAAAAACTAAACAAAAATTACCTTCAAGACCTTGGAATTGGGTCTGGTTGGGTAGGAGAAGGACACATCTTCGAATTCAATGCTTCCTTGGACTGGTCGTTCCACTGTGCCATTGTAGGGGATGTCCGGCTTCTTGTGCATGTATTCGAATACCTTTCTGGAGGCGCCAACACTTTCCATCAGTCCGGAGAAGACGTAGTTCAGATTCTAAAGACGAAATGAACAATTCAAAAAGAACTTACATAAAAATTTTCACCCAACTGAAGTTGATACAGAAGGAAAGAAGTGATTTGTTCGATGGTTAGGAGCCCGTTCATGGCTAAATGGCCGGCATAAACCAAGACTGAGATCAAGACCACGTTCTCGGAGAGCTCGTTCAGCCAGGCATATCCCATGTAGGCAATGGTCTTCCGCTGAAACGTATGAAATAAATCTTTGACATCTGTTCCATGTACAATATAAATTTCTAGCCCACATTGCTTGAAAAACAAGTAATTGCCTTTCCAACAACGTATTAGCTATCACATCCCATCTAAAAGTCAAGAACACAAAGAAGGAAACCAAAACTTACCCTCATAATTCTCAGCGTTTCTTCCAAGCGTTCATCAAATCTTTCCGATTCTTTGTGCTCACAAGCAAACGCTCTGACTGTCCTCATCGTTCCCAGGCATTCCTCGGCCGTTCTGTTCGCTTCTGCCATCGTTGTCTGGAAGCTTTCGGCCAATTTCTGAAATTCATTATATTACACATGGCTCCGGGTGTAAACAAAAAAATTTTCTAATTGAGTTTCCTTGCATCTTCTATTCTTCCACCGGTCTTATTTACTTACTCTTCATATTAATCGAGTTTACTGTATCTTTTTGTTGTTTTCGATCCTATCTTTGGCAGTGGAATTCGTAAACAAGCGAACGTGCCAATTCAGAGGGAACGCGGACGTTGCATGTACGCTATAGGGCGCAAAGCACTCTCCCGCTTCGCAAAAAAAGGAAGAAAGAACAACATTTATATTCGAAAACAACTGGAAACGTGCGGAAAGTGCGAGAGAAAGGCCAAAAAACCACACGCATTCGCGAAATTTCCGCAAAAACGCACGAGTTTCGCTCTTTTCTTTCGCTAATTCGAGAGAGCACGCAATTTATCGGAGACCGCAGAGAAAGAGCGCCTACGCAAAAGACAAATGAAAACTAAAAGAAAACTAGAGATCAGAGAAAAAGCGGGCTCATTCGCTGCTTTCGACTTTCTCGCACTGTGCAGAGTTTTCCCGAAATTTGAGGAAAGTGGGCGGGGCTGCGAAAAAATCAACGAAAATGCTTCCAGGCCTTTCGCGATGACTATCTTGGGCGGTATATAAGCGAAAGCCGCAGTGAGGGCAGGCAAGTCAAATCGAAAAAGAACAAGTTTTGTGTGATTCTACTGATTTTACTGTGCCTACTACAACATGTCGCTTTTGTTGTTCGATCCCTTCCGCTCGTCCACCGGCTACAGTGTGAACCCATGGCGTGGACTCAACTCGGAGCTGCAGCGTCTGGAGCGTGAGATGGGTCAGTTCGACTACACTGACGGCTTCTCCTACACCTGCAATGTCCAAGGATTCCGTCCCGAGGAGATTGAGGTCCAACATGAGGGTGATGCCGTCACCATCTCCGCGCATCACAAGCAATCCGGAAGACACGAGCACTACGAGAAGACGCTGAAGAGGACCGTTCGAATCCCCGAGGGCTTCAGCAAGGACCATGTGCAATGCGATCTCAACGAGAAGGGTGAGCTGATCGTCAAGGCGCCCAAGAAGACGGCACTCAACGAGCCCGAGAAGAGGTCCATCCCCATCAACTTCAAGCAAAGCAAGCCCATTGAGAACAAGTAAACGGTCTACTCTTGAGATCTCTAATAATTTATCACTGCTCTAATGTAATTTTCCGTGCTGTGTTTTTACATTTTTGTTAGTTTTAGTGGATAAATAAACGTTTTTTACATTAAACGATAAATAAACGTTTTTTTACATTAAATTATGTCGGCCTTCGTAGCATAAATTTTGACATCATAAAGTTAGTGCGAACCTAGTAGTCCCAAAAACTCACATCATAGTAATCTCCATAGAGCTTAGTGAACACTCCAATCGGTGGGATAACGATGAAAGTGACCACCGTAAGACGCCACGACAAGTTCAACATGAAAATGAGGGATCCAACAAGCATCACGCTGTTCCTCATGAAAAGGTTGATGTTCAAATCCAAAATGTTTGTGACGGTCTGACAGTCGGTTGTGAGTCGTGATAAGATGGCACCAGTCTGCATTTTGTCGAAGAATGCGATCTCCTGGCGGATCAACGAGTCGAACAAGTTCTTCCTCATGATTCGATTCACCAACGCTCCTCCCCAACTGAACGAAGCCCCACGAAGGCCAGCGAAAAGGGTTCTAAAGACGTAACAACAATAATAAGAAGAACTTACGCTACAATCATGAAGCCGCACATCTTCAAGACCGTGGAGTAGAAGGCGTAACTGGACTTTTCGTCCCTGTGTACAATGTTGGCGATCACTTGACCCGTGTAGAAAGGAATAAAGATTCTAGCTGAAAATTGTTTGATTTTTTTTCGCTTTGAACAACAAGATTAAAATTATAATATTATTTTACCTACCAGTTGAGTAGATCACCAAGAAAACGCACGCCATGCTGAACCACGGCCAATATTGACAGGCGTATTGCAATAGGAACTTGACGTGTGCCGTCACCGACTTCCTCGTCACCTTCTCCGGCTTCTCTTCACCATTCGCTGGAGCATTCTCCTCCGGATTCTCTTCGGCCTCAGCTTCTTCTTGCATTCGTTCGTACTCGGTCTTGAACAGCCATTTTCTGATCAAAAAGTGGAAGGAAGCGACGGAGAGGATCGAACCGAGGATGTTCCACACGATGCTCATCCAAATACCAACGTATTTCAGCTGTTCCGGATATTCGGAGAAACATAAGAGCTGAAATAGGTACAAAATAAATTTTCCATAGCAGTAAAGGATAAAAACGGAAAGTAAAAAGGTGCCCTTTGCCTTCTAAAGGATCACAGGGAATTTAGAAGTAAAATGGTAGCTCCACTTGTTGTTTTAGGCATAAAATCACAACAAAACGCATACTAAACGTTATTGTGTGATCAAAAACACAATTTAGACCGCATCTGCCTTCCAAATGCAGAAAACCTCCTAAAAAATAAACAAAAGATAACAGAACACTCACCTTGACCAGTGAAAACGATATCGAACAGACTCCGAAGCTTGCAAAAATCAGAAAGAACAATTTTGTGCTTCTTTTAGTCGCAATGAGAATCAGTCCAAGAAGGACAAAGATGAACCTCAGCAGCGTGCACACGAGAAAGTCGAAGCCGTTTTTCAGAATATTGTATTCAACTGGATTCAAATTCCTTTCAAGTGTGTTGTAATCGAAGCCGAAGCCTGGGATGTAAAGCCCGAACGGGATTATGGTCCATGCGAGATCAATGAGGACGTACGCTAGCAGCAAAACGATGGCCCATGGATTGGCCATCTTGAGTTGGACCCGAGTACCTGAAAAAATCGAGAAAATAGCGATTTCGACAAGATTTTATATTATACTAGGCAAAAAAAACTTTAAAACGCGAAAAAAACAAGGCACATCGGCGCAAAATGGATCAAAACGACCTAAACGTTACTCATTGCGGTCGCAGACACAGAACGAACCCGAAACGACCTTTTTTATTAGGTAAAAATAGCCAAAAAAAAGGGCAAAAAAGAAATGACCAAAAAATGGTCAAGTTTTCGAAATTGCCTTGGGCGGACGAAGTGACTCAGCGTCTTTGGGCCGTTGAAATATTTCTGCAGCTGCGTACTTTTATACTCGATAACAAATAAGACAAGATAAGAGGCAGCTGATCGCAGTCTACCCGCCAGATGTTGCACTAGGTTTCCCGCCTCTTCTTCACGCGATTTGCACGTGAAAATCGAGCCAAAAAGTTGCATAAAAGAGAACCACAACATCTATTTACATCTTCACTCCATTATCTTCAATTTTCGGTCTATTCGAGCGCATAAAAATCAACAGCTGGTATGAATAAGACTTTATATCGAAAACTAATGTCCCCGCCTTAGAACGAAGGGTAAAAAATGAAGAAAGTGAGACATTGGGTGATGAAACAACTTCAGCTCTGATTTCCCCATTCTGATGAGTAATGCGACCTTGCCACGGATCGTTCAAGCGCGCTGTTCTGCTCATCCTCGTTTGCTTTGACGTTCTTTCCTGGTCAACAGCGCTCGGCCTGCTCTCGAAGCGTTCTCCCTTCCCATTTCCTTGCAAATCCATTGACCTGTTTCGATCAGTCTATCCAAATCCACTCCCTAAAATAAAATATAAGGTTCTAAGTAATGCTTTGGGAAGTAAACAACCATTCCCCGTCAAACGGTTGCCCTATCATGGGGCGAAACATGAATCGCATAAAACAAAAAAAAACAGTTACCGTCTCAAATCCCAAATCATTCAACATGTACAGCAAGTCTTCTGTGGCCAAGTTTCCAGTGGCCCCTTTAGCGTACGGACAACCTCCAAGACCCGAAATACTGGCGTCCGCAACTCGAATTCCCTTCTCTATTGCCACCAAAACATTTGAAAGGGCTTGTCCGTATGTGTCGTGGCAGTGGACAGCAAATTTCCCAGCCGGAGCCACCTTCAAAACCTCGTCCAACATCTTTCCGGTGGTCCTGGCGCTTCCAACTCCAATTGTGTCGCCGAGAGAAACTGAAACACAAAAGTTAGACCCTATCAAACGAAAAATAGCTTATATTCACCAATACACTCTACCCTTACCTTCATAACACCCAAAAGAAAATAGTTGTTCTGATATCTTGGCAACAATTCTCGGATCGATCGCTCCTTCATCCGGATCTCCAATGACCATCGAGATATATCCTCTAACAGCCAGACCATGCTTTATTCCCTCTTCCGCTACCTCCTTCAGCCTCTTCAAGCTTTCCTCCATTGAGCAATTCGTATTTTTACTAAAGATAAAACATCGAAACAAGAATAACATACCGTGTGAATGATTCTGAAGCTGCACCAAACACCGCAATTTCTTTGACGTTTGGATTAGCAAGAGCGGCCTTCAGACCGGCCATATTCGGGACGAGAACGGGATAACTGACTCCTGGCTTCTGTTTTATCCCATTCAAGACTTGGTTGTTATCTGCCATCTGTGGAACCCATTTTGGAGAGACAAAGCTGGTAACTTCAACAGTTTGAAGTCCACAATCACTCAAACGATCTATCAACTCGACTTTCGTGACGGCCGGAACGAGGGTCTAAAATCAAAACTTTGTTGGAACTATTCATAAAGGATAACATATCAAATGTAATTTAAAAGGTAAACTCTCACCTTTTCATTCTGTAAACCATCTCTGGGGCCTACTTCCACAATTTTGAATCTCTCCTAAATAAAAAAATAACCATTGAAACTATAACTTACCGCATTGCCATTGAAAAATCTGTTAAAAACCAAGTTCTTTCCAATCCCGGAGGTCAAACGTCGCATCTTTGTCGCTCAACCGACCGGAATCTATGAGACAATTGAGAATAATTTGATATTTTGCCCATCTTCTTCATCAAAGAACATTCATCGAGAATTTGCGGCGAATTTTCTTTGAACGTGTCATGTGTTGCGCTTATAGGGTCATATGTTTCTCTGATTTTGTGAGAGGCAGGGGTGGTCAGCAGACCCTATTTTTCCGATTTTCGGCCCGCGGCCCGGCCCGTCTAATCACCGGCCCGGCCCGTCTAGTCTTTTTCCAGGCCCGGCCCGGCCCGGCCCGTGACGGGCCTGGCCCGGCCCGGCCCGGCCCGTGCAGGCCCGTCTATAGAGGGTTCTGCGAACTGCGCCCAGGCTCGGGATCTAAACTGAGGCAAAAAAGGCGTTGATCTAGCTAGTAAAGGATCAATGTGATAGTTTTGTGGTTCTATAATGGAACTATAGACTTGTAAACGTGTTAGAACTTGAGAAACAGCAACTATAACAACATCAATTAATTTTCCCGGCGCGAAAACAATGAATGCCAACGGTTTGGCATTGTATTTTAGACGGGCCGGGCCGGGCCGGAAAAAACCCCAGGCCCGCGGCCCGGCCCGGCCCGGCCCGTGACGGGCCCGGCCCGTTTGTCAATTTCCATTTTTGAGGCCGGCCGGCCCGTTTGGGCCGGGCCGGGCCGGCCCGGCCCGGGCCGGCCCGCCGACCACCCCTGGTGAGAGGCCGAAATTTGGTATTGTAAGTACTGTAGTCAAGATTTTTATGTAGTAAATGTAAGGAAGCACCGCTAAGAGTAGCTTAGAAGCATTGTGAAATCAATCACAACAGAAAATTCGGATTTTTTGGTGTTTTATCATCACTTTTTGTAACCATGGCATAAGCTAATAGTATTGTATATTACATAGTTGTCACCTGCTTCCAAATCTTCAAACAAGAGTCATGGTTACATGCTGTATTTGTTTCGCTTCAGAAGATGTAAATTTCTAAGCTCAAAAATAAATTTTATTCCCTAGTCCAACATCAAAATCATTACTTTTTGTGAAATGTGGTCGAGCCAGACGAATAAAGCTCCGAAATGACTGAAACGGAGGAGAAACATAATTGACTAATTATAAACACAGAGTTTGGGCCGGCTGTTTGTCCATGAGATCGGCTTTGATTGATCCAAGAAGAAGGGGAAAAAGAGAGGAGTTGAGGGGGAGCGGCCATGCGACATTTGATTCCGGTTCAAATTTTATTGTTTTTTTCGCTATTTCAAATACTCTTCAGACCGAAAATCCACGTTTATCTGACTTTTCGCATTTCGAATTTTTGATGACTAAAATAATATTTTTTGGTATTTATAAGACAAAATTAGCTCGCCTGTTTCCCGAAAAACCTTGTAAGCGCAATGACATCAATTTTCAGAAAATGGGAATTGCACCGTTCTTTGACAAGGCGCCTAGCATAATCAATCGGCCAGACGGCTCTGTTTTATTCGAGTGTATGTGTAATGCCAACCCCGAGCCCACCGTAACTTGGTATTTGAAGGACAAGGAACTGACTGGGGATCGGTACGTATTCAAGGTTAAGAAGCAGGTCGGAAAATACATGTGCACTATGATTATGAAGGTAAGTTGGAGGTCGATGTATAGTGTAATGTAAAATAGTTGTAAACACATGGCAAAAAACAAAAAAGCCATTATTTTTGTAGGCTTCCAATCCCGTTTTATGAAAGAGTTCGCTTTGACTGACTGAGCATAAAAGTTTTCGAAATGTAAGCTACTCACAGTGGAAGTACCCCAATTGCGACCCTCAGATTTTGAAGAAACTCGGCACAAATTTAGAATATTTTTTTCTAAGATATATGCGAGAATCCTAGCCCGCGCTTTGCAGAAAAAAACCGAGATTTTTAGATCGAAAGTCAGCGAAAATTTGACACTTTTTGCCGAGTTTCGGCACAAAAAGTTCCATGCCTATTTGTACCATAGAGGGTAATGTTTCCACAAAAAATCAATTTTTTCCGCACGAAACTAGCCAAGTTATGGCCAAAAAGTGTTTTTCTCTTTGACCGCTCTCCACGTTCAGTGTACACTCTCGGCGGTAAAGAGCGTTGAATATCCCGGCTGTGCCTGCAAAGCGCGAGCTAAAACTTTAAGGAATTGATATTTAGTTCATGCCTCACGTGTGCGCAAAATTGAAGCAAAATCTGAGCGCCGCACTTGGGGGTACTACTTCCCCTGTAAACGTGACACTAAATCCTTGGAGTTCGGATTTTCAGAAATTTCTCCATAAAATTAGCTACTTTAAGTATTTCTATACACATGATAAGAGTTCTAAAGCTCAAATTTTTGTTTAGAACCCCACCCAATCCGACCAAGGAATCTACAAGGTCGTGGCCAAGAATCCTCATGGTGAGCACAAGGTGGAGCAGAGCTATGCTGCTGTTTGTGTGGCCAACGAAGTCTTCAAAACCCAGTAATCTTATAATTTCTAGTCTGTGGTAGTTCAGAAATCATTCAGTTTTTTTCTCCAAAACTTTGAGTAATTTTATGCATCTTATAAGGTAAACAAATAAATTTATACAAAAAAAAACTTCGATTACGACCCGAACTGAACGACATTTTCGGTGATCTTTTCGAATTCGTAGTGCCCTCGGCCGTCCATTTGCAGGTAAAATTCGTGATGGACCCACAAGGACTTGCGATGCGACACTGTGAACAGGGTGATGTTAAGCTCGCGGCATTTCTCGTACATGGCGCCCTCCACGTCCACACTCACCGCCGACGTGCACTCGTCGAGGATGGCGAACTGCGGCTTGTGATAGAACAGTCTGGCCATGGCGATTCGTTGCTTCTCTCCGCCTGAGAGGACGTCCATCCAGTCCTGGATGGAGTCCCAGCCACCTTCGCGGCTCAGGATATAGGAGAGTTGGACTTGGTCGAGGAATTGGACTAGGTCTTTGTCGTTGATCCCCTTCCGCCGCATGTCCGCCGGCTTATCCGGATAGATAATCTGATCGCGGAGCGTGCCAATTGTCATGTAGGGGCGCTGAAAGAAAACGGCATAAAATAAAGTTCTTGGCCATTGAACTGGTTGGTTTCAAACTTTTCTTTGAGCTGGAGAACAGGCACACTTTTAAGATTTAAAAATGGTGACTTGTTCAACATGCCACTATACACAGCGGGGGATCGGATCCACTGGCAAAAAAGTACCATTTTGCATCCGAAAAGTATGAAAAAATGTAGCAAAATACCTCCCTCCCCAAGCGAAAAAAAAACCGATTTGAAGGGCCCTCACAAAAAGAGCGGGCTTTTGAAATCTGAGTTTTTTCACTTGGAGATGGAAGCATTTTACCACATTTTTTGATGCCTCCTTGATTCAAAATGGTACCTTTTTTTGTCACTGGATCAGGTCCCCCACTATAGGATGATAGTGACATAAAACGCTTCGATCTTGTCGCATCTCTTACCTGTGGGACATAAAACAGCTTGCCACACTCGGGTTTTGTAAGTTTTCCTCCCCAAAGAGGCCACAATTCACCGAGAATTCGGAAAAGAGACGACTTTCCGCACCCATTTGGTCCACAAACCAAGACATTTCGGCCTGAAGGGACTTCCAAATTCAAATTTTCCACCAAAACATCGCCGTTGGGAGTGACCAATGGAACATTTTCGAATCGGATCACATTATCTTGAAGGAGAATCTCGCCTTTTCCCGGTTTGATTCCAAGGCCTTCGGCGGAGAGTAGGGCCTGAAAAGTGAATGATCAAAAAAGTTTACATGGCCAAATTTTGATGAAATTTCGCGTGTACTGTGGGGGACCTGATGCAGTGGCAAAAAACGTACCATTTTGCATCCGGGAAGTATCAAAAATGCGGCAAAATGCTTCCCTCTCCACGTGAAAAAAGTCAGATTTCAAAAGCGCGCCCGCTCTTTTTGTGAGGGCCCTTCAAAAACTAAGTCTTTTCACTTGGAGAGGGAAGCATTTTGCCACATTTTTGAGGTTTCCCGGATGCAAAATGGTACGTTTTTTTGCCACTGGATCGTATCGCCCGCTGGAAGTTCTAATATTTAAAATAGCCAAAAAATTATTTGCATAAAGTTTTAGCTTGAAAACTAATTTTCGTTGGTGTAAACACGGCTCAAAACCTTGATGAAATAACTCACATGTTGCTCCTCCACTTGGCTGTTTCCATTTACCATGGTTCTTTCGTATCGCCCATCCTCCAAATCCTTCAAAACGTTGAGCAAAGTGTCGACGCGAGTTGTGAATCCGGACAGACGAGTGAGCTCGCGGCCAGCCAACGCCAACCGCCCCAGGGCTTCAGCCAACTTGAACATCATGCGACCACTGTTGTAGTAGTCCTAGAATCACAGTTTTAATTCGTTAAAAGTATTCTAAATTTAGTAGATTTGGTCAGTAAAAAAATGGGAACGGGTAGTAACTGGACGCCTTTTCTTATCAAGACACATCGTTTTTATTGCAGCTGTTTACCACAAAATTGCAGGAATTTGCACTTAAAGTGATCATTCTACTGGTTTGAGATGCTATCAAGCGATTTTGAGGTCCATTCTAAGACTAATTAAGGCTTGTAGCCTCCAGGGATTTGGGAGTGTTATCATTGCGGAATCTTTTTTGTGCATAGGGGTTATTTTGGCGTAAAGCAAGCTGTAAGAAGCTTTAAAACCCCTTACAATGAGCAGTGTTTGTAGTGTAAGAGTTGTAATAAAATTTTTTTACCAAACACCCATTTTTTGGCCTTCCTTTGTGGCCACAAAGAATCCCTTCTTACCTGCATCAGCTCATTTTTGCTCTTTCCCCTCAAGGAGACGTTGCTTCGGCTGAAGAACGGCCGGCTCATTGTGTACCATCCCACCACAGTCGCACAGTATTTGGCCACAATATTGTCCACGAATCCCAACGAGAAGCGGAACAAAATCACATGCCGGAGATGCTGCACCATCCGCTGGAAGGCGTTCATAATCGAGGTCTTCTCTCGCTCGTTCCCTTGATAGAACGCAATCTCCTCGCTGTTCATGATTAGCCGCGAATTCACGTATCGGAATTCGCCTTCCAGTTGTTGCTCAACGACCGTCAGCTTCCCCACAGGCCTTCGCAAGTACGTTAAAGCGATGCCCGAGGCGATCAAGTAGGCGAAAAGCCGACCGGGCGCCGAAAACCCGAGAGCCCCGCCGATTGTGCTAACATACAGGGCCACGTCGACCAACGGTTTGCTGATATTACTGTAGAACTCGACGATTCCCTCGCAGAAACGGTCCACGTCCTGCGTGAGGAGTTGGTCCGCATTCGCAATGCGGTTGTCCAGGTTGGACATCTTGTAGAAAGTGAAGCCATTGAGGTAGTGGTTGTATAAGTAATGGGTCAAACGCTCGCGGAAGCGGAGCTTCAGCTCGCTGATTCCGAACTGAAACGAAGGAAAATGAAATGCTTATTTTGAGGGTTTATTGGGAAAAGCCAACATAAGAAGGATTTTTAATTTACAGGGGAAGTACCCCAAGTGCGACGCTCAGATTTTGATGAAACTTGGCACAAATTTAGAATAAATTTTCTAGGATATATGCGAGAATCCTAGCTTGCGCTTTGCAGAAACAACCGAGATTTTTAGATCGAAATTCGGGACGAAAATTTTCATACCTATTTCTACCATAGAGGGTAATGTTTCCACAAAAAAGTAAATTTTTTCCGCGCAAAACTAGCGAACTTATGGCCAAAAAGGGTTTTTGTCTCTGACCTCTCTCCGCGTTTAGCGTATTCTCTCGGCGACAAAAATCGTTCAGTATCTCGGTGGCGCCTGCAAAGCGCAAGCTGAAACTTTCAGGAATTGATATTTAGTTCATGCCCGGCATGTGTGCAAAATCTAAAGAAAATCTGAGCGTCGCACTTGGGGTACTTCCCATGTTAGCCAGAAAGCTGTCCAAAAAACGTTTTTCTCTTTTACCGCTCTCCGCTTTTTACATACTCTTTCTGCAGCAACAACCATTTACACATACTGCTCTGTAAAGCGTGAGAAAAAATTTCCAGCACCTGATATGCGATTTTTTGCATAAAATGACAAAAATTTAAAGAAGTTTTTGTTAGGAGAAACTTTAGGGCAAAAGCAGTTCGAAATTTCCTAGATCTGCTCTCCAAGACCTTCTGGTTGAGAAAGCAATGCAAGTATGAGCTCCCGGACATACCTTGAGCAAATTATTGACCACCGAAATGATGGGCATGCACATCAAGTAATGGATGATCCATTTAACGAACCGTTTCCTGTCCCTGTCAATAATAGCAGCTTCAATGGACGTTGAAGTGGTGATCATCCACAAATCAGCATACGTCCGTGACAACAATGTGACCGCGATCAGCGCCAGATAAAAGACCTCGGCGGAAAAGACGCTGGGAATCAGAATCTTGACGATTCTCCACAGTTTCTTGAGGAACACCAGATCCACGTGCGATTTCTCCTCTTTTTTCTTGGATTTGTCGAATTTTACGAGCGGCCCAACCGCTAATTGGCTGAAACAATTTTAACTCAAAAAATCGAGTTTTGGGTTTTTGGAGAATAAAAAATTGCCTAAGGCGATGCGCTTATTTTTAAATAAAAGCTGGCAAAACCGCTTCAAATTGGTTGTCATTTTGTGATAAAAAATGGACGTCTGTGAGCGAATATTTCGACTCAAATCTTCAAGCACATGAATTTTGATGACTTCTAAATTGTAAAAAATGAAACTTTAGCCCTTACTGTAAGTTGTGTTGTTTCTTATAGAACTTGATGATCAAGACCACGGCCGCAGTTCCCAACAAAGCCGGCGTGGTCTCCTTGACCGAGGGAAGCCATCGCTGGACCTTACTCAGCACCGTCATCGTCTTTGTGAACCCTGAAATTCAAGGACAAGTAACACATGGCGTATTTTAAAAACGTTTTTTTTTCATATACAAAATGAATAGAATTGAAACAAAAGGTATTTCTATCGCAAATCCGACATGAAATTTTACTTTTGATGTCCAGTTTTTGGACTACAAAGACTGGACATCAGACAAATTTTACCGCAAAAACCAGTTAACAAAACTCGACAAGAGAACAGTGCAGTCTCGACGGACTTTCAACCGCCGAAATTGTTATCACATAACAAGTTTTGTAGCCTTCCTCCGACCCCAAGACGATGCCACACCATCGAACGAGCGCTTCTCAATCAAAACAGCGATTAAAGAAAGGGGGAAGGGGGGAGCACAAGGTCGAGGGTTTGGATCGCGTATTATAAAACACAAATCTTCCCATATAATAAAAGCTCACGCTTTAGAGCTTTTATTATATGGGAAGTTATGTGCTGTAGTGCCGTGTTACATCACGAAAAAAGCGATGTTTGAGATTGCAGCTGAATTAAGCATGAAAAGCAGCATATCAGGCCTTTTTACGCTTGAATCTTGTCGAGAAGAGAAACAATGAACAAGGCGAACAAGATTGATACGAACACAGAAAACGGCGGACAAGAAGATCTCATTTGCAACATGCCTATATTTAGGGGGTTCAGTGAAGAAAATGGTTTGTAAATTTCTGAAAAATCGCCTATGGTCTTGATAACGATTTCATACAGTCCTGCTCAAAAACTTGTTTGTTGTTTGCTTGTTACAATTTTCCGAAAGAAACTTGCAATCAAGATGAGCTTATCTCGGCGGACGACAAATGTTTTTGTTGTATGTAGGAATGACTGTGATCTAAGTTCTTCAAGATTTGCTTATGCCCCGAGCCCAGATGATTGCCATTCTTACAAGGGAAGTACCCCCAAGTGTGACGCTCAGATTTTTATGAAACTTGGCACAAATTTAGAACAATTTTTTTCTAAATTATATTTAAGAATTCTAGCTCACGCTTTGCAGAAACAACCAAGATTTCCAGATCGAAAGTCTGCCAAAATTTAGGACTTTTTGCCGAATTTCGGCACGAAAAGTTTCATGCCTATTTCTACCGTAAAGGGTGATGTTTCCACAAAAAATCAGTTTTTTCCGCACGGAACTAGCAAAGTTATGATCAAAAAGTACTTTTCTCTCTGACCGCTCTCCGATTTTAGCCTACTCTCGCGGCGGCAAAGATCGTTCAATATCTTGGCGGCGCTTGCGAAGCCCGAGCTAAAACTTTCAAGAATTGATACATAGTACATGACCGACATGTGTGCAAAATTTAAAGAATATCTGATTGTGAGCGTCGCACTTAGGGTACTTCCCCTGTTAGTTCGGTTTTGTCAATTTTTCTGTTTCACTCTGATCGAGTGGTGTCTCTAAATTGTCATCCGAGATATCTTTTCGGTCAAAAAATAACTCAACCTGTGGCGTTTTAAATAATTTTTTTAACCTTTTCAGTATAAGCGCATATTGTTTACAAAAATATTTTTCAGACGGCTAAAGTTCGTTTTCGACCTTTGAACGCAAAGAGTGATTGCATGCGACAGGGCTTTGCGTCTCTTGCGGTATTTAAATTCCGATTTTCCTTACAATTCACATTGCTTGAAGGAGCTTTTCGACAGCTGAACTGTTCATGTTTAAAGCAAAATTTGGGAAAGGTTTGAAATTTTTTGATTATAGATAATACTATACGATATGTTCATTTTTTTGAACTTTGCATAGAATGCCAGGGTTGAACGGACAGTTCTCCTTTTGTACTTGTCTTAATCTCTTTCGTCTTGTACCACTATTCGTTTCCTCGCGATCTTCAACCCTTGACCATACTAGGCCGTCCAAAAAATCGTTGGAATAAAATCGGCGACACGCATTGTAAGAAAAAATATGTTTTCTTTGTACTATGGAATTTCTTGCTTTTCGCACCGTGCAATACAGTGGCGGACCTGATCCAATGGCAAAAAAGTGCCATTTTGTATCCGGGAAGTATCAAAAATGTGGCAAAATGCCTCCCTCTCCAAGTGAAAAAAAACTCTGTTTTGAATCCTTTCCCTCACAAAAAGAGTGGGCGCGCTTTTGAAATCGGAGTTTTTTTACCTTGGGGGGAGTCATTTTGCTACATTTTTTGATACTTCCAGGATGCAAAATGGTACGTTTTTTGCCGTGGGATCAGGTCCGTTACAGTGGTATACATGCATTCATATGCATATGTACAGTGAGGGACGTGATCCAATGGCAAAAAACGACTCATTTTGCATTCCGGAATGGACCAAAATGTCTCCAAACCCTTCCCTTCTCTAAGCTAAAAACCCCGCTTTGAAGAGCCCGCCTTGAAGGAAAGGGCGCGCTTTTCAAAGCAGAGTTTTTTAGCTTAGAAAAGGAAAGGGTTTGGAGTCATTTTGGCCCCTTCCGGGATGCAAAGGGAGACGTTTTTTGCCATTGGATCAGGTCCCTCACTGTATATACATTTGGTTTGGCTGATGGCGTTCCACGGCTTTTCTTGTAACTCCTATAATCGTCATTTCTCTTGATCTCCGGCATTTGTAGGCACTTTTGGGCTGTCGCTCGCATCCCACTTTTTTCGCACAGTGCAAACTTCAAAAATCAGTCCGGCGACTTTCCGGAAGGACGTAGAGGAACGATCATAAAAAAAATTTTTTTGAACTTGCTCATTGAAGATTTTTCAGAAACAAAGAAGCGGTTTTGTCATAGAAACAAAATTTTTTCATTCTTCCATTCCACACGTTTCCACTTGTTTTGTTGAGTTGTTTTTGATATGAAGTTGCCAGTTTGTTACACTTTCTAAAAGTGTCTCTTTTTAAAGTTCTTTCAATAATTGCTCTCTATAAAACAATATTTTTCGTAGTCATAATTGTCATACTTTTTTTGCTAGACCAAAGCCAAGCCTTTATTTATTCAAATTCCCCACGTTCCCGAAAAGATCAGCGACCCCAAAGAACGCAGATAATTCGTCACGTCGCATTGTTATTTCTCCATAGTTCAACGATAAGACAGATAAAAAATAATCGCTAATAAACAACGTCTCCTTTTTCTATGCGAAAAAATACGCGATCATAAACTTCTCTCTTCAGTTGCAAGGAAATGTCTTTCAAGGGCAAGTCGGTTATTGTGACCGGTTCCAGCTCCGGGATTGGCCAGGAATGCGCACTGTTGTTTGGAGAGGAAGGTGCCTATGTTACTGTTCATGGGCAGTCGCTGGAAGGGATCAATGTGAGTGCTTTGAGTAAAAATGTTTGAAATTTTGCAACAACTGTCAAGTTGGCAAAAATATTATTTTCTTGTCTTACAAAAGCTGAAAGTTTCTTGAAAAGCGGACGATGAAATTTTTCGGAGATTTTGCAAAATTGACTTTATTCTTTGAAATTTTTAAGTTGGAGCCTTTCAGGTATGACCGCGAAATTCAGCGATCCTTATTTGGTTTATTTAGGGCTTAAAATGCCACCTAAAGTTCTAAAATTTTGTATAGAATCCACTAAAAAAGTTGCTGAAGATTTCAAGATTCACAATAAATACTAGTCGGGACAAAAAGTCCTGATAATTTTGCACCGTGCGGATTTTGCGCGGTTTTTGTCGCACTCTGAAAAAACGATTTGTCGCTCCGCAAAATGGGAATCGCGCGCGACAATAAGGCAAAAACAAACAAAATGCACTGTGCAAATGCACTTTTCGGGTCAAATGCACCGTGCGAAACTCTTTTTTTCGCGATTTTCGCAGCGACAACCCAAAACGTTCAAATCCGCACGGTGCAAAATTATCAGGACTTTTTGTCCCGACTAGTATAATAAAGTCTTTATTTCTTCTTACATAAAATATTCAGGAGACTATCGAGCTGCTGAAAGAAGCCGGCGTCAAGGAGACGCATTATCAATACGTTCAAGGGCCGATTCAGGACGAAAAGGTTCAAGATGAACTCTTTGACAAGACGGTCGAGAAATTTGCCAAAGTTGACGTGCTGGTGAACAATGCAGGACTTTGCCAAGGCCCTGGCTTGGAACAGGAGTCCATGGAGAACTTTGATTATGTGATGAATGTCAATTTGAGGAGGTAAGGACATATTACAGCAAAGTCTTTGTATAGAGAATCTCCTACAACGAAGCTTTTAACGAACAAGTTTTATGATCACAAGAGTCAATTTTTGGCCAAAATTAACCTCGGTAAAATGAAACCTCCTATAGCGAGTGATTTTTTATCACCTGTAATTTTTTGTTCACAGGCTACTATATTGTCTACAAAAAAGAATGGCTCTAACTATCTACAGTGGGGGACCTAATCCAGTGGCAAAAACGCGCTATTTTGTATCCGGGAAGTATTAAAAATGTGGCAAAATTCTTTCATCTCCAAGTGTAAAAACTTCGTTTCCAAAAGTGCTCTTTTTGTGAGGAAGTGAGCTCAGCCTTCAAAACGAAGTTTTTTCTCTTGGAGAGGGAAGCATTTTGCCATATTTTTGATACTTCTCGGATGCAAAATGCTGCGTTTTTTGCCGCTGAATCGGATCACTGTAATACTCAACATTTTCAGTGTGATCTCCATGACTCGGAAAGCGGTTGATCATCTCGAAATTACTCACGGAAATATCGTGAACATCAGCTCCATTGCGGCTGAAATGTGCTTCCCACCATCTCAACACTACTGTGCCAGCAAAGCGGCGTTAAGTAATTACACGAAAAACTCGGCGTTACAGTATGCCCACAAATTTATCCGAGTGAACGCGGTTAGGTGAGTCAACTTGCAAAACAAACGACAGACTTTTTTGGCAATAGTGTTTTGAGTGCTGCCTGTAAAAAATGGATTTTTTTATGAAAGCAGAGGTTTGGCATTTCTAATATTCGTATTTCAGCCCCGGCTCCATTTACACCAAGTTCCGGCTTCGTCATTCGGACAATAAGCAAGAAATCGATTACATGTACGAGAATCGACACGAATGGATCCCCATGAGAAGAACGGGGACAGTCCGAGAGGTGGCCAATGTGGTCGCGTTCTTGGCCTCCGATAAGGCCTCGTACGTAACCGGCTCCAATTATGCGGTGGACGGAGGCGCCTTGGCTGGGAAGCCATTCGAGCCAGTGTATGTCTCGTGAAGTGTATAGTGATAATCTGTTTTGTAGCAAAATAAAGAGAGTTAGAAGACAATAAACTATATTATCTATATTATTTACTTATGATTCTGTAAACTTGATTTGCAGTAAAAAAATCAATAAAATATTTATAACCGTGTCAGTTGATGTCAGCAACCCGTAGCTTTTTTTAAAATGGCTTCATAAGCAACGCCCCACCATCTACAACGTAAATAGAGCCGGTTACATAAGAGGCTTTGTCGGAGGCCAGGAATTCCACAACATTTGCGACTTCTCTACCTGTTCCGGTCCGTTTTAATGGGATCCCTGCATGCCGACTTTCATAGAGCGCGTCAACTTCGGCTTTGTTTGAATGGCGAAGCCGAATATTGGTGTAAATTGAGCCGGGACTAAAAAGGAAAAAATTTCGAATAAACAGCAGAAATTGAAGTCCAGTGGCTTAGGCTTACTGATAATCAAATCACTCACCTAACCAGGTTGATCCTGATGTTTTTTGAGGCATACTGTAACGCCGAATTTCTTGTGTAACTATTTAACGCCGCCTTGCTGGCAGCGTAGTGTTCAGCGGCTGGGAAACAAACTTCCGCGGAGATGGAGCCAATATTCACGATATTTCCGTGTGTTTTCGCCAGATATTCTACAGCTTTCCGAGTTAATGAGATCACACTGGAAATATAGACATGTAACTAGCAGAAGAAGAGCTTGGATCAATACCAGCAACCTACCTTCTCAGATTCACATTCAAAACATAGTCAAAATTCTCCAAGGAAGACGCTTCTACTCCGGGTTTTTGCGTGGCTCCGGCATTGTTTACGAGCACGTCAACTCGTCCAAATTTCTTTACAGTCTTTTCAAACAGTTCGTTTTGAACGTTTTCGTCTTCAATTGGCCCCTGGACATATTCATAGTGGGAGTCGGGAACACCGGCTTCCTGTAGTCTTTTTATGGTCGTCTGAAGGAAGAGATGAATTTACAGGGGAAGTTCTCCAAGTGCGACGCTTAGACTTTCTTTAAATTTTGCACACACATCGGGTATGGACTAAATATCAATTCCTGAAAGTTTTAGCCCGCGCTTTGCGGGGGCCGCCGGGATATCGGACGATTCTTGCCGCCGAGAGAGCACGCTAAACGTGGAGAGCGGTCAGAGAGAAAAGCGCTTTTTGGCCATAGCTTTGGCAGTTTCGTGCGGAAGATTTTGATTTTTTGTAGAAACATTATCCTTTACGGTAGACATAGGCAAGAAACTTTTCGTGCCGAAATTTGACAAAAAGTCCTAGATTTTCGCCGGCTTTCGATCTAAAAATTTCGGTTGTTTCTGCAAAGCGCGAGCTAGGATTCTCGCATATATCTTAGAGAAAATTATTCTAAATTTGTGCCAAGTTTCATCAAAATCTTAGCGTCGCACTTGGAGTACTTCCCCTGTTAGATTAATTTTTCTTGAGACTGCAAACGTCGTTATCTCTAAGCTGCACTGCGTATTTTGTTTATATATTTTTCATATATTTTGCCAGCTAAGATTGCAAGCATTATATAAAACATGACCGAGGCCAAGGAGCTTTTATAAAAATTCTCAAAATTTCTGCAGTTTTGATCATTTGATTGACAAATTTTTGAAATACAGTGAAATTCCTGTAAAACGAAATTCTTCTAGGCAACTCTTAAGCAATTTGATGTACGGAGGAGTAAGGGTAAATCCTACAAACCCACATTAATTCCGTCGATCGACATTCCATGCACTGTCACAAAGGCGCCTTGCTCTCCAAACAAAACGGCGCATTCTTGGCCAATCCCTGCACTGGAGCCGGTCACAATCACCGCTTTACCCTTGAATGACATTGTATCTGTTCCGTAAACAAAAAGTTTAATAACTCAAGGCTCTCATTGAGCTTAAATACTTGATTTTCGATGGGCGGGAATCGTATGAAATGGCCTTGAATTGCTAGCCTCCGAAACGAAATTATGACTTTGTAAGCAATTTCTGTGTAGTTTGGTTTCGAGTTTGGATGACATTTGCTTTGATGGAGGAGGAATTTTTGTAATAAAATTTGCTCACAAAAATAATTTTTTAAATTTTTGAAGATAGGACGCCAATGTGAATTTTTGACTCTATTTCTAGTGCTGAGTCTCACCCTGGTAAATCAAAAGAAATCCCGGACCTTATTTCGTGTGAATTGATGTAAATCACCTTCCCAAACTATCAAAAGCAGCAGCACGCAGACTAAAAAGCATAAAATATAAACTGCACACAATTTTCGGAAAAGCAAAAGTTTATCTTCTTTATGTTTTAAGACCACAGTTTGTATGACTTATTCTTTCGATTTATGCATAGAGTTATACTCTATCAAACACAGTCAATATTTTGCACACCAAAATATTATAGCAAGTACCAAAAAACATCTTCAGGGTGTTCCATCTTAGTGGCCCGATTTGAAGTTTGCATTGAAACAGTCACGAGATACGACTGATTTTTAGGCATTTTTTGAGATCTCTTGTTCTTCACGACGAAGCTGGCGAGATTTCTGTAGGTCTGCCACATATGTACATATTTAGTATTAAACAAAATGAGGGATTCTGAGGATTCAGGGGAAAAAGAATCTTCAAATTTGGTCGAAAAGTACAGGGTCAAAAACGTGAAGGAAAGTGGAAGGCTCCGACATTTCCTGGTGATTTTCAACCGAAAAAGTCCGAAATTTCTCGACTATTTTCAACCGAAAAAAACCTGGTTTTCTGGGTAGAGATGCCTCTACTTCAGAAGGTCGTAGCGACCTCAGTTTGCACTTTAAAAGCTTGTTATTTCGTAGACAAAAACTAATGTCTTTTAAAAATACATATTTCAAATACGAAGTCTCTGCGCCGCCTCCGCCGGAAGTTATAGCCTTCCACTTTACTTCACGTTTTTTGTAAGACCCTGTAAGCAAGTTATAGCCAATTCAAAATGGGCCACAAAGATGGAGCACCCTGTATTTGTTATGGAGTTACGAGTTTCTGCGTGACCGATAATTGAATTTTGAGACTTCTGTAATTGTTTGTTGTATACAGTTTTTGTTGTATGGGATTCTGTTGTGCAGAGACTTCAATTCTGCCGGAGGGAAAGGTTTCCCCAAAATTCGTTGTTTAGGCGAAATGACCAAAGACCGTTTACTCTCTGAGCGCTCTCTGTGTACCGCATTCCCTCTCTCTCCAATGATTATTGAATATCTTGGCTCTCCCAGTAAAGCAAGCGTTAAAATTAAAAAAATTTTTAAGGATTGATATGTTCTCGCTTCGCAATTTACATGCTAAGTTTCCGAAGAACCTACGCATAGGGGACAATTTCCCTGCAAATGAAAATCGAGTGTTCCGCAGCTGCTAGTGCGTTATATCGCCGCTTCCAACGCAAGTGCCATTTGCATTCGCAAAAAAAGCCAGAAAAAAGAACGCGCTCGCTTACAGCGATGTTGAAGAAGATAATCAAATATTGGCGATTGGTGACCTCAACGGTGAAAAGCTGGCTGATCGAGAAGACTTGGAGGCTGTATAACGAATGGTAAGTCAACGTATATATATATACGTATATATATGTATATATATATACAGGGTGGGGCATCTTTGTGGCCCGATTTGAATTGACTATAACTTCTTTAGTTTTTGGCCAAATTTTAAAATTCTTTTTTTCTCTGAATCGTCAGCCAACCCCATTTTGTTTAATACCAAATACGTTATACATAGGTAAGTGTCATCTACAGTTATTGCATTTATTCTTGAAGTTCATTTTTTGGTCGTTTTTCGGTTGTTTTTTCGGTCTTTCCCGGTGTGTCCGAAAATGGAGTCCGGTGTGGAAGAAAAGGCTTGGTCTGTGGTTTGGTATAGCAAGTACGGTTCGGCGATAAATTTTCAAATGGGGATACCGCATAAAATACGGACGTAATGCCTAACCTCCAGATCGCAAGACAATTCGACGTTCGTGGAATAAGTTTCTTGAGACTGGCAGCGTTAACAGGAAACAAAAAAAGCAGGAAAAAAATGAGTACGAACGGAGCTGAAAATTTAAGAAGTTTTGTCAAAATTCCGAGAAAATCCGCATATGAGTACACGAAGTTTGGCCAGAACCGAGGGAATGCCTTCACCAAGGACCATTCGACGAACTCTGGAGGTTGATCTTCACTTTTTGTTCTTATTCTCATCGTCGATTTTCGGGAGGGTAAATTCCGCCGTATTTTTCTTCCGCACCGTACTCCATTTCTGGACACACCGGGAAAGACCGAAAAAACAACCGAAAAACGACCGAAAAAATGAACTCCAAGAATAAATCCAATAACTGTAGATATACACTTACTATGTATAACATATTTGGTATCAAACAAAATGGGGTTGGCTGACGATTCAGGGAAAAAAGAATTTTAAAATTTGGCCAAAAACTAAAGAAGTTATAGCCAATTCAAATCGGGCCACAAAGATGCCCCACCCTGTATTTCTATTTCGAGTTGCGCTAGAGCTTTAAAATGAGGCTTTGGGAATTTTCAACCCATTAAAAAAAAACTTCTTATGCCTTTATTTTAAAATCAATTCTTTCAGCTCAAAATACTTCAAAAACGCCTCTCCAATGCCCTCCAATTACACGATCCGTCGCATTGAAGACATTCAAATCGATGACATCATTCGACACGATCTCGCTCCATTGCCACGAACCCTCCCACCCATGGCATTTTACCAACCCCCGAGTGTGGATTTCTTCTACCCATTGGAGATAATGCTTCTGTTGGTTTGTATTTTGCTCAGCTTCTTCGAATGCGGCCAAGCTTTTGTGCCAACTCGAGGATTGCAGAGGATATGGTGAGCTGTTCTTTCGGAATAAACGGTTCAAACGAGTTGTAGCAAGGTTAATTTACGAGAGAAATCTACGCAACTTCTCATTGTCAGATTTTCTTTAAATTTTCTACATATTTTGCAAGGGAAGTATCCTAAGTGCGACGCTCAGGTTTTCTGTTGATTTTTGCACACATGTCAGTCATGAATTAACAAGGGAATTACTCCAAGTGCGACGCTCAGATTTTGATGAAACTTGGCACAAATTTAGAATAATCTTTTCTAAGATATATGCGAGAATCCTAGCTCGCGCTTTACAGAAACAACCGAGATTTTTAGATCGAAAGTCAGCGAAAATTTATGACTTTTTGCCGAATTTCGGCACGAAAAGTTTCATGCCTATTTCTACCGCAAAGGATAATGTTTCTACAAAAAATCAAAATTTTCCGCACGAAACTGCCCAAGTTATGGCCAAAAAGCGCTTTTCTCTCTCACCGCTCTCCACGCTTAGCGTGCTCTCTCGGCGGCAAAAATCGTTCGATATTTCGGCGGCGGCCGCAAAGCGCGAGCTAAAACTTTCACGAATTGCTAAAAATAAATAAATTTGTGCCAAGTTTCATGAAAATCTGAGCGTCACACTTGGGGTACTTTCCCAATTAAAAAACTTTATTTGATCGTATCAATGCCAATCTGCAAGTCCGTCTTTCAAATCACAAAAATAAGCTCCTTTATTAATCACAGTACACAACTTTCTACTCACTATATTTACAGCATCTCCTCACCTCATACACTATTAATCCTGCTCCTCAAAAACTCTTCCTCGTCTTCTTCCCGAATTATAAAGTACGATCTGCTGTTATCGTCGCTCTGGCTGTGGAAAAACTTCTTGAACCGTCGTTCTTCGTCGCTATGGCGGTCTATCAGGTACCTCTTTCCATAATAAATAATCTGCCAGAAATGGATTTCCAGTATGATAGAGGTCATAGTCATGAAAAGTGAAAAACTCTCGGGCGTTTTCTGCTGGAAAACATCGCGGAGTACGGGAATTCGGGTATAATCTTCCAATATTGACACCTTGTGGACGTATTTTGCGATCATGAGGATGAGATAGGTGGCCGAGAAAAGTCGCGTGATTAGGACAAGTCCCTGAAATTCAAAGCGAAAGTTTTTGCAAAATCAAAGGCATTACTTTCCAAATCAGCCAAGCGTTGTAAAGCCTTGGACGGTCGCTTTTGTTGCCGATTATTAAAACCGACGCCATAAACAGCATCATCATGAATTCAGGAAGAAAAAAGACGGAATTGCCGAGGTATATCATGACCAGTAAATAGAAGGAATAAGCTACATCAAGAACGGCAATAACGAAGCTAGCGGCCTGTAAAGAGGAAAAAATAAGCCTTTTTTAAAAGGTTAAAACTTAGAGGGGAGTACCCCAAGTGCGACGCTCAGATTTTGATGAAATTTGGCACATATTTAGAACAACTTTTTATAGAACATATTCGAGACTTCTAGCTTGCGCTTTGCAGAAACGACCGAGATTTTAAATCAAAGATTGGTAAAAAAGAAATATAATACTTTTTTTGCGAATTCTGGGAAGAAAAGTCTTATGGCTATTTCTGCAGTAGAGGGTAATGTTTTCACAAAAAACCAATTTTTTTGCACGACACTGGCAATCAAATGGTCAAAAAGAGTTTTTCTGTGTAACCGCTCCCCGCGTTTCACGTACTCTCTCGGCCCCAAAAGTTGTTGAATATCTCGGCTGCACCTGAATAACGCGGGTCAAAACTTTCAGGGATTGCTACAGTGACGGACCTGATCCAGTGCCAAAAAACAAATAATTTTGCATCCGGGAAGCATCAAAAATGTGGCAAAATGCTTCCCTCTCCAAGTCAAAAAACGTCGTTTTGAAGGGCGCGCCCTTATATAGGGAAGCATTTTGCCACATTTTTGATACGCAAAGTGACACGTTTTTTTGCCGCGCCCTTTCCCTCATAAAAAGAGCGCTTTTGAAGTCGGAGTTTTTTCACATGGAGAGGGAGGTATTTTGCCACATTTTTGATATTTCCCGGATGCAAAATGATACGTTTTTTGCCGCTTGATCAGGCTCCCCACTGTAGGTGTGTGCGAAATTTAAGGAAAATTTTAGCGTCGCACTTTGAGAACTTCTCTTGCTAGATGCCCTTCAAATTGAAACAAACCCTTACATGAACATGAACAGGGTTGTTCAGGCAGCCAAAGAAGCATGTAAACCACATCAAATCGTTGAGTTCTTCGTCATCCGCAACATCATCGAATGTTCTCGGATGGAACATGATTAACGGCAAAAATAAAAGGTGAAAGCGATCGAAAAAAAACAACAACTGACCTTGGACGGGCCAAACCAGTTATTAGCCCAGGTTCAAGACGGCTGTTCGAGGTTGAAAATTGGGCAATTTTAAGGAAGGGTTTTTACGATAAACATTGCCCATTTCATGCATAAAAAATTAGTGAAGAAAAACTTGAAGCAGCCAAAACTTGTACTGAATATTTTATTTGAAAGTGTTTCGCAGCGCTCAGAACCAGAATAACATTACAATGTACAATACAGGCCATCCCAAAATCAAAAAGGCAACGACGTCTTCAAGTAGTTGAAGCCCTTGTAAACCACATACGAAAAGAACACGTAGAAGAAGGTGACCACGAAGAAGGCGATCCCGATCACAACTCGTTGGCCGGTAAAGAACTTGGCCGTATCTTTGAAGCCCACGTGGTAATCCAGCCACGCCCACGGGTGGAAGACGTTCAAGGCGCAGCCAACAATGTAGATGAAGTAGGCGGCGTTGATGCAAATGAGGATCGCCTGAAATTTAGAGAGTTATTATAGATTCGACGATGTCAAGTTTTTAACAACTTTCGGAGATAAAACTTGGGTCGCTGCTGTAAAACGGAAGTTAAAAATTTAACATTTTGTATCCGGGAAGTATAAAAAATGTGGCAAAATGCTTCCCAAGTGAAAAAACCGTTTTTAAGGGCCATTTCTCTCACAAAAAAAGAGTGCGCTCTTTTGAAATCGGAATTTTTTCACTTGCAGAAGGAAGCATTTTGCCACATTTTTTATGCTTCCCGGATGCAAAATAATACGTTTTTTGCGGGTCCACTACTGTATCTTCCCCTTATCAATTCTTAAGAATTTTAGCTTGCGCTTTGCAGACGCAGCTGAGATCTTCAACAATATTTGCGGTGGAGTCAGAGAAAAACATTTTTCACCATTCATTCGGAAGCTTTGTGCGAAAGAATGGTTTTTTTTGTGAAAACATACGGCAAAAATAGCCATGCACGAACTGAGGAGTCCGGTGACCGGAATAGACCCTTCGCTATCGGCTTTTTACACTTCGTCTTGATTTCGCAGAGAAAGAGAGAAAAAAGACACGCAAAATCACACTCTCTCGCCCCAAAAATTCCCCATTTCTTTCCCGACAAAACGTTTTTTCGCGTCTTTTTTTGGCAAATCGCCAATCCATTCACCGGACTGTTTTAGCCTATGCCATGTAACCTTTCTTGCCAGAATTCTCAAAAAAAAGTGTTTCCCTTTTCCCAACTTTTGATCTATAAAAATCTCGGTCGTTTCGGCAAAACACGAGCTAGAAGTCTCGAATATCTTCTATAGAAAAGTTGTTCTAAATTTGTGCCAAGTTTCGTCAAAATCTGAGAGTCGCACTTTTACTACTTTTCCTACAAATTCCTCCCTTCTTTCGGTGTAAGATTTGGTCTTCACAATGACCTTCACAACTTTTTTTTGTTGCAAAAATGATTTAGAGACGGTCAGCAAAACGGATGCTCTTTTTCCCGACGAGTTGGAAATGGGCTGTAGACAGGAAATTGATATCGGAAATGAGCTCCAATTCGCTTTACAGTTTGATGGAACCTCTGTACAACAACCTTCTACGTAATAATAAGGCTGTGAAAATTTTGGCACATCTTTATGCTGGGTCAATTCCTGAGAACCCCTTTTATTTTTAACAAGTTAAAAGTTGCCAAAGAAACTTACCGTCCACACCAAATAAGGCCAATACAAGATCCCTTTCTTCTTCATGTTTCCGTATAACAGCAACAGGTTGACGACGAGAGAGACGGCGGGGAAGAAGAGGATCACAAACTTCCCATTGTAGAGCATGATTATCGCGTTGAGTAGCGTGAAAGCGATGGCTATTACGGCAATCAAGAAGACGGCTTTCTGAAAAACATATTGTTGCTTTTTTTATTATACCATTCAAATATGCACTGGGGGACCTGATCCCATGTCAAAAAAAGTATCATTTTGCATCCGGGAAGTAACAAAAATGTGGCAAAATGCTTCCCTCCCAAAGTAAAACCCGCTCTTTTTGTGAGGGAAGCCCTTTAAAACGAATTTTTTTCACTTGGAGAGGGAAGCATTTTGCCACATTTTTTATCCTTCCCGGATACAAAATGGCACATTTTTCCACTGGATCGGTTCCCTCACTGTGTTTTTTGCGTTTTTAAAATTAAAATATGGAATAAAAAAGATTAATTCTGAAAAAAATTATTTATTTCCGACGTCACTTGAAATTCAGAGCTAAAATTTTGAAGGATTCATTGAATTAAAAAAAGCTATGAAGCGTTACGAAAATTTTTAGCGATAAAATGCCATTAACACTGCTGTTTTTTATCTCATCGATATTAGCATCCAAATGCTTCAAGTCATCGTCAACCTACATGAACATGAAGTCTGAATCCGCAGATTTCCAAATAACTTGACTCTCCCATCTTGGTTCCTTCTTCTCTTCGACCCTGAAACTCCGGTTTTATTACCCTCGAGGAATCTGCAATTGACGTCAAAACGCGCGATCTAAACTCGAGGGTGGAAGCAATTAGAATAGTAAAAAGTTTAATTAATTTAGTTCATTATTGTAGGCATGGCCAAAAAAATTTCTTTTTCTGGCAGAATCACTGGAAATGTTAGCTCATGGTTAAGGGTGTAATCAAATCTATGGCTGAGATATTCATTCATTCTTTGCCTGTAAGCGAAAATAATGGATCAAAAAAAGTTATAATAGATCAAAAGAAAGCAGTTATGGCCCATTATGACTCAATGTTTGAAATAATTGGTTAATTCAAAGGTTATGGTTGCTAGCTAAAGGGATTAAAAGACTTATTACAGTGACCTGATCCATTGGCAAAAAACGTACCTTTTTGTATCCGGGAAGTATCAAAAATGCAGCAAAATACCTCCTCCTCCGAGTGAAAAAACTCCGATTTCAAAAGCGCTTTTGTGAGGGAGAGGGCGAGCCCTTCAAAACGGAGTTTTGTTAGTTGGAGAGGGAGGTATTTTGCCACATTTTTTCATACTTCTCGGATGCAAAATGGTATGTTTTTTCCATTAGATCAGGTCCCTCACTAGATCTGGAAACGAGGTTTCCGGTTGGCCAGAAAGTTGGACTACTTGCTGGCGAGAAGGCAAGCCATTTTGCTAGCCGAATGGCTAGCGAGAAGCCTTTTAATCAATAAATTATCTTGTTAAAACAGTGGTTCCCAATCGCTCATAATCTCAAACGTAAAGGAGAAATGTTTCTGTCAACAACCTTTCAAGCTCAGTTCAAAGAAAAATAATTATATTGGAGAGTACTGCTCTTCATGCAGTTCCGCGAAGAAGGCAAAGACCAAAATATTTTTCTGCCATACTTCAATATCACGGACCCGGTTGTTCCTTTTTGATATAAAATAAACGCAAACTGGAATGTTTGTTATAAATATACAATGTAATGTCTCAAATTTGCGCCAAGTCTTCCCAGAAACAAAACATCATAATTGGTACCCCAACCAATTAGACCAGACTATGTTTGCTTCCAATATTGTAAAGTTTGGAAGCTGTAAAATTCGGTCAAACCTAAAACTTGATATGTTCGCAGTGTAATATGAGCAAGTAAAAACAACCCGGGAGTAATGATTCCTCAAACAGTAAAACTTTTCTAATTAAAATTCCCAAAGTTTCGATAGAAGGTGAGAAAACTCTCACTTACTACTACTAACTGCCCATTCCTACTAACTTTAAACTCTCAGAAAAAAAGGACTTTGTCACCGGTCTACCTGCACCCACGTAAACGCAGCCCCCCTCCGGGCGAATCAGATATTTTTTGTTTTCGGAAGAGTACGGTAAAATCCAGCGCTGTAATCGGGATGTAATCGTGTATTTTCGATAAATAGTGCATTCAATTAGTGGGCCAACAGACCGTACGTTAATTGCGTGATCACAGGGAAGACGCTGAGGTCGAGAGTAAGGTCGGGAATTGGGAAAACACGGAAGACAAAGTGAGCTGATCTGTGAAGCGGACGACTACGCGAAGCCGCAAATTCTCATAGGCCGATATTCCAATCTTCTTTATACCATGAGAATACACTATATTTAGGGTATATTTTCATGGGTGAAAATTTCAGCTAACGCTTTACAGACTTGGCTGAGATATTCAACGTTCTTTTGGGGTTACGAGCGCCAGGGGCTATCTACAAAACATAGTTTTTGATCAACGTTTCCATTTTTTCAGAACTTTAATGCCCTTGAAAACGCCTCGATTTAAACAGATATACATAGTTTGTAAAGAAATGCCAAAAAATTGGCTAACATTTTCTAAACACAGCCGAGTTCTTTAGCCTCATGTCAAAGTAATGATAAATTTAGCGTGATAATATTAGACGAACAGAAACAAGATAATATTAGACGGATAGGACTGGAATATGTTTCTGTCCATTAAGAGCAAGCCGGAGGGTAAAAATTAGAGGTGTCACAAAGAGTTAAATTTTTAGAACATCCAGAAATGCAGATTATATTAAGGGCCACATGGCAGGAATAATAAGAAACGAAGACTTATGGCAAGTCCTCAAAGATGAGATAGGTTGTAACTTACTATAACACAAAAGTCCTAATGCTACAACGTTCCTTGGGATCAAAACAAGTCTCCCGGAACTCATTCAGACTCCTTGAAAGTCGACAAAAAACAATCAGCCTTGAACGCGCCGATCACGTGGAGACCGAGGCGTGAGTTGAGGTTAATTAGAGTCAAGGTTGGGCAGTCGACCCGAACCGTTCAAATACTATGAACACTGTAGTCATCAAAAACTCAAAGGTTGAACAGAAGCGTTGAAAATTCAAGACTTTGATACGAAAACTCAACATGGCAAAAGAAACATCCCTCTGCCTTCGAGTTTTGGCATCAAAGTCCTTTAGGTCCATGTAATCTACACGATGGGATGATATCACGCAATGAGTCAACAAACCCCGCCTAAAAAGCCGAATTCAATCCAGAAAAGTGAGCTTCAACTTGTTGCCCCAAACATGACACCCTCTCCCACCACGTGCGCCGTAATCTATATCGTGTTTCCGAAAAGGTCCTCAAGACCGCCGAAAATAGTTTCCCAATCACGAAACGACGAGTCGAAAACACTCCACAGCGAGTGGCGAGAGCGCATGTGATTCGGTCGATTGAATGAATTAAAGCGGTACTTAATTAACTCTTAACTCTTCCCGAGGACCCTTAAATCGACGCCTCCTTGAGGCTCCGACGACGTCAAGGAAGCAAAGACGGAAGAGGGTGTTCATGGAGCGAATTGAAAAGGATAACAGAGGAAATAGAAAGGACAGGTGAACTGCCTCTAATTTTCTAACGAGTGATTTCTTACAGACACTCTATTAACATGGGAAGTACTCCAAGTGCGACGCTCGGATTTTCTTTAAATTTGGCATACACGTCGGGAATAGACTACATATCAATTCCCGAAAGTTTTAGCTCGCGCTTTGCGGGCGCCGCCGAGATATCGACCGATTTTTGCCGCCGAGAGAGCCCGCTAAACGTGGAGAGCGGTCAGAGAGAAAAGCGCTTTATGGCCATAACTTTGGTAGTTTCGAGCGGAAAAACTTGATTTTTTGTAGAAACATTATCCTTTATGGTTGAAATAGGCATGAAACTTTTCGTGCCGAAATTTGGCAAAAAGTCGTAAAATTTCACCGACTTTCTACCTAAAAATCTCGGTTGTTTCTGCAAAGCACAAGCCAGGATTCTCGCATATATTTTAGAAAAGAATTATTCTAAATTTGTGCCAAGTTTCATCAAAATCTGAGCGTCGCACTTGGAGTACTTCCACTGTAAGTTTTGGTTTGAATTTCGCACATACGGCCGACACAAGTCATAAATTAAGACTTGAAAATTTTGGTATTGCGCACTTCTCAGCCAAGATTTTCAACGGCTTGCGAGAGAGAACGCAAAATGAAGAGAGGCGGCTAGAAGAATACAAGTTTAGTCGGTAGCTCTTACTTCGTCACGGAAAATGTTGATTTTTTGTAATGCGATATAAAAGTATATTAAAAAATGCCTGAACTGTCTTCCCAAAACTCCCAAAAAACTATCCCATTTCCGAAAGAAATCACCCAAAATATTTTTGATATCTCGTTTCACTCGCCTTGAAAGAACGCTTCAATTCATAGATATATAAAAGTTCAGCGAGAATTGAAAATGAAAGATGTTTTTTTTGCACGCTGAAAACCGGGTTGACGAAACGGTTCAGGGTCAAAATTTAATACTACAGAAATCATTTCCGCTATAAAACTTAATTTTAAAACAGGGGTGGAGAATTTGCTGTTCGTTGTTAACTCTCTCCTCTGTCTCTCGAACATCTCGTTCGAAGGGTGTTTTGTGTTGGAGAGAGAGTTGAATAGGACAGTGGACTTACTCGTTCACAGTTAAGTAACTACAATCATTTGGGGACTGTCAACGACAAGGCAGGCGACGAACATGTTCGGTGAAATTTACAAGGAAAGTTTTCAAAGTAAATGCTTGTTGTTCGGTGGAAACGAATTTTTGTTCAGCAAACCCTGATATTTAGATTTGTTGTATAAAGCGACGGACCTGATCAAGTGACAAAACCGTATCATTTTGCCTCCACGAAGTATCAAAAATGTGGCAAAATACCTCCCCCTCCAAGTGAAAAAACTCCGACTTCAAAAGCGCGCCTGCTCTTTTTGTGAGGAAGAGGGCGCGCCTTTCAAAACGGATTTTTATTTATCAGTCTGTCGGGAAAATAACGGAGGATCGTCGCAGCAAAATATCTCGCCTCGCCGCTATCGCGCACCAAATCCCAAGCCGCGACTTGCAGTCGCAAAGCGATGATGTGCGATACCAAAGCGCGACGATCCGCCGTTATTTTCCCGACAGACTGATAGTTGGAGACGGAGGTATTTTGCCACATTTTTGATGCTTCCCTGATGCAAAATGATACTTTTTTCCACTGGATCAGGTCCCTCGCTGTAGATCTGGAAAGGAGCTTTCCGGTTGGCCAGAAAGTTGGATTCATTGCTAGCGAGAAGGCGTATTTTGCTATATTTTTTATACTTCCCGGATGCAAAATGATACGTTTTTTGTCAATGGGTCCGGTTCACCACTGTAGATGTTCTGCTGTAGATGTACTAGCCACGACCTCTTTGAAAACCTTTTAGAGAATAAATGGCTTCCAGTGGAAGCGGAGGTACGCTTCAAAAATATCTGCACGGGTTTTCTAGTCGCCTAATTTTGCTGGTGGAATGAGCAGACTTTACAGCAATTCCGCAAAATAGTTAAAAAGCGCTGTAAACAAACACTAGGATGTGTTTGTCAGAGAACAACCATTGACTTCCTTCTTCTGACCCTTTTACCGGTAATCCATACGGTTTAACACAGAGACTGAAATTTCTAGAAAATCTACATATCTCAGCTCAAGAATCCGTTCAAAAGCCAACCAATGTTAGCACTCTGAAGCCACCTTCTAAACACAACGAGGTACTCCATTACTGTCCCAGTTAAGATTCATCTGACGGCACGTTGAATTACGCAATTGTTTACACTAATCCCGGTCGGATTCGTGTTCAAAATTGGTCAGGTAGAACGATTAATTAATCAGACTTGTGTATCCAAATACCATGGAACTAATTCGAATTAGAATTGAGCGAGCTTATACCTTCGACGAAGAAGAGCAACAGTATCGGTCTGTCGGGAAAAAAACGGCGGATCGTCGCGCCTCCGAATCGCCCATCATCGCTTTGCGACTGCAGGCCGCGACTTGGGATTTGGTGCGCGATAGCGGCGAGGCGAGACATTTTGCTGCGGCGATCCGCCGTTATTTTTCCGACAGACTGATAATTTTTGAGTCATTTCTTAACAAATCCTTTGGGGAGAAAAGATGAATTTACAAGGGAAGTACTCCAAGTGCGACGCTCAGATTTTCTTTAAATTTTGCACACACGTCGGGTGTGGACTAAATATGAATTCCTGAAATTTTTAGCTCGCGCTTTGCGGGCGCCGCCGAGATATCGAACGATTTTTACCGCCGAGAGAGCACGCTAAACGTGGAGAGCGGTCAGAGAAAAAAACGCTTTTTGGCCATAACTTTGGCAGTTTTTCCCTGTTAGATGAAGTTTCCATTGATTTTATTGTTTGGCTACAGCCCTCAAGGCGTCGTTGAGATATTCAATGACTTTTGCCCGGCCTTGTAGAATAAAGAGAGAGTCGGAAAATAAGGTTTCGATAGTCTTTTATCACCATCAAATAATTGCTTATTAACTCTGCGACCTTTGGGGAGAAAAGACTAAAATTTGAAATAAATGACGCTTCGCCTATACTAGGAATTACCTTATATCTTATCGAAATATGAGCCATGCACGAGAATATATAAATTTCCTTTTATTCGAACCAAATTTACAGACAACTGAATCCAGAGGCAGTTCTTGATATCTCCTTTTCCAACGGCCACCAAACTTCCTCAATTATTTTCCCAGCGCCAAAGCGTTGGCCTGAGCTCCAGCAATCGTCGCTCTCTCCACAGCCAAAAGAGCGCGGGTTTGGGCTTGACTAGCCGCCAGCGCCGCATTCACTTCGGCCGCTCGCTCCTGCGCTAGCGCTTGACGTTGCGCGGCGTTCGCGATGATTTGAGAGTTGATCAAATTGTTCCTGGCCTGAGCTTGTGCCGCTAAACGGGCCGCATTCGCGTTAGCGGCGGCGATATTCGCGGCAGTTTGGGCTTGGAGTTGGGCTCGTCGAGCCGCATCCTCAGCAATGAGGGTTGACAGAAGTTGGCGTTTTGGTCGAATTTCAGCAATAACCAGGGAGATCAGCAAGAGGGGGAGGATGACGCGGAGAGATGACATTTTACGAGAAAGGTTCAACCTGAAATGTCGTGTTTTATAAAGTCAGATATCTGCAAGGTAAAAAAACGACCAAAAAATAAATTAATCGAAATAAAAGAAGGTTAAAAACCCTGCCCTCCTAACACACCCCACACTGTGATTCTGCCGTTTTGGCTGGCATATATCACGTATTTTTATATCCCCTCAAATCTCGACCACTCCCACCTTCGAGAAGCCGCTCTGACCTTGGCTTCGAAGGGCACAAGATCGAAAGGGTTCGCGCTGCACTCGGCACCTTCAAAAACAGCCTTGGTTCGGATTTTGAAATCACAGAACCAGATATGGGTTTAGATTTGTGACTTGGATCAAGGTCTTGGGTTTTATCATAACCTCTGGTCATTTTAAAGTCATCGTTTTTGCAAAGTAAAGCGTTTTTATTACTTACTAAAGCTCAACATAATGTACATACAATTACAAGATAGCAATCAAAAAAAGTAGTGGGTTAATAAGTTAAACGAGGGTGTGAAGCGATTCCAGATACCTCTAGAATCGTGGAGGTGGTGGAGGGAAGGCACCTGGTGGAGGTGGTGGAAATGGGCCTGATGGATGAGGTCCGAATGGCCCTGGTGGAGGGGGTGGGAACAGGCCGGGCAATGGGATGTGGGCTTGAGCGAATTCGTCGATAATTTTCTTGTCAGTTCGATCCCAGAGGGCTTTCATTTTCTCGTGATCTTGCTCGAAAGTAATGGTGTCGTCTTTCATGATATCCTGGAAAAAGTTTCTTTTAATTTAAATAATGGAAGGGAAGAGCTTAAAGTTGCAGTTTTTGGGCAAAATAGCCGTTGGTCAACTGGCCTTTACTTTGAAATTTAACCGGTTTTCATTTGGTGTAAAATTATGTTAAAATTTTTTAATAAAAAATCGGAAACTTTTTTGGTTCACCCTAATAGACTCAATTTGCAAATTTAAAACCTCTCACCTCCATTTCTTTATGGACCTTCTGCGCATCAGCACTCAATCTCCCGACCTTCTCCTTGATCTCCTTCTCGAATTCCTCATGTCTCTTCTTCTCCACAGCCGCCTCCTTCTTCAACTCCTCACTCAAGCCATCGACAAACTTGTCCATTGCGTCTTTGGCCTCTTTCTTGGTCTTGGATCTTCCTTCTTCCATAATCTTATCCAATTGTTTTTGTTGCTCTTGACTTAATTTGTGATAGAGGGGGCCCAACGGTCCTCCTCGTGGAGGTGGTGGAGGTGGAGGGCTGCCGGGAAGGGGGACGCGGTTCTTGCGGAACTCGTCGAGTACAGACTTGTCCGCCTTTTTGATGACTTCTCTGGCCTTTTCGAACTCTTCTCTGAAAGAATCTCGGGATGAGTGGGACTAATTTTTTGATGACAATTCTACGGCTACCAAGGGAAGTGCCCCAAGTGCGACGCTCAGATTTTCTTTAAATTTTGCACACACGTCGGGAATAAACTAAATATCAATTCCTGAGAGTTTTAGCTCGCGCTTTGCGGGTGCCTCCGAGATATTAAACAAGCTTTGCCGCCGAAAAAGCACACTAAACGTAGAGAGCGGTTAAAGAGAAAACCACTTTTTGGCCATAACTTTGGCAGTTTCGTGCGGAAAAATTTGATTTTTTGTAGAAACATTATCCTCTATAGTAAAAATAGGCATGAAACTTTTCGTGCCGAAATCCGGCAAAAGGTCTTAAATTTTCGCCAACTTTCAATCTAAAAAATCTCGGTAGTTTCTGCAAAGCGCGAGCTAGGATTCTCGCATATATCCTAGAAAAAATATTCTACAGGGTGTTTCAAGAAATTTGGCAGAAACTAATTGCGAATATCTTTGAGCTCTTGGGAGTTATCGCAGAAATTCTTTTTGATTCTAAAACTTGATATCGGGCGGTTTTGTACTGAGCAAAAAAAAATTTTTTTCGTCGGCGGAGAGGCCAGTTCTCGGCGGAGACATTTGGGGCCTTTTTTAAAAATCACACCTTATTGTATGGTGGAAACTCTGTTACAACGGCCAAAATTATGTTTACGTTACACCTCCGTGGATTTTACGGTATGCTTTTTTTGCGTTTTCGATTTTACGCAACATCCGCGGAGGCGCGGCGGAGACCTCAGATTTCGGCGGACTTTGTTTTGGGCCCTCGGTTTTTGCAAATCCATGTTGGAAAAAAGGTTGGGCGATTTTTTGTTGTCATCCGATGCACAGATGGCAAAAATTTTGTACTTTTTTCCCCCGGCGGAGGATTCGGCGGAGGCTTTATCAAAGGGTCAAAATAAAACTTTGACTCTTTTGATAAAGCCTCCGCCGAATCCTCCGCCGATGTGTCCGCCGAACCAAAAAATAAGAAAAATGATGTTGCTGTTATGGATTCTTGTAGCTGAGTTTTTTTCCCGGACTCCTAAGACTGTTCTGACCCTTTGATAAAGCCTCCGCCGAATCCTCCGCCGGGGAAAAAAAGTGCGAAATTTTTGCATCTGTGCATCGGATGACAACAAAAAATCACCCCACACTTTTTTCCAACCTGAATTGAATGATCCAAAGAGTCAAAACGACGTCCGCCGAAACCTGAGGTCTCCGCCGTGCCTCCGCGGATGAGCGAAAATCGAAAACAAAAAAAAGCATACCGTAAAATCCACGGAGGTTTAACGTAAACATGATTTTGGCCATTGTAACAGAGTTTCCACCATGTAATAAGGTGTGATTTTTAAAAAAGGCCCCAAATGTCTCCGCCGAGAACTGGCCTCTCCGCCGACGAAAAAAATTTTTCTTTGTTCAGTACAAAACCGCCCGTTATCAAGTTTTAGAAACAAAAAGAATTTCTGCGATAACTAGCAAGAGCTCAAAGATATTCGCAATTAGTTTCTGCCAAATTTCTTGAAACACCCTGTAAATTTGCGGCAAGTTTCATCAAAATCTGAGCGTCGCACTTGGAGTATTAAGCCTTCCCCTGTAAAAAAATTTTTGGTGTGGGCTTACTTGAAGCTCAACGAATCATCGTCGACAATCTTCTTGAGCTGATCGAACAACGCCTTGGCATCGGTGCTCATTTTCTCGGCCTTTTGGTCGATTTCCTTCTTAAAATTGTCGAACTTGTCCTTCTCCACCTTCAACGTGTTCTGCAGGTCCTCGGGCAAAGAGCTCTTGAACTTGTTGAGCTCCTCTTTGAACACCTTCTTGCTGGAGTCCCTGTTTTTCTCCAGAATCGAGGTCAACTCTTTTTGCTGGGATTCATTGAGGTCGCGGAAAATCATCCAGAACGGTCCACCTGGAGGAGGTCCATGAGGTCCTGGGGGGAATGGTGGAGGAGGACCTGGAGGTGGTGGTGGAGGGAAGGCGAGGATTGTGGAGGCCACAAATGACAAGAAGATGACGGTTTTCATTGGGATATCTGTGAAATTGTGAAGTATTACAGAACTGCCAAATTTTACGAAAACCGCGGAAACGAAATTACACAGAAAAATAACTTGTAATATAAAGGTTTACTGTACAGTAAGCAAAAAAATAAATAATTCTCAAGAGCCCTTAGAAACTCGAATACTGGTGGTTCTATTTTTTTCAACTCTTTTATACCCATCCAAGTCACAAATCAAACCTAAAACTGGGTAACGGTTCGAGAATCCTCATGGATAATAAAAAAACTGTACCGCGGGAAACAATGACTCATCTCTGAGTCAAAAGCGAGCATCTATCCGGCTTCTGAAGTCATAAGACAGAAGGAAATCTACTGGATTCTCAGGTAATGTTATGGATAAGATAATACTACAAAAAAACATACACTAGGAGATTACGAGGGGAGCATGCAAAGTGTATTGAGAGAGATGAGATTTTTTAAAATTTGGCACACCCGTTGGACCTACAGTTAGGGACCTAATCCAAAGGCAAAAAACGTACCATTTTGCATCCAGGAAGTATCAAAAAATGTGGCAAAATACCTCCCTCTCCAAGTGAAAAACTTAGATTTCAAAAGCGCGCTTTCTGTGAGGAAAAAGGCGCAACGAAGTCTTTTCACTTGGAGGGGGAAGCATTTTTCCACATTTTTGATACCTCCATACTTTCCGGATGCAAAATGGTACGTCTTTTTCCACTGGATCAGGCCCCACTGTAGGTCATACATCAATTATTGTTGATTTTAACTCGCATATTGCAGAAGCATCCGAGATATTGAACGATCATTTTCGGCAAGAGAGTACTCGAAAAGCGGAGAACGTTGGAGAAAAAACATTTTAGACATATCTTTGCGAATTTTGACTTGAAAAGATTGATTTTTTCTGAAAACTTTGCTTTCTACAGTTGAAAAAACTTTTAAAACAGCTAAACTTTAGACAAAAAAATGTCAGTTTTTTTCTGCATAGTGCGAGCTGGGAGTGTGGGATATATCCAAAAAAGGCGTACTTTAAATTTATGCAATGTTTCATTAACGACACACTTTGACGTTAAAGTGTGTCGTTTCACTTCCCCTATTAAGCCGAAATTAAGTTCAACAAAGCCTTGCTAAAGCGAACATATCTTCTTTCCCTTGCGATCCGTTGTACAGGCCGTCTACCGGAAAAAAAGTCAGCCCCATAGCTCACACCAATACTGTAGAAGAAGATACTCCTCACTGCGCTCAATTACTCGCCTTTTATTCCCAAGAAACACAAGTCAGAGGAGTGCTGTGTCCATTCGAAGGGATCGCCTTTTTAAAGCGCTTATTAGTAGTGTAAAGGTGGGCGGTCTTGAATTCGAGCCGGACATGAACTCCCCTCGCCTCGTTTTGTTTGAGCAGCCGGCTTTAGAGGTCGAGAGTTGCGAGGCCAAGGGAACGTCCGAATGACCGGATTACTTTTCTTTCGAACGGTCATTCTTTTTGGCTGCAAAATATACAAAACTGTAATGGAGTCGTAAAGTCGAGGATGGGCGGTCAAGGTACACTTCGTATACGGAGAAGAGCAGAAACTCAAGTGGATGAAAATTCTCTAGACCAATACAGTGACGGACCTGATCCAGTGGCAAAAAATGTACCATTTTGCATCCGGGAAGTATCAAAAAATGTGGCAAAATGCCTCTCCAATTGAAATCGAAGCCTTTTCTCTTGGAGAGGGAGAGTTGAGCAGGTCCGCCACTGTAGTAAAACTAATGATGTACAAGACGCCAAGTGCGAACCCCTGATTTTTTATATTATGTTTACAATTTTTACACGCAGTGGGAGGACCTGATCCAGTGGCAAAAAATGTACCATTTTGAATCCGGGAAGTATCAAAAAACGTGGCAAAATTCTTCCCTCTCCAAGTGAAAAAAAACTTTGTTTTGAAGGGCGCGCCCTTTCTCCTCACAAAAAAAGCGGGCGCGTTTTTGAAGTCTGAGTTTTTTTCACTTGGAGAAGGAGGTATTTTGCCACATTTTTTGACACTTCCTGGACGCAAAATGGTACGTTTTTTGCCACTGGATCAGGTCCCCACTGTACGTTTATATAAAATGATCAACTCCTCAAAAAAAAAAAAAAATCCGTGCGACTTTGACTTGGCGCGCTTAATTTTTTGAGTCATTTTGATACTTTTCCGCCTTGATAGCACTTTCAACTTCCCAAAAATTTCAAAATATCAGCACGGTTTATTTTATTATGAATAAAAAAATGAAAAGGCAAGTTAAAAAATTAGTGAAAAAAACCCGTAAGTAGAGTAACAATTGGCTTTGAGCCGTAATAAATACAAGATCCCTCAGAAATTGTCTCTTGAGAAAAGTTTTCCCTTCCAAAGAATGGTTTGTGCACCGACGCTTCGGTTCTGCTCCGCCGAGATTGTGTATTTCTTGATGTTATCCAATTTTTTGTCACTAAAATTGAAAGATTATACAAATTGCCAAAACAGGAGCGCAAATTTCGATAAAATCTTACATTTCTCCATACTCGAGGGGGACAAATCCAAAGTAATTGCTGTAAAAGCACTTGTATTTGTCGTCGAACATGGCTTTGAAGATGAACCTCTTGGACGTCGGGTCATATTGCATTTCTTTGCTGGCCGGGGCGATGGAAAAGTTGGAGATCTCAAAATATGGCTTCGGTTTGACCTCATTTTTGGTTCTGGTCGCCAATTCGATGTGGATAAGGGCACCATTCCTGTAAAAATCAAGATAAACAACTGTCCGAGCAACAGTGTTACTCTTATACGTTCTCCAAATAAAATTTTTTTTAACCAGGAAACAAGGGGCTTCTTGGGTAATCGAGTACTGAAAAGGCCCCAAAACGAACTTTTTGTGATCCAAATCTGACAAAAATAACGTAAAATTTTTTTTGTTGTCATGGATAATATCGTGAAAATTTCTTTTTGTCAAATTTATGTTACAGTGACGGACCTGATCCAGTGGCAAAAACGTATCATTTTGCATCCAGGAAGTATCAAAAAATGTGGCAAAATACCTCCCTCCTCAAGTGAAAAAACTTCGTTTTGAAGGGCGCGCTCGCTCTTTTTGTGAGGGAAGCCCTTCAAAACGAGGTTTTTTCACTTGGAGAGGGAGGTATTTTGCTACATTTTTTCATACTTTGCGGACGCAAAATGGTACGTTTTTTGCCACTGGATCAGGTCCGTCACTGTAACATAAATTTGACAACAAAAATTTTCACGATATTATCCATGACAATAAAAAAAAATTTTTAACGTTATCTTTGTCAGATTTGGATAACAAAAAAATCATTTTTGGACAATTTCAGTACTCGATTACCCAGGAAAACCCTTGTTTCCGGATTGAAAAAAAAAATAAAAAAAAAATTGCGGCCTCGACAACCTAAAATTCCTGATGGTGCTGTTTTCAAATCAGAAAAAAAATGTATAAGATTTTCGAAATCAGCACCATCGAAAGTCCCCAAATCAAGTATATACGAAAAAAAATCAAAAAATTACTACTTTACAGTACATACTTAAGGAAAAAAGTAAAGCTCAAAAAATATATGTACCCCAAAACCTATAATCCAAAGAAATTTCCCACTTCTACCAAGACCTTCCCGCATGCCGTAACCTTCCACTTACGGCATGTCATTCGTATTGGCCAGGAAGAACTCGCAATGCGCGTATTCCTCACAATACACTCTGCCAGTTGCGGAATCGATCAAGACGCCCTTCACATTGATCAACTTGGGCTGTCTCTTTTTGCAGTCCTCAATTTCATCTTCCAGCTCACGATCGCCGACAAATTTGACAATGTCCAGTCGTGTGATTCGGCCGTCCACGCGGTTGTGGGTCATTTCGTTTTCGAGGCCGTAGAAGTCGTTGATCATCACTTTGTAAACCTTGTGATCGTTCGCGTTTTTGTGTTTGATGGGCGCAATATCGAGCACATTGTTGGGGTCGGCGATCAGGCCGAGGAATGGGTGTTGGTAGAACTGGCTCTTGTGTTCGTCGCCCGAGCGCACGAATGTTTCAAACTGAACTTTATATTTCTGAATTATTCCGCAATTTTTTGCAAGGAAAGTACTTCTACGGGGTATGAATTTCCCAAATTTTTCAAGCAAAACGCTTGCCAGGTTATAAAATTCATGGCACTTACATAAGCGAATACTCCAAACTTCCTGGATTGATAGATAATCGCGTCAAACAGCGTTCCCGTACTGATCTTAGGCCGGACTGCAAAGTAGGCCTTGCAAACATGCGACCAAACCAGGTTACAAGTTACTCTGCAGCCAATAAAAGTGTTTGGAAATGGGCGATACGTAGTGAAAAGGACGGCATCACAAGGCAGGTCGGGAATGAAAATGGTATTTAGACCTGTTATAAGGCCTACACGGTCCTTTTCAATCTGAAAAAAAACAATTCAGAGCAAAAATTATATTACACATAAGGATAATATAAAACATGAGATAAAAAATGAAAGGTCCAGTCCATTATAGGGTTAAAAAAGTGTCAATTTCCCACCTTGAACGTTTCGTCTTCCTTGGCTTCAACTTCCGGCTCATCATCGTCGTCAAATCCATAGTCGAATCGAGTGGGTGCAATCACTTTCTCTTGATTCCATTTCTAAAAGCCAACAATAATGCAAGATAAAACACATACCGCTGAAACAGCCAGTCGGCCAAGGTCGATATCTTCCTGATTATCCGACAATTCAGCCAACTCGAACTGAACGTCGGCCCTGTCTCCCAGGACTCCGGTGTTGTCCAATATAATGAATTTGTACCAGCACATAATCTCCACATTTGGCGTGGGAAGAATAGCGAGTTTCCTCTGAAATCAATTTAGAATGTTTTGGGCATAAAAACACCGCAACTTCATATTATCCATGCCTAAAACAGAGAAAACAAAATAAAAAGCTCACCAAAAGCTTGGGGTCCACTTTGATGTATCCAAAATGTTCGCTGTTGATCTCCGTCAGGTCCGGACTGAAAACGGACAAAGAGGCCAAGTAGTTATGGGCGTCTCGAGCCTCTCCTTGGAAGAAATCCCCGCCCTTTTCGAAACTCTGAATCACTCGCACGTTATCCCTGATCTCGTACTTGAATTTGATATTATTTCCAAATGCCAACGCTTCCTCATGCATCCTCAAACAGTCGTTTCTCTTCTTTCTGTCCAGCGTTCGTATATTCGAATCAAAAACGGTTCGAGGAAGGTAATACAATTTCTTGTTATTGCACATGACCTTGTGAAGGATTGGGCTGCTGCTGTCATTGGAAGGGTTATCCAGGACCACTCCACATGTCTCCGCCGACACTCCGTGCAGTGGGAGGTCGGAGCGATCTGGAATTTTCCGATTTTTTTTTGAATTTCAGTGTCTAGTCTAATATAATATGTTCTTCAATTTCCAATAACTGGTACAACTTTATCTCAACGTTAAGACAGAGCTCTAAACATCAAAGCAAAAGATAACAAACAAAAAAGACTTACGAGCCATCCGCTTCTTCTTCTTGAAGTTGTTTTAGGTCCAAATTTAATAAAGATGTTGTAAGTTGAACTCACAGTGACGGGAAAAATATGTGAATGTAAACAAAATATTTTTTTTTTGACACTAAAGCTGGAGAGAGGCTATGATGGATCAAAGAAGCGCATACATGGAAAGAAAAGAATAAATTAATATTTCTTTGTTTCGCGCCCAGGTTTCACGCAGTCTGGGTGCGACATTTTATACATACAATAAAAGCAATACACAACGCCAAGACTTTTTGGCACTGAAAGTTTCGGTCGTGGTGGGACGGACGCCGAGCCGGATAAAAGTTCCTTATTCTGGCCACAACTTACAACTTTCGGAAACTGGTCAAAATTAGCCCAAATTTGGCGTGCAGGGTCAGTTCGTCGTTGTCAATGCCCGGACAGCGGACTTAGTTAGTGAGGTACCTTCTTTTTTACGTACCACTTTAGCTTGCAAAAACGGCTGCAGCCTGCGATTTTACACTTTATACGATGAAACCTGTCCGGAACTAAACTTATTGCCTCCGAAAATCAAAAAAAAAAAAAAAAAACGGCCTGTTGCAACGCGTTGGCAACTCCTGGGCGACCACAAGAAACTTGGATTTTCAACACTAAATTGCACTGCTTGTTCTTCTGACCTCCAATTTGTTTGTTGACAGAAAAGGCGGAATCTTTGACCAAACTGGAGTTATCAGCTCGTTCTTATCGGCAACCCTGAGGAAAGAAGGCATTCCCTTGCGGTGATCAACAACAAGACGGTGGTCATGAAATTGCTGTTTATATTATCCCTCCTTCTCCTGGCCGGCTCTGGATTGGGGTTGAAGTTCCTGGTCTACAATCCCAAATTCGGCGGAAGCCATGCGTTGTTGATGGGAAAGCTGGCGGATGAGCTGGCCGGAGCCGGTCATGAAGTGGTAAGTCCGTTGTTTTTGCTTGTTATGTTGTAGTAGGTAGAAAGTGCAACATTTAGTCAAAAACCGGCGCAAATTCAGCGCTTCTTGGTCAAAACAGCGAATATGGCTTCTAATGATGTGGTTGTTGTTTAGGTAGTTGTCCAAACGGTGCTAAACGAGAATTTGACGTATGCTGGTCACACCAACAAGAAGATCAGGCTGATCGAAGTCCGCGTGCAAGCGTCAATTGCGGAACTCAGCAAGGACGGAGATAAGATGTGGACCACGGAGAAGTCGAATACTGTAAGTATTCTGTTCATTTCCCCTTTTTTTGATCAATTTTCCATCAATCGTCATGTGTAATATCGAAAATTGGGAAAATGTCAAAATTACCTAGTGTTTTTCTATTTTTAGAACCTGCGTTCCATTGGCAAGGTGTTCCGCGACGGATGCTACGAGCTGTACAACAATAAACCGGTCATCAACGAGCTGAAAGGCGAGCATTTCGACCTGGGAGTGGGCGAATGGTTCGATGTCTGCGGCCTGGGTCTCTTCAAGATGATCGGCCTGCAAAAGTGGATCACCGTGTTCGGCTCGGCCGTTCCTCCCCAATTCATGTCCATGCTCGGGGTTCCGGCGTCGGTTAGTTTTGTGCCCGGACTTTTTGACGCATCCGAAGCAAGGGGCTTTTGGACCAGATTCGAGAACGTTTTCGGGTTTTTGTACGCGGAAAAGTACATCTTCCCCGGATTCCTCGGCAGCATCGGAGAAGCCTACGAAGTTTTCGACAGCAATTTGGATTACAGGGTGGGACATTTGGGTCTTGCGACAAAAATTTATATTATCCATGATAAGTTTTTCTTATTTTTGAATTTTCTTTCTGTTTTTAGGACCTCATTGCAAATAGCTCGTTTTTCTGGGTGAATACCGATGAATTTGTCGATTTTCCTCGTCCCATTTCGCATAAGTACGTGAATATTGGAGGATTTGGAATGAGAAAAAATGGGAAGAATAGTGTCCTGGAGCCAAAATATCAAAAGATCTTCCAAAAAGCGGTGAAAGGAGCGATCTACATGTCATTTGGGTCTGTTGCGCAAAGCCAGCTTATGCCCGCGGAGATGAAGTCGGCCTTTTTGGAGGCTTTCAAGGAATTCCCGGAAGTTCAGGTAAGCATGGATAATATTGCGGGTTTGGGGTGATTTTTGCGCAACATTGCGGTGGATTTTGGTTTATATAGGAACGAGAGGTCATTATATTGCGATTTTATGTTCAAATTTTGTTTTTGAAAGGCGATTTCAGGCACAAAAAGCGATTATATTGTAGTAGATGTGTTAGGTATTAGTTTCAAGTTGGTGATGTCTGGTTTCAAGTGGTATCTTACTTCAAAGGGCTTAGAATCATTAGTTTATTACCAGACTTGTCGACAGCCCTGTGATTTTAATTTTGTTTATGTTAACCGTGATGATAATCTTGTTTGTCCAAAATTGCTTTCGTAATGATGTTCTGTTTTCTTATCAAAATAAGAAGTAGATAAAATATCACGTCCAAGGAATACTGGAATGCGGGAAATACAAAAGCGATTTGAGAGGTTTTCTTGAACGTTTTGTATTGGGCATGATTTACATAATAGAGATACGAGTTTTTGCAATTTTTTTTGTTGAAAAATTTTGTGAAAAACGATAACCCTGTGAAGGGTGGATCTTAAAAAATCCTGGATGTATCTTGCTGTGTCAAATTTGCAATGAAAAAGATCGAAATTTTATGAGGTTTAATATAAAGTAAGGTCAGAAATGGCTCGAAATGGATGAAATACAGTGAGGGACCGGATCCAATGGCAAAAAACGTCTCATTTTGCATCCCGGAAGGGACGAAAATGTCTCCAAACCATTCCTTTCTCTAGGCTAAAAAACCCCGCTTTGAAAAGCCGTTGAAGGAAGGGGTGCGCTTTTCAAAGCTTTCCGGGATGCAAAATGAGACGGTTTTTGCCATTGGATCACTGTAGTCGGCAATTGGCACTTTATTTTTTCTATCTCAAGGATTTCCGAGGTCTAAGATATAGTGGGGGACCTGATCCATTGGCAAAAAAACGTACAATTTTGTATCCGTGAAGCATCAAAAATGTGGCAAAATGTTTCCCTCTCCAAGTGAAAAAACTTCGTTTTAAAGGGCGCCTCACAAAAAGAGCTAGCGCGTTTTTGAAATCGGAGTTTTTTCACTTGCAGAAGGATGCATTTTGCCACATTTTTGACACTTCCCGGATGCAGAATGGTACGTTTTTTGCCACTGGAACAGGTCCCCTCATTGTACCTGTTTTTTAGTTTATTTGGAAATACGAAAACGAATCGGACCACATCACCGCTAACTACTCGAATGTCCATGTCGAGAGATGGCTCCCTCAAAGAGAGATTATTTCCCATCCAAAGGCCCTAATCTTCATCACTCATGGAGGAATGAACTCCATTACCGAAGCCACATACGCAGGCATCCCGTTGATCTGTGTCCCGTTATTTGGAGATCAACTTCGAAATGCGGCCATGGTTCAAGCGAAAGGAACAGCGAAAGTTATAAATAAATTTGATTTGGTGAACAAAGAGAAGATTGTGGAGGTTCTGACGGAGGTGTTGAATGATAAAAGGTGGGTTGGCGATGTTGTAGTAGACTATGCGGGGGTAAAAGGTTTTTTTGGAGAAAAAAAAACCTTTTATCACTGCAAAGTTGGAAAGGTCGGGTGTTTTGGGAAATCCCGAATGGGGCTTGCAAGCACCATCTAAGATTTTTACAAGTGAATTTGTGGATTTAGAGAAAATCGGATATCTTTTTTGGTCATCTCCATCCTAAATCCCGGAGTTTGACGATTGGGGAAAAATACGATCGAGGAAACCGAAAAGTACTATTTTTCTTCGATGCAAGTGTCGAAGTTAGGATAATCGAGGGTGCTGATTTTGAAAATGACATTCATTTTTTTCTGATCTTTACTTTTTTCCTTAAGTAGTACTGTAAAGTAGTAATTTTTTGAATTTTTTTCACAAATACTCGATTTGGGGGCTTTCGGCCTTGCTGACTTCGAAAATCTTATTTATTTTTTCTGATTTGAAAGCAGCACCGAAAACCCTCAAATCGAGTATTCATGAGAAAAAATCAAAAAATTACTGCTTTACAGTACTACTTAAGGAAAAAAGTAAAGATCAAAATGAATGTCATTTTCGAAATCAGCACCCTCGATTATCCTAATTTCGACACTTTCATCGAAGAAAAATAGTACTTTTCGGTTTCCCCAATCTTACTTTTCCCCAATCGTCCCAGTTCCCCTAAATTCATATTTTTTAGATACAAACTCCGCGCCCAAGAGCTCAGCCAACTCCTCAAAGACAAACCGGACACCCCCGAACAGAGAATAATCAAAACGGCGGAGTTCGCCGCCAAACACGACGTTCACAAACACCTGGAGTTGGCCGGAAGAAACATGAACATTTTCCAATATTATAATGTGGATGTGTTCTTAGCTATCCTGGTTCTGATCAATCTAACCGCACTCGGTTTGGCAGTGGCTGTCATCTTCTTCCGGACTTTGTTTTCAAGTGAAGAGGATGAGGAGGAAGAGGAAGAGAGGGAAAAGGAAGATTAATATCAAAATAGTGGCTTTTATACTGTGTAGATTTTTCAAATTGCATCTAAATATGTGTAGATAAATATAGATAGGCTTAATTTGTCATATCGGAAAAGCAAAAATGTAATTTTTTATTCTTATAGAGTTTTTTTATATTGTAGTAGGCCTAAAGAAATCAATAGTGGGATTTCGTCGGAAAGGGCGCGGAATTAATGTTTTTTCTCTTCTTTTTTGTTACGATTGGATTATAGAAGATGGTGGATTATTATAGCATGGATTTTTAATATGACAATTGAAAAGTTTAAATCCATAGGGAGAGATGTAAGTTTTATTCGATTTTTTTTTGATTTTTTTTTGAATTTTTGTAATTTTTCGAGCAAAAAATAAAATAAAAAGTTGCAAAATCGTTTTATTTTATTTTTTTATGACCAGTTGTTACAGATATGGCTGAAAATCGTTGATATTATAATTGAAGTCGACTCCAAGGACCTGCAAACTTTGGTTTCGATAGATGATTTTTTCTGCGAAATTCTCGATTCGTTCTATCGAGAGGTCTGTTTGAACAGCAAGATCTACCGATTAGAGCATGAATATTGGGCCAAGGCGTTTTATGAGTAAGTCCTAGATGTAATCTCGGGAAAACGAGTAGTCTGAATGAAGAAAAAAAGAAATTGTTTGTTATGGAAAGGTTTTGTTGTACCGAGGTTTCACTTAAAATTGGTCGTTTATGCCTCTGAATTTTTTTGCGATGGGGAAGTTTCGTTGTATTGGAGTTTTTGCATCGAGATTCTTGCGGAAGTGCATAGAAATGGAGAGCCGGCCAGACAAAAAAAAATTTACAAAAAATTGAGTTGTAACATCGGTTTATTTCATAACAGAACTTTCAGAAAATTTTTTTTTTTTTAAATCGAGTCGATTTTTTACGCCAAAAATTTTTTCCAAATTGTGGAAAAAAGTTTTTTCTGGACCTTTTTTTGTCTACATTCACCATTGAAAAAAGTCACTAACTGGGGAAGTGCCCCAAGTGCGACGCTCAGATTTTCTTTAAATTTTGCACACACGTCGGGTATGGACTAAATATCAATTCCTGAAAGTTTTAGCTCGCGCTTTGCGGGCGCCGCCGAGATATCGAATGATTTTTGCCGCCGAGAGAACACGCTAAACGTGGAGAGCGGTCAGAGAGAAAAACGCTTTTTGGCCATAACTTCGTTAGTTTCGCGCGGAAAAAATTGATTTTTTGTAGAAACATTATCCTTTACAGTTGAAATAGGCATGAAACTTTTCTTGCCGAAATTCGGCAAAAAGTTCTCAATTTTCGCCGACTTTCGGTCTAAAAATCTCGGTTGTTTCTGCAAAGCGCGAGTTAGGATTCTCGCATATATCTTGCTAAAAAATTGTTCTAAATTTGTGCCAAGTTTCATCAAAATCTGAGCGTCGCACTTGAAGTACTTCCCCTGTAAATACTTTTTTCCAGCGCTCCCCGACGCATCTACAACCTCGGGATGGTGATTAGCAAAGATTTGATTTTCTGCCCAAAAACTGATCGATTTGCTTTGGCAATTAAAAACCACGTCGTGATCAGCACATTGGATGTCAGCAAGCGGTTTTACAAGTACATTCCCATAGATTTTGAGATCGGACATATGGCTTTGATCAAAAATGGAACCTTGTTGAGTGTTTGGGTATGTTATGAAAGAGTGGGCCATGGCAAATTTATGGACAAACATGTTTTTTCGACTGCTCTCCGCGCTTCGTGTACTCTCTCGGCCGCACAGATTGTTGAATATCTTGGCTGCAAAGCCAAAGCTAAAATTTTCAGGAATTGATATCGGCATATGCCAGAAGTGTATGCAATATTTAAAGAAAATCTGAGCGTCGCACTGGTAATAAATTTATACCAAAATTTACATTCCATATACAGTGGGAGACCTGATCCAGTGGCAAAAAACGAACCATTTTGCATCCGGGAAGTATCAAAAATGTGGCAAAATGCTTCCCTCTCCAAGTGAAAAAACTTCGTTTTGTAGGGAAAACGAAGTTAACTTACAAAAAGAACGGGCGCGTTTTTGAAAATCGGAGTTTTTTCACTTGAAGAGGGAGGTATTTTGCCACATTTTTTTTGCTTCCTGGATGCAAAATGGTACGTTTTTTGTCACTGAATCACAGAGAGACGTCAGAGAAAAAAACGAAGCAATGAAAAAACAAAACTTACAGCACCAACAACGCCGTCTTTCAACCGTCCACATCTTCTCCGTTGACTCGGAATCTCTAATCTTTAAAAAAGCCTTCAAAAGTAGATGCACAATCTCAAATGGCTCTGCCTATATTCACCAGGATGGTAAAGTTTTTGACGCATACGATCAAACGGAACACACTTTGCAACGCAAAGATGTAAATGGCTTCAATTGTTATTACGCAAATCGCACGGAAACCCAATATTTTGTGCTGTTTCATACTCGAGGCGTCGTCGTGATGAACTCGTTGAACGAGACGATATACGAAAGAGTTGATTATAAGGCGTTCTACAACAGCACCAACTTTTTTATCCTGCCCGAATCCGGATTCATTTTCAATATTAGCGGTAGGAAGTGATGAGTCGAAAACGCCGAATTTCAGAAGCCAAATCCACAATGACCATCTACAGCGTCCAGAACGAAGACTACTCGGTCATAAAGACCAAGGAGCCCCATTCGATTTGGGTCCAACTTAGCGATTATAGCATTGCTAATTACACTACTGGAAAGGTGAATTTAATTTCTGTTAAAACGAATTTCTTCAACCATTTGTGGCAAAACTTGCTCTGAATTTACAGGTGAAGTACCCCAAGTCCGACGCTCAGATTTGGATGAAACTTGGCACAAATTTAGAACAATTTTTTATAAAATATATGCGAGAATCCTAGCTCGCGCTTTGCAGAAACAACCGAGATTTTTTGATCGAAAGTTGGCGAAAATTTGACAACTTTTGCCGAAATTCGGCACGAAAATTTTCGTACCTATTTCTACCATAAAGGGTAATATTTCCACAAAAAATCGATTTTTTTCCCCGCGAAACTAGCGAAGTTATGGCCGAAAAGTGTCTTTCTCTCTCTGATGGCTCTCCACGTTTAGCGTGCTCTCTCGGCGGCAAAAAGCGTTCAATATCTCAGCGGCGCCTGCAAAGCGCGAGCTAAAACTTTCAGGAATTGATATTTGGTCCATACCCGACGGGGGTGCAAAATTTAAAGAAAATCTGAGCGTCGCACTGGGGTTACTTCCCTTGTTAGCATAGCTTTTGTAGATATTGTACTACGAGAAGACTGAAAACATCTGGAAAGAGTATCCGAAAAAGTTTAAAAAATTTTGGGACGATCCCTACACACGAAGCTTCAACGAGCACGAGGATTCGAATGCTAGAAACTTTGGGATAATTAAGGAGAAATGGAAGAGCCCTAAAGGTGTGAAGATCTTGACCTGGAGGAATGGTAAGCGCAATGCGCTTTTTTGTGGCCACTTTTTTTATTTCTGGCTATGACTTCAAGGATTCTGAAACTGGTACCAATATTTTCAGGAAAGCCATTATTTCTCGTCACGGAAAAACTGATGAGAAAGGAGACTCATTACTTTGAGCAATTGAGAGATCTCCTAGAATCAAGACAGAGGGAAGGAGAAGATGTGCAGTCAACTTCCAGAAGACCGGCTAAACGAAAACTGAAGGAATAAGATGCCTTGTTAGACAATGCCCGTTAGGTAACGCACGTTTAAGACAATGCAGTATTATTATGTTATATTTTGGCACGCTAGAAAAGAAGTGCTCCTCTATTAAAGTTTCTTATTACTGCTTCTCTTGTATAGTTCCCAATTTTTTACATTGGAATTTCTATATAGTGGCGGACCTGATCCAGTGGCAAAAAATTTACCATTTTGCATCTGGGAAGCATCAAAAGTGTGGCGAAATGCTTCCCTCTCAAAGTGAAAAAATCGTTTTGAAGGGCCCTCAAAAAAACAGCACGGGCTTTTGAATCAGAGTTTTTTCACTTGGAAAGGGAGGTATTTTGCCACATTTTTTGATACCTCCAGGATGCAAAATGGTACGTTTTTTGCCACTGGATCAGGTCCGCCACTGTACAACAAATAACAAGCTATAATCTACAACAAAGCTTGTCTATAATGAACAATATAGAGGCGGCTAATTTTAAGCCAAAATGAGCCTTTACAAAAAAATCTTCCAAAACGAATGAATTCTTTGGTTCCGTCGTTCGGAGCTTTGACTGTCTACCTTTTCCATCCAAATAAAGTGATAATAAATGAAAATCCTTTTATTTTCCATCGCCAATCGAATTATTTTTTTTTGTTTTTTTCGGGTTTGGAAACCGGGAAATGTAAAGTTACGGGAAGAGCGGGTCTCAAATGGCTCCGACTTCTAAAGAGTAAGTTTTACCTTCCAGTTTCATTTATTTTTGCTCGGTCAAGACGCAGAATTTGCCGTCTGATGGAAACGTTTTGGTATGTTTTTTGCGTTTTTTTGGGAGAAACGGAGAAATTGGTTACAGGGGAAATGGTGATCAGATTTAAAAAAAACTTGGAATCCTTGTTTTCAGCAATATATTTGAACTCAGGCCCCTCCAAGAAGATCGTGTTCCACTCGAGGAATCCGAAGATTTCGTCCTCTCGTTTCGCCGCCCCTCCAAACTCCAGGATGCCCCCGGGCATTGCCATGAATGGGGTGCCCATTGGGCCTTGATCCTGCTCACTTTACTCGGCTTCTTCGCTTTAATTGTAACATTATTTATTTGTCATCTGCTCTTGTCCGAGGAATAAATGCAAAATAATACTTAATTTCCACCAAAAATAAAAATGAATTTTGACGAAATTATACGCTACAGAGGTGTATATTACAGTGCTGTGTGGCCGAGTTCATGCGCCGAGGAAGTGGATTTACTGCGCTGTAATCGTCGCTCCACCCCCATTTGGAGGTCGAATATCCGCTTCGGGATGAACTTCACGTTCCATTCCATTAGCATCTCCTTTACCGTGTCTCTCAAGGTCTTTCGTTTGGGATTTTCGCCATCTTCTTGTTTACTGCAATACATGGAGGATTACTAGGAAAACAAGAATGGAAAAAAGATTGAGCCCCTTTTCTGAACTCTCCCCCAATTCGAACTCTCCCGCTTAGGTGGGACATGTTATACAATGAAATTTTTTTTTCAAATTGAAAAAATCAGGTGATGTTACCCCTAATTTTTCTCAATTTGAAAATTTTTTACATCGTATAACATGTCACACCTAGTTTTCGTCAGTTTGAAAAAAGGTTTCATCGTATAACATGTCACACCTAATTTTGGTCAATTTGAAAAAAAATTTCATCGTATAAAACGTCACACCTAATTTTTGTCAATTTGAAAAAAAATTTCATCGTGTAACATGTCACACCCAATTTTTTTCAATTTTTAAAATGGGGGAGTGTTCAAAAAATTTTGGGCACGGGACCATCCTATTTAGTTATTCAACGTATCTTTCCATACTTCTATTTGTTATGTTTCACTTACAATTCAGACATCTTCTCCATAATGGCCGGATCCACACTTTCAATGTACAAAAACAGATGATCGGTCTGGGTGGATTTGAGGTTCTGCAAAAACAAGTAGATCCCAATAACAATCGGAATGAAATGAATGCCAATCACAACATTCATGGTTGTATTCGAAACCACTTGATCGTGAATTGTCCCGGCACACGGGGGCTTCTGTAAAGTCAAATTTTATCCAACTTGCCAAGCATTCATACATGAATGAGGCATCAAAAAACCTACAACAATATCGTCATCGTTGATGAACTCGCATCCAAAGAAGTGCTCGATCGGGAATCGCCCTGGGCTGTTCAATTCCAAGAGTTGTGCCAATAATTTCGAGAGTAGAAATCGTATCGTATACATTGAATCGAAGAGTGTGACATGGATTGTGAAGGCTTGAGTGATGCTTAGGACCAAGGCCAAAGCGGGAGCCAGCTGGAAGGAAAATGAATATACAGTGAGGGAGCCGATCCAGTGGCAAAAAACGTACCACTTTGCATCCGGGAAGCATCAAAAATGTAGCAAAATGCTTCCCTCTCCAAGAGAAAAAACTTCGTTTTGGGTGCGCCCTTTCTCTCACAAAAAAGCGGGCGCAATTTTGAAATCGGAGTTTTTTACTTGGAGAGGGAAGCATTTTGCCACATTTTGGATACTTCCCGGATGCAAAATGGTACGTTTTTGCCACTGGATCAGGTCCCCAGTGGGGTTCCAAGCGTGATTAAAAATCCAGCGCTCTCCTCCAACTTACCAAATAAACTGCTTGCAGCTCCGACCTCAGTTTATGCCTTTTCTTATCTTGTATAATATACGCAAACATTGTGATATTGATAATTGGAAAGACCAATTCAATAACCTCGGCCACAAACAACGTCCACAATTGATCGTGATACTAAATTCACAGTTGTTTCAAAAAAATTCCCATCAACATACCAAGTCGATCTCGTTGATTCTCTCAAAATTATGGCCTTCGTATTTGTAGACATCGGTGGAATTGTATAAAGTTAAATTCATAGCGGCCGTAGTTCTCATATATTCGTCGAGCAGGGTGTATAACTGGCCAAAGTTGTATGCAAATGATCCAAAAATAAAGGTGTTGGCGGCTTGACAAATCAGGATCGTTGCGGAGATTATGGCGGGTAGGTAAACTCCCCATCGGGCGATCTGAAGATAATTTTTTGGTTAGAGAGCATACAGTAGCTTAAAAAAGTCATCGTACGAGATTTCGCCCAATTTGCCTATAAGCCAGCATAAATTTTTGCACTCACCTTCTCCTGCATTCGCTCATCGGCAATCTCTCGGAATTTCTGCAAATGCCTCTCCAATTGTTCCCGACGCTCCGCCGTTGTCGTCATCTTCTCAACGCCCGAACTCCTGAGAAAAAGCGGCTTCAATCAACACCCACACCATAATCAAGCGAACAAAAGTTGCTTGGTTGCGATTATTTAGATAAATCGTTATTACGGACTCATAAACCCTTTCACTTTCCCCTTGAATTGAAACGGTTTGAACCCGCGGAAAAAACGAGACGTTTATATTACAGCAACCTGAAAGGTCATCAAACAAGAGCTATGACAACGTTGAGAAGGGCTTTTTTGATAATCGGAAGAAAGTGCTTTGAAGAATAGCTAAAAAGAAAACGTTATTTTGATGGAATTTGAAAAAAATAGATGTAGAAACTGTTGCGCCATTTTCGAAATGCTTGCAGGGCGACACCCAAATTTCGATGAAAGTTGAGAGGCATTAAAGCAAAGTTTTTTAAGACATGTATGGTATCCTATGGCTAAAGAAACGGCCAAGATTTTCAGGTCAAAAGAGAGTAGGGTTTTTTTCTCTCTGGCCCTTCTTTTTTCATTAACAAAGATCATTGAATACCGTGGCATTCGTTGTAAAAGGGACTTGAGTGAAGCTGGAATGAAGCAACAAAAATAATCCGAAAAGTCATAGAAGGTCTTGCATAACACACCTAAAAATATCGATGATTTCTGCAAAGCGCGCCCTAAAAATCTTGCATATGCTTTAGAAGATTCTAATCTCTCTCTCTGTTAATTTGCTCCCAGTTTTAGAAAAAGTTGCAGTTAAAAATTAAGCAAATTCCCCGTTAAAAATGCTTCCAATTTCCTCTCAGCGCAACCTGATCATTTTCTCTGTAAATAACAACCTTTTGACGGTTAATAACCACCAAACATAGCTTCCCTTCCAAAATCGTCCGTTTTTTTTCAAAAGGAAAACTCCAAACAAAGCGCGAAGGTAAGAAAAACTTTTTTACCTGAGCATAAGTGACACTACCGGGTCCCTCATATTCACTCCCTCTCACCGGCTGCAGATCAATATCAGCCGGGGCGTGAAGCGGGCACTCGACCATGAACAAGTAGATATTTTTTGCTCATACGCGCGAGAACGTCATTCAAAGTGAACCCGGGCAGTCTTATTGGCTAAGCGGAACAATAATCAACGATTTTTTTTGTATTTTGAACCATTTTCTTTAGTATTTGTGTGGGGAAAGTGTAAACTTGTGAAGGATTATGAAGCCTCTTGCAAGTGGAGCTGTAAACAGAGCCATATTTTTGGGTAGCGTGATCTCAACTGGTCATAAGAGCAGAATTGTAACAGGTTGAATGGACCAAGAAGTGAGTGGAGAGAGAACAGCGTTAATGCGTTGCAGAAACCAAAAAAATTTTAACGTTAGACGTGCTTAAGATTGGAATGAAATTTGGCAAAAAATTAGCTATTTTTTTGATGACTTATGCGACGTCCATGCAGAAACAATTGAGATTTTTAGATTGAAATTTGACGAAAAATAAAAAATAAATTTTGTCATAAAGAGCTGTGAACTTATTTCTACCATAGAGGGCAATTTTTCCACAAAAACATGAAGTTTTTCCGCGCTATATATATTGACAATAGCAGAGCCAAAAAGCGATTTTTTCTCTGGCCGATCTCCCTCATTTTTCGCACTCTCGCAGTGGCAAAGGTTGTCGGATTGTCGCGGCACGAAGTCTTTGGAATTTTTCGCGGCCCCAAATTCCGTCGCACTCCGAAAAGTTGATTTGTCGCTGCGAAAAATGGGAATCGCGCGCGACATTGGGCAAAAAAACAAAGTTGCACTGGGCAAATGGACTTTTTGGACCGGCTGCACGGTGCAAAATGTTTTTTCGGGTTCATGCACAGTGCAGAGCCAAAAAATGAAAATTCCGAGGTCTTTTTGCCGCGACGAGTGTCTCGGATGCAATGTTGAAGCGTCGGTAAGTGGCTTATTTACAACTAACAGGGGAAGTACCCCAAGTGCGACGCTGAAATTTTGATGAAACTTGGCACAAACTTATTTATTTTTTTTTCGTTTTTTTCTAAGACATATGCGAGAATCCTAGCTCGCGCTTTGCAGAAACAACCGAGATTTTTAGATCGAAAGTCGGCGAAAATTTAGAACTTTTTGCCGAATTTCGGCACGAAAAGTTTCATGCCTATTTCTACCGTAAAGGATAATGTTTCTACAAAAAATCAAAATTTTCCGCACAAAACTGCCAAAGTTATGGCCAAAAAGCGCTTTTCTCTCTGACCGCTCTCCACGTTTGGTGTGCTCTCTCGGCGGCAAAAATCGTTGAATATCTCGGTGGCGCCTGCAAAGCGCGAGCTAAAACTTTCAGGAATTGATATTTAGTCCATACCCGACGTATGTGCAAAATTTAAAGAAAATCTGAGCGTCGCACTTGGGGTACTTACCTTGTAAATACGACTGAGAAAAAAAATTGTTTTACAATTAAATATGCCTGTAAAAATTGTTTTGAATTTTTACTTTGCATCTATTATGACACCTTTGTGAGCTAGTCATGCGCAAGATTCGTTTCTTTTTCTAACGCATTTCGAACAACTGACGAATTTTTTGACATTTTGACTATGTTAGGTATACGGTAATGCAAAAAATTTTTGCGACAAATAACTGAGTCTGCCGTTTAAATCTTCCTACTATCCTCATTCTTCGTATCTTGCATTTACTGAACAAAGTTTGTATCTCGATTTGCAAACAATTTTCACGGGTTGGCAATGACATCTTATCCATGAAAATGACCAAGAATCAGGTTGTTCCAGAAACCAGTGTTTCTTCTTTTGGTCTTCATTATTTTCCCATTCAGTGGGTCTTTTGTTTTTCCATTGTCCATGTTTGGGTCAATCGGAAAACAATTAGATACCCTCTGGCAATGTTTGCTCAAGGACGCGTATAAAAATGACCGGAGGAATGGAGGGAACGTATCATTTGATTTTGAACCTGCTTCCGCTCAGTTGTTGGAAACTAGTAGTTGATAGAAGTCAAAATGTCAAATTTTGTGATGATGTAAGTCTATGTCATAGGTTGAGGCTGCAAAGCTTGGATTTTTTGAGGTTTTGGACACGTCTTGTCCTTTCGGCAAAGTCCCAAATTTCTAAGGATTTCTGTTCTGGCTCTTCCATGCAGCTAGGGTAATAAATCAGAGAGAAGAACCTTTTTGGGCCATACCTTTGCCAATTTCTTGTAGAAAAAAGTTTTTTTGGAAATCTTGATTTTGTACAGTAGAATTTGACATGCATATTTTCATGAAAAGACTAAAAAAACTGTCAGGCCTTAATTTCTGACCTTAAAAGTTTGTTGCCTCTGCGGAAAGTGAGCTGCAAATCATGCATATGGGTTAGAAAAGAAATTCGTGTCAAGTCACATGAAAATCTGGCCTTGTACTTCAAGCATAGCGCTAGACAAAATTAGCTGAAATTCGTCGTAGACAGCCGCTAGGTTTCTACCGCTGCGACAATCGCAATTTAAGGCCCATAAATACATAGGTCACGTCCTCAAAATCTAGATAAAGCTTTTCCTGCAAATCCTACCCTACATAAGCTTCAAAATCATCCCAAAATTTTTCAGCTCTCTTCTGGTCCTTTCAATTCTCGCTACCTCTCTGTATGCCCAATCAAATTCGACCATAACTGGCTGCACCGGGCCCGGCTGTCTGGCCAACGGCTGTTCCGGCGGTGGATGCCCGAACCCATCGGCTAGCACAGGAAACAAAATGGCCTTTGGATCATGTTCATGTGGTGCGATGAGGATGCAAGATCAATTCAAAAAAGGCGGCTTTGGCGGCTGTATGGCTCCACATAAAAGTTTTGTTCGCCGAGATCTCACAACTGAGTCGCCTAAGGCCGCGGAGACAACACAACATCCCAAGGGACTGTTTAACGCATTCTTTTCCAAATTGTAAATTAACAAAGATGATTATTCTATTGCATTTGTAATGATTTTAATTCAAGACCAATTTGTTGTGATGCCGTTGGAAATCAATAAACTATTCTTATAAAAAATGTTGCTAGTTGTCCAAGTAAAAGAAAAATGGCAAGTGTTAAGGACATGTGTGATCGACGAATGAATTTGTTGTATAAGAACTAAAAAAATCATGCCTCAACCAAAAAAGTCAAGCAAAATATTGTTGAATAAAACCTTAATCAAATATTATGTACATTTCACTCACTTGGAAACATCTGTGAACGTTATTATTATTGTGTATTTTACCCCTTCTTCAGGCAGTTGTTGCTGTGGAAGAGAAATCAACGAGAACATCTCTTGATGTGCATTAACATGCAAACAAAATAAGACCAAAGTTAAAGTAAAAATCGTGTAAACCATTTGTAAAGTTTAGAAGTTTAGTCGTAAAGACAGAAGACGTATTATATATACCTTTCACTTTTTAAATTGCAAGAAATGCGTGTGAAGCGCGATGTTACAGTGGGGGACCTGATCCAGTGACAAAAAACGTGTCATTTTGCATCCAAGAAGCATCAAAAATATGGCAAAATACCTCCCTCTCCAAGTGAAAAAACTCAGATTTCAAAATCGCGCCCGCTTTTTGTGTGGAAGCAAGCGAGCCCTTCAAAACGAAGTTTTTTCACCTGGAGAGGGAAGCATTTTGCCGCATTTTAAATGCTTCCCGGATGCAAAATGGTACGTTTTTTGCCGCTGGGTCAGGTCCCCACTGTAGAAAAATCTAAACTTTGGAGCAATTTTTATCACCAAAGGAGTATCCGAAATGCAGAGAGAAAAAAAATATCTGCTCTAACTTTGCCGGAAGAATTGTTCATGGCCATTTTCTTACTAGACAAAAAGCACGTGTTGTTTCTGTACATGCTCAGCCAGCGCTACAGTACCACAGGTCTACAGTCGCACGTCTTACAAGATTGATAGATACCATGTTCATCTACTAGTCGCGACATAAAGTCCTGACACATTTTGTCGCGGGTGTCGCGCGAGAAAAGTGGAAAGCTCGCGCGAAGATGCATGTCGCTAGTGGAAAAACGGGGAATTGCCGCGACGGGTCCGAAAGAAAAACAAAATGCACTGTGCAAATGTGTCAGGACTTTATGGCGCGACTAGTACCTACATCCTCTCTTTTCTGCGGGAGACAGTGACCCGCCGTTGGACGGCCGGTTTTATTGACCGCCACTGTAAACAGTTTTTTCGCAGAAATGTTGCCATTCCTGGCATTTTTTTCACTGTTTGCTATACATAATAATTTGGGCCTCAACTTCTGGCGCCTCCACGTATCAAAGAAATATTGTCGATTGTGATTAAAAACACTCTACTTTTCCATGATGCAGAACTCCGCTTTGCAAACATTCGACACAATACAGACTATCTATTGCGAAAACCCATCCCATTGAACCCGACGTAATGCTCAAAAAATTGTAGTGTTCTCACATCTGATTCGCGATGTGTATCAAAATAGCCGCACAATTGTTGTTGCAACTCTTGTTTGCGCGACCGCATTCAGGATACCGGTCAGTAACCTTGTGTTATTGTGCTGTTGTTTGTCCCAATACGGTTAGAGGTGCGGGCAAACAAACGTGTGCGGGGAGGAAGATGGGGTATAAAATCAGAGATCGCGAGGACATTGAGGACACATTCTCGGACTCCGGCATTCAACATGAAGTTCTTGTCACTGCGGTTTCTGTAAGTTGGGAGGGAATTAGGGATTTTTCTGGTGGTTGGGAGGTTATGCATATCTATGCGCTATAATCGTAGGAGATAAGAAAAAGAAGGTTTTGTCATCGGTAGTAGATGCCACAGTTTTGCATGTCTCCTAGCGCAAGAAAAATTATGTTTGAGAAGAAAGCTATGATATTATATTTTTAACTCTTCTATGATTTATAGTGCAAGATATGGCGGCCTTTTTTACCAGAGCGATGTAATCTTATATGTAAATATTTTACTTACCCCTCAAGCTATCATCCCTTCTCATCTTCTTCCTTAATAATCAAAGGTTCTCCTGTTACAATGGATTCTCTGTACCACGAACAATGAAGAATGTACTGTTTAAAATTACTGGTCAATTTTTTGTATCGAAATTTCGTCAACCAAAAACTGCTTTATACCAGCTCAGTTCGTTATACAGAGGTCCCACTCGTAGCATTCCCATCTCCCCCCATCTACCCCTAACTTTATTTCAGGCTCGTTCTTCTCATCATCAGTTTGGTCGCGATCACCGAAGTGGAAGCGCGTCGTCGGAGATGTTGCTGCTGTTGTTGTTGCTGCCCCTGTTGCTGTTGTTGTTGTCCGTGCTGTTGCTGTTGCGGTGGTGGCAAAAGGTAGTGATCGGCGCCGACTTTTACTCGCTACAATCACTAATCTCATCCAAGATGATGGTCTCCGCGAAAATGTGCAAAAAATATTATATTTTATTGATCTGATGACATATTACAAACAATTGGTCGACAAATAAAGGAAATTACTATGGAAATTGCGTTAGGAATGTCATATGTAGTGTACTCGGACAGTAAATTTTGCCTTTTTTTATAAATATTATGGGGTCATAAGGTCATAAGCAAACTTTTTTCTCAAAACGTGATTTTTTGTCCAAAACCTCAAAAGCAGTTCACATTATTTGAATAAAATGTAATCACATATACAGTGGAGATCAGAAAAAAAAAATACGGCGATCCCGATGGCACGTCTTCCGCAGAAGAGATCGCTTGTAGGTAGATGAATATGGTATGTATCAACTTGGAGCTTACGAAGTACTGTAAAGTTGCGGCATCAATAACATCCACAGCATTGCCCAGAAGTATTTGAATAACGGCACAACCTCAAAAAAAACCTTTTTGTCTGGGCTTTAACCATGAAAAACATCATCAAATTTGACCGATGCCTGAGGGCTTATGTATAAAGTAAACCTTGTAATTTTTGATACGTTGACACAATTAAACTAGCCGTTCTCTACGGCAGGAATTTCCCACATGAACCTCGTTTAATGCAGAACATTTGTGGGTGGCTATTTTTTGACCAATCCGAAAGTACATATTGTCCCAGAAAATACTTTCTAAGCCAGCATACAGTACCGAAACTTTATGGTCGTACATCTTACCACACATGCCTCACGCTGATACCACGTTCACCTGCCTACACCTCTCTCTTCTCCGAGAGAGCCTGCCACAAAAAGATAGGATGGCCCTTGTTTTGACCGCCACGGTATAATTTTCGTTACCCATTCGCAATTACCGTGCAAAAGCAATGCTTCAGTATCCGTCTAAGCCAAGTTTTTCGGCCGAACAAAAACTCGATTAAACCGTTTTATGGGCCGATTCATTGAGCGCGTCCATTGACTCCGATGGGACTTCTCGGCCACTCAATTTCCACTCAATTCGAGGAGAACTTGGCCATCCCGTCTGGGCTCTCCTCCCCCTTTCGTCGGCCACAAAATATTTATTTATTTACTACTATCTACAAGATACGACCATGTTCTATATGGAGGGAAAAAGCTTTTCGAGAGTTCAGTAGAAGATTGTAAAGTTGATCAAATTTTTCCGCAAGAGATTGCCGGAGGCGCGGCCAAAAAACGAAAAAAATGTAATTTTCGTACCTGAGACACCTCGCTTGTTCGCGCTTCACTTTTTTATTCAATTTTATATACTAAAAGGCCGGCAATTTGATCCGCGTTTAGAAAAACGCCCTCCTTTTTTAAACTCCCTTCGTTTTACATCCTCTACAACACGTTCCCTTCCGTTCTTCATAATTTTTGTTTATTATAGGCGCAGGGAAGAGAGCGGCCGAACAGAGTTGTCAGAACAATGTCGGAATCTTGTCACTCAGCGCCGGCTTTCATCCCCGCGATCCGTTCGTTGTAATTTTGGCGTGCGATATTCAAATCTCCGGCTGATATCTTGGACATGATTTTGATGCGCTATTTTTAATGTACTTATATGGTTTTTGGAGGGATCTCTGATTTTTGAGGGAGATTAGGATACGAACGAAAGAAAAAATTGTTTTTAAAGAGCATTGAAAAACTGGGACAAACTTGCGGAAGGCGCAGAATAATGCAACACGGTTTTTTCAGCACATCGAACAAGCATTTTATTAATGTGAAACGGGATTTTTACCCCGGAAAATACCAAAATTTTAGCGTAAAAATACTCAAATTTTGATGCTGTAAAGTTTTATGAGTTCACTGTTTACCAGGGAGATTTTTTTCAAATTCTTTGAAGATCTGGCATGCATATTCCCGTAGGTTTTAGCCTTCATTTTGCAGGGGCTTCTGAGATATTAAATTATCTTTTTTTCAAGAGAGTACGTAAAACAGGGAGAGTCGGCAGGACCAAAAACTTTTTTCTATTGATTAAAATTCCAATCCGATAAGCAAAAAGACGATTCTATTCGCAGGGGAAGTACACCAAGTGCGACGCTCAGATTTTGATGAAACTTGGCACAAATTTAGAATAATTTTTTGTAAGATATATGCGAGAATCCTAGCTCGCGCTTTGCAGAAACAACCGAGATTTTTAGATCGAAAGTCGGCGAAAATTTAGGACTTTTTGCCGAATTTCGGCACGAAAAGTTTCATGCCTGTTTCTACCGTAAAGGATAATGTTTCTACAAAAAATTGAATTTTTCCGCACGAAACTGCCAAAGTTATGGCCAAAAAGCGCTCTTCTCTCTGACCGCTCTCCACGTTTAGCGTGCTCTCTCGGCGGCAAAAATCGTTCGATATCTCGGCGGCGCCCGCAAAGCGCGAGCTAAAACTTTCAGGAATTGATATTTAGTCCATACCCGACGTGTGTGCAAAATTTAAAGAAAATCTGAGCGTCGCACTTGGAGTACTTCCCCTGTCAGCGAAATTTTACATGCACCTTCGTAAGAAGACCAAAAATCTTTGTTGCGCCTCAAATACGTTGACAAAGAAAGTTTTCGTTTTTTGGCCATGTCTAACTTACTGCCACGGTTCATCATAAGAATCCCTTGTCCCATCGCTCCGTGACATCTCATTCCCTCATATCCCTCATCTACATTCCCACTCCACCCATCGGAATTCCATTTATCAGCTGCAGAATCTGACCTCTGCCACCAGCAGGGCAACGCCGCATTTCCGGAGATCCCCTTGAGTAATGTAAAGCCGGCCATTTACTCGGCGATCGGTAAAAAACTGCTGTCGCCCGTCCTCAAGTCCATCTTCGACGGCCAGCTTCCGCGCCGCGGCCCTCCGGGGGATTGGCAATCTCGGAGTTTCGGCGCTCCGTCTTTTTTTTCTATTTTTCGCGGGAAATGTCATCAGACCGGTTTATGTTTTTTGAAGATGTTTATATAGACGTTTTGCAGGCTTTAGGATGATTCGAGAATAATGCGGGGAGAGAATATGCGAAGATCCATCAAGAAGATTTATTCTTCGTCCCCGACGCAGGCCGATCACAACTCGCCGGTCAGGCCGTTGGGTGAGTTGTCGGAAAGCTCTTTGAAATTGTGAAAGGTCATGTATAAGTGGGGGACCTGATCCAGTGGCAAAACCATACCATTTTGCATCCGGGAAGTATCAAAAATGGCGCAAAATGCTTCCCACTCCAAGTGAAAAAACTTTGTTTTGAAGGGCGTGCCCTTTCTCCTCACAAAAAGAGCGGGCGCGCTTTTGAAACCTGAGTTTTTTCACTTCGAGAGGGAGGCATTTTGCCACATTTTTTGATACTGCCTGGATGCAAAATGGTACGCTTTTTTGCCACTGGATCAGCTCCCCCACTGTACGTCCATTGCATATGAACCAGTGAAGACAGTAGTCTACCTTTGCAGACGCTGCTAAAATATGCAATGTAATGAATTTTTTTTTCGAAAGACTCCTTAAAATGAGGAGAGTCGGCTGACCAAAAAACATTTTTCAGCAAGATATTGAACAATTTTTGCAGATAGAATGTAGAAGATTAGAAGTAAAAATCAGAGAAAAACGCTTTCTTTTGCCCTTGAAAATAAAAAAATATAAGTAAAATTTTTAGGGGTAAAATACGGGTCTTCTACCACTGTTTCCTAAAACATCAATGGGCTTGAAATTTGATAAAAAAGTTTTGAACGAAAAGAGCCAAGAAAAAAATGAAAAAAATTATCAATTTGTAAAACTGTTAGCTCTTGATTACACGGGCCTAAAATATTCATTGACGTCTGTACACAAGAACATAATATGTACTATAAAAATGCGGAAAGTTGTTTGAGGAAAATAGGTGTTATGGCCTCATCTTTGCCACTTTTGGATTGGAAATATAATATTCGTTTTTATCGTCTGCGTTGCCCTAAAATTGGAAACGAAAAGCGAGACGGAAATTATTATACCATGCCAAAACTCACTGACAAATAATGTAAAAATTGAGGGATATTCTCCAAATTTCGACATAAAAATCTTGGTTGTTTTTCTGCAAAACGCGACTCTCAGAATCTCGATTTTATAAATTTAAACTTTGTTCTAACTTTATGCAAAGTTCATCGAAATCAGAAGGTATAAATTTGAAAATTTCTCTATGAATTCCAGAAGAGGACCAAATCCGAACAGTCCTTCGCGAGCTGCGGACCAGAAATGTGAATTTGGACATGGATTTGGCCCGGCTGGAGCGGATGATCAGATCGAACGATCCGCTAGTTCAGGAGCTGGTTGATCAGGTAAGCAAGATTAAAGCCATACAATTGTAACGATCTATACAGTAGCTGACCTGATCTATTGGCCAAAAGCGTACCATTTTGCATCCGGGAAGTCTCAAAAATGCAGCGAAATACCTCCCTCTCCCAGCGAAAAAACTCCGGCGCCCTTCAAAACGGGGTTTTTTTAGTTGGAGAGGGAGGCAGTTTGCCACATTTTTGATACTTCCCGGATGCAAAAAGATACATTTTTTGGCACTGGATCAGGCCCCTCACTGTACATATTTTATTTGTCTTCTTCAGATCCGCATCCACAGTAAGATGAGTCCTCGGCTTCAGCGACGCGTCGAAAAGTGTCGAAAGATTGTGGAGCCGTTGCTGAGAGATAAGGTGGGAGCTCGACAGAAGTTGTTGTTCGGCGCCGTGGACTTGGCGCAGAATTTCCCGGAGCTTTATTCCTCGGAAGACGGATCCGCAATTGCTGTGGTTGGGCCGAGGAATTTGAAGAAAAAGTGAGATTTCCTATCGATTTTTTTGTAGTTTAAATGGGTTTTTGAAACTTCAAACAATCATTTTTTAATGCGTTAAGATCTTAGATGGAAGTTATTGCATTTTTCGAATTTTTGGCCGATTTGAGGAGACTTTTTTTGACATTATTTGAGGAAAAAATGCTTGTTTTTTCGAATTAGTAAGCTTTATATAAAGAACAGCTTTGTTAAAGTTCGTAAATACGATGTACACGCCATCTTCTATATACTGATTTACGCTTCGGCCAAGATTTTTTTATAAAATGAGCCGTTTTATTACTAAAAAAAAGTAAAAAATCCCCCCAAATCATCAAATTTTTAATTTGTCATAGCATTTTTTTTGAGCTTCTCATATTATTTCACTGTTTATCTTGAGAATACGGACACCTTTATTTGTCCGGCAACATTTCCACATTTCCGTTTTAGCCTGTTTTCCGCGCTTCTCCGACTCTTTTTTGGGCCCAACAAAACCGAAGGGAAATTTTACCGAGTAAACGAATTTACTCAATTTATTTGCGGACTTGGTTGGCGTCGGAGGGCCGGGGGTTTTGGGCCTTAAGAACAATGAATAATGCGACAAGTGGGTCTTCAGAAAAAAAAAAAAAAAATAATCAAAAAAAAAGAGAGAAAGAAACGCGGCGGAGACGCCCGGTTTTTGGCGGCGGAAGATGGGCCGCAATAATGGGCCATAAGAGAAAAGGTGTACGCCTGAAGCGACCGGAAGCCGCGCCAAGCGCCTTGACATGCCCTCGGGCCCTTGTTGGCACTCTCGGGCCGCTTTTCGCGGCCGTAAAAGCGGCGAGATTCGGCGGGGAAATTCTCTCTGTTTTCTCTCCTGTCGCGCATGTTTTCTTCCCGCCGCCCTCGGGGGACGAGCCGGCCTTCCGCGGTCCCCACTGGGCATGCGTGAAGATTAGGAGGGATAGGTTTGGCGCCAAAAGAAACTTTTTGCCCTTAGGGCATGATTAATGGGTTTCGGTAAATAAGCAAAAGTTTGCGGGATTTTTGCGGAATTTTTTGAAAAAATAAACCGAGAAATGAAGAAAAAGTGAGCAACAAATTTGTAGCAAGAAACGTTTTGTCTTTTTCTAATGCCCTGAGGGAATTTTTTTATTTTTTTACAGAAAGTCGACAAAAAATTGGTATTTTTTGCAATTTCTTTCAATATTATTAAAAAATTAACGTTTAGACTTTCAATATTTACTGCCAGTTTATTACTTTTGCATTTTTTCGTCTAAAAATGATCAAAATTTGTCTTTCTGCCCATAAATCTTTTTTCCATTAAATTTTTTTTCTGCTTATTGTACTAGTAAATGTCTTGCTGAACCCCTAAACTCATTGCAAACTCCCTCTACATCATTCTAATTTATAATTCCTTTCAAAACTTTGGCCACAAAGTTCTTTTTTGAACGGATTTTTCCGGAAAAAAGGAAGGCTTTTTTCACTGTAATTTGCAGACATTTGTTGGAGGAAAAAGTTGCAAATTTATATCATGATCTTGCAGAAATATTCGAGACTTTTTTATTTGGCCAAATTTTAGTTTTTTTTTGCTTTTTTCGACTTCAAAATAGCAGGCTTGAAGAGATTTTTTGGGTGAAAATTTTTAACCGAAAAATAATTTTTTAAAAAATTTTAGAGTTTTTATTTCCCCTATGCTCTATTTTACAAAAAACTACCATTTATATAGGAATCATCGCCCAAAAAGTTTAAAAATTCAAACTTTTCCTTCAAAATCATCGTTTTTACATCCCCAAATTTGGGATTCCTTTCAAAAGCCCCCACATTTACGCCATTCAAATGGCACCTCTTCAACTTGAAATGTTTTATTTTATTCTTTACAACCTTATTTAGCGCCGGCCTTTATTTATTTACAACGTTTGTTCACCACCCTTCTCATCGAATATTCCACGAGGGATCCGCTGTTTTCCCTCGAATTTTTAATGGAATAGGGTAATTTCATAACATTGGAAGATCCTTCACTTCGTATTCTTAGAAGGTAATTTGTGGAAAATGAGGAACTGGCGGGAAATCTGGTTCTTTGAGCTTTTTTTAGGGACACTTTTTCAAATATCAAAAATAAGATTTTGATGTCAAAAATAATGTAATTTGAGCAGGAAATCAAATTTCTATTATTGTTTTTTCCTGCATTGGTAGTAGCTTAGTACTATTTCCTTTTAATCAGGGCATTTAGCCGATCAAAAACAGCAAAATAATTTGAAATTTCCACCAATTTTTGGCATTCTGCCCAAAATGCGGAAAAATGTGTAAAATGGTAAAAATATGGGTTTTTGCATACACTAAGGGACCTTTTTGAGTGTCCGTATGTTTTTCGACCTTGTTTAGGGCTTAATTTTATACGAAAAATTTTTAAAATTCAAATTCCGCCAATTTTTGGCATTCTGTTTCAAGTGCCCAAAATGCCGAAAAATGTGTAAAATGGTAAAAATACGGGTTTTTACGTACACTAAGCGACCTTTTTGAGTGTCCCCATGTTTTTCGACCTTGTTTAGGGCTTAATTTTATACGAAAAATTTTTAAAATTCAAATTCCGCCAATTTTTGGCATTCTGTTTCAAGTGCCCAAAATGCCGAAAAATGTGTAAAATGGTAAAAATACGGGTTTTTACGTACACTAAGCGACCTTTTTGAGTGTCCCCATGTTTTTCGACCTTGTTTTAGGACTTAATTTTTTACGAAAAATTTTTAAAATTCAAATTCCGCCAATTTTTGGCATTCTGTTTCAAGTGCCCAAAATGCCGAAAAATGTGTAAAATGGTAAAAATACGGGTTTTTACGTACACTAAGCGACCTTTTTGAGTGTCCCCATGTTTTTCGACCTTGTTTTAGGACTTAATTTTTTACGAAAAATTTTTAAAATTCAAATTCCGCCAATTTTTGGCATTCTGTTTCAAGTGTCCAAAATGCAAAAAAATAATAAAAATACGGAGAAACAAATATTTTTTTCCCCGAAACACTTCTCAGGCCAAAAATTGTTTCCCTCAGATGGTTCAAAAACACTTTCCATAAGCGATTATGCAAAGAAACACGTCTATTTTTGGCCGCTATTTACTACTACGTAATTCGTGCAGCATAAATACTATAACTTGAATGAAAAAAGGGGGAATTTCTGAGTGTTGTGTCAATTTCTCTAATGCAAAAAGGCGATCAAAAATGACGTCTGGCCTTTATTTTTTTTGAATTTGCACCTAGCGTCATCAAAATTTTTTTTAGCGTAAACTCTAGGCCTTGCATCAAAACTCCCAGTTTCTCGTCATGAGTAATGTCAGAAAAATCCCATTTGTCATCAAAAATCGCAAAAATTTGCCCCTTCTCTTTCCCCACACTCATCCATAATCTGCATATTTACGTACGTATGTGCTGTTCGGCATGCGGATTAGCGGCGAACCAGTTCTTTGGACGGCGGAAGGCTCGTTACGCGGCCCAAAACTTTTTCCCCCCTTCTTTATATAATTTTAGACTTTTTCGGAACGGAAATGAACTCGCTCCCCTTCGGCGTCTTATTAGTACGTCGAAGAGTGACCCGTCGCGAGAAAAAAGAAATTTCGGCCGAAAAAACAATTTTTTTTTTGGAATTTTTTTGGCCTGTTTCAAACCCCTCTTTTTTCGGCCGCTCTTTCCAATCACTCAAAATTTTTGGCGGCCAAAAAACACACTCGGCGCCGCCGCTTTTTACCTGAGGCAGTATTCGATATCCGGCGAGTTATTATTTTCTCTTGCCGCGGATACCTAATCCCTGTATTGAGGGCCGCGAAACGGGGCCGGATTAATGGAATGCACATTAAAAGTTGAGGGGTTTTGTGCCTTCCTTTTGATTACCCGGTTGTTTTAGACAGCCTGGCATTAGTTGTCGGGCTTATTATGCGGATAGTTACGTCAAAAAATGAAACGTTTTTTTTGTGCATTTCTGCGGAAGTCTTGCAAAGAAAACGTTGAAATTCCCATTTTTCTCCCGAAAAACGTGTTCGGATTTTGATGGGACTTTGCATAAATTCAGTGTAGAATTTTGCAAGACATATGCGAGGTTTTTAACATCCGTTTTGAAGAAGTTATCCTGGGTTTTAGTCAGAAACTCGGCGGAATTTCGGAACTTTTACATACTTGCAAATTTCAGTGTAAAAAAATGTTTTGCTATGCCCAATATTTATAATTTTTTCTCCCAGTGATGTAGAGTCTATACAGAAGCCGTATGCAAAATTTGGAAAAGATCGGTCCATCGTATCTTGAGTTATACTTTTTTTTTAAATTGAGGAAATGTTTCGAAATGCGACTTTATGTTTAGGGCAAAAAACTATTTTTTTACTTTTCAGGCCAAATAAAGCTCTATTGATGAAAATATCCTGTGAAAAATTGCTTATCGACCAATTTTTATTTATTTTTTCACCGATTTTTTTTTCATTTTTTCTTTTATTTCCTCAAAAAAACTACAAATTTTGTCGCATTTTTCTAATTTCTTTGCCGCTCATCTCCGTTTCCGTCTTCAAAAATCCAATTTTTCCTCCAGTCTTTTTTCCGAATATTCTTCAAAAAAGGGAAGAGGATTAAGCCCTCCGGACATTGGTTTAAGGCCCCCCAAAAAGGGGGGCTCTTCTTCGTCTTTATGAGCACTCGGTTTATGTGTTCCAATAAAAAAAAGCGGAATTCGTTTGCACCGTGCATTTGATGACATACGAAGCGCCCTCCGGGCTTAATGAGAAGAGGGCAAAAATGCATCGGCGGAGGGAAAAGGGTTAAAACCGATAAAAAAACCGAATTATGGAGGTTTAACGATGGCAAATGAGGGAAAAAAGGGCCGGGCTCTACAAGTAATGTTAAAATGGGAGTAGCCGGAACGTAGTTGATAGATTTTTTCATTTTCAAATTTTGATTGGGATTTTTTGATCGTTGATATTGTTAAATCTGGGCGAAGATTGGGTCTAGAATTTTTTCAGATTTTTTAAAAAATTGCAAAAATCATCAAAATTTCTTGCTTGGAAGTTGACGAAAAATGGTTTTCTTGGATTTGAGAAGACTAGAATCTGTTGAGTATCATAATTCCATAAAAAATTCTCCTCCTCAAGGAAAATTTTTGTCTTGATTCAACTAAAAATTAATTTTTGTCAACAAAACTTCACTTTTTTATCGAAAAAGCTCCGCCAACCAAGTAGAAACAGGTATTTTTTGCTTTATTTTTTTTGGCCTGCGCTAAATTCCCTCCTCAGCAAATGCCACACCTTAAAAAATTGTAAAATGCATGTCAGAACTACTATCAATCGTTAAACATCACCATATTCAGATGTCCCTAACGTTTTCTCTTCATTCACGCAAAACCCCGACAAAGCGGGAACTGAACTCACGCCTTTTCGATTCTAGAGCAGACGCATAACCACTGCGCTATTCACACTCAGCCCTTTCCTTTTCAATTTCCCTTTCGATTTATTTTGCCGCCGAGACTTTGGGTCTTTTTGATAATTTCTACAATTTTCGATGGAATTTTACACGGATTTTCTTGCGGAATTACGTTAATCTCGGCGGGTAGCGTGTTCGGAGTCTATTTGCGTTTACTTTGTTGTTTTCATTTCCACCGCATGCCGGAATTTGGACACAAAAGACGGATTTTTACGAAATTCTGCGGCTTTTTGAAGAAAAAGCGAGTTTATCCAAATTTTCGAACTAAAACGTGATATATTTTTTCATTGTAATGCTCTCTGAAGTCATTATGACATGGTTCGATGGTATTTTGCGACTTTTTGCGGACTTTGAAATTTTGAGATTTTTTGAATTTTCAATAAAAAATTGCAAATATTTCTTAATAAAAAGATGGTTTGTGTATTACTATGTTATCTATCAAACTTTTGATTGAATTTTTGCATGAATTTCCGGTTTTCGATGACATTTTTTAACTTTTCCTCCATTTTCACCCTCCTTTTCCAGAACCAACGGTGTTCTTCGGATTGCCGACCACGTGGTGTCGGTGAACGAGGACCTGATCGCCGATTGGATCCCCACCAATGTTCCAGCAGAGTTGCCGGACCACACAACGCCGCCAAGTCGCGCCCAGCAGTCGTTGCAGAGTGTGCAGTTCCGGCTCCGCTCCCTGGCCCGCTCCTTCAGCAGTACCGTCGTTGTTTTCGGTGTGCTCCGAGACGTCGTCGACTTCATGGCGGTGAGAAATTTTTTGTTGAATGTGTTTAGGAGATATGGGAGAAATTTTTGGAAACTTTTTTTGACCTTGACAACATTTTAAAAAATTTAATTTTTGAATTTTTTTTAAAAATTTAATTTTTCAATTTTTTAAAAAAAATTTAATTTTTTATTTTTTTTAATTTTTTAAAAAATTTTAATTTTTCAATTTTTTTAAAAAATTTAATTTTTTAAATTGTTTAAAAAATTTTATTTTTCAATTTTTTAAAAAAATTTAATTTTTCAATTTTTTTTTAAAAAAATTTGCCAAAGAAAAAATTTTGATTTCGAGATTTTTAAATTTTCAAAAAAAAAAAAAATATTTTAAAATGTCAAGCTTTCATTCAAAAGTAATTCCCCACTGCTTTAAAGTGATTTAGGGCCACAATTTTATGTGAAAAAGTCGCTCTCAAATGTCCTCTGTTATGATTTTTATTTGTTTTTATTTGCCCCGAGGATCGTCTCACGATCTTCGGCTTCTTAAAGTATGATCGCTACTTTCGTTTTGTTTTCTTTCCAAATTTCAAAAAAAGTAAAAAAATTGGCCAAAACGTTCAGTTTTCAATTGTTTTTCAAAAATTTTCTTTTCCAAAATAACAAAAACCCGTTGTAAACCACTTTACACGTATTTTTCTTTGCTTCTTAAGCCACCGGTTTGCACGGATGACGTAGGAATTTCTCCGAGACAATGTAATGTTCGCATTTCTCACGATTAATTATGTATCTCATAAATTATGTTGGGTATTCAATCCTCAAAATTTATCTTTATTTCGTCCGCTAATCGAGTCAGGAAGCATTTCTGGCCGGGAATTTATTTTTGGGCCGGGTTTTGGCTAATTTTGAAGGCTTAATTCAGCCGTTTGTTTGGGGAATATGTAGGTATCAAAGTATTTATATGTATTTACTCGGAAGATAGTCGTAAAGTGATGCTATATTTTACTGAAATTTGGAAATTTGGGAAAAATTTTGATTGACATTTGTCAAGGCATACGCGGGATTTTTAGTTTGGGAATTGCCTACGCCATCGAGATTTCTATACCGAAAAATGGAAAAATCAACAATTTTTTTTTGAGAATTTTTGCATGAAAAAGTTTGAGCTCTATTTCTGATGCTAACAATTCTATTAATACAAAAGTTAATACTTTTTCTTACTGTAGAAGTACCCCAAGCGCGACGCTCAGATTTTGATGAAACTTGGCACAAATTTAGAATAATTTTTTCTAAGATATATGCGAGAATACTGTCTCGCGCTTTGCAGAAACAACCGAGATTTTTAGATCAAAAGTCGGTGAAAATTTGAGATTTTTTGCCAAATTTCGGCACGATAAGTTTTACACCTATTTCTACCTTAAAGTCAAATGTTTCTACAAAAAATCAATTTTTTCCGCACGAAACGGCCAAAGTTATGGCCAAAAAGCGTGTTTTTTCTCTGACCGCTCTCCACGCTTAGTGTGCTCTCTCTGCGACAAAAATCGTTCAATATCTCGGCGGCGCTTGCAAATCGCGAGATAAAACTCTCAGGAATTGATACTCAGTTTATGACCAAAGTGTGTGCAAAATTTAAAGGAAATCTGAGCGTCGAACTTGGGGTACTTAGCTTGTGAGCCAGAAAGCTGGCCAAAAAACGTTTTTCTCTTTTACCGCTCTCCGCTTTTTACATACTCCTTCTGCAGCAACAACCATTTACACATACTGCTCTGTAAAGTGTCAACTAAAATTTTCAGCAGCTGATATGCGATTTTTTTGCAGAAAATGGCAAAAATTTAAAGAAGTTTTGCCTCGTCAAAAAAGACTTTCCTCTAAAGCTGACACCTAACTTATCACGTATTTTACTTACTCGGAAATTTCCCAGACACTAAATAAGTCACGTTCCGAGCCTTTTAGGAGATTTTTTAAACTTTTTTTGCTATAACATTTCCTTGCGATCCGTCTCATTCAACCTCTTCAATCCCAAGTTTTCCCCGTTCTCACCATAAATTATTCACAATTGTATACATTTTCTCGGGCAATTAAGTTCATAATCACATGAAAATGCGTATAGCCTCGAGTTTTGCAAGTGTTTCCAGCCAATTATGATATCATTTCGTGATTTTTTTGTATTCTCCATGACCAAATTGTTAATTGCGCCCTTTTTGTCTTTGCACGTATTTGAATTTCCCTCCAGAATTTGCTCTTTTTATCCGGTTTTCGAGGGCTGCAGACGTATATGAGAGGGCTGCATAGGCTAATTTTCTTGCTAATTATTTCGAATTACGGACTGATGACATGAAAAATTCGGTCTAGCGGTATTATTAATACTTGTCAGGAAGCGATTTTATGAGTGTAAATAATAGTTTATATAATAATTTTTGCTTTTTTTACATTTTTATGGCTTGGAAATTGGAAAGAAACTTGTTTCAGGACTAAAGTCTATATCGAACTTGATAATATACTTGACTTTTTTCAAGGTGTTCAACCCGAATCACTTCAGATTTACAGTCAGAATAGGCTTATTTTAAACCCGCAAAAAGTTAAGCGTACGCTTTTTAGTCACGCAAAACACATTTAGCGTGGTTTGAAAACGAGAAACGACAAGTTTATAGTGATACTGCATTCCGATTGCATTGTAAATTTTTAGTCCAACAGTTGCCAACAGGACTGATTATTTGCCTTATTTACAGCTTTAAATTCTCGATGATTTCTGCAAAGTGCTAGCCATAAATCTTGTGCATACAATGGTACCTGAGCTAGTGGCAAAAAAACGTACCATTTTGCATCCGGGTAGTATTAAAAACGTGGCAAAATGCTTCCCTCTACAAGTGAAAAAACTCCGATTTCAAAAGCGCGCCCGCTTTTTTTATGAGGGACCCCTTCAAAACGAAGTTTTTTCACTAGAGAGGGAAGCATTTTGCCACATTTTTGATGCTTCCCGGATGCAAAATGGTACGTTTTTTGCTACTGGATCAGGTCCCTCACTGTAGATAATAAAACGCTGATTTAAATCTGTGCCAAACTTGATTTGAATACTTCCTCTGTTTTTCTTAGCAATCATACCGTGTAATTATCATCTTTATGTCTTTTATGAACACCTTTCATGTTTTCATGCCGCTTCAAGAGCTCGTCTTTCCCTTTAAAGTCATCTTCATTGCCGTATACTCGACTCTTTTGATATACACTTCTATTATCTTCAAGGCTTTTTGCCCACTCATCCTCCCCTCGCTTCAAGCTCTTAGAGCCCCAACCTCGAACCCATCGTATTTTGTGTGCCCCCGGAGGGCACTGATTGAAACCGAAACCCCTTCTAGAACAAGCAGGTAATATGCGAGCGAGGAAATCGGATAGGGGCTCGACCTCCGCCGCCGGGGCCAGACCTCTTATTCTGTTTATTTATTTCCGCGGTGGGGTGTTCAGGCATGGGCAAATTGGAGAAGGAGGCCCGTATTTCCCTGGAGGGCGCGGCCGGTTGTCACGCAATCAAGCCCCGCGGCATTAATTACCTGCGGCCATCCATATGCTCTGCGTGTTGACGTTGCGGCTTCAAAGGGTCCGCGTGTCAATGCCGTTGACGGCTGAGGGATTGTTTATGATCTCTGGAAGAACGTTGTCATATAGAAGTTGTTGTACTTGATCACAAGGTCTTTTTCTTGCTTTATCTCTGAGAAAAGCTGGCTCAATGGAAAAAAGTAATACGTTAGACATGAGTCGCTTTATTTACAGGAGAAGTACCCCAAGGCGACGCTCAGATGTTGATGAAATTTGTCACAAATTTAGAATAATTTGTTCTAAAATATATGCGAGAATCCTAGCTCGCGCTTTGCGGAAAACATCGATATTTTTAGGTCGAAAGCCGACGAAAATTTTAGACTTTTTGTAGAATTTCCGCACGAAAAGTTGCATCCCTATTTCGCACTTGGGGTACTTCCCTTGTGAGTCGCTTCATTTAGATAGAAATTTCATGAGGATTTTAACCGATTTTTTATCGAATCTTGCAAACATTTATGGTAAGGACTCCTGCTCAGGCTTGTTTGCTAGCCTTAAATATAATAGATCATTAATTAATTTCCTATAGTTTAAGCTTGCGTTTTGCAAAGTTGTAGAGATATACAGTAATTTTTAGAATGGAAAAACGGAATTATCTTTTCTTTTCTCATCTTTTTGAATTTTCTATCGAAAAAGTTTCTTTTCTCTGACTTCTGAGACCATTATAATCACCTTGTAAACATTCTTTCATTTTTTGTTATGTAGAATTTTGTAAACTGTTGACCCAAAAATCTCGGTCGTTTCTGCAAAGCGAGATTTAAAAATCTTAAAATTTTTGGTTTTGTTTTTTTCAGGCTTCATAATCAGCCTTTTCTCTCTGTTTTTTCAAACTAACACGGGAAGTATTCCAAGTGCGACGTTCAAATTTTGATTAAACTTGGCACAAATTTAGAGTAATTTTTTGTAAGATATATACGAGAATTCGAGTTCGCGCTTTGCAGAAACAACCGAGATTTTTAGAACAAAAGTCGGCCAAAATTTAAGACTTTTGCCGAATTTTGGCACGAAAAGTTTCGTGCCAATTGCTACCGTAGAGGATAATGTTTCTACAAAAAATCAAATTATTCCGCACGAAACTGCCAAAGTTATGGCCAAAAAGCGTTTTTCTCTCTGGCCGCTCTCCACGTTTAGCGTGCTCTCTCGGCGGCAAAAATCGTTCGATATCTCGGCGGCGCCCGCAAAGCACGAGCTAAAACTTTCAGGAATTGATATTTAGTCCATACCAGACGTGTGTGCAAAATTTAAAGAAAATCTGAGCGTCGCACTTAGAGTATTTCCCTTGTAAAATGCAAGATTTTTTGAACTTTTGAAAATTCAAATTTTTGTCTTTTTAATTTTCTCTCCAAATCAAAGGTTTACGATCTCCGACCCTTTCCCACCCTTATAATAGGCCTATAATGTAGACGGCTGTAAAAACTCCTGCAACTCAATATGCGCGCCCATTCCCAATGACGGAGCGCGTGGGAGCAGCGGGGCTTTTGTTTGGCTCCCCTCTCTCCAGAAGTGTAATTGTGAGAAAAGCGGCGCTGGGAGATTCCGACAACCGTTCCGGCGAAAAGTTTCCGCGAATATACTTTCCCCGCCTGTTCATTGGGCCCTGTTGCTTGTTTATGGCCCAAAGGGCGACTTCATTAACGCGTCGGCCGATGCACTGTGCGGATTAGACGAAGCGTTCCCTCAGGCGGAATTAGCCGTTTTATGGAGGGAAATTGTCCTTGAGATAAAAGGGGGAAGGGTCATTTATGACGACGGCTTGGGTTTATGGGTTAGTTAAGAGAACCGTTTTGACATTTTTTTTGCTACTTTTTATTACTTTTAAAGCTGTAATCTGGGTGATGTTTTAAGAAATAAAACTTTTAACTTTTGACTTTTTTGCAAGACATTATTTTCGAGTCGATTTTACAAAAAAATCCGTCATCATGACATGACTATTTTCATCAATTTATTGATGACTTTTAAAATTTTTATTGTATCCATACAAATCCACTTAAAAAATTGTTTTAATGACGTAGTTTTTTAAATAAATCTGTCATAATGACGTTTTTCTATCACATATTTTTTGTTATTTTTTACCCAAATTTTTTTTGTCTTAAAATTTGTAATTTGTAAACAAAAATCCTATTTTTCACCTGTTCCGTTTTTACATTTTTTCAACATTTTTTAGACATATTTATACCATCTCCTGACCACGTTAATTCTCAGTTCTCAGTTCGAACTTTGAATATGAAATTATTCAAATGGCGTCGAAAATCGAAAGCCAAGTCCGAGCCTCCCGCCGATCCTCTGCAACCAAACTTCTACTCCACCACAATCATCGCTCCTCAACCATCTTCCAAGAGCAGTTTGAATCCTCTGACGAGTATAACGGCGTTAAATTCGGCCTCCAATTTGCTGGGGACCCCTCGGCCGCCGCGACCGTTGCATTTCACAAAACGGCCACAGTCTTTGGCCATTCAGCCGGACCAAAAAATCGATGATGACGAATGCAGCAGCGGGACATATACTCCATCTGTTTCCACAGTGTTCGCGCAAACCGTTCGAACCGCAACTTCTGTGGCCTCTGCACAGTGCGCTTTCAAAACTCGGAATGGTCAGCCGAAGGGGAAGGCGAAAAGGAAGACGTCGCGGGTATCCTTTCAATTGGGGCCTCCGACAACCATAACTGAAGGGAGTAAGAAAGCGATGAGCGAATGCGGAACAGTCTCTTCGAAGCGGCCCAAACCCGCGTTCGAAGCCATCAAGGAGAAGAAGGACTCGGTCTCCAGCAACTTGTCCGCCAAACTCTATATGGACTATGTTGTCAAGGTCATAAAAGGGGTTTAAAATGCCAAAAATCACTTCTTTGCTGGTCATAAGATCAATGGAGCACCAAAAAATATATCATTTTTTTCTAATCAATGTTTATTTTCAGCTAAGCGGCGACTGGACCCAAGTGGAAGTAATTCATTTGGCCAATGATCAGTCGGCGGGGTTGGGCTTTGGCATTGTCGGCGGAGCCTCTACGGGTGTCGTGGTGAAGACCATTCTGCCGGGCAGTGCGGCAGATAAAGTAAGGTTTTAAAATACGAGCGAGGCAAACGGCATTCACTTACAGTGGGCGACCTGATCCAGTGGCAAAAAACACACCATTTTGCATCCGGGAAGTATCAAAAAATGTGGCAAAATACCTCCCTATCCAAGTGAAAAAAACTCCGATTTCAAAAGCGCGCCCGCTCTTTTTGTGAGGAAAAAGGGCGCGCCCTTCAAAACGAAGTTTTTTTGTTGGGGAGGGAGGCATTTTGCCACATTTTTAATAGATACTTCCCGGATGCAAAATCTTATCTTTTTTTGCCACTGGATAAGGTCCTTCAAAAAGCAGTTTTTGTAGTTGGGGAGGGAGGCATTTTGCCACATTTTTAGACACTTCCCGGATGCAAAATGGCACTGTAACTCTATTAAATTTATTGCTAATGTAAGCTACTAAAATTCTTTACGATTAGAGTAAACTTTTATTATAAGTGAGATATCTTGAGTCTCTACCTTACGATTTCTTTGAAATTTTGCATACCCCATCAAACAGCGAATAAATTGATTCATCAAAATTCTGACGTTATTTTCAGGACGGTCGATTGCGTGCGGGTGACCGAATCCTCCAGATCGGTCGAATCAACGTTCAGGGAATGACCAGTCAACAAGTCGCCGCCCTTCTGCGACAACACGAGCCCTTCATCGAGTTGACAGTGGGCCGCCCGGTGCCTTTGAATGGTCCCACTCCGGACACGGAAAGTAAGTGGAAAAGCGCAAAAAATCGACCAAAAATGAGGGTCCTAGACAAAGGGAAGGCTCTTCATTTGACCATAAAATTTCGGATTTTCAATTGTCGAAAGGGCGTTTTGTTGGAGTGTTGTTTTCGAATGGATGCTTACAATTACTTGGGAAATCTTGTTTATAAAAAATTGGACTGGCACGTGGGGCGCTTAAAATTGTTAGTTATCGCTTTACAATTTGTTTTTAGGAAATTAAACGGGAACATGTCCGAAATTCGGGGAAATTAATAAACATGGGGCTTATCTCGGCAACAATCAAGCCATTATTGTGTAGGATATATACTCCCCGTACAATGTTTTGACCCCCCTCCTAACTCGGTCCAAGGTGTACTAATTCGAACCAAATTTGGTATGTAGTATACTCACAGGCTAGTAACAAAAAATAACATAGCTGGACCTGCCTTATAGTTGAATATCAAAATCTAGGGGCAATTTTCAAAAATCGCCTTAAAAAATCGAGGACAAAGTTTTGACCCCCCTTAAAAAAACGTTATATATCGCCAGCGGATGCCACGCAAACCTATTGTAATCGACGTCCCATACCTGAATACAGGTTAATGAATGGTTTTCCGTTGAATGCTTCGTTGCATTTGAGGATTCAACGCGTTAAACCGTTTTTGATGTAGAGCTGCTCAAAATTGTAAAAACATTGCCCTATCGCTTTCCTAGAGCTCTAAATTGAGTTTATATTATGTGCTTTAGACCTGTATTTACCCTCTCCTTTCAATAAAAGTGCATGGTGGCCTGGCGGTGTAGATTCGGCAGATACCCTCTTGTCATGCCCAGCCTTGGTGAGCCATTTGCTCTTTGACTCAAGGTCAAGATGTGGTTAGTAGGTCCTCAATGTAATCCTGAGACTCCTAGTTACTCTCAAACAAAGAATAAACTCCGGCTGACACGGTCTCATATGGTTTGCAGGCGGAACTTCGCCGATCTGCACCTTAACGAAAAACCCGCGTTTTTCAAATGGATTTTTAGCCACCAAAAACGGCTTTCATTTGATGGACCAGGTAATTTAAGACTCTACAGCACCCACCATACTCATTTGAGACGTATGAAACGCCAAATGGGAGGTGGGGATGTAATAGTACTCGGGGCGATCTACAGTAACGGCAAACTCAAGATTAAGGTGAATGAAACCCATTACAAAACGTGTCAAATCAAAACATTTTACATTACTGAGAGTAAATAGGAGTCTCAGGATTACATTGAGGACCTAATAACCACATCTCGACCTTGAGTCAAAGAGCAAATGGCTCACCAAGGCTGGGCATGACAAGAGGGTATCTGCCGAATCTACACCGCCAGGCCACCATGCACTTTTATTGATAGGAGAGGGTAAATACAGGTCTAAAGCACATAATATAAACTCAATTTAGAGCTCTAGGAAAGCGATAGGGCAAGATTTTTACAATTTTGGGCAGCTCTACATCAAAAACGGTTTAACGCGTTGAATCCTCAAATGCAACGAAGCATTCAACGGAAAACCATTCATTAACCTGTATTCAGGTATGGGACGTCGATTACAATAGGTTTGCGTGGCATCCGCTGGCGATATATAACGTTTTTTTAAGGGGGTCAAAACTTTGTCCTCGATTTTTTAAGGTGATTTTTGAAAATTGCCCCTAGGTTTTGATATTCAACTATAAGGCAGGTCCAGCTATGTTATTTTTTGTTACTAGCCTGTGAGTATACTACATACCAAATTTGGTCCGAATTAGTACACCTTGGACCGAGTTAGGAGGGGGGTCAAAACATTGTACGGGGAGTATATATACATATATATTTCGGACCATTGTATCTATCTTATCTCGTTTCAAAACGGGGCTGGCTAAATTTATATTTATGCATAACAATTTTCACGGTCCGTTACTATCAGTCTGTCGGAAAAATAACGGCGGATCATCGCGCCTCGGAATCGCCCGTCATCGCTTTGCGACGGCTGCCAAAGCTGAAGATTTGTCGCGCGACAGAGGCGAGGCGAGACATTTTTCTGCGACGATCCGCCGTTATTTTCCCAACAGACTGATAGTATATTATACATATAAAATTGTTTTTGCAAAAATTAATTTCTTTCCAAGGCAAACAAGATTTGTTATGTCCACCGCTGAGAGTGGAAATCAAAACTTTCAGGGGCTAGTCGAAAAATCTCATGCAAAATTTTTTAAAATCCTGGTATCACACGAACGACCTACTACTTATTTGGTATTTGCTCTAACAAGGGAAGTGCCCCAAGTGCGATGCTCAGTTTTTGATGAAACTTGGCACAAATTTAGGATAATTTTTTCTAAAACATATGCGACAATCCTAGCTCGCGCTTTGCAGAAACAACTGAAATTTTTAGATCGAAAGTCGGCGAAAATTTGACAATTTTTGGCGAAATTCGGCACAAAAATTTTCGTACCATTTCAACCGCAAAGGGTAATATTTCCACAAAAAATCAATTTTTTCCGCGCGAAATTACCAAAGTTATGGCCAAAAAGCGTTTTTCTCTCTGGCCGCTCTCCACGTTTAGCGTGCTCTCTCGGCGGCAAAAATCGTTCAAAAATGCAGCGCCTGCAAGAGCTAAAACTTTCAGGAATTGATATTTAGTCTATGCCCGATGTGTGTGCAAAATTAAAAGAAAATCTGAGAGTCGCACTTGGGGTACTTCCCCTGTAAATGTAGGTCACATTGAAACTACAGTTAAAAGGAAACCCCGCTAAAATGAAGTCTTTAATTAACAAAAATTTTTGAGGTTGCGGAAACTAATTTTAGCCTAACCATCAAAGATATGGTTGCATCGTGCAGAATGTGTCAAATGCACGGTGCAAAATTTGGCTTTTTGAACTCTACAACCCTCTGCAAAAAGTCTACAAACTTTTTAAAAAAGCATAATAGCACAAAAAACAAACCTTTCTTGAAATGTCACAACGTCTAACCGTAGAATCCCCGTCGATTATGACACTTTTTTATCGCCCGATCTCGCACCCCCATCGAATGATGAGCCCTCTCTTTTTTCGTGTTGTCATACTTTCCTCGGCCCCCTCTTCTCCCCCCTTTCTTGACAAGATTCGGAAAAATGGAAGCGACGTTTCTTCGTTTACACTTATTCTTCTCCCTCCCCGACTATGTCATAGGATTAGGGAAGTACACATCCATGCCGCATTATGTCGTGTGGTGTTTTCGTGGGGGGAGATTTTACTTTCTTTTTCGTCCGCGAGTCTTCATGAATATTGCAGTGAAGCGGCGGATTTAACGGCCATGTTAACGACTGATAAATTAGTCGGGGGAGATTTGAACGTGGGAACTTTGAAGAGGCATGTGAAATCATGACTTTTCATGTCAAATACGGCCATTTTAGCGGCCTCTATTTGCCTTGAAACTTGGTTTAAGGTGGGGCGAGTCTCTGGTCTAGGATTTTCTTGAAATTTTTGAAAATCATAGACTTTGTAGGGCCTAGGTCACATGTTAAGTGATCGAAACTTTAGCCCGCGTTTTACAGAGGCAGTCGGGATATTCAACGACCTTTTCTATCCCACAGAGTACGCGAGAAGAGTGTGTGGTCAGAGAGAAAAACACTTTTTGGCCGTATCTTTGCCAATTTTGAAAGGAAACGATTGATTCTTTGTAGAAAAGTTACTTTCTACAGTAGAAATAACTATGAAAAATTTGCTTGCGAAACTCCAAAAAAAGTGTCGCATTTTTGCCAACTTTTGGTGTAATAAAGATTTCTGAAAAGCGCAAGGCCATAGAAAAAACATTCTATTATAAATTTTCGCCAAGTTCTATCAACATCTGAGCGTCGCACTTGGAGTACCTTTATTGTTAAATCTTTTCTCGAGAGCAGGAAACTTTCAGAGCTCTCAGAGAGCGGTCAACCAACCTTTCCTTCAGAACGAAAATGCCCATTTTCGCGAGCTGTAGAACACTTCGTTCTCTTCACCCCATTTTGCACCACTTTTCTATAGTATAGAAACGGATAGTATAGAAGAAATGCACGTTCCTCCGCAAAAATAAATGGAGCGGGTATCATGTAAGTTTGTTTTTGCATGAAAATGAATAGAGGCCTCTAAAAAAGAATAGAAGCCTCTTTCAATCACCCCAAAAAACCATGGTAAAACGAGGCCTTATCATAGAGGAATCATAGAGGAAAAGCGTGTCATTGCAAAGCACTTTTTTATGTTTTTTATCAAATTTGGCATAACGCATCGGGTCGAAAATAACACATAATATAATTGTGCTATGACGCAGGTAACACCCGGTTTCTTGAATTTCGAGGGCAAATAATATAGCATAATCTTTCAAACATCCTTCAAAAGTATGAACGAAATTTCTAGACTAATATTGAGAGGGTAAAAGATTAGATTTGGAAGTAAACAGTTTATAGATAGTGACTCTAATTTTACGTAGTCTGAAGACCGAAAGGAGACATCCTTTTTTTTGTCGGAAATGAGGTAAATTGCAATTGTAGTGGCCTTGAAGTGGTCGAGAGTTCACGTGAGGAATTGGACAAAATAAGCGCCAAATTTGTGGAAAAAGGGTAAATTTGTTGGGAATGGAAGCTAGGAGAAATTTTACTTTTTCAGATGTTACAAAAATTGAATTTTTGAAAACCTTTGACATCTAAAACCTGTGTTTTTTCTGGGTGTAAAATCCGTCTTTATGTTTCTTCAACTCCCTTAACTTGAACTGTAAAATTTCATAAATAAAAAATGCTTTGAATTTTTAAAAATTTTTCAAAACTTTTTACTTTCTTATAAGCTCCAGCGCCGTTCCCCGCAACAAATATTTGGTTTCTCCCTTCCGCTTCAGCACCACCGAGTCGGCCAGTTTACATGACGATTGTCGTTCGTTTCCATATGAAACGATCTTTAATCCAAGAAGGGCGGGATGCGGGTCGAACGTCTTGGACTTGTCGCCCCAAAAATGGGGGTTGGGGACAAGGGGGAGAGCAGTGGACGCAATTGGCTTCCAAAAATTGCTTCCAGCCATTTACTTTCAACTTAAATTAACACATTTACGGGATCCGGAGCGGGGTTCTCAGACATTCCCGAGATTTTTTTGGGGTTTTTGTTGAAAAAATTGAATTTGACGCATTTTTTAAAAATTTTGGCATTCTGTTGCAAGCGCTAAAATGAAAAATTTTCATCCAAGAATGCGTGGCTAGACTCTGAAATGACTGGTATGATGGGGGTTTTTCAGTTAAAACGACATTATGTAATGACTTCCGGCCACTTTTTTATATTATCCATAAGTGTTCTGAAATATTCTTTTGAACCGGAACTCGGAATTAATCTGAGGAAATTGAGTTAAAGGTTGTGATTAAAATACATTTGATATGTTATTATAGTATTTTAAGCACGCTTTACATGTCATTTATAGGGTGAATTCTGCTTACAAAAAAAATTATTTGTAATTTCGAAAATTCGAAGTGAAAATTTATTTTGTTCTTTGGATGAAAGTTTTTGAATTTGTTGCTTTTGTGGTGCCCAGTATTCATAAATACAAAAGATAAATCTTTTTTGAGCAGTTGTTGAAACGTTATTAACGAAACTTGTTTTTTCTCTCGCCGACTCCTCATTTTACATGCTCTCTTGCGAAAATATCGTTGAATATCTCGACTATGCTTTTAAAAACAAAGATGAAGTTTTCGGAGACTGACACATGCCTTATTTAGCGTTTTTATGCGGTATTTGAAGAAATTCGAAGAATTGTAACTATAACTTCAAAAATTTTAAAAAAATCAAAACTTTTTGTCATCAATTTCAAAAGTGCACACTTCCATAGTGTTGAACCAAAACAAACTCTCGATTACACGAGAGTATGTCCCAATCCCGATCGCCCAAAAACGTCTCCAATGTCGGGCCGCAACAGGTGTCAGAAAGACAACACTTTCGAATGGGTTTTGATCCGCGTATGACGAGCGTTTGCGGCCAAGCGTGCTGCAGGAAAGGGTTTGGCCCCGAGTTTGCGAGATTTATGAGCGGAACACGTGTTAAAAGGCTTGTTGATCATATTAACAATCAAGTTTTTTGGGGGGATGATCCATCGTTTTTGGTCGAATTGGATGGGGAAATGGATGATAATGGTGTATATTGTGGTTGTTTATTATCGTATTTTTTGTAGGGGATGTAAAAAAGGTCTAGGAGGTTTTAAAGAGTTGTTCTGCATTCGCTGAAGGTCCTTAATTTTTGAATAAAAAGATGTAAAGTACGATGTTTTTCACATAATTTATGGCGCCTAAAATACGGTATTTGCTACAGAGTCTCTCAAAACCCTCGAATTTACGTGTAGTTCTATTAAAAATCAAAAAAAAATCCCATTTTCTTCCCAATTCCCACTCAAATTTACTCAACTTTCAGCTTGCTGGACGATGCCAACTAGAGCGGCCCTAACTCCATCGTTGCTCGAAGAACATATTCGAAATCGTATCGCCGCCAACGCTTCTGCATCAGAAGCCGTAATCGAAGAAGTTGTGGGGCGACGGCCCTCGCAGACTTCCAATATTCAAGAAGTCAACTCCGAAGCCGCCACAATTTCTCCCGAAGCCGAAACGCAAGCCGAGATTGCCGAATCAACCCGAACTGAGGCCAAGATTGAAGAGAAAGAGTCATTAAACGTCATGAACGACGTTAAAACCCATGGTGATTGCACTTCCGCTCCGTCCACATCGAATGATCAGAGTCATTCGGTGGGGCCAGATACGATGCCGGAGAAATTGGAGTCAGCGGACTCGCTTCAACGGGTCTCTCGTCGCATCTCCAACGACGTGGTCGCACATGTGGTGAATGAGCAGATTACGGTGAAGAAGGAGAGCAATCTCTCCTTCGATTCGAAACATTCGATGCTCCAACAAAGCGGCTCGAATAGCCAGAGGCCCTCGAAAACGCCGAGTACGGATCGACCGATGAGCCTGAAGAATTTGCAAGAAATGGTAAGCGAGGTACAGTTTTGAAGTTTTGCGAATTTTAGGAATTCTGGAAGGAGTTTACAAGGGACTTTTTTAGGGGGAATGGCGGGCCTAACTTGTAGTTCAGTGGGGGACATTATAAAGTGGCAAAAAACGTAGCATTTTGCATCCGGGAAGTATCAAAAATGTGGTAAAATGCTTCCCTCTCCAAGTGAAAAAATTTCGTTTTGGAGAGCGCGCCCTTTTTCCTCACAAAAAGAGCGGGCGCGCTTTTGAAATCGGGGGTTTTTTCACGTGGAGAAGGAGGTATTTTGCCACATTTTTGACACTTCCTTGATGCAAAGTGGCACGTTTTTTGCCACTGAATCAGGTCCCCTACTGTATTTTCTTGGACTAATATTGGGTTTATTTGCGCCCACTCTTTTTGTGAGGAAAAAGGGCGCCCCCTTCAAAATAAACTTTTTTCACTTGGAGAGGGAAGCATTTTGCCACATTTTTGAGACTTCCCGGATACAAATGGTACTTTTTTTGCCTCTGGATTAGGTTCCCCATTGTATCTTAGACTTCGCAAATCCTCGAGAGAAAAAAAATCAAATGCTAATAGCCGACTTTTTCATCCTTTTCGAGCGATTTCTGACCTTACTTTACAGGGTGTTCCAAGAATTATGGAAAAAACTATTCGTTAATAACTTTTTGCAGGTGGTCCAATCCGAACATTTTTTTTGCATTTTGCAGAAAACCCTTGGAGTTTTTAGAATCAAAAAAGGTTTTTTCGTTTTATCGGCGGAGACTTCCGTAATCCGCCTTGAATTCGGCGGAGTGCTTTTTTCAAAAACGAGGCTGTAAAATGTGTTCATTTTTTTCTCCGCCGATTTCTCCGCCGAATTGCCTTTTTTTCTTCTCTCAGTAGGCCGAAGACGTAATAAGTCGTTTTTAGGCGCCATGCCACCAGGAATACCTACGTTTTGGTTTTAGCCAATTTTGACTCTCAAAAGTCGAAGAAAAATCCTCCGCCGAGGTTAAAAAATGTCTCCGCCGAATGACAAAAATTTGAAACAAATGTCATATTGTATCTATTGAATCCTCTCCCGCCCATTTACTTCACACATACAACAATTTACAGCCTCGTTTGTGAAAAAAACACTTCGCCGAATTCAAGGACGATTACCGGAGCCTCCGCCGATCAATGAAAAAAATTTTTCTTGATTCTAAAAACTCAAAAGTTTTCCTGTAAAATGCAAAAAAAATTTTTTGGATTGGACCACCGAGCACAAAGTTATTAATGAATAGTTTTTTCCATAATTCTAGGAACACCCTGTATTGTACCTCACAAAATTTCTATTTTTCATTGCAAAATCGACAAAGTAAGATACATCCACTCTTCATAGGGTTACCATTTTTCACAAAATTTTTAAAAAATTTCAAAAACTCATATCTCTATTATTTATGTCATGTCCAATATAGTATAGTTCATCAAAAAACTTTTTATATTTTTTCGATTTTTAAAAATTAAATTTATTTTTTGAAGAAAGATCAAATTTTGTTTACACCTCAAACACCCCACAAAAAACAACGTCATGCTTTTATTTTTCAGGCTCTAACCACATTCTGCGCCGAGAATTGGATTCCGGGAAAGTACGAAGTGGTGGAGGTGGTGTTGGAGCGCGACCCCAGCCTCGGCCTCGGCATCACCGTGGCCGGCTACGTGCACAAAAAGGGTCAGTCCAATTAATTAACTCTCAATAAACTCGCTATTCCCGGACAGAGTGCTTCGGGGAATTAAGTTTGAGACAATTCCGAATTGAAAGCAATTTTTGTGCGAGAAAAACGGGAATTTTTTGGATTTTCTCCAAAATTTTTCAAATTTTTCGCCAAATTTTGTGGCCCTGAGGCATCGAAAAGCCGCAAATCGAATCAGTGCACCTCCGGAAGGCCGCGGACGGCCCGGACGGAAAGTTTTTTCTTTTCGTTTAAGGTCAGATTTGGGTGAAATGCCGCGAGTAGTCAAAGTTTTGGCTCGCCGAGTGTAAACCCGAGGATTTTGCGGGTTTATTGCGTCATTTTTGGGCCTTTCAAAAGGGTGGCAATTATTCGAATAGAAAAGATTTTGTAAAACTATCACAAATTTTTGGCTTAAAATTCGATTTTCAATCGTTTTTTATTACTTTTTCGACACTTTTCTATATTAGCTTGGCTATTTTAGCCAATTTTTGAGTTCATATTGTATGAAACTTGATTTTAATAAAATTACAAGACATTAAGAAGGCAGCTGATGAAGTTGGAATACTTTTTGAGTTATTTTTGGATGGTTTGAGATCAAATTTTACATTAGTTTAGGTATTTTTGATGATTTTGAACGATTTCTTCGATTTTTTCTTAATTTTTTACATTTTTTCTAAAAGAAGGCTTGGTGTTAGAGCGTATATTACATTTTGAACGAGTAGGTGTAATATTTTTGTTTGATTTTTTTCACTATTTTTTGGCAATTTTCTCGAGTTATCTAGTTTTTCCAAAAATTTTTTTCTCCATTTTTTTGGTAGAATCCAAAAAATATGTAATTTTAGGGTCTTGTATGCAGACAGAGTAGTCTCAAGATTGCTATTTCAGATTTTAAAAAACGGCTGGGCGATTTTTCACCATTTTTTGCGATTTTTTTAAAGACGGTCCCATTTCTCATCATTTTTCAGAGGAAATCTCCGGGGTGTTCGTCAAATCCTTGGTGCCCAACTCGAGCGCGCATTTGTCGCGGCAGATCCGCGTGCACGACCTCATCATCGAAGTGAATGGGATCAGCCTGGAGAAGAAGCGGCATGCCGACTCGGTGCGGACGCTGGTGAAGTCGGGGCAGACCGCCAGACTCAAGATGATCCGTTTCGCGGCCGAATCGCCGCAAGCCATTTGCCTCAAAATGCTGCACGAACAGGAGACCGCGCAGCAAGTGGAGGACATCCAGTCCGATCTGATCGATTACAAGACCTTTTGGCAGAACCGATTGGGCGCCGATTACGAGGTGGTTGTGGTGGACTTGAAGCCCGACAAGCACACCGAAGAGGACGCGGGCTTGGGCCTGAGTTTGGAGGGGACTGTCGACATTGTGGATGGCACTCATCTATGCCCTCATCATTACATTGAGAGCTTGCGGAAGGACGGACCGGCGGCCAAAATTGGAATCTTGAAAGCGGGCGATGAATTGTTGCAGGTAAATTTTTTGCTGTTTTAAGGGTTAAAACCGATAAAAGTATTCATAAATTATAACATCGAAATTTTCCAAAACTTTTATTTTGTTATACAGGGTGTACCAAAAAAATGGAAACTTGTTTTTATAGCTATATTTTTTCGGAGAATCAAAATTCAGCAAAAGTAACGGTTATTATTGGTAACATAGAGCATTGTTTATAACATGTTCAACCTGTTTCACAGTGGCTGCCTTTGGTGGCGATATAGAGCTCCAAACGTGACGTAAAATTTTGGGCTCCGGGCCGCAGCTTTTTAAGGGGGAAATCGGCCCCGTTCTTGGCGCAGCATTTACTTTGCGACCCCAAACTTTTGTGGAGCATAGTACGGGTGCTGGCCTTCTACTTAAAAAAAAATAGTCCATTGGATTCAGATCCGGCGAGCAGGCGGCCATTTCGCAGACGGGTTAAAATCGGGAAAATCGGTCCCATTTCGGGTCCTGAGTCGATTTTGCCCTGTGAGCCGGCGCTGAGTCCTGTTGGAACGCCAAGTTTGCATTGCCAAGGTTCTGCTGAGCTGACGGAAGCACGACAAAATAGAAATTAACGCGGCGCTAGTATTTTGCCCCATTGATTCACGAAAAACATGGATTTCTTGCCGCTGGCACAAATTCCGCCTTAAGCAATGACGGCCCGGAATTTGGCGGTATTCGACGATGGCCAACAGGCTAGGAGCTTCATTGAAGCAGATTCTATCGTTCTGGTGGTTGTGTATCCGCCAAATATTGAACCGCGAACTGAATGCGCTCACGTCTCGGAGCTGCGGCCCGCCCCTTTGACTTTCCGACATTTTTGTGCCGTACGCACTTTCTCTCGACTTTAAAGATCTGAACTTTTTAGAGCTTGTATGACATGAGATTGATCTCGTCTTTGGCTATTCGGCCGACTGATCGGTCGCTGATGTCAGTCTCAAGGGAAAGTTTTTCTTGAAAATCGCGGATTTTGCTGTTGGGGATCTTCCGGTTGAAAGAAGCGCTGGCGGTGCGTTTTCTTTCACTTCCTGGGCGCTTACTATCCGTATCAAGCTCCTTGGGCCTCGTGATTACTTTCGACGCAACGTTCTTTCTATACCGAGAAAATTAACTGTTCGAACAGCTCCAAAAACAAGTCCAAAATCGAGGTCCCTTCGTTTGAAGTTCAGAAAAACAGGTCGATTAATCGATATGGGCATAAAAATCAAACCACTAGGACAGAAAAACACAGAGAATTTTTTAGTAATAAACTTCTTTGGCTACACCTAACCATTTTCGCGTCAGGACCCATGAAAAAAAGTTTCCATTTTTTTGGTACACCCTGTATTTAACTAACATACGCATTTTAAAAATTCTTGGTGAAATTCTGATTTTTTTTTGCAATTTTATGTATACTGCTTACAGTAAAAAAACTGTGGCATATTCCTATATAGGGATTTCAGAAATTTGAAAAAAATTTTGTGGGCTTTTTTGAAGCTTTTAGGTATCTCCGTAAGATTGAAAATTAAGTTTATATAAATTTTTGGGCCTAAAAATCCCGATATTCTCCGGAAAGCAGCAGCTAAAATTTTTAGATTTTAAAAAACTTCTATCCTAAATTGCGTTCAATTTCCCAAATTGAGGCCAAAAATTTCATGACTTTTTTAAAAAAGTTTTTTTTCTATTATTACACATTAATATCAGGTAAACGAAAGTGCCTTATACGGAGAGTCCCACGTGACGGTCCGCCAAGAGCTGGGTAAAGCGGCAACAGCAGCCAACAAATGCGACAAAAGCATTCGACTGTTTTTGTGTCGGAAGATCCAACAAGTCAACTTGTACATGCCAAGCCCTGGGGAGTCATTGCCGTTGGCGTATCCATTATTGGCGGCGGTTCATGATGACCGCTTGGTCAAAGCCAAATCCGAGTGGAACTTGAGTTTGAGCAAGAAGGAATATGTGGATGTAAGGGTTTTTTTAAATTTTTATTAATGATTTGCGTCGTATATACGTCGTATTTCACCTAAAAATTTCTTCCAGCCATCTCCCCTCCGCTCCCGCTCCTTGGAACAGCTGAGCAGTCTGGCCATTTGGAATTGTGTCCCCATCGTTGTGACCCTCGAAAAGGACTCCAGAGGCCTTGGCTTCTCGATCATCGACTACCAGGATCCCCTTCATCCCGACGAAACGGTAATTGTAATCCGATCTTTGGTCCCGGGCGGAGTTGCCCAAGCCGATGGGAGAATCGTGCCCGGAGATCGATTGCTCTTCGTCAATGGCGTTGACTTGTCCTCGAGTTCGCTGCAAAACGCCGTGGATGTGCTGAAGTCGGCGCCGTTGGGATTGGTGAGGATTGGAATCGCGAAACCAGTGCCTGTGAATGAGGTAGGCCATTTTGTGAGGCTTTCGCCGGTTTTTTTTGTAATTTTGAAGCAAATTTTTTAAAGCTCGTTAAAATTTAAATTAAGCATTTTGAAGACATACCACTTTCTTAGCTTGTGCTTTATTTATTAGGTCTAAAAGTATGACATAAAGTTTCCCGAAAGTGACGTCTTCTTAAGATGAAGTTGGTCGTCTTTGAAGCTTTATGAAAACCGTTATATAAGGCCTTACCATACGAGATATATATCATTAGAAAGCGGTTTCAACGTTCTTTCATATGGTATGAATAATAATTGTAAACTTACATTCTGAAAGGTGTAAAATTCAAAACAAAAAAACGGCGGAGTCATACATTTATACCTAATAAAACACTTTTCTTGACCGGAAGTTCGCAAAAACCCCCTCATTTTCCGTCTTTTTCCCCTCAAAAATACAAGTTTTTGCTATGTCGTCTCTCTATTTTGCTCAAAATCCCATTACTTGGCCTTTTATGGCCATATTCCTCACGGCCATCATTCCCGCTCCCCGTTAATTTGTGGCCCAAATTTGGGGTTTCCTCGCATTTTGGCCTGGGAATCGCGTGCCAACGGATTTTGTTTCCCCCCGTTTTCGAAAAGTATAAATTTCGAACGCGAGACCAAGGTGTTGTTTTCCTATAAAGAATGAGGCGTTTTCCGAGCGAAATGATTGCACGCCCTCTGGGCATAAAGGATTAAGGTCTTTTTTTCTGGTGGAATCGCAAAAATAGTTGGGGGTTTGCGACTTTTGGCCGTTTTTTTGGAAGAGAAGAGGGATTTGGTGGGATTTTAGGGTTTTTTGGGATCTTTAGAAGGTAAAAGGTGGTGTTTTAGAGTTCAAAATGTATTTTTAAAGTCGGTTTTCCTCATATATTCACCCAGAAATTTTTTTCCAATTTTTAAAACTGATTTTTCAACAAGTGACATTTTATACGCAAGCTTGGTCATTGTTTATTCTCCCGGTCAAAGATGACAAATCATTGTCCAATTCTTTGACAAATTCCTTGAGGCGTTTTTGGTCGAGATTTATTTCTCTTCAGGGACATTTGGCCCTTCTGTTGGCCATTTATTGCAAAATTGTTGGGGAAGAAATATTTGGTGTCCAAACGAATTTCAAAAAAAAAAATTTGATTTCGTAAAATTAAATTTTTGACGATATTTATCTGTCCTTGAATTGGCTATGCACTACGAAAAAAATAAAAAATAAAAAATAGTTCTTGCCACGCCCATGTTGGCGGGAATCTCTTGAGATCGCATAAAATCTAATGAGAATTCCCCCAACAAAGGGTGGTCTGGATGTACTAAAGGGTGAAAAAATTTGGGGAATATAGAGGCATAGCTCTTCAACTTGCCTATTTGAGAGATATATACGAGATTTTTGGCCTCAGGCTACCCAATCTGAGAGACGATTTTTCGCAGGGCGAAACTTGAAAGGCTCAAAAAAATAAATTGTGTCCTATTTTCGATTTAAAAATCTCAGTTTTGTGTAAAGCGCGAGCTAAAATTTTCGGAATTTTCCTTATGAAATTGCTGTGTTATTGCTACTATAGTTTACACCACGTTTTCATTAAAATCCTTCCTTTTTTATCCCCAAAAATTTCTCACTATAAAACGAATATGATTGAACGAATTATAGCATTATTCATGGTCCCTAAGATGAATCGTCTCTAAATATTTTAGAGGAATTTGCCGGAAATGAATTAGCAAAGCGTTCTTTTAATTCCTTCTGTTCTTATGGTTTCCTGGGACATCTTGAAAAAGGAATTTTTTGAAAAGATTTGAGAGCTCCAAGGTGTAGACTAAGGCTTCTTTTAACATATATTTTTTAGTAAGCTTGGAGAAATCTAAAACTCAACTTTTGATGAGATTTCAAGCAAAGAAAAAGCCCTTTTTTGGCAATTTTATAGAAAATGGTGTTATACAGGGTCTTACAACAAACGTGAAGGAAAGTTGGAGACTATAACTTCCGGCGGAGGCGGCGCAGAGACTTCGTATTTGAAATATGCATTTTTAAAAGACATTAGTTTGTGTCTACGAAATATCAAGCTCTTAAAGTGCAAACTGAGGTCGCTACGACCTTCTGAAGTAGAGGCATCTCTACCCCAAAACCAGGTTTTTTCGGTTGAAAATGATCGAGAAATTTCGGACTTTTTCGGTTGAAAATTACCAAAAAATGTCGGATTTTTGGGGGGTATTATACAAACTTGCAAATTTTGTCGCAAAAATATCCAAACCTTCCAAAAACCCGTGCCATTCTGGTCTCCAGACATCCCCTGACGCCATTAGAAACTGTCCACCTTAATCAAGGCGCCCGGTTAATTTCTAATCTCGACTTGGCAAACATTAGGCCGCAAAAGGGCGGCCGAAGGAAGCGTTTGACGCGGCCGGACACTTGGCTTAAACGAATTCTTAATTTGGTGCCGAAGGGAGACAGTAGAAGAAGAAGAAGAACAAGGGAAGATCGTTTTGCACCTTTCTTTCTTCTTTTTTGAGGGCCTTTGGAGGAGTAGTGCCTTACAATTTGTTTGCTTTTTGTCGATTTCGAGGGATTTTTGAGGATGATGAAGCGGTTATTTGATAGCGGATTTTTTGAAGAGTTTGAAGAAGGAAGTTTGAGTGCAATCAGGAAGAAACAAGTGAATAGAGAGCTGGAGATTAGAGTTTGATTTTTTTGTCACGCAAATTCGAAAATACGACCAAGTTTTATCCACCAAGAACTTTGGGAAAGCGGTGCTAAAAAAATCTGCCCTGAGGGCAGAAATTTTTTATTTTTTTAATTTGGGGAGCACGCTCTTACCGGGCAATATTCTAATTTGTGATAATTTTATGTAGCTTCTGCTTTCCGATGGATTCTGAGATGTTTTGTTTAATAAAGAAAAATGATGATTTTTAAAATTTTTGCCCTAAAAATCTATAAATTTTTCTCCAGAATAAAATCTAAAAGTCATACATATGCTGTAGAAAGCCCTGTTATAAATACACTCCAATTTTCATTAACAGGGGAAGTACTCCAAGTGCGACGCTCAGATTTTCTTGAAATTTTGCACACACTTTAGGTATGGACTAAATATCAATTCCTGAAAGTTTTAGCTCGCGCTTTGCGGGCACCGCCGAGATATCGAACGATTTTTGCTGCCGAGAGAGCACGCTAAACGTGGAGAGCGGTCAGAGAGAAAAGCGCTTTTTGGCCATAACTTTGGCAGCTTCGTGCGGAAAAATTTGATTTTTTGTGGAAACATTATCCTTTACAGTTGAAATAGGCATGAAACTTTTCGTGCCGAAATTTAGCAAAAAGACCTAAATTTTGGCCGACTTTCGATCTAAAAATCACGGTTGTTTCTGCAAAGCGCGAGGTGGGATTCTTGCATATATCTTACAAGGAAAGTACTTTTATGGGGGCTCCTACTTTTTGACGGGACATATCTCAAAAAATCAGAAAAAATGTGCTGATCAAGAATATATAGATCTTAGCTGCCCATTTTAGGTTTTTAGGGGTGAAAACTCAGTCGGAAGTTGACTTAAAGTCCTATATGAACCCCTTTTCGCTTAATTTTTTCAAAGGTTTACAATTTTTATTTTGGCTTAAAATGGTGTTTATTGAGTTTCTAAGACGTAATAAGACAGTCTTGGCCCAAAAATTTATTTTTCCGACCTTCAACTTCAAAAAAGTTGATTCAGCCCAAAAGGGAAATCGAACCCGTGCGGCGTCCCCTCTTGATTCCCAGACTACGGCACTAACCACTCGGCCACACCGCTCTCTTCCGAGGGAAGAGATCGAGTGCTCTTTTTATCGTTTCGAATGTCTGCCTTTTGTAGGGAAATTAAACCAGTTTTTGGGCATTTTCACCTTTAAAAACCTAAAATGGGCAGCTAAGATTTATATATCCTTGATCAGCGCATTTTTTCTGATTTTTTGAGATATGTCCCGTCAAAAAGTAGGAGCCCCCATAAAAGTACTTTCCTTGTTAGAAAAAATTATTCTAAATTTGTGCCAAGTTTTATCAAAATCTGAGCTTCGCACTTGGAGTACTTCCCCTGTAAGGTCCGATAACTTCTTATAATACTTTTTGTATTAAAACACGATTTCTGACTCGGTGAATTAGCCGTGGACATAGGAATTTTTCGATTTTGAGATTTACAGCTGAATATGTCCGCACTAGACTTGGCTCTCGGGCCGGCCCGGGCCGAAAATCGCGGCCCGGCCCGCGGGCCGGATGAGGTCGGCCCGGCCCGGCCCGTTTCAATTTTTCTTCGGCCCGGCCCGGCCCAGCCCGCGGCCCGGCCCGGGCCGGCCCGGGCCGGCCCGAAAATTGAGTAGAAGTAAAAAACCTTAATTCGCTATTAGATGTGACGTATTTTTCTTTACTATAACAACTAACAGTACATTTTTAAAGCAAAAAATTACTTGCCAACGCATTGCCTTTTTAAAATTAATCAAAAAATTCCCGAGATCCGTTTTAAGACTGTTAAAAATTGCCCCAAGATCAATTTTACAGATTCAGCAAAGGTGGAACCACGTTTAACAAGGTTTTCAACTTCAAGATGATAGCGTTGCTTCACACGACTTCTTAATTGTGTTTTTAAGGATGTCGGTTACGTTTATTTTGAGTTTTTGTTCAAAAAATTACTAAAAACACTAATATCCATTAGTACTTAATAGATTTTACTAGTAAAACTACTTATTAGTAGCCATTTTTGAGTACTTCCGTGCATTATTTTTATAAAATTATGCTTACTGTATGAAAAATATAGACCCCATTCTTGGCTTTGCGTTTTTATTTTATTGGCGACCCAACTTTTTGCTTTAAAATCCAGAATTTTAATTTTGCCGGGCCGGCCCGGGCCGAAAGTTGCGGCCCGGCCCGCGGGCCGGAACAGGTCGGCCCGGCCCGGCCCGTTTCAATTTTGCTTTGGCCCGGCCCGGCCCGGCCCGAACACCGGCCCGGGCCGGGCCGGCCCGGGCCGGCCCAGCCCGGCAGCCAAGTCTAGTCCGCACCCATCATATAAGTGTGTTCCTGAAGCCTTTTGCCCTAATTCTCCCGTTAACCTAGTTTTATTTACAATTTAAGAAATTTACAGTAACGTAAAATAGCTCAAAATTGAGAAGACGTAGAGCCGAAAAACTGTGGCTATGTATGTTTTTGGGCACTGGGAATCCAATGGAGGTGATTTCGGATCGAAAGGATTACTGTAACATAGCAAACTTACGCTTCGGCCGCACAAAATCGGCCGTAAAAAAGTTGTTTCTAAAAACCCACAGCTGAATTTTTGATATGTTAATCAGCATAAAATTCTGCCCTAGAAACATTCAAAAAAAGTCCAAAAATCCGTGTTGCTATTTTCGTGGTATAGTGGATTTTGACAAAATCTACCAATCTGACGTCCCGGGTTCGAGTCCGGGTGGGCGCAAATCACTGAGAATTGGTCGGGAATGACTTCAATGAAGGGAATATATAAGCTTGAGTTTATTTTAGGTGATTTTGATAAGATTCTGACAGTTTTCAGATTTTTTTTGGCTAAAAAAGCCGAAAATACAACTTTTTGACAAATCGTATTTTACACTGTTTTTTTGTGTTCATGACACAATAAGAATGTATATGTAGTGTTTGTAAGGAGTCTCCAACAAGCAGAAACCATTTCCTGAGTATTTGGACATTATACTTGGTATCTGTTAATCTTGCCTCATACAGACATCTGTGGGAACTATAATCTTGGCTAGTGACAACGTAATTCACTGCTTTGTGACCATACTTCACATTTTTTTCAGAAAACGGTTCATTATTGAAGTGATTTTCTTCTATAGAACAATTGATGAAACGCGGAGAAAATTTCATTTTCAAACTAGATTTCTTGTGGTTACCCGCCAAATAGTTGAAATTTTATGCTAGTTATACCATTTACGGACAATTTGGCAAGTCAGAGCAAAAGAAAGTGCAATCTGGAAGATCTGTCCACTTCCTGCTTATCAGGTGTCAAGTACAACATTAAACAAATTTTTTAACGGGTGGGATTGTCGAAGAACCCCTTAAAATTGTTACATATAAGTTTTTATTGTGTCATGAACACAAAAAAACAGTGTAAAATACGATTTGTCAAAAAGTTGTATTTTCGGCTTTTTTCCACCAAAAAATCTGAAAACTCTTCAGAATCTTATAAAAATCACCTAAAATAAACTCAAGCTTATATATTCTCTCCATTGAAGTCATTCCCGACCAATTCTCAGTGATTTGCGCCCACCCGGACTCGAACCCGGGACGTCAGATTGGTAGATTTTGTCAAAATCCACTATACCACGAAAATAGCAACACGGATTTTTGGACTTTTTTTGAATGTTTCTAGGGCAGAATTTTATGCTGATTAACATATCAAAAATTCAGCTGTGGGTTTTTAGAAACAACTTTTTTACGGCCGATTTTGTGCGGCCGAAGCGTAAGTTTGCTACGTTACAGTAATCCTTTCGATCCGAAATCACCTCCATTGGATTCCCAGTGCCCAAAAACATATATGGTAGCAATTTTACGGCTCAGTATCTTCTCAATTTTGAGTTATTTGACGTTACTGTAAATTGCTTAAATTGTAAATAAAACAAGGTTACGGGAGAATTAGGGCAAAAGGCTTCAGGAACACACTTATATGATGGGTGCGGACATATCCAGCTGTAAATCTCAAAATCGAAAATTTCCTATGTCCCGGCCTTGCACACGGCTGATTCAGTGAGTCAGAAATCGTGTTTTAAAAGTCTCCCCTCCAAACCTGGAGGGGAGACATAATACAAACCTGTTCGACAATATGCATTTTGACTCATCGGAATTTACGTTAATTTTTCTCAAAAACCACGCACTCCAAATGTTTGGCCAGATATGCGAATTCAGCTGTCGCCAAAGTACTCTCATGTTTGTTTTCCGACTAATTATGCATTTGGAACGGAAACGGTTCGGAATTTTTGAGTTCTCGCGGAGAATTGCTCATTGAATCAGAAGTGAGGTAAACGGAGAATAAGTAATTTGAAATGGGGGAATTTTTTATGGCTAGAAGGAGTTGTAAAATACGGGTTGACGAAAATTGTTGTTTCTGGATAATTAGTTTCAAGGTTCCGAAAACTTCTTTAAATTGCAAAGTTAGCAAAGTGCCTGAGGCATTTCAGATTTTCTCAATTTTTTTCTGGACGAGCTACCTTTATATCAATTCAAGAAAGGTTATTGCTAGCTCTGTGTAGACCCAGAGATATGTATCAAAAATGTGGCAAAATGCCTCCCTCTCTAAGTATCAAAAATGTGGCAAAATGCTTCCCTCTCTAACAACTGAAAAAACTTCGTTTTGAAGGCTTTTCCCTTACAAAAAGAGCGATGCGGGCTTTTGAAATCGGAGTTTTTTCACTTGAAGCATTTTGCCACATTTTAGATGCTTTCCGGATGCAAAATGGTATATGTTTTGCCACTGGATCAGGTCTCTCACTGTATTTTAACGTATGAAGCCTTTCGTTAGATTTTTTTTAATAAGCTATCGTGTCTCCACCATCCATGTTTTAAGACAAATAAAAATCTGTTGGAATATCTCTATTATAATTGAGATACATTCCCTTTGCATTTTACCCCTTCTCTAACGTGATAAAACAAAAATTTTCCCGATTTCAGTTCCAACTCGGTGCCCATTCTCCGATCATCAGCCGCAGTGAGCGACTTTTGGCCAAGGGATCGTCGCCACGATCACGCCGCCGCCGACTGCATCTGGGCACTTCGGAACAACTCCTCGGCTCCATCCTCGGCTCTCACACTTCGGTGGGTTTTGCTTTGTTTCGGCCGACGAGACGCGTCTTTGGCCCTAATTCTTGGCCGGTTTCAGGTCAGCGCCGTTTCGAGTTCGGAGGAGGTTTGGATTGGGGCCGACCTGTATCGACGGCTCAACCCGCAGGTAAGGAGGAATTTTTATTTTGCTTTTTTATAAGCAAAATGTAAAAAATTGCTTGAAAATACGAAAAATTTTTTAAATTGGAGGCCGTTGAATGAGTTGGCCTCGGAATTTCTTCAAATTTTGTATCTTTGCTTTTCTCAAGTCACTAATCAATTACTAAAAATCTTAAGTTGCACTTTGCGAACGAAGTCGAGATATTCAATCATCTTTCGGGACCTGACCAGATCTCCAGGCCACAAATAAAAATGATTTTTCTTCCATCTGTTGATGTAAGAAGACTTTTACAGTCGGTCTATTAAGAATATGGTGTATAATTTTCTTAAAAAAAAATTTTTCAATACGACTTCGAAAAATGATTACGAAATTTCCCGCAACGATTATTCAATATGCGTCAAAAAATGCTGATATTTTTAGGGATTAATTTTTCAGTTGTTATAAAATTTATGCAAAGCTTGAAGAAAGTCGGAGCATCAAGTTTCCGGAAATTTCAATTTTTATTCAAAATCATCATGGATAATATAAATTTTGTCTGAATGCTCAAAAAACCCTTGTATTTTTCGAAAGCACGCCTAAATTTTCCTTCCAGCTCTATTTTCCGTCCTCTGGCAGTGCCACCCCAACCACTCCACGCAGCCATTGCTCAATGTTCAGCTGGACCCCATGCTCGTCCAGATCGGTGTCGCCGGTCTCCTCTCCCATCTCGTTGAAGGGATCCTGGTCCTACGACGTGATCTCCCTGCCTCCGCATTTGGAGCGATCCATTAAGGTGATGAAAGGCGCGTTGCCAATGGGGATTGTGCTGGATGCGGATGTGGATAAGGCCATAAACGGGTGCGTGGTGAAGAGTATTTGCAGTAAAAAAGCGATCGGACGGGATGGAAGGGTCCAGGTGAGTCCGCGAACGTTTTCTGAGTTTTTTGAAAAAAAATTTTGGCTAAAAATCATTGTTTAGGTGGGTGACTATATTGTCCGATTGAATACCGAAAATCTTCGGAATGTGACCAACTCCCAAGCCAGAGCGATATTGAAAAGAACCAATTTGGTGGGAACGCAGTGCAAGTAAGTGCATTTCACTTTCTTTTTTGTCTCTTTAGGACCTTATATTCGCGGTCAAACCTCTGTACAACAAATTACAATTGGCCAAAGAATTTTTTGTCATAGAAAAGTTTTGATGCACGGATTTTTATTTTGTTCTAAAATAACCAAAATTGATTGTCAAGAACTTTGAACTTGTTCTAGACAACTTCCTTTGTACAGGATCAGGTCCCTCACTGTAATTTTATCCAGTGGCAAAAAACGTACCATTTTGGATCCGGAAAGTATCAAAAATGTGGCAAAATGCATCCCTTTCCAAGTGAAAAAACTCCGTTTTGAAAGGTTCCTCAAAAAAAGGGCGGGTGCGCTTTTGAAATCAGAGTTTTTTAGTTGGAGGGGGGGCATTTTGCCACATTTTTGATACTTCCCGAATGCAAAATGATACGTTTTTGCCACTGGATCAGGTCCCTCACTACACGAGATTTCGTTGTACAGAGTTTTTTAAAACTTTTGTGTTGTCTTTGAAATCATCTTACAAGGAACGTCTTTCAAGTAGGGCAAAAAACCCGGAGGCTTTTCAAACGGGTCGACTCAGCAAACAACTCAATTTTAAATATTAATTGATGTCCAGATGTTCGCCGTCTTCTGACTTAATCCCCCCGCACATTCGGCACGGTGCTGCATCGTTGGGGCCGTTTCTGTTTCGGGGCCGAAAACCTTCTTTTTGCTTGAGTTTTGGTGGAAATTGACTTCCGTTCCCTCCCTTCCCGTCTCCTCAAAATTCCTTTATTAGAACTCCCAGAGATTTGCGGGGCGTCATCTTCTTCTTTCAGCATCACCTACATAACGGCCTCCGACGCCAAGCTGTGGAAGGAGCGCTTCCACAGAGAGCAGAGCCTCAACGACCAAGGGATCAGTAGACTGTCACCCAAGTAAGTCGACATTTTGGGGCTTCTGAAGGCGTTGAAGGGGCTAGGACGGCACGCTGTGTATTGCACTTGACCTTATAAATTTCACAGAAAAATACCGAACTTTTGACTGTCTGATTTTTTTTGAAAATTTGCATATCTCCCTGTTTTCATCATTAACCTTATCGAAACCCCAAAAAATCCAACATTTCACGGCGATTTTCTCTCGAAAAAGTCCGAAATTCATGAACCATTTTCAACCGAAAAACACCGGTTTTCGGGGTAGGAATGCCCCTACTTCAGAAGGTCGCAGCGGCCTCAGTTTGCACTTTAAAGTCTTGTTATTTCGGAGACAAAAATTAATGTCACTTAAAAATACATATTCCAAAAACGAAGTCTCTGCGCCGTCTCCGCCGGAAGTTATAGCCTTCGAATTTACTTTACGTTTTTTGTAAGACTCTGTACTCCAAATAGGACAGTTTTTGATTTATCAGGATTTCAGCTCTCCCACTGTAGGTTCAGTTAAAATATTTAACGATATTTTTTGCGAAAGACTACGGAAAAGTGGGAGAGACGGCCGGACAAAAGATATAACATGCTTATTTTTAATAAGGGCTGATTTGTGATATCCCTTCTCCACACACCGACAATATCCCTTCTACCCAATGAGAAGAGACTAAAAATCGGTCACGTGCTCTTTGATGGACGTAGTAATAGTTAGATTGTATTTATCTATTTGTTTTGCTAATACATGTCGGAAAAGAGATGCCCTTAGCTACTGGTAAATACAAATATATCCTAACATTTCCTTGTGGATTGACGTAAAGTTAATTCTTAACACACTCCGCAAAGGTAGCTGAATATCTCGACTGGATTTGCGAGCCGCGACCTGAAATATTGAGGTAAAAATGGAGTCCATAGATGTGCCATTTTCATAAAGTTTGAAGATAATCAAAAGACTTTGAGTTAGCAAATTCATAATTTTCTTTTCACAAGTCGTCAAAACCTAGAAAATTGGTGCTATTTTGAGCTTCCAAACAACAAATATTAATATCTCCGCAGTTCGCCAGTGGTTGTGCTCGAGTTGTAATTGGCCCCCCGGTTCTGTTGTTGTTACTATGGGGATTCCGCGCGCTCAGTTCCGGCCGCTCTTTTGGCCGATTTTTGCGGGAATTTCTAGCTGAAAATGAAGAGATACGTACTTTTTTCAAGGGCCGAGTATTCACCAGTCGGCTGTTGAAATATTTTTTTGCAGGTGAAATTTATGTGAGTAATATTTTTGGGTTTTTGCGGGCAGATGCTTACATAGAGAACAAAGTAAATTACACAAAACTGTGGTGTTTTTTGGCCAATTCGGAATTTTGATGCAAGCCGAAAATTGCACTCAAAAAACTGCCCGACATGGCACCCAGAGCCGCTTAAAATATCGCATTACACTGTCCAAGACCAAGTGTTGAAACCGTTGTTTTGTCTGCAAACAGTTTCAAAGTTCTCATGCCCTGCGGACATATGACCTCGACCTTACGCTGCCGCCGCCTCGATTAGCCTCTGTTTTTGGTTGATATGGCCAGAAAATGGAGTCCCCGTTGAGCAATCATTCATTCTTCCCTTCCAATTTCGTCCGGGAGGCGCACTGTCTATCTTCGCGAAAAAGTTTTTGCAGTCGATTCGGTAAACCGAGAAAATATTTGTGTGTTTTCGGCGTTCCTGGAGGCCACTTTAGGGCCGGGGGCCACGTTTTTATTTTTGCGTCTGGCCGGAATCCGAATCCGGACCGGAAAATACCTGCATCCAAAGGGCTTTGCGGAGACGTTCTGGGTAACCGCTTTATTTTAGAGCAGCTTGGAGAGTGGTTAAAAATAGCGGGTTTTTGGAGAAAATGCCACGAGAATTTTTGTGTACAGCCTAAGGCTTTGCGCTGTAGAACACGTTGAAATCTCGTCCAATATTTTTTATCGCTTATAGTCATCATTTTCCATTACATTTGTCATCGTTTCAGAGTGCATCCAAAGTTCTATCGATCTCCGTTTTTGGGCAGGAAAGGCCTTGCAAGCCAATTGTCGCAGGATTCCAACGACTCCAGAGACCTGCAGAATATGAATATTGATCAATTGAGTGACGAATTTCGAAAACGGGTCGATGATTTAATGGAGGAATTCATCAGGGTAAACTTTGCTTTTTATTATTTTTTAAGAAATTTTTTATTAACTGCTTTACTGATTACAAGCTCAAAAATATTTCCAGGCAGTCTTCGAGGATACGGTAACAGAGCTCCGAGCGATATATCGAACGCCAGATTGGTCGGATGCAACGAGAAAAAAATCGAAAGACCGGGAGATTGTAAGTAGTACTGCAAATTTTTCGGATGTAAAGTTTCTTGGATAGTACCGCCGATCCCATTCTCACCGTTTTATCGCTTTTTACTACCTCTTTTCCGCATTTTAGAGCCTTAAACCTCCGCCGATAGCGCCTAAGCCAACGATAATTCCCGAACCCTCGAAATCCCAGCCCTCCACATCGCAGACTGCGAAAACTCAAGAAGAAAATATACCTCGCGCTCATAGAGAGGATTCGGAAGACCTTCCACCACCTCCTCCTTTACCTTCAACTTCCGAATCTCGGCCGTTTGAAGGCAAATGTAGTGAAGAAAGCCGTCCAAATCCTCCTCAAGAAACCCCTGAAGAAGGCCGGACTGTGCCGTCTTCTACCGTAACGTTTCAAGTACCTCAAACCACAGCCAAAGACCGATCTCCATCTCCGCCATTACCTCCACCACCCGCAAATTTACCCAATTCCCCGACCCGCTCCAACGGAGAAATCGTAAATCTCAAAAAGACGACGCAAGAAGTTGCGGCCGAAGTTGAGGTCTCTCATCCACGGCTCTCTCTGACCACCGATGCGTCCACGAACACCTTGGCCAGCTCGGCCTCAGGGCAGTCGGGCAAGGAGGAGCAGGTGGGTGATATTGCACTAGGGGGTCGTGTATACTAATAGAAGAATTTTTGGTAGGGTTAGGGAATTGTAGTGTTGTCAAAGTGCCTTTACAAGATGTCTGAAGTCAGCGTGACGCCTCTGAAAAAAGAGCCTCTGAAAAAAGGCTTTCATGTTTCGGGCGGCAATTACATTGTATTTATCACACATCTTGGATGATTCTTTGGTTAAAAGCTTGATTTGTGATAAATTTTATATCTGTTTTTGTTTCAAATTAACTGAAGCGTAATTGCGAGTAATTTTAAGTGTCGTAGAAGAGTTTTTGCTTTGATTTCCCACCAAACCTTATATTGTTTAAAAATTTTTTGGTGTTTTTTTCAATTTTAAACCCATTGTTATCCAAAAAATTTTGTTTTTACTTGTTGATGACCGATTTTCTTCCTTCGTGCTCGTTCTACAAGTCTCTACGAAAATCTTTTTACCATTTGTAAGCCTACGAGCCCCAGAACTTACCAAACTCTTCTTATTATCATCATTTTTTCAGCCTCGAAGACGGAGCAATTTCTGGAGCGAAGAGCGCTCGGTGGTCTTGCTCCGAGAGCCCAACGAAACCTTTGGGATCAGTATAGTTGGTGGGAGAGTGGAGGTGTCGCAGAAAGGAGGACTGCCCGGCACTGGGAGTACTGTAGCCGGTATTTTTATCAAATCAGTTTTGCCAGATTCGCCTGCCGGAAGATCGAATCGAATGTTCATGGGGGATCGAGTCATAAGCGTGAGTTGAAAAGATGGGCAGTTTTCATACACAATTTTTTGCATTTTTTTTTAAAAAATTTCGAAAAAAAACTTTTTTTTGCTTGGAAAATTTCTTAAAAAAATTAGTTTTTTGCAATAAAAATTCGAAATTTTTAGGGGTTTTTTCTCACCTATTTATTTTGCGATGGGAAAACATGATTTTTTTAAAAAATTTGATGATAATTTTTGTTTTTGTTTTTTTGAACTAAACCAGCTAAACTAACAAATAAGGTATAATCCGCTTATTTTGTTTTCCCATTTTCGGCCAAAAAATCTCCTTTGTTGCAGAAAATTTCAAATCCAAAATTTTGCATATGGCTTAGAAACTTCTGTTCCACATTAACGACAAGTTTCTTCGAAATAAACGGCTTACACTTGACGTATTTTGCAAAAAAAGATATTGCGTCACAACTTTCGGAACATTTTTTTGTTTCCTCTACTTTTTCGCATCCCCAAAACCCCCCGAATTCCGATTCTCCCACCGCGTTTTCTTGTTGCAGGTGAACGACGTGGATTTGCGGAGCGCCACACACGAGCAGGCGGTGCTGGCCATCAAGAACGCGCGGAATCCGGTCAGCTTCGTGGTGCAATCGCTTCAGAGCTTCAGCGCCGACAAAGTGAGTCCTCGGCGAGGGCCCCGCACGGGCTCCTCGAGCGACGCTGAAAACTGAAAACACACGGTCCAAGAGGTTTTGAGGACGTGTATTTGTAGGAGACACTTGAGAGAATAAATTTCTTCTTCTTTCCGCTTCATTTCGCGGCCGCCGAATCGCCGCGGCGGCCCAAAAATAAAAATTTATGGAAAGTTTTTGCATAAAATGGGATTAGCGGCCCGCGTCCTGGGTTCGTCTCTTGTCAACGTGAAGCGGCGAGATGGATGTGGGTGGACAAAAAATTGGGTTGCTTTAGGTGTCATGGATAAGATGAATAGCTGGATTGAGGTGGTTACGACCTAAGACTTGGTCTTTTTCTCTTACCATGTCAATGGTAATAGAAAAAAAGACGTTATAGTTGATTTCAATGAGTATACATATCTACGAAAAAACTGACAAAAATCACCAAAACATTGTTTTAGAGCATCTAAAGTAATACTTTATTTTCCGCATTTTTCGCCGCCAATTTTTCCAAACCTGTCATCGTGTGGTAAAGTCCTATGTCCTTGGCAGTCTAAATATATCAATCCTTACCTTTGTTACATCGTATTTTATTCTAAAAATTGAAATTTTCTGAAATTTTGAGACCAATTATTTTTTGCTTTAAAAATTTTTTGGCATTTCGTTTTTATCCGTTGGAGACTATCACACTTGAGTTTGAATCAGAGATTGCCACGGTCAAAATTTCGGCTCCGGCTCTTAGCTCCCAGAACCGGAGCCGAGGCCAAATTTGCAGCTCCGGCTCCGGCTCCCGGCTCCCATGAAAAACTTAAACAGGTCTGCGGCTCCGAATCCCGGCTCCCGCACGAAAAAAAATTTTAAAAATATTTTTCCAAAAAAAACGTTATTAGTGCCGGAGATCATACACCCAACGTTTTTGCGACCAAGTTGTATGCAACACATCCTTCCCAGTATTTTTCAAGCAATTTGGTTTAACAAGATCATGAAAATTGTACTTTTTTGAACGCTGAGAAGCCTGGCTCCGACTTTTGGCTCGGGAGCCGGATCCGCACCCAAAATTTCCGGCTCCGGCTCTGGCTCCCGGCTCGGAGCCGGAGCCGCTCAGAGCCGGAGCCAAGAGCCGGCTCCGGAGCCGTGGCAATCTCTGGTTTGAATACACTAAAATGCAATTTAGAGTGCAACAGGTCATCAGGTCATGTCTGACAGTCTCCTAAAGGGCCAAATTTATATTATCCATGGGCATTTCGATACTTTTTTGGCAAGATTAGGTCATGAAATTAACGGTCAAATGTTTTCAATGCCTTTATTTGCCTCAATGAGTTCTTAGTTTTACCCACAACTTATTTCTCGTCCTAAAAAGTTGGTTATTTCTCTAAAATCTCTTCGTTTTTTAGTTCTCCAAACGCTCGGAAGAGCCGCGTCAGCAACGAATCGAGTTGATACACCAGCGAATTGAACCGGAAGCCCCAAGTCAAGCACCACCGATAGCTCCAAAACCTCGGCCCTTGGAGATCAACGCCACTCCAACACCGTCGATAATGAACAGCGAGGAGAAAGCGGCCGAGACGCCGGTGCAGGAGACGAAACCGGCGGAAAGAAAGGTTTCCATCGACCAAAAAGCGATCAAGGAGGAGAAAAAAGTGGAAGAAGTTGATGTGGTTTTGGCAAAGAGTAAGATCGAAGATGATAGTGCGGCGGCGTTGGAAAGATCAGCGGAGGACAAGGAAGAGGAGGACAAATTTCATTATACTACAGGTAAAAAATATTAAAAATTTGATAAAGTTTAGAGGGAATTAAAATTTAAGTCTTCTTGGAATACGCGTGCGTTTAGCTAGCGTTTGACAAACGAAATTAAAAAAATTTTTTGGCTAATTTTGCAACTTGACCAGCAAATTTTCAAAAAATAATTGCTTACAAGGGAAGCACCCCAAGTGCGACGCTCAGATTTTGATGAAACTTGGCACAAATTTAGAATAATTTTTTCTAAGATATATGCGAGAATCCTAGCTCGCGCTTTGCAGAAACAACCGGGATTTTTAGATCGAAAGTTGGCGATAATTTGACACTTTTTGCCGAATTTCGGCACAAAAAGTTTCATGCCTATTTCTTCCATAGAGGGTAATATTTCCACAAAAAATCAAATTTTTCCGCACGAAACTGCCAAAGTTATGGCCAAAAGTGTTTTTTCTCTCTGACCGCTCTCCGCGTTTAGCGTACCCTCTCGGCGACAAAGGTCGTTCAATATCTCGGCGGCGCTTGCAAAATGCGAGTTAAAACTTTCAGGAATTGATATTTAGTTCATGGCAGACGTGTGTGTAATTTATTCTCAAAAATTGATTTTTTATGATTATTTTAATTTTACCGTATACTCAAAAACTTTTTACTCGGAAATGCGAGATATTTTGCTGTTTTTTATTTATTTTTTTTTATTCTTCTGACCCAATCATTGTTTCAGACAAAGTGAAGAGGAAATACGGTGATTTGCCTGGCGAACCGACCATTCTCCGGCTTGTGGGGATCCCGCCAAAGGGGCTGGGTCTCTCTTTGGCCGGACGAAGCGAAAATGAAAAGCAATCGGTGTTTGTGGTCGACATCAAATCAACTTCTCCGTTGCCTCTTCAAGTCGGCGATGAACTTTTGGAGGTGAGTTTTGAAGGAAATTGTATACATAGCATAGCGTATTTTAAAAATTTAAATTTTAAGGCCTCAATGTAACTGACAGGGTAAGTACTCCAAGTGCGACGCTCAGATTTTCTTTAAATTTTGCACACACGTCGGGTATGGACCAGATATCAATTCCTGAAAGTTTTAGCTCGCGCTTTGCGGGCGCCGCCGAGATATCGAACGATTTTTGCCGCCGAGAGAGCACGCTAAACGTGAAGAGCGGTCAGAGAGAAAAACGCTTTTTGGCCATAACTTTGGCAGTTTCGTGCGAAAAAATTTGATATTTTGTAGAAACATTATCCTCTACGGTTGAAATAGGCATAAAAGGTTTTTCGTGCCAAAATTCGGCAAAAAGTCCGAAATTTTGGCCGACTTTCGATCTAAAAATCTCGGTTGTTTCTGCAAAGCGCGAGCTAGGACTCTCGCATATATCTTAGAAAAAATTCTTCTAAATTTGTGCCAAGTTTCATCAAAATCTGAGCGTCGCACCTGGAGTACTTCCCCTGTGAATAAAAAAATAAAAATTATTTATAAATCTTTCAGCTGATTATGTGGTAACTTTTCTATTTTTTCAGATCAACGGCAAGGTTTTGTTTGGCCTTTCGCATCAGAGTGCCTCAACCAAGATTCGGGAGTGTTGCGAGGGCGATGAATTGGCCCTCGTCATTCTGCGAACACAAAAAACGGTGCCTCCCTCTTCCGCCGACCGCTTCAAAGACAAGCTACCGGCTGCAGCGACGAGTTCCGCGCCCTCCGAACCCACGGGAAAGGTCGGTTTTTTCGAATCAAATTATCGGCTACATCGAGTTGCTTTGGCTGATTTTCAATCTCCTAAAACTCTTCATTCTTCCCTTTTTTTCTGCACTATTTTGCGTGTTCTTCTCCTCAAAATATCACTGTAAAAAGGGCCGAGAGAAAACGAGAGAATGGCCAGACAAAAAATTGAATTTCTTTTTAATCTGATGTCTTTTACAATGTAAAGCTTTCTGAAGATGTTTTTCTCAATTCATCTCGGACTCGAAGCCTGTACCCCCCGCTATCTCTCGCACTTATTCGCCGATGCTGTTTGGCTCCCCGGAGGCGTTGATTTGATTTGCTGGAGAGGGGTCTTCGTTTCGAATTTCCGCCCGAATCTTTTGCCTTTGATTGGGCAAACGGAAAATGACGTTCTCGCCGTCTCCGTTCTTTCATACGGAGAGGAGTCGGAGGTCATGAGTCTGAGATTCTTACGGATTCTGAATCTCCGGAATTTTTAGTTTTATCAACCCAAAATTTGAATTTTTAAATTTTTTTAATTTTGCAATTTTTTGCTTTAACAAGAGAACTTCCTATTGAAGTTGCCGGGATCTCAAACTATAAGGAAATTCAGGCAACTTACAGGGGAAGTACTCCAAGTGCGACGCTCAGATTTTCTTTAAATTTTGCACACACGTCGGGTATGGACTAAATATCAATTCCTGAAAGTTTTAGCTCGCGCTTTGCCGCCGAGATATCGAACGATTTGTGCCGCCGAGAGAGCACGCTAAACGTGGAGAGCGGTCAGAGAGAAAAGCGCTTTTTGGCCATAACTTTGGCCGTTTCGTGCGGAAAACTTTGATTTTTTGTAGAAACATTATCTTTTATGGTAGAAACAGGCAGGAAACTTTTCGTGCCGAAATTCGGCAAAAAGTCCGAAATTTTGGCCAACTTTCGACCTAAAAATCTCGGTTGTTTTTGCAAAGCGCGAGCTAGGACTCTCGCATATATTTCAGAAAAAATTACTCTAAATTTGTGCCAAGTTTCATCAAAATCTGAGCGTCGCACTTGGAGTACTTCCCCTGTTAGAATAGAACTTTTGACATACATGTCAAATTTTTAGTTCCGATTTGAAAGGATTGACGGGATTTGTTGGCAGAAATTTGAAAAACAATTTTTTTTTGAAATTGTTTGCACATTCCACAAAAATATCAAATTTTTCAAATCCGGATTCGAGAAGTAATGGTCAAAAAGAAAGATGTTTTAAAATACGAAAAGCTGTTGATGTAAAATTTATACCGAAAATCAAGGGTTTTTCCATTAAATTTTCTCGTTTTTACAGCGTCTTGAAATTTTGTAATTAGAAGTCGTAAAGGCAGTTCTGTCTGAGTATAAAGCATCTTAAAGTTTTGTTTTTGATTCAGAAAAAGAGATTCTGACTTGTAGTGAGGTGATTTTCAAATAGGATGTTCTTCCGTCTGACTGGACCTCTCCAGATTCCATAGGGATAAAAAAAATTTTTTTTTGATTACAAAGCTTTGTAAATACAGCGGGGGACCTGATCCAGTGGTAAAAAAACGTGCCATTTTGTATCCGGGAAGTATCGAAAATGTGGCAAAATGCTTCCCTCTCCAAGTGAAAAAACATCGTTTTGAAGGGCGCCTCACAAAAAAGAGAGGGCGCACGGCAACCCGAAGTGTTTCCTGGCTCCTTTCGACACTTCGCCCATTTTGTATCGGTTGAAATCAAACAAAATGTCACAAAAGAATTTTTCGTGGGATTCTCCGACCGAAAATTATTTTTCTCGGAATTATTTTATTTCTTCTGTCAATTTTGACACTTCGTTAGGACGAAACTCAAAATTGGGCGAGAAACATTTTTCTTCTATTTCGGGTTGCCGTGGGGCGCGCTTTTGAAATCCGAATTTTTTCACTTGTAGAGGGAGGTGTTTTACGACGTTTTTTGATACTTCCTGGATGTAAAATGGTACGTTTTTTGCATCTCGAAAGGGGCCAAAATGACTCCAAACCCTTCCCTTCTCTAAGCTAAAAAACTCCGCTTTGAAAAGCGCGCCCTTTCCTTCAAGGCGGGCATTTCAAAGCGGGGTTTTTTAGCTTAGAGAATGGAAGGATTTGGAGACATTCTGGTCCCTTCCGGGATGCAAAATGAGACGTTTTTTGCGACTGGATCAGGTCCCCCAGTGTAATATGGCTTTCTTACTGCTTCCAAGTTTTTCGATGTTCACCGGGTTTGTTGTATAGAGGTTTCACTGTATGGAAAAAATTTGCGAAATTAGATTTTTTAAGCAAATTTGACCAAAAAATTCGTTTTTCTTTGCAAAAAAATCCGCGGATTTTTCCATACACAAGTGTTTTCTCTGGTTTCTAAAAAACGACTTTTCTACAGTGAGGGACCGGATCCAATGGCAAAAAACGTCTCATTTTGCATCCCGGAAGAGATCAAAATGTCTCCAAACCCTTCCCTTCTCTACGGTTTAAAACCCCGATTTGAAGAGCCCGCCTTGAAGGAAAGAGCGCGCTTTTCAAAGCGGAGTTTATTAGCTTAAAGAAGGGAAGGGTTTGGAGTCATTTTGGTCCCTTCCAGGATGCAAAATGACACGTTTTTTGCCATTGGATCAGGTCCCTCACTGTACGTTCGTCAAAAAAAACTTTTTTTTGCAACCTATTAGGCTTTCAACACCCATCATCATCATCACTGATTAATTAATCGCTTTTCCCTCCAATTTTCCACGAATTATCTTCTCCTTCCCGAGCCCTCCCATTTCCCCCAGAAATTTTGGTTCCGCCGCAGATTTCCAAGTTTTTGCAGGCCGGAAGTCCTAATCATCTGCGGCCATTAATACACATTTTAATCATCAACAAACAGAGGCTCTCTGTTTTTTCGCTTATTTTCGAAAAAAGGTCGGATTTAAGGTCGTGTTGTTTGATTTTTTTCGATTTTTCTTATTTTTAGAAATGGCACTAGTTGTTCACGTCGTGTTTTGAGGCGATCTGTTATTTTTCCCGAGGGCGAAAAGGAGAGAAGGCCGATTTTTTTGAAATTTAGCCCGGAAAGAAAAAGAATACAGAAGGTCTAAGGGGTTCAATTTTCGAAAAATTTTTTGCATCTTTAATTTTTCAAAGAAAATTATTCGATTTCTGAGCATACCGGCATTAAAAATTTCTTTAATTTCCCAACGGATTTGCAGATAATTGTGCTGTATTTGTAATCCCACTCAATTATGTCGCAATTTCGGCTTTGTACAGCTATTACAACCAATGATTTCATTTTGTTTTCCCATTTTTCCATTTAAAAGCTCTGTTTTCATAAATTTTGTCTTAATTCCTCAAACGTTAACATCATTTTCCTCCAAAAAAAATCGCCTTAAAATACCGTAATCCTTTTGTTTTCTTGTTTTATGACTCAAGATATCACGAGTCTCAGTAAAATTTGCACTTTTTTCCCCATAGAAGGCCCTAAAACTTGACGTTTTCTCGCCGAAAACACCCTAAATTACAAGGAATTTGAAATGTCTTCGAGATTCGTGAGGTCATTTTCTTTTCACTTTGCTGATTATATAGGGTGCCTGAGGCGAATTTGGGACGGATGATTCGAAAAATCAGTAATCGCCTGTACCGGATTGGATTGGTAAGAAGAAATTCGGGGAGAAATGATGATTTTATTCAAAAATTGTCAAAAAAGTTGCAATTTTATGCAAATTCTCTTTTGGTTTATGTTAACTAATGCAGATTATGACATCAAGTTTCATATTTCAGACAATAAAGTCTTTGGATTTGCAAAAATCCTCAAAAAATTTAAGAAAATGCCAAAGCAGCTGATAGATGTTATGTACAATACAAAAAGACCAAATTCCTTTGGTTATCGAATAATTTGTAGCCTCTAAACTGACTTTATTGAATTTTCAGGGCGATGATTTGACCTCAACGTCAAATGAAAAGGAATTGGCACCGAAACTTTCGCTCCCTGCCACTTTGAATAATGGCCCTCAGAACGGACAAAGCAGTGCGCAGCCAACCAGTCTGCACGATGTGTCAAAGACTGAAGTTGATTCTCGTAAGTTGGAAAGCCGTTTTATTGGGTTGTTGCGAAAACCCATGATTTTTGGGGTTTGTTGGGCCGTTATGTTATACTTGATATCAAAGTAATGTAAACGTCAAAAACGAGCGGGCTTGATGTCTATTATAGGCTTTAGGGACAAGCATATGACATTGTTGACGCTTCTGTGACACTGCGCTGCTCTTTTTGGCCGTTTTATTATCTCTCTTTGACTATACAAGGCGTGTGCGAGGAGACCTCATGGATAACATAATTTTGAGCTCCACAAGTCCCATACTTTTCTTACAGTGTTAAGGTTGGGCTTGGGTTGTATTTTAGACCTCACCCAACTCATCTTTAACAATTCCGATTACTCCAAGTGCTTTTAGACACCTAAAACACAATGCCAAATTTTGGCGGGAATTCGAATTTTCAAACTGCAACTACTGTCTGATTATAAACTTCATTCCATTTTTTTCATCCAAAAACAATATTCAAAAGTGGTTTGAGCGATTATTCCGTTTGTTGGTTCAAAAAAATATATTCTCCTTCTCTTGCAAATGGCGTCATATATTATACTCCCTTCGCAGGCCTGGGAAACGGGCGAGAAATTACGCTATAATCGAATTTCAGACCAAGAGATGATTCTCACCGTTATTTTGGGTGTGCCAGTAATTTTGGAGTAACTTTTCTTTATCTTGTTACCAAATTTTAGCAATTTTTGGTCTCTCTGGAGATAAAAAAAGGTCGTCAACGAGTTATTTACGATATTTACAATGCGAGTTTGGCGTGGAGGAGGGAGAGAGTGTTAGCGAAGGTTTTAAGGGGATTTTGGGATTAATAGCCTTATTTTTTAGAAGGTGTAAGAGGTTTAAAGTGATGAGAGTAGGGCAAAAAATTCGACATTATTTTGGGGAATTTGTTTGCTTGGATTTTGACGACACTTGAGCCGAAATTTAGAGCATAATTTTCGAAGGCCCATAAAACATTTTTTGCTCGCGCTTTTGGGCTACGGAACGCCAAAGGGCGCGATTTTTATGGAGAAAAGTTTCATGCCTATTTCTACCGTAAAGGGTAACGTTTCAACAAAAAACAAAATTTTCCCGCAGGAAACTGCCAAAGTTATGGCCAAAAAAGCAAAAATCGTTCTTCTCTCGACCGCTCTCCACGTTTAGCGTGCTCTCTCGGCGGCAAAAACCGTTCGATATCTCAGCGACGCCCGCAGAGCGCGAGCTAAAACTTTCAGTAATTGATATTTAGTCTACCCGACGTGTGTGCAAAATTTAAAGGAAATCTGAGCGTCGCACTTGGAGTACTTCCCTCGTTAGCTGCGTGAATTGTTTTCCGCCCCTATTTTGCCTTTAATCCCCTTCTTGTTGACGCTGTTTCCACCATATTTCTCATTGTATAATATTCTCTCTATTATGCAATCAATTGAGTTTCCGTTGAACTGGAAAAATCATCGTTGTCGTCGCAGGTACCCTTTTTATTCAATCGGAATCCCTCTTCCAAAAAAAAAAATTAAGCCAATTTTTGGGCGGAAAAAGGAAATCCAAATTGGCCCCAATTCAAAGGAAAAAAGAGAAAAAAACAGGAATTCACGGGATCCGAAGGTTCATTCATAGGTGTTGAGGGCTCTTTTTGTCGTACTTTTAATTGGAGTATATAGTGCTTGTAGGTAAAGGAGGTTGGCAAGAATTGTTTGGACATGGGCGGGAAGACGAGTTTTTGGGAAATTTTATTTCGGAGATGTGATGGTAGGAGCCTCTAGACTTGTGTACAGAATAACCGTGGCCTGTAGATTATGTTTTGCCTGTGCTTGACATTATACGGGGATTAGACATTCAGGGTAGCATTAACTATATTATTCTTGACTCAAGTTACATTTTCTTTTATAAATTTGTGAGTTTAACACTTTTTATGTTGATTTTGATACTCCTAGATGCTTAAGGGTCTATTTTAGGTCCTAGATGTTGTTTAATTTTTTGACATACACTTGTACACTAGCCATGACCAAAAATATGCAAAATGCTTTTTTATGCTAATCATCATTTTGATGACATTTCCTGTCAATTTTGTCTGTGACAGCTCCAATATCCCTCCTTAAAGTGCATCTTCTACCCACCATAGATCTTCCAACACCCGCTTCCAATACTTAACTTTCAAAAAATTTTATATTATTCATGTACAACACCTCTTAGGCCACAAAAATCCCAAGAATCATAATAAATCCGCGCTGAACCCTCATTACAGCTTTCTGCTAGCTTCATTACACTCGTTCAAGTTGATGCTTAATCTTCTTTGCGTGACGGAAAATGCAGTTTGCAAAGATGACTTGTTTTCGAGTTCAAAATAGTTGTTTTCGAAGTTCATTGGATTTGATGTCATTTGTAGAGGGAAATCTGTGGGCTTAACGCTGGAAATCGGGTTTACATCGGAGTTCATCTTTCACATGAAAAACAACTTTTATTTTTTTATTTTCAATATAAACAAATATTTGTTTACCTTTTTCGCTATGTTCAGAGCTCTGTAAATACCGCTTTATATACTGTCGTTTTGATCTCACATTAATCTTTACTTCTTCACAACTTTGAACTCTTTGTCAAGTATGTTTCAGCCGCAAAAAATTGGAATTCAATTTAGATTGCTCATCAAATTGGCTGTGAGAATATGCTTGAGTCATCGGAAATTATTTTAGACTCTTCTTTTGAAGTTTTTCAACTTTTTGAGTTTTGTGGTTTATGTAATTTCGGAAACCGAGAAAAACTGTATACCAGGTTTTGTAGGAAAGCTTTCTTGTTTATTCATACGTATTGCGAGATTTTACAGACACCCATCACAAGGGGTGTCTGTAAAAACCTACTCTATAGACCCTTCTCGTCCTTGTTTTGCTTACAACGTTGTGCTCAGCGTCCTCAATTTCGCTTGATTAGTCGGCGTTCCGTAACCCGCAAGCGAATCCGGCCGTCTCTTTTGTTTATTCGTGAGGGCTTCTGCGTCAAGCTGTCATCTTAAATTTAAGCCAATTCAGCGGGTTTCCCGCCTTCTCCTTTAGGTAGTGGGGGGATTCGGATGGCCAAAAGAAATTTCGACTAATTCCGAGGGGGCTTACAAAAACATTGGGCGGTGCGTCGGCGATGACGTCAAGGCGCGCTTTTGTGATGTGTTGAGGTGAATGAAGGTCTCGCGGAAGGAATGCTGATACTATCTCGGAACTTTGGAGGGGTTTACAGTAAATTTTAAGACAAGAGAGCCAGTTGTTTCCTTGGTTTAGGCTTTTAATCAATCATTTTTTGCCTTTTTTTTGTTATAGCTCTTGTTTCTGCTCTTGCAAGGTAAATTAAACAAATTTGTAGAATAAAAAAAAAAACGATTCTAAATTAGCCTGGTAGTGAAGAAAGTAGAGTGTAATTATTCTATTTATGTCTTTATTGTGAGGTTTCGGCATAATTTAAAAAGCCATTATTACTTTTCCAATTTTAGAATGTTTCATTTACCTTGAGAAAGTTCTCTTTCATCACGGCATTAAGAAAATAGTTAAAAAAAACTTTCCAGTTTCGCTATGTAAACGATGACTTAATTTCCATTGACACTTCAAAGTTTTGGTTAATTTTCCTGCATTGCGTGACCCCTTGGCCCACCCGTCAGTGCCTACCAAGCCCTCAAGGCAGTCAGCCATTTTCCGATGCCTGCGAGTTCGGTAAAAACAGTTTAAACCGGGGGCGCCGCGAAACCCGGGAAGATTGTTAAAGGAGTTAAAATTCCCGCGGCCCTCGACGGCGTATCGATTGTGCCCTGAGGGCAGGGCGCTTTTTTCGCGAAAAAGCGAGCGAGAGAGCGTGCCGGATGTTTGTGGGTATCTCTGGCCAAAATGAGTCGCGTTGCTAGCCGCAGGCACTTTTCCCCCTTCACTCCCATTCTTACTCCGCCGTATTTCCATCCCGCTTTTTTTTTGTTCATGGGCCGCGGCGGGCCCGCAGGTCCGGCATCTGAAGACATTCGGAAATCTGAATGCGAGACAGGGGGGAGGGAGGTTTTCCGGTGCTTTAAAAGACTTCAAAAGCGTTCCGAACGAACTTTTTTTTCAAAGTCCAGTGAAGATGGATCTGAAGGTAATGTGGTGGTGATATATGCTCCAGATAATATAGCAAACTTCATTGAGCGATTTTTTATGGCGCGGGGATAATTTTGCAAAGGTCCAGAGAATTTCCCCCCGGGGTGTTAGCGAAGTCTAGCGTGCAAAGTCAGCGTTAAAAGAGGGCCGGAAAAGATTAAAAAAGCGCGAATTTGCATTTGCAAGCGGTGAAAAACAACTCTGACTACGAAACTCAATTATTTCTGATATTTGGAGACGGATTACTCTTTAATCACCGGCAGTAATATACAGTTGTCGCCCTTTATGTCTATAGTTTTTGCCTTTAAAGTTAAGTGACCGTTTTTCGAGAACGTTCCGATTTTTAAATGAACGTCTTAAAAGACGTTTCAAATTGCTGGCTAATCGGGAAACCTCGTTGTGAGTAATCTTTGGACTTTTACAAATTACAGGGGATTTACAATTACTTCTTAAGAGTAACTCTCATTAAGACGTTAATCGTTGGTTGTGTTCCAAAGCGGGCCTATTTTTGACGTGCTCACGCCTCCGCTTTTATTTTTTGCATCAGCATTCAATTGTCCAGGGAGTAATCATCCACAAATAGTAAATATTGGCAGATGCCGTTGTTAAAAATGGGATTTTAACTTTGTTCCAGGCAGGAGGGAATTTGCAAAAAAATGCTGGTAGTTTGCGTGGTGTAGATGACTTTAAACAAACATATTATAGCTTGTGTTTTGCGGAAATCGTTGAGGTTTTTTGGCCAAAACTGAGTATAAAAACGTAATTTTTAATTTGAAAATTTGAGCTTCTATTAGTGATGAGGCCAAAAATTGCGCCCATTTCTTCAAACCGCAAGCTAATAGTTTTGTATGGCCAGAAAATTGTCATCTAAATTTGGCTCAGCTCTCATCAAAATTCAAACAAAAATTTCTCAAATTCTTGTCGTACTTCTCCCCATTCGCGCGTCACTTTAACCCGCTCACACCCTCTAAACCAAAGGGCCGTTATCCTCAAAATCTCCTTAAACTCTCCTCTAACGCTCTTTCTCGCCTCCACGACAAAACAGAGTTGTAAATATTGAAAATAACTTGGCGATGACTATATTTTCTCGAAAATACTAAAAATCCCCAGGATAAGGTACGAAAATCAAAAAGTTGCGTTAATGGCTCTACCATACCTTTTGTAAAAAATGAGTGATAACTTTGGGCGATTAATCTGCCACCAACAGGGAGTTCTGACTTCAAGATTTTGATAAAATTTGCATTCAAGTTACACGGGAAGTACCCCAAGTGCGACGCTCAGAGTTTCTTTAAATTTTGCGCACACGTCGGGCATAGACTTAATATCAATTCCTGAAAGTTTTAGCTCGTGCTTTGCAGACACCGCCGAGATATTGAACGGTTTTTGCCGCCGAGAGAGCACGCTAAATGTGGAGAGCCGCCAAAGAGAAAAACATCTTTTGGCCGTAACTTCGCTAGTTTCGTGCGGCAAAACTGATTTTTTGTGGAAACATACCCTTTACTGTAGGAAAAAGTATGAAACTTTTCGTGCCGAAGTTCGGCAAAAATTGTCAAATTTTCGCCGACTTTCGATCTAAAAATCTTGGTTGTTTATGCAAAGCGCGAGCTAGAATTTTCGCATATATTTTCGAAAACATTATTATAAATTTGTGCCAAGTTTCATCAAAATCTGAGCGTCGCACTTGGGGTACTTCCTATGTTAGTAAGCTCTTGTGTTACCACTATTTCTTTGATATCGCGACAAATAAGTCGCTCTATTGAGAGCCGCTACCAACCGTAGACACTCCCTTCTCCTTGAAACATACTTTCTTCCCGATTCCCGTGCTTATCTTCCCCTTCAAAATCTCATCCTTTTCCGCTCGCCTCACCCCAAAAAAAAAGAAAACGCGGGTCCAAATTGGCCTTTGAGAACCCGCTGAATTCTGGAGATATGTCCTCTCGCTTGTTTTTACCCCAAAATCCATATTTTTGGCACCCAAACGAGAGCGAGAGAGCGAAAACAAAGTGCATCGGCCGCTTTTTTGTTCCCTTTCGGTCCCCGCTTTTCTTTGTTTTACATTTTAATTCGTGGCCATTTTCCGGTCTGACGAGCGAATGTAATCTGGTAAATATGGTTTACACGTTACGTAAGGGCAAACACAACGCTTTTAAAGGGCAGGCTCGTCGAAAGTTGGGCTTTGGACGTTGTTCTAGCTGATTGTTGGTCGATTTTGGTCGTTTTTCCGGAATTTTTTCGGATTCTTACTGGTTAATTAGTTGATTTGAACATTTCATGTTTCAAAACAGTAATTTTGCATTTTAAATTTTTAGTAAAATTTCCAAACTTGCCTAAACAAGACCTTATTTCAGGCCGCAAAAAGAGTTGGCAGCAACCCATGGAGAAAGTGCCAATCGAAACGGGTAAAGAGACGCTGATCGAGATCGAGAAGGGCGGCCGTGGGCTTGGTCTGTCGCTGGTTGGCGGCTCGGACACCGTGCTCAGCTCCATCGTCATCCATGAAGTGTATCCGGATGGGGCGGCCGCCTTTGATGGACGACTTAAAACCGCCGATCAGCTGTTGGAGGTGCGTTTTTTGATGACGTTCTGTAGGGAATGAAAGTTAGTTTTGATTAAGAAAATTTTCAAAAAATTGTCCATCATGACATATTTTTATAAAAAAACTTTGGTTTAAAAATTAAATTTAGGTCATCTTTTTTTATATTGCCGTTTTGAAAAACGATTTTTTTAAACTTTAAATCCCTTTTTTTAAATTGAAAAAAAACGTTTTGCATTTTGATTTTTCATCATGAACAATGTTGAATTTTGACCCCTCCGATCCCCTTTATTAAACCTATAAAACCGTCTCCATTTCAGGTGAACGGTCAGTCCCTCCGCGGCCTAACCCACGAACAAGCCATATCAATTCTCCGCCGAACCCCCGCCAAAGTCCGTCTTCTTGTTTATCGTGACGTGAATGTCCAAATGTCGCTGCTCGACCCGCCGTACATGATACACGACCTGGAGCTGGTGAAGAAGCCGGGCCGAGGGCTTGGCATCTCAATTGTTGGGCGAAAGGACGAGCCCGGAGTTTATATTTCGGAGATCGTTAAAGGCGGCCTAGCCGAAGCCGATGGAAGATTGATGCAGGGAGATCAAGTAGGCCACTCGATGAGGTTATTAGTTGTTAAATTTTAGATTTTAAAGATCAACAATGTCGATGTGTCAACCAAAATGCAAGAGGATGTGGCTGCCATGTTCAAGGTAAATCTTGTTGCTCAGAAAAGTTACTTGAAATTTTTCGATTGACGCAAAATTTTTTGGGAAGTTGTCCGAGGTTCTGAAATGAAGTTTTTATAGGTTTATGGGCAAAATCTTTAGAATAGGTTGAGATAAAAAAGAGGCAAGAGAACATTCAAAACAAAGAGACGAAAAAGTTTTTTTTTTCATTTTTCTCTCTTTTTCTCTTTGTTTTCCTTCGGAAAAAGAAGTGATTAGAGAGAGAATAGAACCGAAGTTTATCTCGCAAAGCTTTCATCCACCAATCGTTTGACAAAGCACCGCATTTACAGACTAAAAATAATATTACACTTGCCATCTAATGTCCCGATTGATTTTTCAGACAATTTCCGGCAAACTCTCCATTCGAGTTGGGCGATGGAAGCTCGGCGAGGCTGCCAACCGTTTCCAGCACATTTCGCGGACCTCCAACCCTCCCTCGACAGCCACCTCGCCCAATATGCAACGACCTCCAACCACAGCCTCACCGTCCGAGCCCAGCACAAACGGAACTTCCGGCCTGAAAACGGTCTCGGATGGAGATGAAGATCGACGAGTGCCTTCGCCAGCGCCCACACCATCTTCCGGAGGATATATGGCAGCGCCGGATGTTCCGCAGGTTTTGGTTCAGGACGAGACGATCGCTCGAGGAGAATTGTCGCCGGTGACTGAGGAGCCGGGAAGTAGTACGGATCTGGTGAGTTGGAATTTTGAAAGCGGTGTTTTTTGTCTCTGGGGTGTAATTTTTTGACGCTTTGTACCAATTGGTGCCTCTGGATCACTAAGAAAGAAATCAAATTTTTGATCAAGAGCAATATGAAAAAATACGGTCGGAAAATTACTGTAATGCAAACCCATTTGAAAAAAAATTGTCTTTATAATACAAAAATGTTCTAAAATCCATATTATAATAGCAAAATCAGTTTTGATTCGGAAAACATGAAATTTGATTAGATTTTTTTGGGCCAAATAGTCTGTTTTCCCCAAAAAATCGTTTTTTTTTCTAAAAACTTCCTCGACGACTTTGCGATCTGAATTGGAAACAAAGCCAACAAACGCTTACTGTAACAAAAATTTTTTCTTTTTTTGCTCGGTAGACGTTCATCCCAACATTTTTTTTATCTCATTGCTCATCTCCCCCAACGCCATCTCTTCTAATCTCCGAGATTTTTGCAGAAAAGCTTGGCCGAACCCGCCGAAATTGGTCTTTTGCCGATAAACGAAGAAGGCTCCGAGAGTTTACTAATTCACTTAAAAAAGGACGAAGGTTGTCAATGGGGAATGGGCATCGGGCGACGGCCTCGGGGGATTCTTGTCACCTCGCTGCAGCCCGGCTCGACGGCCGCCGAAAAACTGCATGTTGGAGATCGGATAATGGCCGTGAATGGAGTCGCGATTTCTGATCAGGTAAGAAGGAAATTTCAAAAAAAAACTTTTTTCTTTAGAAAGCTTTTTTAAGATAAAATTTTTTGCTAAATTTTTTGCGGAAATCTCAAAATTGCTTTTCAAAAAAAATTTAAAATTTTTTCCAAAAACGCTTTTATCGATGGAAATTTTTTTCAGAACGGCGCCGTGACGATGGTCAAGTCCTCAGGCAACAAAGTCACTCTACAAGTCGCTCGGCCCACACGAGTCCCCACTTCCCACTACTGAAGAAAAAGCTTATTAAATAAGAAACGAATTGCTCAGACTTTTAATCAATCAATTAAGTAAAATTCTAGGTGCTTTCCCATTTCACAAAACTTATTTTGGGCGAAAGGAGTGCTGTAATTTTGTAGAATTAAGTTTTTTTTTCAAAAAAATTTCCTATTTCGCGATCTTTTTCAAAAAAAAATTACAGTACTTTTATCCCCAAAAAATCTCAAATCGGGTTATTTTCGAAACGAAAAAGTTATTTTTTTTTGTATTTCACAACGATGTTTTATTGTATACAGACTAGATATTGTTGTAGACCGTCGACTCAGAATCTCTGCCAAAATTTTCTGTTTAATCCTTACATTGTTTTATTCGAATAAAGAGAAGTTTAAATTCGATCGACCTATTTGTTTACATTATCCGAGAAAATGAAGAAAAAGCAAAAAAAATTGGTTCAATTTTACTCGTCTTGTTATGGATTGGGCTTCAATTTATTCCCAAAATTTGCTTGGTCGTGCTTAAAAGGCGGCCGGGAATTTCCGCGATTTTCGCAGCCTCTGGGCTGCGAAATCGCCTTCCGCCGACTTTCCGGAAGGAGGGCCAAAAAGTTTTGTCTGCACAGTGCGTCGCCGCCCAAAACATTTTGTCGCAACTTTTCGAACCAATTCACGGTGTGACCCCGCACTGTGCAATTGAATTTTCTCGAAAGGGTCAAAGCCTATGTCGCGCAAATGACACTGCACAGTGCGCTTTCGTTTCGCACCGTGCAGATTTTTTGTCGCGCGGCATCTCGCCGCGCAGAGTCTTGGGCCGCCCAACAATCAACTTTGGCTCTAAAGACTTTCGTGATTTCCTTAAAACAAGGTTCGCGAGAAAGTCGAGCAACCGCAGAACAGGGGTGGCACATTTTTACCAAGTTGGTCCTACAGGGCTGAAATTCAACCCAGTTAGTACACTAAAAAAACAAAATTTTTTGGCATTTCTATTTTTTCGATATTCGGCTTACTGCAGGAGTACTGCAGTAATTTTCAGCTTGCGCTTCAAAACGCGCAAGTTGAAATCTTCTTAAAAATCCTAGAACGATCTAATTATCATTTGCTCAAAGCTCCACCAAAATAAACTAACACTACTTTCGGCCCTTGACATAAACTTAATTTGGATGTTTACCATGTCCAGTAAGAACGAAATCAAAAGGCATGCCCTTTTCTTGGCCGTAAATGGCTGTGGGCTTTGAATTCCGAGTGGACGATGACGTCAGAACATGCGGTTTGATTGGAATATGTTTTTAAACATGCCTTGCGCTTTCTGTTAATGTTTCTGGCCCCCCGTTCTTTGATGTCTACGTTCCTTCTCTGTCAGAATCTTAGACGTGCCGTTTCAACTTCCTGAAGACATACAAATGGTTTGAGACGCGGGGTTTTTGCAGATGAAATTGAACAAAGGATGTGACAGTGTGACTCTTCAAGTTTTCTTTTTGTCACATATAAGGATCCGAGAAATCTTTTTTGACCGATTTATGGTCAAAAAACTTGACCAATATGGCAAACATCAAGTTTTATTTATTATATTTTATTCCCTTTAATTGTAAAACTTTGTTTGTGAAAAAGCTCAAAACTGGGTGAGAGATATTTTTGTTTTGAGTTGTTGTGCGTTATTGGTAACGCCAATACTCGGAAAATTGTCCTATAGATTTGAGCTGTATTTCATTAAATTCTGTTTTCCCCCACGGGAAAAACTTCCTCTTGTGCGAACACTTCCCTGTGAGACAAGTGCGTTCGAGAAGAAGTAAATTGTCAGTGGAAGATACGATTGTTCGTAAAATAAGTTATTCGAATTTTTAACGACTTCGAGCCAGCGTAAGCTCCACAAATCACGCCAGAACCCAAATTTTTCATTTTCTGGACACATGCCTCATAAATATAATAACTCCCTCGTCCCTCGGAATAAAAGCATTCCCTCGCTTTTCCAAGTCCGCGTGAAATCTTTAGGAGCCATTCTTCTTTGCAAGTAAGATTTGACGTCTAGACTTTTATCAGCCATGGATTTGAACCCTGTCCCCTGAGCTTTGCTCGTTCTGATTGAAGAAAGAGAAATTTTTGACGAAATGTCATCTCTTTTCTATTTTTATTTACATTTTTATACGTAACACTTGTCAGTTGTCGCCTTTGATTGTTGGATTTCTGGTTGGTATATATCCAACCGAGCTTCTTTGTGGCTTTTGGACGGGCTCGAAGGTTTTAGTTGTGCTTAGAAAATGGGTGCTCGATGCTATGGTGTTATGATTCTTGAAATCTTGCGTAAGGGTTGTGCCTAGCCTCAAACAACACACTTTTTTCCTATGTGTTCGTTTTCTAATATTTATAGCCTCCAAGTACGACGCTCATTTGCATTCACTCCCTCCGTAACTTGCACAGAATTTTAAAGTTACTTTTTTTTGTCTTTACAACACAGCGTGACTTCTCCCATCTATTCCTCGAAAAAAGAGTAATTGCCACAAACGTTTAAAAAAGAGGTTTCGCCTGAGGGCCATAAAGGCAAAGTCACGGAATTTTTTCACTCAAAAACAATCTTTTTGCAGCCATTTTACACTTGCGTGTTTTACCAGGACGTTAGGTTTGGATATGTTTTACATGAGGGCCAGTCGAAACCTCCAACCTTGTTTCAGGTATTTCTCCGCCAATAATGCTCCAATTTCGAGAAAATTTGTTACAAATTGAAGCTGAGACACCCCATTTCTTGTCCAACAAATATATCGTGTCTGTGTTCACGGAGGCTCCCGTACTGACCTTTTACATTTTCATTCCAAATTTTGCTGAAAAAGTTTTGCAAAGACTTTCAAATCAGTTTCTCGGAAAAATAAAATTTTTAGATTTTCGGAATCTGGCACGTATTAGAAAACAAACTTCTAAATTTGACCCAATTTGGTTCCATTTTGCTAACATCTCGTCACATACTTGCCCGAATTTGGCTTGTAAAGTTAGCGAAATTTTTGTCCTTTTAACCCCGATTCAAACTCCGACTTCGAGCTTTCGAATTGCCCGTCTAATATCGGTTACACCTGTGTCGCTAATCTTACGGCGAATTACACTTTCTCCTCAGCCTCTGAGGCCGTAAATAAACCCTCCGCCCTCCGGCCAAGAACGTTGTTTCCTCCCGTTTTCCGCACTCCTTTTTTTCGTCGGACCATTCTTCTGCTTTGACTAAATTTCGTGGCCAAATTTAGATGTTGATCTTCCAAGTGTTGGAACTTATTTACGAAGCCAGCAGGCGCATTAAACGTCACTTCTATCCCATCGAATACAAAGCCGTGATTTTTGATTTGGACCAGGTCTTTTTGAGGGTGGATGAAAAGGATGATCTGGTCGATCTCATGAAATTAGGTGGGTTTATATGTCACGCTGGACTTGCTCCTCTCGAATCGAAGGGAACCATATTTTCTGAGAGGATTCTGGGAGGTTTTTGAGGCCGCATTCTTTTGTCACAGCAATAATGCTTTGTTTTTAGCCCTTATTTGCCTATACAAGAAAGGAAGTTCTAAAAATAAACGAAAAGCGAAGCATGCAAGTGTGACGCTTGTATTTCACAAAACTTGGTTAAAATATAAATAGAACAGGATTTTCCATTAGAAAGGTGCCTTATATGTATGGCTAAGGTCTCCACTTATATATTTACGAGACTTTGAGATTTTTATGTCTGATTTCTCACCTGCGCTAAAGCATCGATTAAAATTTAGATTAGTCAAATGTATTCGGCCTATGTAGGTTCGAGTTTGAAGAGAGACAGGAGTCTACAACATTTTGTTGACTCTCAATTTTCTTGAGAATATTTTAGAGTTTTCTTTTAGAGTTTTTGATTTCTACGTAAGCAATTATCGTCGGGTTTTCAATTTAATTTAAAATAAAGATTCCCTGCCATTGATTACTATTGCATGAAAACGCTTTTCGAACGTCATCGTTATTTCGGCCCGTTCGGCCTTAGGGCTTCAATTGGCTGTTTTGTTTATGGTGAATTTAATTGCAGCTGCACAGAAAAGGATCTCGGCTGAGACGCGGCTCTCGACAGTCCTTTGTTTTCGTAGTATTTTTAGGATTTGGCGGAATTTTTAGACCAAACTTCGAGAGTTTTGAAAAGGAAAACGATGAGAATTTTAGTTGAATTGATGGATTACTTTTTGCAACTTTTTTGAAATTACTGCCTTTCATAGGGATTATAAAATTGCTTGCGAGAAGAATAGTTGAATTGAGACGGTCAATTTTTGATAAAATTTATACCAAGGTTTCCATTAATTTTTCCAAATTTTAAGGTGAATAAACCTTGTCTTCGTGAGTACTTTCCGTGCCATTTTTTATTTTTTTTTATTTTTCAGTATCTCGAGATCAGTATTTGTCCCGGATATACCTCGATTATGAGTTGGGCAAGATGTCATTTTCCGCCTTCTTCGACTGCCTCAAAGTTTATTTTCCCGGCAAAACGAAGCATCTGAGCTGGCAAGAAGTGCGTCAGAAAACGTTGGGACAAAAGGTAAGGGAAAGGTCAAGAGGTGTAAGGCACAGAAGTTGACTAATCAAGAGTCTGAATGTCATGAATAAGCGACGGCTCTTGTAACAAACTTGATTTTTGGCAATTCTTTTTCTATTTTTTGGCGAAAATGATACGGAAACTTGAGCCCCTATAGGCAACTATAAGATTATGGCTCTTTAAAATTTGTTGTAGAGAGGTTCAATATAATAAACAAACAACAAATTTTCCAATTTTTATTGGCATTTTTCCAGGATCCAAAGATAGCAAATTTGATAGAGAAGTTACGCGAACACAACCTCAAAATCGGATTACTCACGAATATTGGGTTCGGAACCGATGCCAAGGATGTAACGGACACGCCAACTGAAGTGAACGATGTCTTCGATGTGGTCGTTGAGAGCTGTCGAGAAGGTGTTCGAAAGCCGAATCATCGAACTTACGAGGTAAAATACGTTTAAACAACAACTAACAAGGGAAGTACCCCAAGGGCGACGCTCAGATTTTGATGAAACTTGGCACAAATTTAGAATAATTTTTTAAAAAATATATGCGAAAATCTTAGCTCGCGCTTTGCAGAAACAGCCGAGATTTTTAGATCGAAAGCCGGCTAAAATTTAAGACTTTTTGCCGAATTCCGGCACGAAAAGTTTCATGCCTATCTCTACCGTAAAGGGTAACGGCTATACAAAAAACCAATTTTTTCCGCACGAAACTAGCAAAGTTATGGTTAAAAAGCGTTTTCCTCTCTGACCGCTCTCTCGGCGGCAAAGGTGCTTCAATATCTCGGTGGCGCTTGCAAAGCGCGAGCTAAAACTTTTAGGATGATATTTAGTCCATACCCGACGTGTGTGCAAAATTTAAAGAAAATCTGAGCGTCGCACTTGGGGTACTTCCCTTGTGAGAATACAAGGGCAAGAAGAGTTTATAATTGCAAGATATGTATCTATTAATTATATCTTTAAAAGTTTTCTGAAATTGGTCTCTAGAGGCTGGAGGTTATGTGGTTTTGGGGTATGATAAGATACATTCTAAACGTTACTATGGAAGTGGCGATTTCGATGGGAATGGCCACAAATTCAAAACGTTTTGTACCAGACCTCGCCAATTACGAAAAATACAGTGAGAAAAAATATTCTTGTTTCCTTGTTGACTGGAAAGGTTGAGGAAAACAAAGTGCTGATGGTTTATGGCCAGGGCTCTGACCACCCTCGGGGAGAACTTTGTATTCTCCAATTGTCAGCGTTCTGTTTTCTACAACGCAGTATATGTATATAGTTGCCGACCTTTTGACTAACGGAGATACGAAAAAATTGTTTCTACCGGCTCTTCGTTTTTTGTGGTCGCAAGGATTGTCGAATTTCCTGGATTATCTTGCAAAGCGCATGCTAAATTCGCTAAATTCTTCAGAGATTTATATGGCATATAGTAAATAAGCTAGACTCTTAAAAAATAAGTCAACGTTCATGTCAAACTTCTGTTTTCTATAGTAGCTTCAATGAATTATTGTACTTCCAGATCACAGCGTTTCGTCTCGGCGTTTTTCCTCACGAATGTATCTACATCGACGATTTGATGAGGAATTGCAGAGGGGCCGAGCTTGTTGGAATGAAGTCCTTCCATCTAGGCAATGGGAATGTCCTCAGGCTCCTCGACGATCTCCAAACATTCCTCGGAGTACCTTTATTATAAGTTCAATGTTATAGCACTGTGAATACTGGGCTTTCACAATTTTTTTTGAACAAGTAGTACAACTTTAGGAATGCCGATTCTTTATCATATCTTTTTTTGTTTAATAAATCAAAATATTACAGCTATGTACAGACAATAACATTAGTAATCACAACGATCATATTAACACCAGTTGTCTTGATGCGGAAGGAGTAACTAATTTTCAAAAATTTATATGAATTTCTAGACATTTACAAATTAAAATAGTGAGTAAAATTTGATTAAATTAGTCATTCTTTCGGTATCAAGACAAAATCCCCTAGTCCCCAAAAATGTTCGGATGCGTGTACTGATACTCCCTATAGCAGTTCTTAATCGTGTCGAAAACCGATAAACACGCAACATAAGTGAAAATGTTGGGCGGAGTTGGCTCATGAGTCCGGCAAAAAGGCATGCATTGACCGGCATTGTAGAGATGAACATTGTTCCGAGTACAACATTCCGTATGATCGACTTTGGTGGAGGCACAATCAAACGCCTGGCCTAGTTGTGGGCCAGGACATTGATTTGAGATCACCGCGGTGACTAGCTAAAAAAGATAAAATTATTGAAGGCAAGAGTCAAAAATTCACTTCAAAAGAAAGCAGAATGCTTACAGATCGATCGGTGAAAGTATCGAAATTACACATTGTTTGACAGACCGGTGTTACGCCCTGTTTTTTGCAGCACAGGTCCAATTTGTAATTGGGATCCAGACCCACATAGTTTGGCATCAGCGTCGTTTGTTTACTGTACACTATCATTTCGGTGGGAAGATGGGATAGAGGGCCAGGAACGGCCAACGCTGGATTGGTTATAATAGGAACAGGAACGATGGGACTAGGTAGTAAGTGACGGTTGCGGAGAGATTCTTGGAGGAGATCCATGTCGGCTGAAAAAAGAGTTCGGAAAAGAGGAAATTCAGTTCGATTGTGGTGTGGCAATCATAATGACCCGCAACTCCGGCCACTCGAAAAAGACGCCTGCACATATCTCTGTTTTAAACATGTTGACTATTGAATACCCGTGTAATATTAATAATTTAAGATTTCTTTTTTAAGAAAAGGTCAAAAAGTTAACAATTTTTGCTAATCAGCTCTTCTCTTTCTGAGAGGAACTATGGATGTTTGCATCCTGTATGTATATAGAGCTCCGTTTAACGAGTTTTCCATGCATATCAGACTTACTCTCATCGCCAAACGGCGTTGGAGGCAACGGAATAATTTGTTGAGGATCTGCTTTATGAGTTGCAAAGGTCGCCCGGAACTTCTGACGATCCATAAATGTCATCTGAAATACACTTTTAAATCCAATTTTCATAGCTGAAACAGCTTTCTATTAGGCACTATTATTACTTGAGGTTTGGGCTTGGTCTCTCCAAAAGCCTTTTGCAGCACGTCAGCCATAGATATGCTACTCTTATTCCTCGGGCCGATACTCATGGCGTGCGGAGATTTCAGCTGATCGTGGGTTTTTGAGAACAGCTCTAAAGCCTCCTCCAAAGTGTCGTCTTCAACTGAATTCAGCTCTCTGGCCGTATCTAATCCGGTACTTTTGATTCTCGCAGCCAACAACGCCGGAGGGAGTTGCCAGTTTTTGGCTGGGAATTTGATTTCCGCCGATTTACTGGTATCATGGCTGACCAGGTGAACATGAGAACCAACGGCGGCCGGCGATTCGGAATTCTTGGGCTAAAATAGTTGTATCAGCATTGTATTATTTGTTTCTTGTTACAGTATTCATCATGTCATATTATATGATGAAAAATAATTCACCTGCGTTTCGGCGCTTTCCGCTGCTGGTGATTTTGTTTGCAATTGGTTCATTTTCACATCGCCAATAATGAGTCGAGGTCTTGGGGTGGTTGTGGTGGAGGTAGCAAACTCTGACATTGTTGTTCGCTTGAGCGCGACTAGTTCTTGAACATTGGCCTTTGTTTTTGTCCCACTTAATGCGGTTTCTGTAACTTTGATGTTTAGAAAAAACAGTGAATTTTTAAGCCGGCGCTGGCTCTTTTTTCGCTCCGTTTTGCAGAGGAAACTAACAAGGGAATGGACTTTATGTGTAAATCGATTTTGGCTTGTGACATAGTCAGATCGAAAGGTGTGTGGTAGTCGATTATTCACTTGGGGGGAAATCTCTGCGCGGGGCTTCAAAGCCGAGAAAATCGGCTTCAAAGTTTGGACGAAAATCAAAGGATAGGGATCCCGGAAAAGGAGCGATAAAAAGTGTGAAGCAGTGGCCGAGTGGTCAGTGCGCTCGCCTTTTGCGCAAAAGGTTGCAGGTTCGAATCTTTCCAAGCTCAAATCATCATTTATCGTTTTTACTTTTGCTTTCTTTGTGCTAATCCGGCTATACATTAAAAAAAGGGGTATAGATAAAAAAGTTAACATAATGGAAAGTTGTTTTTGAATACATCAGGTTGATGGTGTGCCCTGCGCTCTAAAACTGTAAAAGGAAGGTGCGAAGCCGTTGAAAATGGAAAAGTTCCGTTTAAAATATACTTCTTGACTCGATAATCGAGTTCAGTGGAAAAAAATTAATAGAAGTTTTTGTCTAAAAAAGTTATGAATGGAAGCAGATTTGAACTTGCGACCTTTTGCGCAAAAAGCGAGCGCACTGACCACTCGGCCACTGCTTCACACTTTTTACCGCTTCTTTTCCGGGATCCCTATCCCTTTCCTTTGATTTTCGTCCAAACTTTGAAGCCGATTTTCTCGGCTTTGAAGCCCCGCGCAGAGATTTCCCCCCAAGTGAATAACCGACTACCACACACCTTTCGATCTGACTAGGTCCCAAGCCAAAATCGATTTACACATAAAGTCCATTCCCTTGTAAGATTTTTTAGCCCGAAAATTGGTCAAAATTCAGTACTTTTTTGCTAGTTTATGCATGAAAATTTCTTCTTTTCTAAATCGGCAGAAATATGGCGTACTGTATCTTTTTCAAAATTGACTTACTCGGTCCCTTCCTCGGCTTGACAAACTCTTTCTTCTCCGGCTTTTCACTCGACACTACAACATACTTCTCCAACGTATAAATCCTGAAAGCAATCTCACATTACCCGTCCCTTATTCCCCTACTTTTCCCCCTCCAAAGGAGCCAGCACGATCCTCGCTTCCTTCGTATTATTATACTGCTTTTGTGCGTATGTTTTCCTCCTGGCCTTGTAGAAGGGGCCAACCGGCATACCGAAGCTCGTGTTTCCACTGTTTTTCGCTTGAATATCTTAAGATAGTTGCAATGAAATTGAGGGCTTACTGCTTGATTTGCCCTTTGACACACCATTTTGTGCGGCTGCGTGTGCCCAGAGGTTCGAGGATGACGGTTTCCTTGGATAGACGACTTCTGGGACATGAGGAGAGGAGAGAATCTGCAAAAGAAGTGCAATTTTTATTTTGTCCTCGATCCATTTCAGTCCAAGAAAGTTCTAGCGTGCATTTTCAGCCAAAGTCATCGGCGTCGCGACACTTGCGGGCAACCACTTTGCGGGCAACCAGTTTGCGGGCAATTTTTTTGCGGGCAGCCACTTTGCGGGCAAAATTTGGGGGTCACATTTGCGGGCAGCTGAAACATTTGCGGGCAGCTGAGACACTTGCGGGCAGCCTGGGACACTTGCGGACAACCGACACTTGCGGGCAGCCGACATTTGCGGGCAACCGGCACCTGGGGGTAACAGGGTGGAGGTGGAAATATTACTGCAATATTTTGAAAATTTGCCGACATTTGCGGACAGCCGACACTTGCGGGCAACCGACATTTGCGGGCAACAGGAAAAAACAATCACACAGATTGTATTGGAACTTTTTGAACTGTTGCCCCCAAATGTCGGCTGCCCGCAAGTGTCGGTTGCCCGCAAATGTCGGAAAACTTCCAAAATATTGCAGTAATTTTTCCACCTCCACCTTGTTATCCTCAAGTGCCGATTGCCCGCAAATGTCGGCTGCCCGCAAATGTCGACCCTGCCCGCAAATGTCCCAGGCTGCCCGCAAATGCCGGTGCTGGCCGCAAATGTCGGCTGCCCGCAAAGTGGCTGCCCGCAAAAAAATTGCCCGCAAACTGGTTGCCCGCAAAGTGGTTGCCCGCAAGTGTGCGCCCGCCAAGTCATCATCTCCTTACCTGCCCAATCAGACCACCCAGTAACCAGCCGCCGATCCAGAGTTTCATCCCGTTTCCGCTCTTGCCCTTGCTTCAGTACATGAACCCGCAAACGCTGTTGAAAGTGAAAATGAAGAAGCGTCGAGAGCGCGGCGAATTTGCAAAAAAAAGAGGAATCGCGCCACGAAGAAAACGTATTTCTAAAACAAGCGCGGTCAATTCAGGAAGTCGAATAATTCGATGAACGGGAAGATGTTTCGCCCTCCGAAGAAGAACCGGATCAACAAGACCCGGGAAACGATTGCGCGATGAAGATGGGCAACAAATGCCCCAGGCTATCATGTCAAATGCCAGCCGAGAGTCTTGCAGCTGTCAGATTGAGCGATTGAGTCGACAAATCGGATTAGCGCTTCCTGGTTTTAAGCGACACACAAAGTTGTAAGCAAATGTTGTCGGCTTACAAACGGGGTGATGGTTGAGGGTTGTGGAGGGGTCAAACTGTTTTAAAAAAACTCAAAACAAGAAGAATCAGGATCGTTAAAGTCAGACACCTAAAAAGGGAATCTAAAAGAATTGTTCAAGCACAAAAAATCGTACAGGGTCAAAACATTTATCAATTTTTTTTATAATAGATTGGATACTAGTCGTTCCATAAATTGCATACACTTTCTCTCGCCTTTTTTTTGCATTGCACAGTATTTTGCGTGTTCCGCGTGCAACGCAATCCTTTTCGAGACAATTTAGCATTAGGCCGTGCTATCAACAATCAAACTCAAAACGGGCTAGCCGCACAAAGAACCTTCAGCCCGTGATCCAAGCCATCATTTTTGGGCTGATTTAACTGCAAATACAGTGTAGTTTACTAATAAAAGAATGAGCCGTGCCACAGGGAAGACTACTACCACATAACAGTTTTTTTCTGAAGCGTTCGTTCTTAAAAACACCGATATTATCTACAAGACCCGTCTCTCAACTCCTCAATAACAACATGAACATCTGAAAATCAGGAAGTCCGTGAAACGCAAATTCCTCAAGTTCTAAAGCACCCGAAAAACGAAGAGCTGCAGATTACGGCATCGCAGGAATGAACGTCGCCATTTACGCGACGTTGATTAGAAACATTACATAAAAAACGGGTAGAGAAAACTTTTTCGCTGCTGGATAAAACGGCGATCAGAGTCTTCAGAAGGGAGATGTTCAAACAGAAAATGGAGGGGATGCACGGTGGGGTGTTACATAACACGGCAAACATGGAGTTTTTAATTAAATTTGGTGCAGAATAGGTTAGTTAGTAGTAAGAGGAAATGGTAGTAGCGGGGTAATGGGATAAAATTTGGAATAGGAGGAAAAAAAATTCGGAGAGAGATCAGGTCAGCAGTAAGCACAAGTTTGAGAAATTTCTTTACAGACAAAGCTCTGTCAAGCTTACGATTTCACAAGGGAAATACTTTTATGGAGGCTTCTACTTTTTGACGGGACATATCTCAAAAAATGTGCTGATCAAGGATATATAAATCTTAGCTGCCCATTTTAGGTTTTTAGGGGTGAAAACTCAATCGGAAGTTGACTTTATGTCCTATTTGAACCCCTTTTTGCTTAATTTTTCACGGGTTTACAATTTTTATTTTGGCTTAAAATTATGTTTATGACTGCGCTTTTTATCGTTTCGAACGCCTGCGCCTTTTGTAGGGAAATTAAGCCAGTTTTAGGGCATTTTCACCCCTAAAAACCCAAAATGGGGAGCTAATTGTAAGATTTATATATCCTTGATCAGCACATTTTTTTGTGATTTTTTGAAATATGTCCTGTCAAAAAGTAGGAGCCCCCAGAAAAGTACTTTCCTTGTAAGATGACCGTGGCATTGACTTAAATCGGTTGAAATTCTAAATAGTTACAACTTGGCAAGCAGTCGGAGATGCTCAAAAAATCATTTGTTCGAGAGAGCACTTAAAATTAGGAGGGCAGGAAGACAAAGAAAAGCTTCTGGACTATAACTTTTAAAATACGGTGAATACAATGTCAACTTCATTAACGAAAATTGAGCAACTCACGCCTGACAGCGCCCAAAACTGCCAAATAAAAAAAAGAAAAAGAAGTATAACCTCCGCCGTTATACGGCCTAATCATGATGGGCCATATAACGGCTAAGGCTATGAAATATCACTTTGCGAATTCTATTCCAAATTTGTGCCAAGTTTTGGCATATCCGAAGGCCAAAACTTGCGGTACCTTCCTTATATGGTACAAGCAAAGTGTATAATTTACTAGTAAAACTTTCAAATAAACAGCGCCTCCCTTCGAACCACAACGATCGGCTTGAAACCCCTCAGCGAAAAAGTTAATGCCTTCAGAAGCATATAGCTTTCCGTTTCGATCCAAATAAACATTAAATGAAGGTAGCCTCGCTCAGATATTGTACTTGAACGGATGCGGAAAGAAACTGTCTCAAACAATAGAATTATTCTCCTTTTTTTTGGAGTAGCCGGGTCGGATTTCCAGTTTTGCGCGCGGCTTTTGGGTAATAATCGTTACCTTTCCCTTAACCCTGAAGCAGATGCACCCTGAGGCGGCGATCTCCCCTATTCATCTCGCTTAACTTCAGGTGAAAGTTGAGACGGTCGCAAAAGTCGCGTCAATCTGCGATTCGGATCATTCGCAGGCCTCAATGTCTGCTCTCCATGATCCCCCCCCCCATGCGTTCGGATGCGGGCTTCGGAAACGCCAACTTGAATAGCGTCAAAATCACGGGGTTCGATTACGCAACGGAGATGACCATAATTTGACAATAACGACTCAGCATAACTTGCAATAACAACGTCTACGAAGGCTGTTTACTGTCCGTCAAGCGATTTTGGAAAAAAATTTTTATATATCGTATTCTGTGATGACAAAAAATTAATGGAGAAAAATGGTAGTCCATCACATTCTATACACGTACTCATAAAAAACTGCAAATTTATGCAACTTTCTTTATCTGATTTCTTAGACACAATAATTTCCATGGCTATAACAATAATTTCAATCAACATGCTAAAATGCTAAATCATTCATGAAAAGCGGAAGTCAGAGGAAGTAAATAATTTGTTACATGAGCGATTATTGGGGTCAAAACGAGTGCATCCAGCTCTTCTTTTATTAAAAAATGATCGTCTTTGTTACGGTAATCCAAAATTTCTTTATAAATGTTAAAAAAATCTATTTGATTATTCGGGTATAGGCTTCTCAATGTAATGTAGGATGGGTGGCCTACCCTTTTCTATAAAATACGATGAATTAATCGAAAAAAATACTAGTTTTTTAAAAAAAATATTATCTATAGTAAATTTTTATCAGTAAACACAATAAATATTTGTTGAAATAAATTAAAATAATTAACTATTATTTTGAAAGCCTATGTCATCCTCCAACCCACGATTTTTGTTCAAAAATACCATAATTTCTCCTTACCCCCGAGCACCTTTCATCGTATAAAATGTCCCCTCTTCTCTAATTTCCGAAAAATTTTCGTGCGAGTTTTGCGCTCGACGCCCGAAAACTCTCGTCTGTTTCACACACAAAGTAAAACTTTCTTCATCGTAATCTCGACTGTAAATACTGTTTGCATGTAAACTATTATGTTATAATGGAATATTCGAGTGCGGCCAAAGTCTCGCCGGGGCGGCTGAAGTTGTCTCTGAAGAAGGTGATCACTCCTTTCTATGGCATGAAAAAAGAAATACCTCGTAAGTTTGCCGTTTTTTTTGTTTGATTTCGAATCTAGACGTTTGGTGGAGAAATAAGTTGTTATTAGTTATAGAACAGCAAGCCGTCATTGGAAGTGAAGACCTAATCTCTTATTATGATCTCAGCAGTGCCTTTCAAAGGTTTTGTGGGCCGAGGAAGCCCAAAGAGGACTTGTCCGCCTTCCTGACCAATGTTGCGGCCACTTCGAACTTGAAAAAGCAGCAGGATGCTTCATGGTGAGTGGTTTTGATATTATACTTGCTCTCGATTTTAAGGTATTCAAAAAATGGATTGTTCTTTCATAAAACCCTGATCTTTTTGTTTTATTAGGGCGATCGAAGATTGATCGACCTTGCTAATCCGTCGCGGACGGAATCCGTGCCAGAATTAAATATTTCACCAGTCTTATACTACCTGATTTAAGTTTTGAATTTTTTTTCAGTTCTCTCAAGCATTTGGTTGAGAAACCTCCAATCACAGGGAAGGATGTTCTTCCCCTATCGTCGAGCGCGATGGTTGGGTTTAAAATGGCGGCAGGTCCCGTGCCAGAGCAGTATCAATTCTTCGATTCGATACCTTCAGATTCTGCGTTGGTAAATGGCATGAAGGAGCGAAATTCAGGGAACGGAGAGGTGGAATTGGATGAGAACGGAAGGAAAAGGATTAAACGGTCACTCGATGACTACGAAGGTCAGATTTTGCTTTTTTTTCGGTGTTTAGATATTGTGCATGGCATCAGATGGAAAAAATGATCAGTTTTATTCATTTGTTGTTTCTTTTGGCTGTGAAAGATCCCCACGGCGTTTTTCGGAGACTGAAACTACGTGCCTCGATTTCTCTAGTTTGAGACTGTTAACCATAATATGGTATTATGATTTCAGAGCCAGCGGAGAAAAAATCGAAGAAGCACAGAAGCGGCGAGGAGAAGGAAAAGAAGCAGAAGAAAAAGAAGAAAGATAAAAAGAAAAAAGTGGGTTTGATCTCCTTCTTTTTGCCACACCTTTATAATATACGATCCAGTGCAATATACCAATTTTTTGATGTTTCAGAAAAACGACGAAGAAGCTGGCAGCAGCAGTAAACGGGTCAGAGCACAGGACGCCTACTACTGATGATATATTTGTAATTTAATTTTAGTTCCAACAGTCGTGGTTAGTAATGTTACCCATATACATAAACAATATAAAATCTCAACGTTAAAGGGATGACCGAATAAGGGTTAGATTAAAACTACAGTAACAAAGTTTGAGGTCCAAAAAAATCAGATTCGAATAGGTGAGAACTCTTCCGGAAGTGGTATTAATTTCGATCGCTTTAGGGCATTTCGGTTGATCTCGTCGCGTAGCCCAACTACACACTCTAGCCATGAGATTGGGGTCTCTTCTGCATCATAAATCGCCAGAAAAAGGTCTTTGTAATCTTCTCGAAGTTCCGCCCACTGTTCGGATCTAACCAGTCGATAAAACTTGCACCTTAATGTGAGCAGCTGTTGAAAATCGGGTTCGCCATTCAGATCCAGGGTAACTTCGTGCTCATGGCATCCACAGACGCAAAATAAGACGTCTGGCTGAAATTGTAACACATGAACTTTGTTCATGAAGTTTTCTGATAATTTTTGAACAATTTCCTATTGAAAACCAAAAAATTCCTGCCGAAAACCCTTCTAAACTCCCTTTTCTCACCGTTGGCAGCTTCCCAATGTATTCCTTAAGCTCTTTCAATGTTTTAATCTTCTTCTTTGGCACTTTCTTAGGCTTTGGCCTGGGTCTTTTTGGTGCTACCGGTTCTTGCGATGGTTCTTCCGTCAAAACGATTACTTCATCTGGGTCCGCGAGCCTTTTCTTCATCACGAATCCATTTAAAGACATTTGCGATGGATTTCGCTCCGGGGTCTCGGGTCTTTTACTCAGGGCAAAGTCCAATTTCGACGCCTGTAATCCGACGCCGCGGATGTCGGATATAACGGGTTTCAACTTCTTGGCAAGACCCATGGCTGTGTTTAGGATAATCTGCTGGTCATCGGTGGCCTCAGCAAGCGTGAACGCTTTGGAGGCGGCTTCACATTGACCATGGGCGCCATACTTGACGGGTTCGATTGGGGCACCCGGGGAGCGGATCTAGAACAGGCAAAAATTTTTCAAAAACCATTGAAAAGGGCGAAACAAGTCCTATTCGTAGCCTAGAATTTGGATTCGACCCAGCATTTCAAACAATAAAACAGTTCGAAATATTAGGTCATCAAATCTCGAAAGCGAATTCCTTCAAATTTATGGACAAATCAAACTGAAATTGTGCGCAGTACAGCTCCAGGAGAAAGATCAACCGAAATTCGGACAAATTTTGTTTTACCTACAGTGGCGGACCTGATCCAATGGCAAAAACAGTACCAATTTGCATCCAGGAAGTACCAAAAATGTGGCAAAATACCTCCATTTCCAAGTGAAAGACTCCCGATTTCAAAAGCTCTTTTTGTGAGGGAAAAGGCGCGCTCTTCAAAACGGAGTTTTTTGCACGTGGAAAGGGAGTTATTTTGCTGCATTTTCGATACTTCCCGGATGCGAAATGGCACGTCTTTTGCCACTGGATCCGGTCCTCTACTGTACATATTACAAACATAAAAAAACTCACCAACAGCCTCAATCCAATCGTTCTCGCTTTTGCATACGCATTCTTCAGCCTTACCGACAAGTTCTTCGACACGTCCGTGAGAAACGCCCTGAGGTCTTGTTCCGTTTTTAATCGAACTCCAAAATTCACATCGCAAGAGATGGACTTTCGATTCGTAAATTCAGTGAGTTGAAAGGGCTCCGAGATTCCTCGGCACGAATCGTATATCTAAATTTGAGCTTTATACTTCATCTCAATTTCAAAAACGGGGAGATCCAAAAAAATTTACCTTTTTTCCAACTTTTTCTCCAAAAACATCTTGTAATCTGGGCAATGCAATGTTTTTTAGCTCTTTACAGGTTTTGATTTCACCAAATTCATTTTGAAATTTCTCCATGGCTGAATATCCAACTCCGGGAAGGTCTGAGATCCTCACGGTCTTCATAAAATTCTTGATTTCGGCTTCATTTACATAAAATTGACCATTCGGCTTGGCTTTTTTGGTAGCTAGGCGTGCAATCAGCATGTTTGGACCTAAAATCCGAGACAGGTTGCATGAAAAATCTTTTAATTAAGATGCAGTTCAATTTCGACTAAGAAAACTCCACAATATAACAAAATTTTAGGTTATCCATGCTTACCCAGGCCAGCTGAAGCGGTGCATCCTGTAGTCTCCTCAATTTCATCGCGAATTACTTTTATCACCTTCAACGGATCAGAAATCCGTGTTTCCTTGCACAGCGAGGTCAGATCAATGTACATTTCATCACAAGAAACCGCTCGAATGTCCAAGGTATACCTAAAATTAGAACATTTTTAGAAAACTTTTAAAAACATACCTGGAAATGATGCTGTAGAGAAGTTTTGAGGTGTCTCTGTAGCTGTCAAACTCATAAGGAAGACATTTGAGATCCGGGCATAATTTTACGGCTTCATTCACCCACATACTTGCATGAACTTTGAATTTTCGAGCCTCATAACTGCAGGAGGCAATTTCTGCGTAACCTTTGCCATTAGCGTCCTGCAAAAGGCATAAAAATCAGTCTGGCCAAAAAAGAAACCGGCCTCCGCGCACGTCAAGAAATTGCGGGCATTGCAAAGGTTCTCACAGCGAAAAAAAATTCATAAAACCTGTCATCCAAATTGCACATAACAACAATTTTTAACCTAATTTTTTTAATGGGAACTCTAGGGAGTACTACTAGTCGTATACAACTGTTTTTTATACCGCTGGTACATTCTAAATGGGTGTCATCGTGACGCATTTTCTGAACATGGTTCGAGCTAGGCTAAAAATAGTGCAAATTTCAAGGCCAACTATCAAAAAAACTGTCCCATCAAGCGGGACGGGACCGGTGTAGATACTCGAAGAACAGTTTAAGGATTTTTTTGACGTGGAGCCTATACCTCCTTCCAGTGCTCTCTGACTCGGTATCGTCGATACAAACTTTTATTTAGACGTTGCATTCTTCGCCATGGAAAACTGTCAAAATACTACGATTATGGATATATTTTGGTTCTATTAGCTTAAGCAGCTCTCGAGCTTTCTATTGGTATCAATATCTTGTGATTTACTATTAATCTTTATGTCAAAATATTGCAAACCATTTGGACAAAAACGGATTTGCACAGGGCAGAATGCCAAAAAAAAATCTAGGCTTTTTCATTGGGCGCCCGTTTTTCTTTTATTTTTTCTTGACGTGCCGCGGGCCCTTCCATCGTTTTCACTCCAAGCCCCAATTTGCTTCGCGAAGAAATTTGGAGGGCGTCGCCGAAGAAAAGAGCAAAAACGACGCATCGCCAGCGACAAAAGTGGATTTTGCACAGTGCAAATGCCCTTTTTCTGCTGTTTCGCACCGTGCAATCAAGAAAATTCCCACAAATTCGGCGATTTTTCGAAGTCGCGCGCGATGCATCGCAAAAACATTCATTTTCGGGGTTTTTTCTCCGAAAATGAATTTGCGATTTCGATGCGAGGGGAGGCCGGTTCTCCTTCGGCCAAACATAAAATCTCACCCGTGAGTGTGTAATGGCCACAGGTTTTCCCCGTAGTTCAGGATGACTTCGCAAAGCAACGGAAACAAAGAAACAGTCCATATCAATATGGCATATCACCTTTTCAGTCAGGTTGAACCTAAAATATATTATTTTTCTCTCTAAAAATCCAGAAAAGAAAAAAAATCAAAAACTTACTGATTACCCTCTGAAAGGCCTCCGAACTTCGTCCTGGACGAGAACTCCGGCTCTGCATTGCATCGTAACTCAGCTACGAATGTTTTTAGATCCTGTGCCAACGTCGAAATCAGATGCAATCTAGACCGCTGGTAAAATTCATCGACTCCTCCGCGAAGTTGAGCTGAAGGGCCTTCTGTGGGCGTCAGAATATATGCTTCAACTGGTAATACTCTGTTGTATAGGATACTGGAATAATTATATTATCCGTAAGACATCTAGTACAATATAGCCTCCTCTAAACGCGAAAAAATCAAAAAAAATAAATAAACTACCTGTCCGTGATCCATGTCGGCTTTATGATGTGTTCGTCCTTTCTCAAAGAGTTCCATTTCGATAATGCCAAGGATGAGGCAATTGTGTAACTTGTATGACCGTAGCTGTAGTAATGATGGTAAGATCCGCCATTTTCGACGAAGATTTTTCGCAATTCAAAAGCTGGTGGGTCTAAAACCGAACAAAGGTCAACTCTTTTCAACATCAGAGATTTCATTACATTATTCTAGACCCACCTGTATACCCATTCACATAAATTGACAAGCCTCGAAACAGCTGTGACTTGACTACCACCTGGCCATGGACTTGTTGTTTGAGTTTAGCGACTTTTGCTTGCATATAGCCGCCCTAAATTTTGGGAAATGGATATTATTTTATTACACCACCTACCCATCCTTTATATTGGCCATTTTCGTCCAAACCCAGCTCGGATGCGTCGAATTCGGATGGAACTGGAGCTCTAGAGGTCGAAGGAATCATGCTATGTTAAATTTCGTTGCATTACTGGAATGAAAATGAGGGAAATTGCCGAAATTCCGATTTCTCGACAAAATTTTGTCAAAAACGCGTCCTGATGCAGAATGCCAAGAATTTCAAACGAGTGCCAAAATTGTGCAAAAAAATTTAATTAAACGACTTAAAAAATACTTTGTTAGTAAAGAACAACGACTACCAAACACTGTAATTAATAATTTCCAGGGTTATTTACGTTTAATGTTATGCAAACCATGTAAAGTACAACTTAATCAACTTCGAACGTCACATACGAAATACAGGTGCTTTCATTGAGGAAGCGAATAAATTGTGATGTGATTTTAAGTATTCGCTAACAGTTCCTGCTTCGTATCTCCATTAGTTTGTAAGGTACAAAGATTATCGAAGGCTCTGCTCATCTTTCTATGCATGACTATTTGCGGCGACTCTAGTTTCCATAATCTTGAACTTAAGAGGTTGTAAACGTCGAAATTATATGTATAAATACAATGCAAACATAAAAAAGAGGATAAAGAATTCCTACTAGATCAATTGCTGTATTTGGAACACATAGAGCGTTGTATATTTCTACTCGGCGTTGCTTTCCAATTCTAATTAACGATGGTTCCAACTTGGGTGCATATCATCTACTATTTGTATGGAATCCCGCTAATTCTGTTGTACGCTTTGATTATCATCGTGTTGCTGAAGAAGAACACCACCTTTTCTTCCACTTTTTACAGTTTTATTGCGTTGTTTGGAATCCAAGTATGTCTTTTACAGTCATAAGGAGTTCAGCTTTAAAATCAACTTTGAAAGACTCGAGCTATATTTTTAAATCAGCTTTTAAAAACACGACTTTTTCAGGATATTTTGTACTACGGTTTAGTCCAATACGAAGTGCGCGGCCCAGTGAGTGAATTGCTTTTGACGACCGTGTTTTCTGGGCTCCAAATTCACTCTCCAAAATGGCATGTTGTCCTTTTCTTTATACGGATTTCTCTTGAATTTAATGGAGTCGTATCAACAGTCGTGCTGGCCTTATTTCGAGTCTCTTCAATGTTGCTTCCGTTGAGTCATGAAAGGCGTTGGAAAAACACGCTTCCAATTGTGGTATGTTTGAATATTTTACTGCCATTTGGCCTCTACGGTTATTTGCTTTTGAACAAAGCGATACTGTTGTGTGCAGGAAGCAATACAAATGTGGTTGGCTGCTTCATGGTGTACGACCATTCGTTTACCAACCATGGAATGGTAGGTTCAAGCACAGAAATTTCTCTCATAATAAGACCTTAATAATTCCTTCAGTTTTCCTTGTCAACCATCAATAAATACGTTTGCACAATTTTGCCAACGATATCCGCATCCCTCAACATTATTTCTTTAGCTCTTCTCTACAGTCGCAAGAAGTCGTTGAAATCTCATCGGCATTGGAGACAGGAAATCAACCTTTCTATTTCGTCCTTTCTTATGTTTCTAGCTCATGTCAGCATTGGCATTACGAATGTAAGTAAAAATTTGACTCAGTGCTACATGGTGGTTCTCAAGGAGCGTTTTTAGACGATCACGATGAACTGCATGACAGCCGGTGATTTAATTGTTCCAACGATATTGGCCGGAATCGTAGGGCCGTTAATACTTGATGTTTCACTGCTTACAACAGTATTTTCATTGCTAATATCCTCGAAACCGTTGCAACAGGAGATTTCGCGAATTTTGTTGGAATCGAGAAGAAAGGTTGTAAGGATAGGCAAGAACAAGTCGTGGCTAGGGAGCCGAGATACCCCTACTACCGCCTTCGTACGAGAACAACTTTGAGCTAGGACAACTTACGTCTATTCTACGCTCCTCACTTCACCGGTTATAACCGATTCGGACTTTTCGATTAAATTTTGTCAAAAACACCGTTTGATGCATAATGCCAAGAATTTGAAATGACCGCCGAAATTGAATATTTTTAAGGAAAATTTAGAGCTGGTGAATACTGTAATTGCTGTTTCTAGAATATTTACTCTTTAAATTGCACCACACGCAAAAAAAGATGGCAAAGTACAGGGTGTTTCAAGAAATTCCGCGGAAAGTCGTCGTCGATTTCTCGGCGCTCAGTCACGATATCCAAAAAATTTTTTTGCAGTAGAAAGAATGTAGTGGGCGGTTTTTTGCCTAAAAAGATTTTTTTCTACGCCGACGCGGAATGCAGTGTATTCGGCGGAGACATTTGATAGCTTTTTTGCCAATCCCACTTATCTCAAACGCTTTATTACGAATTTTGACGGTTCAAAAGAGGATGAATCTTGATGGTTGAAGGAGGGTTTACATATTTCTATGTTTTTCAAGCATTCGGCGAAGGTATGGCGGACGCTTTCCATATCGGCGGAGGCCATAACTCATCTTCGGACAAAGACACAAAGATGGGAAATGGCTCGAAATGATTCCTGTGGTCTGGTTAACACCGTCCTTCATCATTTCTTATGAAAATCAAGTGTATTCTCAGTCTGGCGGAGGAATCGGCGGAGGCCATAAGTCACCTTCGGATAAAGATACAGAACTGGGAAATGGCTCAAAATGACTCATGTGCTCTGATTAACCCCATCCCTCGTCATTTCTTATGAAAATCACACTTCTTGTCAATCTGGCGGAGGAATCGGCGGAGGTCATAACTCACCTTCGGACAAAGATACAGAGCTGGGGAATGGCTCAAAATGACTCGTGTGCTTTGACTAACCCCAGTGCGGAGCGCATGACTCATTTTGAGCAATTCCCCAACTCTGTATCTTTGTCCAGAGATGTGTTATGGCCTCCGCCGATTCCTCCGCCAAACTGAGAAAAAATTTGATTTTCATAAGAAATGATGAAGAATGGTGTTAACCAGACCACAGGAATCATTTCGAGCCATTTCCCATCTTTGTGTCTTTGTCCGAAGGTGAGTCATGGCCTCCGCCGATATGGAAAGCGTCCGCCATACCTTCGCCGAATGCTTGAAAAACATAGAAATATGCAAATCCTCCTTCAATCACCAAGATTCATCCTCTTTTGAACCGGCAAAATTCGTAATAAAGCGTTTGAGATAAGTGGGATTGGCAAAAAAGCTATCAAATGTCTCCGCCGAATACACTGCATTCCGCGCCGGCGTAGAAAAAAATCTTTTTAGGCAAAACACCGCCCACTACATTCTTTCTACTGCAAAAAAAATTTTTTGGATATCGTGGCTGAGCGCCGAGAAATCGACGACGACTTTCCGCGGAATTTCTTGAAACACCCTGTACTACTATAACAACTTCTAGCATCATATACGAGAAGCAGGTCGTTCTATTCAGGAAACGAATTATATAATTAAAATGTCGTTTGAGTATTTCCTAACAACTATGGTATCTTGAATATTTTAATAATTTATAGCAATCTATTGTAGGTATTCAGAGTTAAAATATCCGCTTACTACGTTCGTATTTAAATATTCAGTAAAATAAAGAGGCTACAAAGATCATCGACGACTCCACTTATCTTTCTACGGCTTTTTCAAAACTATTGTCCTTCCCACAATCTTGAACTCAAAATGTAAAGACTACTATTATACCATTATTAATAAAATGTATTTGTACAAAAACTGCGTAAAACGTTTGCTCAAAATGTATCATTTTTTGATTCTTGACTGAATTTGGAACCCACCTGGCGTTCATTGTTATTACTAGGCTTTAATTTCGATATTTTAAATGACGATGATACCAACGTGGGTCCACATCATCTACTATCTATATGGAGTTCCGCTAATTCTGCTGTACACTTTGATTATCATTGTGTTGCTCAAGAAGAGAACGACAATCTCTTCCGTTTTCTACAACTTTGTCGCAATTTTTGGGATCCAGGTGAGAGCTCTTTTGTCCCAAGCAAGCCGAATATAACACTTGGGTATATGTACACATACATTCGTTGAATTAGGTATAGGTTTATCCAAGATGCCGCTCAAAAAATTTTATATAACCAACCCTTCGAAATTTACTCGTAAACCCCGTCTTACCTCATCTACGAAACTTTTAGGACGTTCTGTACTACGTGTTCCTCCAATACGAAGTGCGTGGTCCAATGAGTGAATTTGTTTTGACCAACTTTTTTACGGGGCTCCAGATTCACTCTCCAAAATGGCATATGGTCATCATTTTTGTCCGGGTTTCTCTGGAATTCAACGGAGTTGTGTCGACCGTTGTGCTGTCGTTGATTCGGATCTCTTCGATGTTATTTCCGTTGAATCATGAGAGAATGTGGAAGAAGGCGCTGCCAGTGGTGATATGTTTGAACATCGTGCTGCCGTTCGGCCTCTATGGATATCTTCTTTTGAACAAGGCGATACTGTTGTGTGCTGGAAGCCATGGAAATGTTATTGGCTGCTTTATGTCATATGATCATTCGTTCACCAACCATGGAATGGTAAGCCATTGAAGTTAGTTTAACAAGAAAGGGAATCATTGAAAATCATAGAAATAATCGTTGAAAGTATGCAAGTTTTGACGGACTTTAATGCAATTAAATTTAGTTCTCCATGTCTACGACTAATAAATACATGTACACGATCTTGCCAACGATATCCGCATCTCTCAACATTATTGCTCTAATTCTTCTCTACAGTCGGAAGAAGGCGTTGAAATCTCATCGACATTGGAGACAGGAAATCAACCTTTCCATCTCCTCCTTTCTCATGTTCGCAGCTCATGTCAGCTACGGCATTCTGAATGTAAGCCGAATATTAATTCGATAGTGCTATAACTAAACGTTATAAACAAATATTTTCAGATGTTTGTAATTAACTACATGTTCATCGGCGATCTCATTGTTCCGACAGTCGTGGCTGGCATTGTGGTGCCAATAATATTTGATGTCGCACTTTTTACGACAGTTCTTTCGTTATTAATTTCTTCAAAACAATTACGAACCGAGATCTCGCGGATTGTGTTTGGATCAAGGAGGAAGGTGATGGGAGTGGGCGAAAACAAATCCTGGCTTGGCAAGACGTCAACCCGAGATACCCCAGTCACAGTCCTGGCGCGAGAACAAGGTGGAGCATGAACGTCTTTGATCCGCTTCTGATTTTGACAACCCTCTCGTTTGTAGCGTGACGTAAAACCAAACAGAGAAGAAAAGATTGAACCCGTTTTGTCTTTCTTGGGGCATTGGTCCTGCTCTCCCCCATGTATGGATCAATTATGCAGTCTCCTTGTCTCCTGTTGCTTACGGAGTCTCGATTGCTCTGGCTGAATGGTCAAGCCAATTTCCATCGAAGCAAAGATCAAGTGCATTTGATTTCAATGGAGGCATAGCCAGCTCAACGGCAGTAACGATGATAAGACAAAGAAGGTCGAAAAGTATAGCGCAGAATACCGCATTCGAAAGAAAAACGCACCACCATTGCTCTTCGGAGTTGTGCTTTCCTGAGAGATCCATACACACAACATTAATACACTTTGTAATTTTTCTACCGCCATTTCCACTGATTGTATTTACCATCGTCTATCTCCCGAAACATTTCAATTTGATATGTTGTTGCATACTATAAGTTTTTTGTACTAGACCGAATCTTCCTTCTACGCATATACATTTCGCATTCCGCTAGGTCTTGTCCGTCATCTCAGTCTGCACACATCCCGAAATGCTCCCGCTCTGGGTGTATGTTATCTATTATGTCTACGGAATTCCACTGATATTGCTGTACGCATTGATTATATTCGTTTTAATCCGAAAAAGACGTTTGTTTGCTTCAGTGTTTTACAAGTTTATAACAATCTTTGGAGTTCAGGTGAGGCTCTATAAATAGGCACTTGTTGTAAATACGGCGTTCACCGTGTTCATAAAGTCTCACAACGCTTGTAGGATATCTGCTACTACCTGGTGCTCCAAGAAGCCCGTCGCTATATGAACGGCGATGCTCTGAAGAGCTCTTTCCATGGGATGATGCCAAGTCCCTCATGGCTCTACATTCTGCAGATCTATCTAAAGGTCGCCCTAGAGCTGAATAGTGTCCTCGGAACGATTATCTTGGCGGCAATTCGGGTGTCGACAATGTTGTATCCAGTGGAACATAGCAGAGTTTGGAGGAAAACGATTCCCTACGTAATTTTGCTGAACATCCTCCTTCCAATCTTGCCGTACGGCTACGTGTTCCTAAACTCGGCTATTCTGTTTTGTGCCGAGGAAGATGGGCAGCTATATGGGTGTATTTTGTCATACGACCAGTCCTATCTAATGTTTGGAAACGTAAGCTCGAAGCAAGACGCGCCGAAACATAGTTGATTTTCAGGTTACCCAAAATAAACAGATACGCCTACACAATCATTCCAACAATCTCCGCAATCCTAAACCTCATAGCTTTGGTGCTTCTTTACCGTCGAAAAAAGTCTCTGGAAAGTCACCGGACTTGGCGACATGAAATCAACCTTACTGTGACGTCGTTTCTAATCTTCATGGCGCATGTCACATATGGCGCTCTAAACGTAAGCTCAAAGTTTCTATAAAAAGCTAGAAAAATTCTGCACTTTGTGCAGCCAAGCAGTAACGTATGCTGAATTGAACCACAATCTGAGTGCCACACTTTTGTGCGCTACCTTGACAATTTAAGATAACGTCGTTCCATTTCAGATCATCGTATACACATATTACTCTAACGGAAACCTGAAGATGACATCCATTTTTGCTGGAATCGTTTTCCCGTTTATATTTGATGTCTGTCTGCTTACCAATGTCTGTTCACTACTGACGTCTTCGAAATTGCTTCGGCAAGAGGTATATCGAATTTTGTCCAGAACTTGGCGACGTCAACAGTCAAATACTACCATAACACATGGGTCGGAAAGACCTCTTCGAAGGATACACTGGTAAAGCCACCTCGGGATTTATTGTAACAAATTATAATAAAATACATTGAGCCTTTACTGTCGGCCTCTCCCATTTTGTTAGTGAAGAAAGGAAAATTACATAGTGTTCGGTTTATTCAAGTTTCGCGAAATGAGAAAGGAACTTCGTTACTTCCTATTGGGCATACAAAATCTTCAAATGTCACGGCTTCAAATCTCTCGTTGTAAAGTCGCACTTGTCTCTCGATGGAATTTATGGAGAGAGAGAGATGTCCCCCCCCCGTGTCAACTGTTTCCCCAGCTGTTTTTCCGCGATCTTCGAGAATGTTCAATGGAGATCCCGAAGCGGAGAGCCTGAATCACGACACCGTAACCTTCTCTGAGGTTTTATCCCATCTTGATCAGGAGTTGTGTGTGGTCTCCTTCTCTCCTGTTGCTTACGGGGTCTCGATTGCTCTAGCTAAATGGTCAAGCCAATTTCCATCAAAGCAAACCCAACTACAAGATCAACTACCTTCCATTTCAATGGAGGTAAAGCCAGCGCAAGGGCAGTTACGAAGATGAGACAAAGAAGGCAGAAAATTATAGCGCAAAATACCATATTTAGAAGGAAAACGCATCACGACCATTTTGTTTCTGAATTGTGCTTTCCCGAGAGATCTATACATACAACATTAATACACTTTGAATGTTTTGAGCTACCGTCATATCCACTGATTGTACAGGGTGTTTCAAGAAATTTGGAACAAATGATTTGCTTATATCTTTGTGTTCTTTGCAGCTATCAACGAATTTCTTTTTGCTTCTAAAAATTGACAGCGTGCGTTTTTAGAATCTCAAAACAAAATTTTTTTCGTCGGCGGAGGGCCCATTTCTCGGCGTAGAAAATTAGGGCCTTTTTTAAAAATCACAGCGTATTACGTGGCGGAAACGCCGTTGCAACGGCTGAAATCAAGTTTACGTAATACCTCCATCGATTTTACGGTATGCATTTTTTTGTTTTCGATTTTACGCGCACCGCGGAGGCGCGGCGGAGACTTCAGATTTCGGCGGACGTTGTTTTGGGCCTTCGGCTGTTGCAATTCATGTTGGAAAAGAGGTTGGGGTGATTTTTTGTTGTCATCCGATGCACAGATGGCAAAAATTTCGTGCTTTTTATCCCCGGCGGAGGATTCGGCGGAGGCTTTATCAAAGGGTCAAAGCAGTCTTACGAGTCCGGGAAAAATCTCAGCTACAAGAATCCATCAGAGCAGCATTGTCTTTCAAAGATTTTTGATTTTTTTGGTCCGTCGGACAAATCGGTGGAGTTTTGTTTTTACCCTTTGATAAAGCCTCCGCCGACTCCTCCGCCGGGGATAAAAAGCACGAAATTTTTGCCATCTGTGCATCGGATGACAACAAAAAATCACCCAAACCTCCTTTTCCAACATGAATTGCAAAAACCAAAGGCCCAAAACAACGTCCACCGAAATCTGAGGTCTCCGCCGCGCATCCGCGGAAGTGCGTAAAATCGAAAACGCAAAAAAAGCATACCGTAAAATCCATGGAGGTGTTACGTAAAATTGATTTCAGCCGTTTCAACGGCGTTTCCGCCATGTAATACGGTGTGATTTTTAAAAAAGGCCCTAATTTCCTCCGCCGAGAAATGGGCCCTCCGCCGACGAAAAAAAATTTTTTTTTTGAGATTCTAAAAACGCACGCTGTCAATTTTTAGAAGCAAAAAGAAATTCGTTGATAGCTGCAAAGAACACAAAGATATAAGCAAATCATTTGTTCCAAATTTCTTGAAACACCCTGTATTTACTATCTTTTGATGTCCCAAAACACTTCAACTTGATATGTTGTTGCATACTATAAGATTTTGTAGTAAACGGAAAATCCTAGCCATCATGTCCCACAATTTGTACGCGTATACATTTCGCACTCAGTTAGGTCTTTCCCGTCATTTCAGTCTACACACATCCCGAAATGCTGCCCCTCTGGGTGCATTTTGTTTATTATGTCTACGGAATTCCGATGGTATTGTTGTATGCCTTGATTATATTTGTTTTGATCCGAAAAAGAAGTTTGTTTGCTTCCGTGTTTTACAAGTTTATAACAATCTTTGGAGTTCAGGTGAGGCTCTATAAATAGGCACTTGTTGTAAATACGGCGTTCACCGTGTTCATAAAGTCTCACAGTTATGAACACGATGAATGCCATGTAGGATGTCTGCTACTACGTGTTGCTCCAATGCGAAGCCCGTCGATATATGACTGCTTATGTTCTGAAGAGTTCTTTCCATGGGATGACGCTAACAAGGGAAGTCACTTAAATCACGGATCGATTTTGTAAAACGACTGATACAGCGATGGGGAGGGTAGGACGGAGATATCAAATCTGAAAACCGCTACCTCCACCGGCCTCTGGGAGCCGAGATAATCGACCAAAAAGTTTGACAAAATTCCTCCGAACATTTCTTCCTTCCGAAAGAAGAAAACCCAGCGAACCGAATGGTCCGGTGGTCTGGAAGCGCGCTTCCGGGCCTTCACCTTTTCAGGTTCGAATCCGCGCGGGTCTCGAACTTGTGAAAAATTTATAAAACAGTTGCTGTGATCCAGTAAATTTACTAGCAACTTATTTTTACATTTTATGCATATTTTATGGTAAATTTTCAACCTTGAAAATTCAAATCGGAGCTCGCATTCAAATTATTACTCTGAAATTTTTAAAATATGCAAAAAATCAAAAATTTTATTTTACCGGTAAATTTACTGGATTACAGGAAAAGTTTTAATAAATTATTTGACCCATGCGGATTCGAACCTGAAAAGGACAAGGCCCGGAAGCGCGCTTCCAGACCACCGGACCATTCGGTTCTCTTCCCTCCTTCTTTCGGAAGAGAGGACTGTTCGGAGCAACTTTTTTTGGTCAAACCTTCTTGGTCGATTATCTCGGCTCCCAGAGGCCGGTGGAGGTAGCGGTTTTCAGATTTGATATCTCCGTCTTACCCTCCCCATCGCTGTAACAGTCTTTTTACAAAATCGATCCGTGACTTAAGTGACTTCCCTTGTAAGTCCCTCTTGGCTCTACATTCTGCAGATCTATCTTAAGGTCGCCCTAGAGCTGAATAGTGTCCTCGGCACGATTATCTTGGCGGCAATTCGGGTGTCGACAATGTTGTATCCGGTGGAACATGAGAGAGTTTGGAGGAAAGCGATTCCCTACGTAATTTTGCTGAACATCCTCCTTCCAATCCTTCCGTACGGCTACGTGTTCCTAAACTCGGCTCTTCTGTATTGTGCCGAGGAAGATGGGCAGCTATATGGATGTATTTTGTCATACGACCACTCCTATCTAATGTTTGAAGGCGTAAGCTCCGCAAAACGTGAAACAGAAAAGAATTGATTTTCAGATTTCCATATCCAAAATAAACAGATACGCCTACACAATCATTCCAACAACCTCCGCGATCTTAAATCTCATAGCTTTGGTTCTTCTTTACCGTCGAAAGAAGTCTCTTAAAACTCACCGGACTTGGCGACATGAAATTAACCTTACTGTGACGTCGCTTCTAATCTTCGTGGCGCATGTCAGCTATGGCGCTCTGAATGTAAGCTCAAATTGCCTCCAAAAAGCTAAAAAAATTCGAACTTTGTGCAGCCTAGCAGCACCGTATGCTGAATCTAAACATAATCTGAGTGCCACACTTTTGTGCGCTACCTTCGAAAATTTTAAATAACGTCGTTGAATTTTTCAGCTCTTCATTTACACATATTACTATAAAGGAGACTTGAAGATGGCATCCATTTTGTCTGGAATTGTTTTTCCGTTTGTATTTGATGCTTGTCTGCTTACCAATGTCTGTTCATTGCTGACGTCTTCGAAATTGCTTCGGCAAGAGGTATATCTAATTTTGTCCAGAACTTGGCGACGTCAACAGTCAAATACTACCATAACACATGGGTCGGAAAAACCATAACATATGGGCATCCTTTCAAGAGAAAGGATGACCCGGTAAAGCCATCTCGGGATGCACTGCAACGCTGTCAGATTATAAATCATTGCATATTTTTACTTTTCCTATAATTGTCCGGAAGTCATTGTTTTACAATAAAAATTCTCTGCAATAATTGCGGATAATTTGGTGGCATAATGCCGAAGACTCCTGCGGACACCAGAAATTGTAACTGCAGATACGTTAAGGCTACGTTGTTTATTTTACCACCAACAGAGAGCTACTGACCTGCCGAACACAAACCTTATTAAGATCAGATACCTTCCATAGTAGAACTTGTGAAATATAGGTCTCGGGATGTTACACTACCCCAAAAACCAGAATTGATGGCACTCAAGGTCGTCATGAAGCCGGTGGCTTGCAGCTTTGATGTACTGCATCCTGACAGTACTGCATCATCGTGAGTGCAACTAACAATAAAACATCTTGAGCCTTTACTGTTATCCTCTCCCATTTTATTAGTGAAGAGAGCAAAATTACATACTGTTCGATTTCTTCAAATGAGAAGGATACTTCTTCACTTCCTTTTGGTAGTTTTTTTGGTCATACAAAATCTTCAAATGTTACGGCTTCAAATCTCTCGTTGTAAAGTTGCACTTGCCTCTTTGTTGGATCCCCCTTTCCAACCAAAGTTTGCTTTGCGATGCTTCCCACCTGGGTGCACATTATCTACTACGTGTATGGAATTCCTTTAGTCATGCTTTATACCTTGATAATATTTGTGTTGATCAAAAAAAGGAGTACATTTCATTCCGTCTTCTACAAGTTTGTCACGATTTTTGGAGTCCAGGTAAGCGCTATATTCACCAGTAACATTATCAAAAACGTTAGGATATTATCTACTACTTTGTGATCCAATATCAAACCCGACGATTTATGGTTGGCTATGGATTTGAAACCTCATTCAAAGGGCTTCAAGTTGATCCATCTTGGCCGTATATACTCCTAATTTATCTTCGATTCTCATTGGAATTGAACGGAGTAATCGGCACAATCATCTTGGCATCCATTCGAATCTCATCTATGCTGCATCCAATCGGGCATGATCGAGTCTGGCGAAGAGCGATTCCTTACGTCATCGGATTTAATATTCTGTTGCCAATAATTCCTTATGGCTATTTGTTTCTAAACAAAGCGATCTTGCTCTGTGTTGCTGACGAGGGAAAACTATTTGGTTGTATACTGTCGTACGATCATTCGTTCAATCTTGGAGGAATGGTGAGTTTCCTTTTGCCGATTCTTGATTCAAAAACTAATTCTGGAGTGGCTGGCATGGCAACCCGAAATATACCGAAAAACGCCAGCGGATTTTCAATTTACGAAGAGAATGTCAAATTTTAGCGTATTTATAATCCAAAAAACCCCAAGGGTTTGACAAAACATACGCTGAACACTTAGTGCCTCAATTATTGTTGGAACAGCATTTTTCTGATAAAAATTTTTTGTAGTACGAGGGTTCACTCTTATTTTCATTCATGCCAAGCTGTAGTAATACTATTAAAAGACGATTTCTGGCTCGCTGCGTCAGCCAATACGAGGGGCCGGACATTCAAAAAAATTTTTTTTGAGTTTTTTAGCCTAAAATGTTGGTATAGGTCACTAAAACACATTCCCAAAATTTTTCTGCCCAGAAATGCCCGGAAGGTGGAAATTTGCATACGGATATTACCGTGCTTCTGAGCTCTGCTGTTGCCATTGCAATAAAGACAGCTTGACGAAACCGACACCATATAGGTTTTGGTGGATGGCGAATTCAAAAATCGCAATTTCAAGTTGGTAGGATTACTGTAACATACTGTTTCTGATCTCCGGTCGATAAAAACAACCGTATCTCCTTCAAATCAAAAATCCCACAAGATTTTATTGCAGATTTGGAATCAGCGCGAAATTCTGGTCTAGGAACATGTAATTTGCATCCTTGATTCCGTGGCAGATAAATCATGGCGCAGTGGGTTTTGACGAAAACTAGTAATATGACGACCCTGGTTCGATCCCCGCTGGAGACAAATATTGTAAAAAAGATGGAAATGACATTTAATGGAATTATGAGGGTTGTATGAGCAACGCTGAGTATTTTTAGACATCAATGGAACACGAATTTGAGGTTAAAACAGGATTTATATTGTTTTAGTCTCGGAATCCGTGAAAAATAAAACTGCTTTAAACGGGTTGAAATTGATAACACTTATTCTAGGCCTAATTCTTGGAAACTTTTGCGTTAACTTTTTTTCGTTAGATTACTGTATCGTGGATTACGGTAACAAAAAAGCTCGGCCTCTTTAAAGGCGATTGCTTCAAAATTTTCGAATAAAATTAAAATTTTTTTTGGTTATATTATTCAAACGGCAGAAAGCGGGCATGCCTCATATTTAAAATGCAATTTTAACTCATTTTCAGTGTGAATTAATATCATCATCCATTGGTAATATTGTGTCAGATAACTCAGGTATTTCAAAACGTACGGCCATAAACGAACTATTAATGCGCAAGCCCACTCGTTCTTAACCATTCCCACAATCTTCGTGATATTCCGATGGCTCTGCGCCTTGTGGCATGAAAAAACATAATTGGGTTTTATGTTACCCGTAATCCACGATACAGTAATCTAACGAAAAAAAGTTAACGCAAAAGTTTCCAAGAATTAGGCCTAGAATAAGTGTTATCAATTTCAGCCCGTTTAAAGCAGTTTTATTTTTCACGGATTCCGAGACTAAAACAATATAAATCCTGTTTTAACCTCAAATTCGTGTTCCATTGATGTCTAAAAATACTCAGCGTTGCTCATACAACCCTCATAATTCCATTAAATGTCATTTCCATCTTTTTTACAATATTTGTCTCCAGCGGGGATCGAACCAGGGTCGTCATATTACTAGTTTTCGTCAAAACCCACTGCGCCATGATTTATCTGCCACGGAATCAAGGATGCAAATTACATGTTCCTAGACCAGAATTTTACGCTGATTCCAAATCTGCAATAAAATCTTGTGGGATTTTTGATTTGAAGGAGATACGGTCGATTTTTATCGACCGAAGGTCAAAAGCTGTATATTACAGTAATCCTACCAACTTGAGATTAAGATTTTTGAATTCGCCATCCACCAAAACCTATATGGTGTCGGTTTCGTCAAGCTGTCTTTATTGCAACGGCAACAGCAGAGCTCAGAAGGACGGTTATAACCGTATGCAAATTTCTACCTTCCGGGCATCACTGGGCAAAAAAATTTTGGGAATGTGTTTTAGTGACCTATACCAACATTTTAGGCTAAAAAACTCAAAAAAAATTTTTTTTGAATGTCCGCGGCTGACGCAGCGAGCCAAAAATCGTCTTTTAATATGTCGGCTTTTGTTATTTTAATATAAGTTTTTTTAAAAACGTTTTTTTAGCTATCCCTGTCCAAAAGTACCAAGTACGTCTACACGATTCTTCCGACAATTTCTGCTGCCCTCAATTTAGTTGCTCTCGCTCTCCTTTACAGCCGAAAGAAATCTTTGAAGACCCACCGAACTTGGCGACAGGAGATCAACCTCTCAATGTCTTCACTTCTCATTTTCGGAGCTCATGTTAGCTATGGTATTCTGAATGTAAGTATGGATAGATCAACAGAAAACAGAAGCCACTTTATTTCCAGATGGTAATCTTGAATTACCTTTTCTTAGGTGAAATGAAAATGACAACAATTTTGTGTGGAGTTCTGTCCCCGTTGATGTTCGATGTGACGTTGCTGACTAATGTTTTCTCGCTGATGACGTCTTCAAAACAACTTCGTTTGGAGATTTATCGGATTTTAATTGGGTCTTGGCGACCGCAGAAGACGCGGATTACCAAGTCTTGGGTGAGGAGATCATCGACAAAAGAAACTCCGGTCATCTCTACTCGAGCAGCGCTATGATATGCGCTATAAAGTATACTTTAGATTAGATTCATTTTAGAACTTGATTTATGTAAATATTTATAAAATAAATATAAACTATTTTTTACTGAGTACCACTTGTTGACTCTCGTTGCTGTTAGAGCTATAATTTTAGCCTAGTATTGTACATTACAAGCAATTAACAACGATTTGGAATCCTGAAAAGAGCCCAAAATGGAAAAACAGGAGGCCGACGCATGTTCAAAAGCACGTGCAAAACTGCAGATACAAAGCGGATGTTATAACATATATTTGTACTCACATTGTCAGAGTACAATATGTAAACTTTTATAGCGGCATCCCACGTCCCTCTGAACTAAAAAATTGTCAAAAAATCGGAATGAACTTCCTCTGCAAGTAACAATAGTAGACAAACCCTGTGCCATTTTGCGCACTCCCTAGCATACAATGATCATTGGATATGCTGTACAAAACTACCAACAAGTGATAGTTTTAGTATGGTTTGACATTTCTGGAAAGGTCTTTCCAAGGCTGGCTTTAGAGACAGCTCAAGGAAATCAAATCTCTGTTTATATCTCTTACGGAATTTTCAGCTTCTTTAAAATCAGCAAATGAATTTCGAACTGTACAGTAGTTATGGTGGGTGTATTGTCTACTCAAACCATTATTTACCTGTATTGGCCATGAATAAATCAAATTATAAAGTTCAAAAAATATGCCGAGTTAATTGGATTTTTTAGTCCCATATTTTCTTGAGTATCAGTTTTTGAGACAGCCTTCTCTTTATACTAATTTGCTCGGGGTCAATAACCTGTGCTATTCTAAATGTTTCTTGATTTTATTAAACGTGCGTTCTTACTCAGTTAGACCTTGCTATATCGCGTACTCTGCTCTAATGAGCCTTCCATTTATTGTATAAACCTGTCCAAGTATCAAATTTAACTCGAAAATGCGTGAATATTTGCACTGTACAATTAAGACTTCAAACCGAACTCCAGTACTTTCAGAATGCAAAAACTCTGCATGACAATGCCAGTTCATGTAGGTTGATATCTCCAAAAATTGTACTGATGCTTTAATAGTAGCAAAAGGAGTATTGTGCTGCTGTAAATTATTCCACTTTGCTGACTACCTCCGCTCATTGTATTAATGCTACCCTCGTGGCTGTTTTTGGTTTACTACGCGTATGGATTGCCGTTGATCGCATTGTATATGATTGTGATATTTGCGATATTGAAGAGGAAGAATTCACGGTTCTCTTCAGTGTTTTATAAACTGATTGCAATAAGTGGAATTCAGGTGAGACATGGGGTTCGCAGATGTAAATTGCTTGAAAATCAATGAAAACAGGTATAGGATAAAGGTATAGATGTGCAAACATATTGAAGATTGTATTAGCTCACAAGTAGCAACAATTTTTAACTATAATTCCCATTGGGTTTTTATGCCATAGATCTTTTTATGGTAAATTAACGACGCTAAACAAGAGGTACAGGGTTGATAAATTACTCTCCCATCTTTTCAGGACATAGTCTACTACTTTGTGGCGCAATACCATCTCCGATGCCCACTGAACGAGTTCATGTTGACTTACTGGTTTGTTGGGCTTCGGATTCACTCTCCGCGACTGCATGCAGTCGCAATATTCCTTCGAGGAGTCGCTGAATTCAACGGCGCTTTTGCGATCGTTTTGTTGGCGTTGAATCGCATAACCTCGATCTTGTATCCAGTCCATCACGAGAGAGCCTGGAACCGGGCTTTACCTTATATTTTGTTCCTAAATATCGCGCTACCCACTTGCTGCTACGGGTTTACGTTGTTGAATAGAGCAGTACTTTTATGTGATATTGAGCGTGGAGAGGTGTTTGGATGTTATGTCTCCTATGACCATAGCTTCACACTTAACGGATTTGTAAGTTTTTCTATTAACAGTAGTTGGAGTTGCAAGGACTTCGGTTCAGAGAACAAATGTAATTTCGATTTTCTAGTTTTCAATTACCTCAGTCAGCAAATATGCCTACACAATCATGCCAAGCATCTCTGCAGTTCTAAACGCCGTTGCGTTGGGTCTTCTGTACAGCCGGAAAAAGTCGTTGAAAGCGCATCGAACATGGCGTCAAGAGATCAATCTGACCGTTTCGTCCTTCATCATGTTTGGAGCCCATTTTGGTTATGGGATTTTGAATGTAAGCAGATTATGGCGTGGGCTGTCATATACTAAACCGCTTTGCGGAAAATGTAAAATGAGCCAAACCAAAAGAGTCGTTTTATCTGTCAGAGCGTATAATCACCGCTTTTCAGATGATGATTGTCAGCTACATGAACATCCACACCAACTATATGCCGGCTATTTTGAGTGGAGTCGCCCTTCCGTTACTGCTTGATTTAGCGATCTTAACGAATGTGACGTCTCTACTGTTCTCCTCAAAGCCACTTCGACGCCAAGTATACCGAATCTTAGGTTCTGAAACTAGTGGCAAAGCAGCGACCTCAATGTTCCGCAAGACGTCATCTAAGGACACTGTTGTCTTCACAACTCAAGTTAAATATTACAATAGGTAATGGAATCGAACTCGTTTAAAAGAACAATCATTAGTTAGAGAAAATTTGGTGCTGCATTGTTATGGGTGGAATACAAATAAAAATATTGCATAAAGGAGTTGTGTAAAGAGTGCGTGGCTCTCCGAAAGAGCAACAAAAGTAAATGAAAGACGAATGTGGCCGAAAGAATATTTTGTAATAATTAATTACATGCATACGATAGAAGTTGATGACACAGTGCAAAAGTAGTTCTATGGCTTAGTAGATCGTGCCATAAAAGAATAATTTGATTTTCTGTGCTCTCCCAAAGTTTAAGACTCTTTCTGCGCCTGATGCAGAGAAGGAATACAAATGTTTTCTATCAGGAATCGTCTGTGATTTTTTTTAAAATTCTTTATTACAAAAAAAACAATGTACATTATTAAAACCAATCTCATATAAAAAAAGGAAACGTCATTACTCTTTTTTTTCACGTTCGGGATAAGAAAATTGTCACTGGTTTTAAGCCTTCGTAATTACCAATATCACAGTACCCGTAAGCAGCAGTAATCTACTGTAAAATGCAAAATACAAAACGAAAGTTGCAAAGAAAAGAAGATTACAATATAAGGAAGTAAAATCCACTCGAGTGAATCGAATCGTTGTAAGCAAGAATTAGAATGTTCAAGTGAAGTTGGGGGCAACGTTGGAACCGCTGCTTGTCAGTTTTAAGTTATTATTAGATGGAATATACATGGATGGTTGTTTTTTTTGGAGTGATTTAGACCTTGCCACGCATCATGTAGACGAATTCTGAAAATTGGAAAAATTACGAGATTAATATTATAATATCAAAATTTCCAATGTTGATGAAATTTGGCCCAAATTTTACGTGAAAATTTAAAAACGATGAAAAAACCCTTACCCGTAAAATTGACTTTCCCATCGCCATCCAGATCGGCCTCTTTGATCATTTCGTAAACCTCGTCCTCGCTCAAATCCTCCCCCAAATTCATCATCACAAATCGCAACTCCACGGCCGAGATGTAGCCGTCGTTATCCTTGTCGAACACTTGGAATGCCTCTTGCAATTCCTTTTCGGTCTCCGTGTCCTTGACTTTCCTCGACATCATTTTTACAAACTCCTCCAACTCAATCGACCCATTTCCATCTTCATCGATCTCGTTTACCATATCAATTAGCTCCTGTTCGGTTGGCGTGTGCCCCAACGATTGCATCACGATCCCCAGCTCTAAGGCCGTAACTCGACCGTCGCCGTCTTTATCGAACAATTCGAAGGCCTCTTTGAATTCCTCCACCTGTTCTTTGGTTAAGCCGTCAATTTTTGGAAGATGGGAAGAGTTGTTGTGCTGGCTTGTCATCATTTTAGAAAATTGTGGATAGAACAGTGCTGAAAATAAATTTCAAGTCTGAAAGAATTGGGCGAATATCTTTTTGTCAGTTTTTGACAATTTCATAACAAAGACCGCGGAAGTCAAATTGTAGTCGAACAAAATAAGTATAAAATTACATTACGGTAATGAAGAATAGAGCAGGAAGTCTGGGCCAAATTTTTAAAACATTCAGGAGGAGTTCTGCAGATGGGATGATTAGACGTTGCTAACGCTAAAGCGACAAAACAAAATTTCAATTTTCAAATAAATACGTGAGATTTTTAACTAAAAAATCTTTATGGGAGTTGCAATTTTTCAGAGGGAAAGCTACCGGAACTCGACTTATATTGCCCTTAAAAGTGATACCTGCCATCCGACAACTTGGCCACAAGCAATCTTTTGCCCAATTTTTCACAGTCTACGCCCACACAAACACCCCGTCAGGACAATTACAATAACTCCATTATCAGCCAACAATAAACCCCATGACCTCGAAAACAAGAGAATCACCGCGATTTGAGCCAGCTCCTCCTTTCTTATATATCGCCGGCCCAAATTGGCAACAATTCGTTTCGGGGTCATGATCAAAAAATTGAGACCTCATTTCGTAACTGTCGCAAAACAAACGGCACAAGGGTACGTTGAGTACAGCAGTCGGTGTTCCAACTAAGCAAATAAAAATTTTATTGGCCATGAAAATTTGAGGCGATTTATGGCCAAGGTTGGAAAACAAGACGAATTAAAAAAAGGTTTAAAACACCCCAGATTTACGACGGACTCAAATTAAACTGCTTGCGTGTTTTTATGACGGATGTGTAATGAAAAGGGGGTTTCTGACATTGAGGTGGCGGATTTGGGAACGATTCTAGAGGGGATTTTGAAGGGAACGGAGAGGGGAATGACATTAAATAAGAGCATATTCAGTTCATGTGGAGGACATGTGGGGGCAAAAAAACATAAAAACAAAACGGATCGTTTAGGCGAATGGGTCAAGGGATTATCAAAAATGAAAAAAATGAGAAGAAAAATCAAGTATGACGTCAGAAATGTACAGTAGGCGTGTGGGAATATATCAAAAATTTACCAGATGAGATCGCGGAAAAAGATCGACCAAAAAGAACCTTATTGGTCTGTGTAGCTGTAAATGAAATTTTTCAAACGATCATTTCCATTGGGTCAAATCCAGAGCCCACACTACGTAAACGCTGCAAAACTTGCAACAGTTTACATTACAGTGTATAGTAAGGCTTTGCTTCAAATTGTAAACTACCGAAACTGCGTGACTATCCTAGCATACACGTTTTAAAAAAGCCCGAACCACCAGAAAACTCCACATGTCATACTATCCACACCACTGGCGTAAAAATTCAAATTAAACGAATGAAATTGATAGGAACACATTACCTAAACTACTGACTAAACCCCCTCCCTTTCATTGTCATTGAAAGCCACAAATCCGGATTTGATTCTTATGGGATTACATCTGAAGCAATACTCTCTTATTGTTTGTCATCCCTCTCGAACTGCGTTGAAATTGATTAGAAAACTTTGAAAATGTAAAAGAACGAGAATAAATTTGGCGCTGCTGTTAGGCCAAGATGTTTTTAAAGTTAACTTCAACCACTAAAACCGTTGAGAACGTTAGCAATTCCAGATGTCTCCAGTAGAAATCTTTGAACCTTTTTTTTCTACTCCCCATTTAATCTAATTTTTCTAATTTCTCTGGGGCTCTGATTTGTGGAAGGAAAAGAAATAAAGGGTAATTAGACAGAAAGTTCTGCAAAGCAAAAGAATTAAAAATCTCCTTCAAGGAAGTCCTTGCCATTGGGCGAATAGAATAAGATGAAACCCAAAACAACTTTGGAACATTGCCTTTGAAAATATCTGAGGGATAGTAATCTTACAACATGAAAAAAATCTCTGAAGTTTTTTGATCAGAAGCCAGCAAAAATTGCACAATTTTGCAATTCTTCATGATGAAGATTGTAAGCGAAAACTCCTTTAACCGAAGCCCTCATCCTAAAGACTTCACTTTTCAGGCAAAATGCGGGTTGTTTGTGAAAATGAAGCTCAAAATATGAGCTACAAGAGATTAGTATTTCTCTAGTTACAGCGATATATGGCTGGAAAAAGGTACAAAATCATCTGGCCACCGTTTATACAAAATATTTACAACCCCCAAAAACAGCGATTTCTTGAAAAATAATCAGGGCAACCATCAAAAAAACCTCGCAAAACATCTTTCGCGCTACAACTGTGTTCAATCGCGGGGTCAACGAGATCGATTACTCAAAGCTCTTTTTCAACTGCGAAAAAACTTTAGTCACTGGTTTTTAAACCCTTGCGAATTTTCCCTTTATAATCACGTTTGTAAAAAACGGTTACACCAACCTTGTTTATGAACCTTACATTCTAAGCGCTCCGGAAAAGTGAAAGAAAATACATGGGCTACGAACACGGGGATAATAAGCGATTGAACACAATTTTTATTAAGATTAGAACCCACTCTGAATGGAAGACCGGATTAGCAATGTAATTTGCTGCAACTATAACAACCAAAAAGAACAATTATAACTAATCCGCCTTTCTCAGCTGACTCAACGTAGTAGAGGACGTTAATCTTATTAAAACTGGGATTCTTTGTCTTTTTAACGGGTTTCGAAGCAAATTCAGGGCCGGAAGGAGGTAAATTTGAAGAAATTTTTGGCCAAATATGAATACAAAACGTAAAAGTGATTGTAAGATAAATACGACAAAAAATATTTCTCGATAGCAAATAAGATACACATAGAGGAATACTTTTCTTACAAAAAAATATTTTGCTAACTGTAAGTAGACCTGCCTCCAGATTCATAGACCGGATAAAAAACCTTATAGAATCATCATCAGTACAGTAATTCTTGACAGACTGTATTGCTGTACCAGAGGCAAGAAATCTCGCCCATGAACGTTTGATCATTCCCGTTTTCATACTAAACAACCTCAAGATTATCCTTTCGATATTAGCCGCTATTCGGAAGCCCCAGAAATCGAGAAGCGAACGCGTACCAGTCCCAGCTCCGTGCCCAAAACAATGTAAAAGACATTTGGCGAGAGATTAAAGTTTAAACGTAGGCCGTTTACAACCACAACAAGGCCAAAGACCTTTGAAGATAATCGGAGATTACAGTGAACAAATTTTTAGATACCCCCAAAAAAATTGGAAGAAGTTCCGATCAGGCGCATACATAAATTAAATGTAGTATGGTGGCTACAAGTTTTGTATTTTCCTCCAATTTGAAGACTTCAAAATGCTTGAAACTGAACATTGTCGGGCTGTTTAGTAATTGAGGACTATTTTTGCCCGAGTTGCAAAATATCCTTCATCAAACTTCTTCGAAAATACAACTTGATATTTCAAGTAAACACTCAGCATCTCCAACATCTACCGCCCTAAAATACAAACCATATTTCCACCCTTACCACCCACATAGCCCAACATCAGAGAACGGCCGGCGCCCTTCGTGTATTTTCAAATCGAAGGGCCTTACGGAATCATCTTTCTCTTAATCGCCGTGTAACTTCAGTGACGCAAAATACAAATCCCGCTTAATATCATGGTTAATGTCACAGCTAATCTTGCAAGGCTGCCGGAGAGAGCTTTTAATCTAAAAGGCGAGGGAGCCGGGACATTAGGGGAGTTTGGGAAATTAGTCTGGAGAGTGAGCGCAGTTCGACCGTATTCATTTACAAAATTATTCAGGAACGACTGAAACCGGAGTCTTAGAAACAAATTTTACAATGCGCGTATTTATTTATGCGAAAGCGCGAGTTAAATTCATCATTTTTCATTATAGGGCTTCATATAGACATTGATTCATTGTAATTTTTTAGCTAAAAAATAGTCATGACACGACAAAGTTCATAAAGTCCATATAGACTTAATAAAAAACAGATTTTTAAACACAAAAGTCATTTGCTGACCTGTTATCCTTTGTGATCTCGTCAAAACTCAACTGACAATGCTGCACCTGTACCCTGATTGGCCAAACATTGTTCGAATTACAGTGGCCCAATATTTACCGAATTACAGTTCTCGGAACACCCACAGAATCCGTCCAAAGCAACCCTATTATTCGGCTACTGCGAAAAATGTGACTCTTTGGACATTAAAAATTTCGAAAGAACAAATGTTTTACGTTGTGCATCAACCCATATACGTACGAAAAATATTTGACAATTGTTTAAACAAATCGACCCCGAGTGAAACGTTCCTATAATAAAACTTCGGCCAGCGGCGACAACGTCAATCCACGGGATTTTGTCGTCCATCAAACAATCCTTGCCGACCCGGGAAAAAAGACTTTTGCGCAATTACACACCTGAGGCCCTAAGGATCAGTCAATTCGAACCTGTTGGTGCACCTGTCACCATTCTTACATGGTTACGCTAATTTTGGCCATGTCGGATGCACAAACAACAGGGATTATAAAGAGCGTTGCCGGAGATGGAACTTGATTACATTGTCTTTTGTACCGCCTAGATCATGACTCGGAAACTGGCTGCCCTCTTCTGTGTTGTTCTGGTGTTCTCGTTGGTTTGCGAGGTCGTTGAGGCCGGCTTGTTGGATAGACTCAAGGCGGGACTTGCTGAGGTGAGTTTCCTATGCCGATCAGTATGCTACCTGTATCAATAGCAGTCAAAAAAACGCCGTAAGGAGCCGTTTGCAACGTGTAAACCCACGTTTAGATAGAAAAATATTTTTGTAAAAAAATGACTAATTTAGGCAAAAGACAAAGCCAAGGCCATCAAGGATAAGGTCGAAGACAAAGTCGACGACCTCAAAGATAAAGTCAAAGAGAAAGTGGCCCCGATAAAGGACAAAATAGATCAGGCGAAAGAAAAAATAGAAGACAAAGCGCAAGAGGTCAAAGATAAGGTCAAAGACAAAATCGAAGACCTCAAAGATAAAGTCAAAGAGAAAGTGGCCCCAATAAAGGACAAAATAGATCAGGCGAAAGAAAAGATAAAAGAGAAAGCGCAAGAGATCAAAGATAAGCTCACAGGCAAAGGCAAAGGCGATAAGGTAAAGAATATGGCATCATAGCACCAACTTTTGTTCATGCTTAGAAGCAGCTGTTACTCAGTTGGCGCGCAGCAACAGAACTGCTGTTTGTCGCCATCCTGCATCATGCCAATTTTTGTTCCGGGTTCCGTTGCAAACGCGCTTCTTAGCCGGCTAGAGATTGTGGCGTGCGGTAGCTTAAGTCTTGATAAAAAGCAAATGTTTAGGTGATACATAATAATACTGTTCTAGGCAAAATACGGCCTCGGAAAATCGAAGGACGACTTTAAAAACGGGGTCAAGCAAGACGTCAGGAATAAGATCCTTGGAATCACCCAAGACCGTAAGTCACTTTTCCATACCCTTTACTTGTGGAAAAAAGAGACACACAAAAGAAATGTTGAGCACTCAAGATTTAACAAACTCATTACAGCCATGTGCCATGTCGCCGTCGATCAAGCCCACGACTGTCTAGCCAAGGTTTCACTCTGCCTTCAGGGCACCTATGTCCCGCTGATGAACCGAATCTGCAAACAAACTTGCTGTCAACAGATTAAAATGTACGGATAGATGTGTGTTGGCCTTTTGAAGGTTGTCGGAATAAATAAGTTATAAAACTAAAACATGGTTGTATTTATCAACCATAAAATCTTACTGCGCAATGCAGTATACGACAATGTAAGAAAGAAGTAATACTATAGCTTTTACTTTTAACTTTTACACAACATTAGCAAATAAAAATAGCAGTCATCGTAACAAACACCGTTAAAAAAACGAAACTGTTCTTTGCGAAACGAAAATGAAAAACAAAACTGTTTGTAAGCAACAGTTTATCGGAGAGGAGTAACTGCCCTTTATGAGCACAAATCACTCCCCCAACTTTTCGGCCCTTAACCACATCAAAGGCTATAAAGATGCGCTTTAAATATGTCGGACAAGGACGAAAAAAGGGAAAACGTTGGGATCAAATGCAAATCCACGGATAAAACTGTGCTCGGGGAAAGTGGAGAGGAAACGCTCTAAACCCGTTAAAGTTCTCGTCTCTAATAGAGTGAAAGCTGCAGAGAACACACTCTATTACAGTTGGACTGTCTACTTTAAAGGCAATTGTTTGTGTTGTTGACAAAGCAAGAGATTTGAAAATGGTTTTTTTGCGACTTGTCATACAATTAACCGTATGGTCGCGGATTACTCCCCTATATAGCTGTTTACACTCAGGTCCAAAAACCATCAGTTTCAGTTCCGATCCCCACCCTCTGAGCATCTTTTTGAAATCCAATCCTTCCCTCTAAAATTACACAACCAAAGTGTTGTCATAAAATGACCCCTATGGTCCAATGGCCAACAAATTCGAACGAATCCAATGGCCATTTCAACTTGTTGACAGTTTGTTGATCAAAAATAGTAATTTCCATCAGAATACAAACCCCGCTTAATGTCATGGTTAGGCTTTTTTGCGAATATCTTTGAGCTCTTGGAAGTTATCGCAGAAATTATTTTTGTTTCTAAAACTAGAAATCGGGCGATTTTGTAATGAGCAAAAAAAATTTCTTTTCTTCGGCGGAGAGGCCAGTTCTCGGCGGAGACATTTGGGGCCTTTTTTGAAAATAACACCTTATTGCATAGTGGAAACTTTGTTACAACGGCCAAAATTATGTTTACGTTACACCTCCGTGGATTTTACGGTATGCTTTTTCACTTTTTCGATTTTACGCTTATCCGCGGAGGCGCGGCGGAGACCTCAGGTTTCGGCGGACATCGTTTTGAGTCTTTGGATCATTCAATTCAGGTTGAAAAAAAGTGCGAGGTGATTTTTTGTTGCCAGAGACAAACACAGCCGCCAACTTGCGCCTCGAGGTCAAAACAAACTGAATCAAGCGCGAGCTAAATTTTTCACTTTTTAAGACCTTGAATAGACATTCATTCGTTGTAATTTTTGAGACAAAAAAAATCATAACTATACATCGCTAGTGGGCTTGAAAGGGGCCGGGGCTGGGCCGCAATTTTCGGCCCGGCCGGTCTCGAACTATGTCTAGTCATAACACGACAAAGTTCATAAAGCTCATAAAACCTCGATAGGAACCTGATTTTTAAACACAAAGGTTATTACTGACCTGTTACCCTTCGTCAAAATTCAACTGACAGTGCTACGCCTGTGACCTGATTGGCCAAACATTTATCTAATTCCGGTTCTAGAAACAGTACACCCACAAAAGCCGTCCAAAACAGTCCCATTACTCGAACACTGCAAAACATTTGGCTTTTTGGAATTTAAAAAATCTCGAAGGAAAAATGTTGGATGTTGCACATCAGGCCATATACGTTGGAAAAAAGTTGCAATTGTTTAAACAATGGATTCCGATGAAACGCTCCTATAATAAAACTTTGGCCAGCTGCGGCTACGTCAATCCACGGGAATTTGTCGGCCATCAAACAATCCTTGCCAACCCTAAGGGGGAAAGAACTTTTGCTCGCAATTGCACACTCGTTGCTCGACCTTGAGGCCCTGAGGATCAGCCAATTCGAATTTGTTGGTGCACCTGTCACCTGTCTTACACGGTGACACCAATTCTGGCCATGTCGGATGCACAAACAACAGGGATTATAAAGAGAGTTGCCGGAGATGGAACTTGATTGCATTGTCTTTTCTATCGCCTAGATCATGACTCGGAAACTGGCTGCCCTCTTCTGTGTTGTTCTGGTGTTCTCGTTGGTTTGCGAGGTCGTTGAGGCCGGCTTGCTGGACTCGATTAAGGACGCAGCTAATAAGGTGAGTCTCGTTATGCCGTTTAGTATGCTACCAGTCGCCATTGCAATCATAAAAGCCAAAAAGAGCCGTTTGCAACGTCTAAACCCACGTTTTGATAAAAAAATATTTTTGTAAAAAAAATGACTAATTTAGGTAAAAGACAAAGCCGAGGCCATCAAGGATAAGGTCGCAGACAAAGTCGACGACCTCAAAGATAAAGTCAAAGAGAAAGTGGCCCCGATAAAGGACAAAATAGATCAGGCGAAAGAAAAAATAGAAGACAAAGCGCAAGAGGTCAAAGATAAGGTCAAAGACAAAATCGAAGACCTCAAAGATAAAGTCGAAGAGAAAGTGGCCCCGATAAAGGACAAAATAGATCAGGCGAAAGAAAAGATAAAAGAGAAAGCGCAAGAGATCAAAGATAAGGTCGAAGACAAAGTCGATGAGGTAAAGATCAGCATAGTAGCACCAGCTTTTGTTAATGCTTTGAAGTAGCTCCTACTCAGTTGGCGCGCAGCAACAGAACTGCTGTTTGTCGCCATCTTGCATCATGCCAATTTTTGTTCCAAGTTCCGTTGCAAACGCGCTGCTTAGCCGGCTAGAGATTGTGGCGTGCGGTAGCTTAAGCTTTGATCGGAAGCAAAGGTTTACGTGATATAAAATATTGTTCCAGGCAAAAAACGCGTTCGAACAAGCCAAAGACAAAGCTGAAAACAAGATCAAGGAGGAGGCGCAAGAGCTCAAGGATAAGATCCAAGGAGTCACCCAGGACCGTGAGTAGTTTTCCGCTACACGTTACTTTTGGCAAAAAAAGATTTGTGGCGACGCACGTCAAACTGAGATAAGCTGAAACAGTCCGGTGAGTGATGGATTGGCAATCGGCCAAAAAAGACGCGAAAAAAGGTTTTGTCGGCGAAGAAATGGGGAATTTTTGGGGCGAGAGAGTACGCTTTTGCATGCCTTTTTTCTCTCTTTCTCTGCGAAATGAAGACAAAGTGTAAAAAACCGATAGCGAAGTGTCTATTCCGGTCACCGGACTCCTCAGTTTGACGTGCGACGCCTTTCAGATGAGTTAAGATTTTAAATTAATGTTTCCTGCGAATTTGAAGCCATAAGAAGCCGCGAGTATCCTCGGAGTATCCTCTAAAAGTTTATCAAACTCATTTCAGCCACCTGCAAAAACGCCGCCGATCAAGCCGGCGACTGTAGCGCCAAGTCCTCACTCTGTACTCAGGCCGTCTATATCCCGCTGATGAACCGAATCTGCAAAAAAACTTGTTGCGACAAAAAGAAGAAGTCGGGATAGACTTGTTGGCCTTGTGAAGGTTGTCGGATTAAATAAGTAAAAAACTAGTAGGGCCGCATTTATCGAAAATAAAATTTTACGTGCAATATACGACAATGAAGCAGTAATACTCGCTTTAAGTTTTACGCAGAGCCATAAAAAGCAGTCGTCGTAGAAAACAGCGATGAAGAAACGAAACTGTTTTTTCGAAACAAAAATGAAAAATAAAATTTTTTGTAAGCAATAGTTTATCGGAGAAGAATAATGCCCTTTATGAGCAAAAATCACTCCCCCAACTCTCCGGCCTCTAACGACTTCAAAGGCTATAAAAAATGCGCTTTAAACATGTCAGGAAAGGACGAAAAACAGGGAAAACGTTGGGATCAAATGCAAATCCACGGATAAAACTGTGCTCCCGGAAAGTGGAGAGGAAACGCTCTAAACTCGCTAAAGTTCTCGTCTCTAATACAGTGAAAGCTGCAGAGAACACACTCTATTACAGTTGGACTGTCTACTTTAAAGGCAATTTTTTGTGTTGTTGACAGAGCAAGAGATTTGAAATTGGATTTTTTGCGACCTGTCATACAATTAACCGGATGGTCGCGGATTACTCCCCTATATAGCTGCTTACACCCAGGTCCAAAAACCATCAGTTTCAGTTCCGATCCCCACCCTCTGAGCATCTTTTTGAAATCCAATCCTTCCCTCTAAAAATACACAACGAAAGTGTTGTCATAAAATGACCCCTATGGTCCAATGGCCAACAAATTCGAACGAACCCAATGGCCATTTCAACTTGTTGACAGTTTGTTGCTCAAAAATAGTAATTTCCATCAGTTTTTCTACTCAAAAAGTCTCCGTTTTGATTTAACAAAAAGTGACAATCCAAACAAAAATCGCAATACATTTTTCCTCCCACAACTCTCCGAGCATGCCCGGTTCTTTATGAAGGCATTGACAAAGGTTTAAACGAAATATCGAAGACTAAAGTGTGGCTTCCAATTGGGCTCGAGAGCAAATAACTTGTTGTAACAAAGGAGATTTGAAACTTTTATTTGTTATTCGAGTTTTGGTAGTTGTAATTTGAAAAGAAAAGTGGTTGAGAAATGGGCAAATAGACGGTTGCAAGCTTCATACAAATGAGAAATCAAAATTTTAAAATAAAATCAAACTACATGGGAGATTTGAGGAAGGATGTGCAGTGAATGTAAGGTGATGCAAACAAAGAAATGCCGAAATTTTAGGTCATTGATTTTTATGAAAGTTGGAGCCAGTATTACACGCGATTTTTAGTACACGTTCACATAAAAAGCCTAGTCACATAAAAAATGCTGACAAGGGAAGTACTCCACGTGCGACTCTCAGATTTTCTTTAAATTTTGCACACACGTCGGGTATGGACTAAGTATCAATTCCTGAAAGTTTTAGCTCGCGCTTTGCAGACGCTGCCGAGATATCGAAAGATTTTTGCCGCCGAGAGAGCACGCTAAACGTGGAGAGCGGCCAGAGAGAAAAGCGCTTTTTGGCCATAACTTTGGCTGTTTTGTGCGGAAAAATTCGATTTTTTGTAGAAATATTATCCTTTACGGTAGAAATAGGCATGAAACTTTTCGTGACGAAATTCGGCAAAAAGTCCTAAATTTTGGCCGACTTTCGATCTTAAAATCTCGGTTGTTTCTGCAAAGCGCGAGCTAGGATTCTCGCATATATCTTAGAAAAAATTATTCTAAATTTGTGCCAAGTTTCATCAAAATCTGAGCGTCGCACTTGGAGTACTTCCGCTGTAAGAAATTTATATCGCGTTTTGCAGACGCCGCCGGCGCTTTGTCACAAGATCTTTGCCAACCTCGCTTGCAAAAATCTCTTGCGGCTTTCTGACTAAAGCTCGGTTGTTTCTGCGTATACGAGTGTGAAGCTCGCATATGTAGGTCTATAAAAATGCAATCCAATTTTGCGCCAAACATTCAGCACCTCCACTGTAAAACATTAAAATTTCCTGCGAAAAGATTGATGTGCTTCAGCCTTACTCTCAAATCAAAATCCGCTTCAAAGCCCTTTATCCTTCCGATTTTCACACATTTATCCCCAAAAACTTTTTGATCAAATCCCGTCCTCCAATTTCACTCTGTTTTTACTTTTATTTTTGCTCCCTGTAATCTTTCATTTTACTCGTTTCCCTCCCTCTCCCACCCACAAATCGGAAGGGCCTTTGATAATAAAACGTCATGAGTCCACGAACAGATGCAATTTCTGGGAGAGGGAGTTCGATTTTCCGTTTTATGTTATAATATGTAGGAGTGGCGGCTTTGATTAATTTTTGGAAAATCGGAAAGAGCAAAAAAGTATAATTGCTTTACGAAAAAGTTAGGTAAAAGATTTTCGCCATATTATGCAAAAAATCCCTCGCTATCAGTGGCCCTAAAGGCCAATTTTAGGTCGAAAACTCCGTACAAACCCTTATTTACAGGGGAAGTACCCCAAGTGCGACGCTCAGATTTTGATGAAACTTGGTACAAATTTAGAACAATTTTTTCTAAGATATATGCGATGATCCTAGCTCACGCTTTTTTCAGAAACAACCGAGATTTTTTGATCAAAAGTCGGCGAAAATTTAAGACTTTTTGCCGAGTTTCGGCACGAAAAGTTTCATGCCTATTTCAACTGTAAAGGATAATGTTTCTACAAAAAATCAAATTTTTTCGCGCGAAATTGCCAAAGTTATGGCGAAAAAGCGCTTTTCTCTCTGACCGCTCTCCACGTTTAGCGCGCTCTCTCGGCGGCAAAAATGGTTCGATATCTCGGCTGCGCCCGCAAAACGCGAGCTAAAACTTTCAGGAATTGATATTTAGTCCGTACCCGACGTGTGTGCAAAATTTAAAGAAAATCTGAGCGTCGCACTTGGAGTACTTCCCCTGTTAGTAAATAAATCTTTTTGAACCATGCTATTCGTTTTTCAAGCACTTTGAATATTTTCAATTCTTTTCAAAACTTTGATACATAACACATATTTTATGGTTTTGTCAGAATAAGATACCTTTTAAAACCCAAATAATGCTCTTCTTTTTTTACCAAAATGCATCAAGCTCCAAAGAATCCCATCAATTCTTGTCTCAATCTTTTATAAATTGATTTGTTTACCCTTCAGGTCAAGCCATTGCCAAAACAAAGTTCAGGCTGTCTGTTTTTCTCAACGTTTAATGTGGCAATGCAATGTTATAACCTCTTTCTGGCTAACTAGTAAGTTAAAGTCCGTACCTTTTACCAGACGCTTAAACAATCATTTCAAAGACACGTTATCCAAAGAATTATGTAAACAAAGAGCAAGAGAGACAGAGCGACACCACGTGAGCTTTAATTAAATTAAAGTCCCTAGGCATTTCAAAAAACGGGTAGGTCAAGAGATGACAATTCTACTTGATGTTTGTATCACAACGCCTTGACCGCAAAAAACTATTTTTTTAGCGTTAATTTGTGAGGCTATCTAACTGGGACTCTCCCATTCTCCTCAACTTTTAATTGAATCACTGGAATTCTCAGCTCTCGTCGAACATCCAAAAAAAGATAATCACTTATGTTTTCCCGGCAGAGGGCAAAAAATGAAAAGAAAATACGTGTGAGGCACCGCAGCATCCTTTAAACCTACAGTAACCCTTTTTCATTCCAGAAACCACTCCCTTCTCATCAAAGAACCTTACAAAATGCCCTCGCCCTACATGTGTATTTGCCGAGTCTAATCATAAAAACCTGAACCATTTACCGCACCAAAAGTTACCGTATCCCTCTCGAGTGCCCTGCGAAGCCACTTGACATCACTTACAAGGTCTTTAGCCTCTCCGAAACACGTTCCAAACTTTCACGTAAAAATGCATTAAATCCAGGGAGAGTGTTTCTTTTTGGCCTCAGGGTCAAATCTCTCAAAACTTTAAGGGCCATTTTGGGATGAAAACAAATAAATAAAAAAGGCCTCATCTCGGGACTTTCTCGGCAAACACTTACAGCGATTTTAAGAGCATTAAAAGTTTTCGTAAGCACGTGGTTTCAAAATTAAGATTTGTTAGAAAAAATGAAAAAACTTTGAAAATAAATTATTTCGTGTAACTTGAATTCTAACCTCTTCTTATGAGAGCATGACGACTTCCGAAAAATAACCATCTTTTTTAACCATCTTTTTGTTTATGGGTCTTTATTGTTACGCTGTAGCTCATAATTATATGAGTCGCGTGATGTCTAGTCTGTCGGGAAAAACACACCAGTTTCTTGATGAATACTCAAGCCTCGAGCTCTCTTGAATGTTCTTTGGTATGAGAAAGAAGAAGTCCAGCTATTATTGGCTTACAAAGCTGGGGCAGAGTACCTTATATGCAGTATTCGAGAGAGTATAGGGAAAAATCACCGAAAAAGTGAGATTTGTTGATTTATCTCGCCCAGATACTCCTGGAATTTTGCTTGCATGGCTGATGTAGACCACTAACCGTTGAAAGTTCTGGCTCGTATTTTCTAAACGCGGCCGAAATATTCAACAAATTTTGCGAAGAGAAGACCCAGCGAAAAAGGAGAGCAAGCCAGAGAAAACTCTTATATCCAAGCTTTGCACAAGGATGCCGTAAAACGCAAAGCGTAAATCCAACATCTTAATGACATAACCCAAAATATTGCACCATCCTGACAAACGATCCCATTGCTCTTAGCGCTGTCAAATCTTCTCCTCCCCCACATCATTTCCATCCCGCAAAAAACATCTTGAAACTTCTCCCGACTCATAAAAGCCGTAAATATGACATCTATTTGCGTGCCCCACCCTCACATCCACCGCAACATTTCCATTTCTGGTTCGTAAACACATCAATGTGTAAATGAAATGGGAGGCTGTCGCAGGCAGTGAAATGACGGATAATGTCATTACAAATCCAAAAAAAGATTTCTTAAAAAAGAAGAACTGGCCGTGGGTAAGTGGGTAAATGGAAATGAGGTTATAAGACTACAGTAAAATTACCATAAAAAGCTAAACGGTATTCCAAAGAGAGTGCTAAATTAAAAGGTTTTCAAACCTATATCAGCAGTAGAAATTCGAAAAGTACAATGAAAGTTCAAGGTCACAAGAAGGGGGAGGATGGGGGCAGTAAAACCGTAAATAGAAGACTTAACGACCGGCACAACCTTTGTGAATTTTTGTTTATTAGTCAAAAAAGAGTACACGTATACAGTAGTTGGTTAATTAATCGCTCAAAAATCATCGATTTCAGAGGAGTAGAATATCTTCTAAAGAAAATTTTTTTACCAGTTCAAAGACGTCTAAGTCACAAAAATTGCAATTTCGTGTGGTATTTGAGATCCTGACTGAGCCGAGCTTTATATGATAGGTTTAAGTGGGCCGCAGATCAATTTCTGAAAATTACAGCTCAAGACCTGCGAAGGCAGCCTGTTCAACGAAAATTTTCATCGAGAAACGATGGAAGATAAAGGGAAACATGATGAAAAAACAATTTCTGGCATGAGCCAACTCTTTTCAGATTCCCCGTATTTTTCGAAGTCATAGAAGAATATTTTGACGGCAAGTTACATTTTTCCCTATGAACATACCAAGACATAGGCCGTGAGCAGGCTTTTCTGGACTCAACAGGTCACTAATATGTATACTTAATAAATACCCCGGCTACATCGGTGCCACGTCAAAATTTTCTAGCAACTAGCCGGCCATATACGCATACATATTTCAAGCGCGTATATCCAAGACTTGACAAAAATCCAGCCCCGGTCAACTCAAAAACATCCATGTCAACCGATCCGTTCCCCATCCATTAATCTCTGTTCCATCCATCCCTTCGCCACCCCCTTCAAGGCTTCAGGTTTTGGTTCTGCGCTTCCATTTAAAGCCTCCTCTCAAAAACATTTATTTTCGTGATTCGGAAAACACCTACGCTCGACTTAAAAAGGGCCGTCGACACTCGGCGAGAGGCGGGGGTGGCTGAAAAATGGGGCCGGTAAAACCAATGTGATCGATGTGAACACAAAACGGATTTTAGCGAAAACAAAGCACGGAAGATGACGCCTCAACTTGTCGCCTTAAGACTTCGAGAATCACTTGTTACAGTGTTATCAGCGCAGATAATTAAGCAATGCAAAGAACTTCTGACTCAACCGGAAGTGAAGCTCGCCCAATTCACAAATTTCATTACTATTGATCTGAGAAAGAAGGTGCGTAAAATGCCATTAAAACGGTCATAAAAACTATTATGATCCCCACATTGGGATGGGCAGGCATATTCCAGGGGGTCAATAAAGTGTTTATGATCTCGTTGGTGGAGATATAATAATTCCAAGAAAGGTAACAAAAGTTGAACTTCAAAATATGTATAAATTTCTCTCACCGAGAGAGTACTCCAAGTGCAACGCCTAGATTTGAACAATAGTTGGAATTTATATTATTATTATATACGAAATTTCTAACAAGGGAATGTTTCTTAACTTCCCCTAGTGCTTGGGAAAGCAGCTAGAACAGGTGGATAGAGCAGCTCGCACTTTGTAGAAACGACCGAGATTTTTAGATCCAAGGTTTGCTAAAATTTCACCCTTTTTTTGCGAGTGTTTTAATGAAGCCTATTTCTACCGTAGAAGGTATGCTTTGAAAAAAAAGCTCATAAACTAGCAAAGATTTTGCCAAAGAGAGATTTTTCTCTCTGACCGCCCGCCGCGGTCTGCGTAGTCTCTCGGCCACAAAACTGGTTGCTAAAGTCATCACAATTAACGTCAAAGTAAAAATACAAGACTGAGATATTCATAGGCAAACCCCAACCGACCTCCTATCCTGATTTTTGGCCATTCTTCTCTTTACTACATTACAATATTCCCCAAAGGCCTTTATAGCGATCCCCGGGTTTCCATCCTCACCAAAACGGCAATTCATCATTTGGCTGGCTTTTAGCGATAAATAAGGGGGTCGGGAAAATATTATCGGCCAAGAATGTAGACGCTTCCATTTTTGGCCGAGGATTTGAAGATGAATGGCTAAGAAAGTTGTGAAGAGCAATGGGAAGTAAAACAGAAGTAACCAACATTGTAAAAACAACAAAAAGTTTTGGAAAAATAAGTGAAGGAACATGCAGATTTAAACAAAATTAATCTTTATTGATTTACAAAGAAATAATTAAATTCCGTCACATTGCATGTAAGTATAGGGCGTTCAAATACACGTTTCAGTTTCGTTTCTCCGCCCGCGTAAAGTCACGCAATAATTAATTTGTAAACAATGCAATTTTAAGTCACTTTTTTACATAAAATTTTAAAAATCGTCAAATCCTTTGATTTCCAGCAACCACACGCAAAACGTTTCTCAGAAAGTAAGTTATTTTGCAAAAATCGAAAAAAACCGATCCGTTGGCCACCCTTCCTGCAACACCACATTCTTTCCCAAATTTTAACCTTTCAATAATTTAAACGCCCAAGCATTTGTAACGCCATGAACATGGCAAACAAACGTCTACCCAAAAACCTTTTCCAAACTTCTAGAATTTCTCAGGCCAAAGGTTTGTTGACATTGTTCTTGACCTTGAATTTGTTGTTCAAATATCCCAAACTTTTCCGAGATTTGAGAGGGCGGGACAACACGTAAAGCGAGGAGTTATGTAGTCATATTACCGAAAGCCAAAGGCATGGAATTAGTTTACATTCTGGATTATTTGATTAGCAAAAATAAATATTTCATTTGGATCAAAGAACAGAGATTAGTAGAGTTGCAATTTAGCGGACTCTTGCACGTAGAATGGAGGTGGTAATAGACGATGTCGAGTGCTGAACAACTCGATTTATATAGTGCAAGGGTACCATATAGCTCAAATGAAAGTACCCCAAATGAGGTGAACTCCGTTCAAAAACCTCGAAAGTGTTGGCAAATATTAATAAAACAAAAGACCAGAAAACATTGTTTTACATCATTTTTACTGCCTCAGCTGGTCGTTGAACTGCTTTGTTGTGCTTCACAGTGTGAGCTAAAATTTTCAAAAAACTGATGTTAGCCCGGAAGAGCAGATCTTTCCTCCCTGGAAACCGCAAAGTCAAAGATTGTTAAAATTTTGCTCTTTCATCATTATTGTCTCCCTTTGTAGCTCTTGCATTGTCTTCAAGTCATATGAGCAATTTGCTTATGGCAATTTTTGCTGATTATCTGTTCATAACTCCGCACGACGCCCACGGAACGAAGATTAGAAGGCAGTAGTTTTTAAATTACGAATTTATTTGTACTTATCAGCGATCGCTGTTTATGCCCGCGAAAAAACAAAGGGTCAACCTTATTCCTCTTCCAAATATATCCAGCCGTTTCCTTGGGGAACTTTGATATGAGCAACGACCTGATTGTCCACAAGAAGTTTGCCCTCCACTTTCCATTCGCCCTTGATAATGCCTTTGAGAGCTGGAGGCAGTTTGGGGAGAGCGAGGGTGCCGTTGATTCCAATGGATTCCTCGAGTTGAGAGAGATCGTAGGTGCCGGGCTTTTCGAGCAAAGTACATAGGCCGGCGGCGAATTTGCAGGGCTCTGGTTGGCTGGAAATTGAAAAGAATAAAATGACGTTGAAGAAGTCCTAAGGCTATGGACAAGGTACCCCAGTTGCACGGATTTCTCCCAATCATTTTCGGCATTTTTAGACCATACTCGGTAAAGACGTCTGACAAGGAAGCAGACAAATGTTTATTAATGTTTGCTTCAATTTTTGCAACGTAAAAATTTTTCCTAGAACTACGATATGTGATGATAAAACGGCACTGAAAAGCTTCTAAATCTGACGATCAACCCATCGTTGCGTAACCCGCTTCTCGAACAAGGCCAGCCAATATGAACTCACCAATACTTGCTAGGGATTCCAACGTGTCTGGACCTTCCGTTCTCACAGACGGTGCCAATCATGAACGAGTTTTTCTTCAGCGTCAGCAAAACCCGGCTGTTATCAACCAGCTTCAAAGGCTTGGAGACTTTGACAAATCCGCTGAGCGCCCTCACAGATCCCGGGAACTTTACATCGGGCTCGTTTCCATGACAGCTGGGCTGGCTTTTCGAATCGTAGGTGCTGGCAGCACCATCTTGAGTGGTAATCGGCAGTCCGTTTGCTAAAACAATGAAAGGTTATCAGTGATTCTTGCGAACAATGAGGATTTATCTTATCCATGAGACTTGAATACATACTCCCATCAATGACTCGGACGACGTTGGTCTTCTTATCGACGCAGTCAGCCGAAACGGCGGCTAGACAAGCCGCAGACAATAATAGCAGGGTCCTGACAATCATTCTTGTTTTAGTCCGACAAAAACTCCGTTCCTAATATACTCGGCATCTTATCAGCGCTTATTGTTATAATACTCTTAGCCAAACTGCGATAAAGCGTCCGTTTTAATGAGTTTCTTTGCTCTCTGGAAAAAGTGGAAGCGCGCAGTTTTGCATTCTTTAACACGATAAGGGGTGGAGAACGGAACAGTTGCTGGAAAATTAAAGGATTGACTCGTCGCTGCACGCCAACTCAACCTGTTATATTTAGAACAAAAAATGTCCCCCGCCCACGCTTGCATTTCGTTCAAACAAAGTTGCACAAATGCCAAAAGAAATATTAAAATACAGTGAAGGACCGGATCCAATGGCAAAAAACGTCTCCTTTTGCATCCCGGAAGGGACCAAAATGTCTCCAAACCCTTCCCTTCTCTGAGCTAAAAACCCCCGCATTGAAGAGCCCGCCTTGAAGGAAAGGGCTCGCTTTTCAAAGCGGAGTTTTTCTAGCTTAGAGAAGGAAAGGGTTTGGAGTCATTTTGGTCCTTTCCGGGATGTAAAATAAGACGTTTTTTTGCAATTGGATCAGGTCCTTCACTGTAGTTCCAAGAAAATAATTTTTGGCCACTCCGCCTTTTTTGTTATGACTTGTTGACAAACAGGTTATGCTTTCTGTGCACAGAAAAACGCCGTCAAAATCATAAAATTTATTTGTACTTATTAGGCATTTCTATACATTCCTGTAAAGCTAAAGATCAGCCTTATTCAGCCTCCAAATAAATCCAGCCGTCTCCGGAGGGGATTTTGAGGTGCGCCACGACTTCGTTGTTCACAACAAGTTTCCCCTCCACCTTCCATTCGCCTTTAATGACGCCTTTGAGGATTGAAGGCAGTTGCGGGAGAACGAAGGTTCCGTTGACTCCGACCGTTTCCTCGACTTGAGCCAGATCGTAGGTTCCGGGCGTTTCGAGGAGAGTGCAGAGGCTGGCTGCGTGCTTGCAGGGGTCGGGTTGGCTGAAGATGTAAAGGATAAGAGCTCCCAAAGGGCGGAAGAGCTTCTATTAAGATTGAAGAGTAAGTGTAAGAGCTGACTTTTCTGCCAAAGCCAGCTATTTAAATTAAACCTACCAGTACTTGCTCGGGATTCCAAAGTGTTTGGACTTTCCGTTTTGACAGACGGTCCCAATCATTTTTGAGTTCTTCTTCAATGTCAGCAAGACTCTACTGTTCCCAACCAGCTTCAAAGGCTGCGAAACCTTGATCAATCCGCTCGACACCGTCACAGATCCAGGGAATTTTATGTCAGGCGCGTTTCCATGACAGCTGGCTTGACTCTTCGAATCATAGGTGTTGGCAGCACCATCTTTAGTGGTTATTGGGAGTCCATCGGCTAAAATAGTATATAATTAAGAATCAAATTGCAGATAATGATGACTTATAGTGGCTTTAACATTTGGCACTTACTTCCATCAATGACATTGATGACATTTGTCTGTTTATCCACGCAATCGTCCGAAGCAACGGCCAAACAAACCACAGACAGCAGCAGGGTCCTCACAATCATGTTTGCTTTGGTCCCAGTACAAGCTCCATGCCTAATATACTCGCCGCTTATCAGTTCCTATTGTCATAATGAGCTTGTCGAATGAACACGTTGTTGGAGACCAGAGGACTGACTTGTGGCTAGGGCGTTAGCGATCCAAAAAAATAATACGAGCTTGGAATTCCTCGTCATAACCTTTGTGACCGAAACTTGTGATAACTAGGCATTCATTGTTATAATTTGATAAGAAACTAACTGCACTTTCTAAACGGAAAAAGATGCTTTTCCAGCGCAACATAATAGTATATGTATTCTTCCGGCTAGCCACAAGCATCAATTCTTTTTTGGGCTCTCGTCTTTTACGTGCCGCGCTTGAGAAAGACCAATAGTAAAAGTTTCAGACACTTATCTCATATGGCAACTTCTAAGGTACTAAATATTATAGATGCGATTTGGGTGACTTCAGCTAAATTTTTATCGGCAAAATTAAATGATCATAGCTTTAATTCCAAAATTTGTCTTTTTCACAACCAAGGAATGTTTAGATTTTTCCCTCTTCGAAATAAATCCAACCGGCGGTAGTTGCGACTTTCAAATGCCCAACAACTTCATCTCCAACAACGAATTTTCCGTCGAGTCTCCACTCTCCTGTTAGGACGCGCTTGAGAAGCAGAGGTGCCGGCGGGAGAGGCAGAGATCCATTTTTGCCAATAGCCTCACGAAGAGTGTCGAAATCATAGGTACCGGGGTTTTCAAGGAGTTTGCAGAACTTCGTGGGTTCTTTGCAAACATCTGGTTGGCTGAAAGTAAAGGCCATAATCATAATTTCCCGCGTGTAATATTATATATGTATATACTTTAAAACGTACCAATACTTGTTGTCCAGACCGGCATATCTTGACACTCCGTCTTGGCAGATAATGCCAACCAAGGCGGATCTTTTTTGCACCGTCAAAAGCAGTTTGGTCTGTCCAACCAGCTTCAACGGCTTTGAAACGGTGATCGATCCGCTCAAAAGCTTAATAGAGCCGGGGAATTTGAATGATGGCACAGTGACTTTCTGCTCGTGGCAACTGGGCTCCTGCTTGACGGAGTAGGCTCCAAATGAGCCGCCTACAGTGTGAATGGGAAGAGCGGGCCCTGAACAACGTTATTAAACATTATATTTTACGGAAGATTCAAAAAAACTTTTGTATATTTTTGGTCCATGTGTGGTAACAGATGTAACCATGATTTTTTAAACAGTATTTCCAATGGATACATGAAACTTACTTCCATCCTCAACATTGATCACATTTGTCTTTGTATCAATACACTCGGCCAAAGCAACGGCCAGACAAGCCAAGGAAAACATTAGAGCTTTGAATGTCATGATTAAAAGTTTAGTTGAGTTTCAGCCAAAAATATCTGCCCTAATATACTCCCGACTTTCCAGTATCATCCTGCCCACGCTTAGATAAAAATTGTACATTCTAGCGGCTTCTCGAGTTTTGGTTCGGATTTGTAATTGAAACCGATAGAGACAAATGAAATCACAGACTTATGGTTGGCGTTTTGTGAAAGATTCGGAAAAGTCCGTGTTTTTTCGTATCGGAAATCACAATTTTTTTGGTATTATGTTTTATGAGACGGTGTGCAACATAGGATTGGCACTACAAGAATGAGAGCATCCTGATAACTTTATCGTATCACCCCGTTGTATGTGGGTGCGGTTCTGTGCTATAACAGTATACTGTTAGATTTTTTTACAATGCGTTGCAGGATAGGATATATATATAGTATAGATATGTGCAAACCTCTGCTCAATAAACTAGTATAGATAGACAAACAAAAATTAGGTTTGTTGTACGGGACTTTGTCATCGCAGAATTTCCGTGTTTGGTAAATAGATAGAGTTTGGTTGTTGGTTTAGTGTTATACTTTGTGTGAAAATGTGCAGATTAAACCCAGCACTATAAGAATAAGAGCATGATGATAATTTATTTGTATCAGGCGGTTTGCATGGTGGCTACTGTAGGAGGATGTGTTTTCCTTTCTGTTCCTGTAGAAGGGCTGGAACTCAAGGCCAGGCAAAATGTTCACTTATTGGCTTTGGTGATCTGCTGTCAAACTGGTGGTATACAGAAATATGGAGCTTTTTTTTGAGTTTTATTGAAGGAAATTAGTTGGCGATTCCGCTAAGGTTTTCCTCTGGCGTTTAGCAGTTTTTTCTTGCAAATATTATCGTTTTTGTATGGGTTTGATGGCTTTGCCCTCCTTTTATATCTTTTCTGTGCTAACAGCCTTTATTAGTCCAAAAAATTACATTGATTTTTACACATTTTCACTAATCAAAGTTCAATCTCATAAACTATCCTCCGTTGTCTGATGAGGAAATTTCCAAGATTCCTTCACTTTGGAAAACAAATTTTGTGACCAAAAAATCAAGACGTTGACGTAAGCCGATAAGAACCGACAGTGTAATCAGCAAGGAGATCAAAAGTTCGAGAGATGGAAGAAAATCTTGGAATTAAAAGCGTTTTGCGGGTATTCTTGGCAAGTATTAAAATGGAAAGCAAGATAATAAGCAATTTCTTGGTGGGGTGGGCTTACATAGGAAAAAAGAAGGTTGAAGTTGAATTCAACGCCTTGCAATCTTCTTTACGCTAAAAAAAGATGGCCAAGTTTCCTCAAAAAGCACTTGCTAATACTAAATATTTACATGGAATTTGGCCTATACACTATTCGGAAACACCTCGGAAATGTCGTAATTTCGCCAATTAAAAGTGATGCAAAGGACAAAGAAGGTTCCTTTTGCTTCAAAGATAAATGATCATTCTTTATTTTACGTAGGAATCATACTTATTCCTTTGTTGTGCATCACAAAAAAGGCGTCATCAGGAGGCGAAAACGGGGAAAATATGACTGATGGAGAAGACGATTACCTCCATATCGCCTTTATAAAGCCCGAGCCTAAAGCCTTAACTGTAACCGCAAAAGGAGTTTATGTCATAATCCTCGTCATAGGTTCGATTAGTCATAAACAAAGAATCTTGTCATCAAAAATTTTCTTAAATGTTTCGCGAAATTTCTGCTCATCAATATCCATGGGTCGATTTTTATGAAATTTTGCACATACATTGTCAATTCCAGAGAGTTGTCCGTCTTCCCAAGCACGTCAAGATGGAGGAGATCAAGTGCGAATTGGATGAACAGGGCAAGTTGAGTGTCAACGTCCCGAAAGTGGCTGCCATCGAGGAGAAGAAGAGCACCAATATCCCCATCCAGACGAAGAAACAGGATGCTGTGGAGGGCGGAAAAGCCAAGTAAATCTCCGATTTATCAGCTTTAGAAACCTGGGTAGGTTTATAAATGTGACGGGACAAGTTTTTTCGTTGCCGTGGCTCTTTTTCTTCTGACATGGTGGTGGGATGCGGGTCAGGTGCTGGAACTCTCTTCCTTTTGAATCCGGGGACTGATTCCGATCCTTCATTGGACCTTGGCCTTCTGGAAGAGAGTAAACCGCATTGTCATCATTTCCTCCGATTTGGCTCAACAACAAAGAAAATTTTGTTCTGATTTGCATCATTTTTGCAGAACAACGGAATGACTCTGTTGGTGACCTTGCTGTCGACAGCGAGCCCGATCGCTCGACTGATCTCTCCAACTCTGCTGATTGGGATTCGGATTACTATCCGAGGACTTGTTGGCTGATGAGGCCAATTCGCCTTCTCCAAAATCACAGTCAACCCAAGTTGTGTATCTTCTGCGGTTAACGCTGTGCGATTTACGCTCGGTTTATTCGGTAAATTTGACACGCTTAAGAGTAAATGCAAGCCGGCCGTTAAAATCAAGAACGACACAATAGTTTTGCAAGATTGGCCAACCATACCGAAAGGCGTACTTGTCTGAGGGAGCTGTTGCTCGGATTTTGAGCCGACACAATGTTCCAGCATAACGTTCGGAGAACAGCTTAGTGTTCAATATCAACGGTTGGCCGCCAATGTTGAAGTACAGAGGGAAAGACCTAACGCACTGAAAGATGATACGACCGTCCTCGTCAATGGAGCCACTCAGGTAATTTTGAATGAGTTTGAGAGCAGTCTGAGGAACTTGGATATAATCCGTGCTGAAGTCGAGAACTCCCATCCAACTTCCGTTGGTTGTCCCATAAGTGGTGGTGAGGTTGAAGGACGGAGAGCTGAACACCCATGCATCGGCGGTACGGACGGTCTCGGCAAAGACCTTAGCATTTTCGCAGCGTCTTCTGTCAACCTGGCCAATAGTCAGAACACCATCAACAGTGTTTTGATGGCCTTCGTTGTAAATGTAGGCGGTGAGGAGAGCCGAAGGAATGACTCCATGGGAAGCCAGTTGTTTGATGGGAGAGGAGATTCCGTTAACTTCACCGAAACCAAGCCCGAAAACTCCATCGTAGTTGACAAGTTCGTAGTCTTGGTTGAAGTCCTTCACACGTCCGAATTGAATGTTGTTGGCGGTGAGGCCTGGCCGATAATGAGGTCCAAGCCTGAGGGTGTCGTAGCCAGTAGCGGCCTTCACCGTGCCTCCCAGGAATTTGAGGTCGACGTTCGCGTTGCCTGAAGAGTCAAATTATAGATTTCATGTGTAGGCGGGGAAACAAGTAGAGAGCATTACAACACGCTTACCTCCAACGTATGATCGAGACTTCTGTGTGTCAAAAACGTTTTTGTTCGTGCACGAGCCACTCTTCTCGTCGCCAAGGAAGCTCTTGGTGCAGCAGTGGGCAGCACAAAGCTGAGGGCAAAGTTTCTCTAGAAAAAGATGGTTTCTTTGCCTTCTGGATTAAAGCATTCAAACGTTATATACCTTAGTCCGCACACAGTGTTCAACCCTTACCATTTTTGCATGGGTCGCCGCAAGAGCACGCCGAGTCGGGCACCCACAAAGCCGGCGTATTCAGATCAAAGGCCACATTGAAATCTTGACCCGGACTTCCCAACGAAATAACTCCAACGTATGCCTTGGAGGCCGTATCAACATCAATTGGAATTCCCGAACTGAGAGTGCTGGCCACGACCCTCCTTTGGATGGGGATTTCAATTGAGCTGACGGCTGCGGCAAGCAACAGCGACAAGCAAATCGACTTCATTGGTATAATGAAAACCTTCCACAAAAGCTGTCTTTATAGCGTGTGTCACAACTGATAAAGCAATTTATGATCTTGTTGGGCAGTTTTTTTAAATTAAACTTTGGCTTGAATGCGGGGTGTGCCACTCCTAGAGTCGTCTTTTGTTATTGAAAAGTTAAGATAACTGCCGCCCACCTAATTCTTTGTTGGTACCATACACATGTTTCTTGTGTTGAGCGTGTTTTCGATGTGAATTTTTTGGACGGCCCTTCGTGAAGGGTAAAAGTGGCTATTGCGGGTAGCCGACATTTGCGTTGTAAGTTTTAGATATCAACCGACATTTCCTGGCGGCTTATAATAGGCGCGACATAAAGTCCGTAGAATTTGCACAGTGCATTCAACCCTTTTTTCGCACGCACCGCGGCGATTCCCCGTTTTTGCACTAGCGACATGCACTTTTCGGCGATTGCACCCGCGACGTCGGCGAAAAAAATTCTACGGACTTTATGGCGCGACTAGTAGTAGTAGGCGGCGACAAGTTCGAGAGATGGAAGAAAATCTTGGAATTAGAAGCGTTTTGCAGGTATTTTTGGCAAGTATTAGAATGGAAAGCAAGGTAATATGCAATTTTTTGGATATGCTGCGGGCTTACATAGGGAAAGCGAAGGTTAAAGTTGAATTCGACGCCTTGCAATTTTCTTTACGCTAAAAAATTTGCCAAAGTTTCCTCGAAGAGCGCTTGCTAATACATGGAATTCGGCCTATACACTATTCGGAAACACCTCGGAAATGTCGTAAGTTCGCCAATTAAAAGTGATCCAAAGGACAAAAAGGATCCTTTTGCTTCAAAGATAAATGATCATTCTTTATTTTACGTAGGAATCATACTTATTCCTTTTTTGTGCATCACAAAAAAGGCGTCATCAGAGGTCACGACACAAGGCCAAAAAACGGTCTGTGCGTTTTTTTGTCGGACCAATTTGGTGGGCGTATGGCTTGATCAACGCAACAACTTATGATGTCTTAAAGTCCCATCGAATACGTGCAAGATGTGGATCGTCGTTCGATACTCTAGAATACACAATTTCTGCTGATGCGTTACAAAAGTTGCGCATTCATCGTTTGCATAATCAACAATATTTTTGATTTTACGCTGAAAATCAAATTATTTCTGTCGTGGAAAGAAAGTATATAAAGGCAGATTTACGGCAAACATTTGTATGCAAAGTGAACCTCTCTGCCCATTCGAACATGCAGTCTTTTGTCCCACTGACGGTGATCGCTTTGTTTTTGCTGACAAAAGTTAGATCAGACGCCAATGATGACAAATGTGCTGCCTGCTTGGAACTGTTCGAGCTTCTCGATGATCTGAACAGCCATCAGAATGTGGAACAGACAAATTTCTCCAAGAATACTGAGGTAAATATTCCACAAGTTTAGTTGTTATTTTTTTATAATCTCCTAAATAGTTACATTAATATAATATTCTTTCGTTTTTAGTTCGCCTGCAACATCCTTCAGTTCAACCTCAAAACTCCTGCCATTTACAATGTGTGTGTTTTTGTAAAGACCAACATCCCTAATATCTACAACTACGTTAGGACTGTTGACCAGGGAGTGAAACCAAAGAAGCATTGCCAAGTGTTTTTCCGCTGTAAATTTCCGGAAGTGATTCCGCGCGTTCCACAGAAAGACTCTACTGTTGCTGCAGACAACGATACGAAAAATGAGATTTCGAGTAAACCGTAATAATTCTTCTTTTTTCCGATAACAGAAATAAATATGGTCATCAAAATGTAGCCTCAAGTAGTGTTTAAATCTGCGGGTTTCAATTCACAAGGGAAGTACCCCAAGTGCGACGCTCAGATTTTCTTTAAATTTTGCACATGCGTCGGGCATAAACTAAATATCGATTCCTGAAAGTTTTAGCTCGCGCTTTGCAAGCGCCACCGAGATATGGAACTGTTTTTGTCGCCGAGAGAGTACGCGAAACGCGGAGAGCGGTCATAGAGAAAAACGTTTTTTGGCCGTAACTTTGGCAGTTTCGTGCGGAAAAATTTGATTTTTTGTAGAAAAATTATCCTTTACGGTAGAAATAGGTATGAAACTTTTCGTGCCGAAATTTGGCAAAAAGTCCTAAATTTTCGCCGACTTTCGATCTAAAAATCTCGGTTATTTCTGCAAAGCGCAAGCTAGGATCTTCGCATATATTTTAGAAAAAATTATTCTAAATTTGTGCCAAGTTTCATCAAAATCTGAGCGTCGCACTTGGGGTACTTCCCCTGTAAGTAATAGGCTGCTTTCTATTTTTTGCCCCATAGGCTACTGTGAAATCAAATCTTTTCGTTCAACCCCACTTCTGAACTCTCTAAACGCAGTTTCACACGGTCAGACATAACAAACCCAACATTTCTTTTTTTAGACCATGCTTCTTTAGACTCCTTTTAACGGATCATTTTTCGACTTCTTTGCAGTCCCCAAAAATCTTCTAGAACATGAAGTTTGCAATTCATCCACGAAGAATGTTTCGAATGGTTGCATGAAAGGCGTACATCCGGTTCAGGTATGTACATAAGGCCAACAGATAAAAGGACACATAAAAATTATTTTTATTGGAAGGTCCACGGTTCTATTGAGGCTGGCTGGAAGAGGGGAAAGAGGAATAGGTTATGGGTTCAGTTGGAGCTGGCCGTTCAAGTATTATATTTTTAGGGAAAATATTGGGAAGTGCTCTACGTATATCGTATATTCCAAAATAGAATTCTTTTGTTGAAAGAATCGGATATTGCGTTGGTGCAGTTTTATTCTATGAAAAACTAAGACATGCCTAGAGAGTGAAGATATGATATAGCCTTCGATTACTGCTTGAGCTACATTTTTCTCGATACTGTTGGAAAATTGTGTGCCTTATTCCCTTTACTTCACATTTTAAAATCCAAAATAACCTAAAAATTTTGCCTACTTAGCGCCGTCTGCACAAGACAAGCCAAAACTTTCCATTCTGCATCACCTAGAACGCCCGCTAACCGTTCGCTCTTCTTGTTCATGTCTAGATGAAATTTGATCCCAGTAGCCCTAGAATTCCCCTGAATTACCCTCTGCTTACGTCACTGTCACTCTCTTAAAAAGTTTTTTGATTTATTCATACCTTTTCCCATCACTCATACATAACGACACATTCTCCTTGATTCAACAGGCGTTCTGCCGGAGGGCTTGAATAAACTCGGTGGTTTGAAGAAAAAAAGGAGAAAATCGCATTAAAAACAGATGGAAGAAGGGGAATTCCGAACAGCCCATTATAATGTACCTTTTGTTATTCCGAATTTTAATTCGTTCTTCCCTCCGTTGTTTTGATTAACGCGTTTTTTTTTTGGGATTTCTAGGGAAAAATGAAATTTTTGAGTCTCTTTTACGTTCGCAGAGAAGTTGCTAAAATATGGTGCTTCGATTTTGATCAAAGTATAATCGAGTTTGGCTCAAGCTTGGGACAGAACTTCTCGAGACATGAAAAAGTCATAGCTCGCGCCTGTTAAGATTTCCAGCCAAAAGATTGATGAACCTTGGGGTATGTTTTGGACTGATAAGTTTTGGGGTCTGTTTGAAACATGGCGCAAAAATGTTTGTACGAAAATTTATCCCATTGCATAAAAAAAAGGTTGAAAGGTTTTCTCAAAAGCGCTCCTACTCCCCTCATTCTACGTGTTGTCTCGAAAGAGAAGACCATTGAACGTCTTAGCCGCGCCTGGAGAACTAAAATGTCCGACATTTGTATCATATTTTGAAGTTTTCAGGAGTTTCAAAAAAATCATGAATTCTCCATTTGAAATTTTTTATCCTCCTGCTTTTCGTGGCCAATAAATTCCCATTCCTTTCCAGACTAACTTATTATGACAACAGAAGCGGCCGAGACTTCCGTGGAGTCCGCCGAGACCCTTCACACCGAGCACACTCCGCAGCCAGAAGCTCTAGAAGAAGGTGATCCGGAGAAGAAGACAATATTCACAGTGTTCGATAAGAACAATGATGGGACAATATCAGTGAATCAGTTGGGAAGTGCATTGCGTGGCTTGGGGCTATGTCCAACGGAGAAAGAGTTGGGAGAAATCATGGAGCAATGGAAGGACCAGCCGGACGCCAGACTCACTTTCGACGAATTTGTTCCGATTTTTGAACAACTGGGTAAGTAGGGTACTGTGAGTGCCTAAGCAGCCCCCTGAAGGCTCTTTAATGCCTATTACAGTATGCCTATACAAAATTTTATGCAAAGTAAAAGCGACATTTTAATCTTACAGGGGAAGTACCACAAGCTCGACGCCTAGCTTTTGATGAAACTTGGCACAAATTTAGAATAATTTTTTCTAGGGTATGTGCGAGAACCCTAGCTCGCGCTTTGCAGAAACAACCGAGATTTTTTGATCGAAAGTGGGCAAAAAAATGAAACTTTTTGCCGAATTTTGACACAAAAAGTTTCATGAATATTTTTACCATAGAGGGTAATGTTTCCACAAAAAATCAATTTTTTCCTAAAGAAACTAGCAAAGTTATGATCAAAAGCGTTTTTTTCTCTGATCGCTCTCCGCGTTAAGCGTACTCTCTCGGCGACAAAAACGGTTCGGTATCTCGGCGGCGCTTGCAAAGCGCGAGCTAAAACTTTTAGGAATTGATACTTAAGTCTATGCCTGACATGTGTGCAGAATCTAAAGAAAATCCGAGTGTCACACTTGGGGTACTTCGCTTGTTAATATACGGATAATCAAATTTCAATTCTCAATTTTTTTGCTTTGATATCCAAGCATTTACTTTCCAGAAAACACCCGAGTAGCAAACACCAAGGACGAGTTCCTTGACGGCCTGCAACACTTTGACTCTGACGGCACTGGCCTAATCAAGACATCGCAACTGAAGCACATTCTAACGACTTTGGGGGAGAAATTAACCGAACAAGAGGTGGATCAGCTATTGGAGGGTCTTGGAGATGAAAACGGAATGTTAAATATTGATGACTTTGTGCAATTAATTACTCAGTAATTAGCTTCACCCTTACTTACAAAGACTGTGTGTAATGTACACTTAGCATTTGCATAATTTTTGACCCGGCTTTACGACGAGCACCATGTATAATATGAATTTAAATCGCCAAAATGAGCTTATTTTACCATCTATCTAAATTTACTAGTAAATAAATTGGTAAATATCACTTGAAAACTAGCAACATTTGCTTAAAATTGATTTCCTCTGACTTGTTCAAAGTCAGCTTTAAAAACGGCGACAAAATGCGTCTGAATCTCTTCTCTGCTGATCTCCTCGTGCTTCCCCAGCAGTTTCTCGACCTTTTCAGCGCATAGATGCCGAGGGCAGAAGCCAGGAAGAGATGCCATTCCCATATTGCACAAGAAAATAGTTTCATTCCGCTTCAAAATCCGGCAATTGTCTTTGGTTCCGAAGTCATTCACTATGGCGTTGATCAATTTGCGGCTGAAAATAAAAAATAAACTCCGCGAAGGAAAAGGGACTTTCAAAAAATTTGACGCAAAACTGAACGTGAAATAGCCAGGGGTGGCGATCGGGCCTGTTTTTCCAAATTTCAGGCCCGGAGCCCGGCCCGGTTCAAAATTTTGCAGGCCCGGCCCGGCAGAAATCAGGCCCGGCCCGGTAAAAGCCCGGTTAGGGCGCGAGCTGGAATTTTTCCTTTGATCTTACCGGCTCTGTGGTGCTAAAATCTGCTAAGAACTGTCTTATATGTATTATATGTTCTAATTCGGACCTTATATTATAACATATATGCAAAAAAGTACCATAAAGTAATAAACTATTGTAGAACTTGATATACTAAAAATACAAACCTATCAAAAAATTTTCTCTGCGCGAAAACATTGAATGCCAAACGCTTGGCATTTCGACAAAACCGGGCCGGGCCTGAAAATGGCTCAGGCCCGCGGCCCGGCCCGTTTCAAAATTTGTCAGGCCCGGCCCGGTGGTCACCCCTGATTGCAGCGAAAAAAATCTGTCCAATTTCACCTTGTCCAATTTCCGCGCTCTGTCCAAATTATTTCTGTCCAATTTCTACGAAGCCAAAACACGTAATACAAAATTGGAAATAGAGATTTCGAACTGCGCCCAATATTTTAGTTTTTTTTCTGAACGAATGAACATTTTGTTAGATGGTATCGTAGCTCTGAGATTTGGAATAATTTGTGGATGTATATTATCTTTAAAATTACGCTGTTTTCAGTTTCAAGTGTTGAATATAACGGATGAGTCCATGGAGCCAGGCCCATCGCGCTGTGACCCAAACACTGATTCTCCATCTATCGACGTGTTTCCAGAAAATGTAAGATTTCTCTTTATTCTTCAGTTTTAGGAACAAAAAAGTAGCTGATTTGCTTTTTTGTGTGAGATATCCTAGCGGACGCTGTAAAGAAGAAGTCTGGATATTTGACAGTTGAAAAAGGGCACTTGTCAATTCATTATTGCATCATTTTCCAGGAACTGAGGGAGAAACGCAAGAAAGGGCTGGAGAAGGCGCGTGCAAACCTTGCGCAGATGATGCAAATGAGGAAAAAGTCGGCTGAGAGCTTCAGGAAGATCGCAAGACAGCCAAGACGTCAAGGACGAAGCCCAACCGAATCTCCAACTCCTCCAGTTCTTCCTCAGTCGTCTGAAGTTGAAGTCCTCAAGAATCAACTTGCTCAACTCACACAGAAAATTAGGCAGTTGCGTCGGCGGAACAGACAGTTGGAGAAGAAGTTGAAGAAGGCCACAAGGCCGTTGGCCGGCAAGGTCAATTTCTACTTCTAATCCCAATTTTAATGATGCTTTCCCGCCGTTCTCACACATAAATTGTTGTTTTAGTCGAATTTTGGAATAATGTTTTCTTTTTTATCTGTAGAGGTTTCAACGTCGGTACAGCTATGTCAGAACCCTACCACGTCAATCCAAAATAGAAGAAAAAATTTCCCGCCCCTTTTTGGTGATTCGTTCAAAACGAAATGTAACTATCCGATAAAAGGCATTTTCTTATCTTTCTTCTTCCTTTTCGAGAAAACGCAATTATTTCAGGCGACAAAAGGTGCCGATAATTTCGCGGCATTTCGTCTGTCTTTTAAATCAATGAAAACGATACGAAGTTTCGAAACGGTTCAGGAAATGTGCTGAATTGACGTGCCTACCCTTTTCAAGACTACCTTTCCCCTTCGTTTTCTGTATTCCACTTACCTGCACTGATGTCGGTGCTTGGCCAGTTTCCGATGGGAATCAATGTCGATATCGCGGACACATTGGACCATTTGATCAGCGGCTAAACTCACTTTTTCATACAGTAAAATACCGGGTTACCTTCAGCAGAAAAATCGTTGCAAATCGCGGGCCATTTGAAGAAAGGAGTGAATAGCACCGTGAACCTGTTCATAACAAAATTCACATCGCAGACCACGTCACGCAAACAGCTGAGGAATCTCATAAAGTCCCTGAAAAGAGAAACAAACTTATTTTCCTCTAATTAACTGCTTGCCTGCAAAAACTCTTCTTCTCCTTGGCATCCAGGTGTTCTACTTTTGTTTTCATGAATTTGATAATGTCTTCCTGGCCAAGTGCATCAAACCGCTTGGTTTGGAAATCGCTGACGTGCTTGAGAAGGCAGACCTTGATGTCGGAAAACTGAACAAGGAATTAGAAAAAAGTTCATGTTATTTTCGGATCTTACACTTTGTTCAGGATCATCCTTGCTACAAGTGCCCGGGGGGACAAATTGACCATGACCAATGACTAGGAAGAATACAAGCAGCAAGGGAGTGGAAATTCGGACAAAGCCAACCGTCATTTTAAATATAAAATAATGAAAATGAAAGGTTAGGGAGTTTTGGGTCAAGATTTTTTAAAAATCCTATTAAAATCCAATTTTTATATTTGATCTAATTCTATTATCTTTGTCCAGCTACAACCAGTGCTCTCAAATGCTCTATAGCAGAGATTGTGTAACAAGTCCTTTGAAATCATCGCAACATAATGCCAGAGAATTTTTCTATGGTTTTCGCGCCGACAAAATTTACAGGAGAAGTACCCCAAGTGCGACGCATAGATTTTCTTTAAATTTTGCACACACATCGGGTATGGACTAAATATCAATTCCTGAAAGTTTTAGCTCGCGCTTTGCGGGCGCCGCCGAGATATCGAACAATTTTTGCCGCCGAGAGAGCACGCTAAACGTGGAGAGCGGCCAGAGAGAAAAGCGCTTTTTGGCCATAACTTTGGCTGTTTTGTGCGGAAAAATTCGATTTTTTGTAGAAATATTATCCTTTACGGTAGAAATAGGCATGAAACTTTTCGTGCCGAAATTCGGCAAAAAGTCCTAAATTTTGGCCGACTTTCGATCTTAAAATCTCGGTTGTTTCTGCAAAGCGCGAGCTAGGATTCTCGCATATATCTTAGAAAAAATTATTCTAAATTTGTGCCAAGTTTCATCGAAATCTGAGTGTCGCATTTCTGTTGTTATCTGTAGTCACAATCATTTGTCGATTTTGCAAAATGTTTTTGTTTACGAGCAATTCTTACTAGTTTTTATATCCTGCTGATAAAAGCACTTTGCCTGAAAGCAGAAACGTTTGTAGCTTGCTAATCACCAAAAATTCTTTTTTAATCGCAAACATGTTCTTCTAAAGTCCAATCTGGGGTACAAAAATAACGAATTGCACGGGCAGTCACGACAACCGCCCGAATTTTATAAAAATTCGAGTGGACAGAGTGCATTTGCACTTTGCTAAGCTTCTCAAACTCCGCGAAGTGAATTTTTAGGGCGAATTATAGGAATGAGACTTCCGTGAACGGTCGGGATATAAATTTAGAGTGTTTGACCTGTTTTGGAATTGTCCATTTTGCGACAGTTTTTTGGATCTCTTGTCCATTTTATGAGGGAATTTTTCCATTTCCCTATGGACAAGGTCTTGCCGGAGACGTAAACTTGAAAAGAGCATGGCTTAAGTCAGCTCTGAGTCAAGGCAAATATCTCAAGAAAAGTGTGAATGCACTTTTCCGACAGCTTTTATCAGATGGCCTAACCCCATTGGAAACTAGTATATAATGCTCTTTCGCGGAAAGTAATAAGATATACATATACTTTCAATTTTTTTTACCGCAGGGAATTTAATTTTGTTTTTTTTGTCCAAAAAACGAACACTGAACCCGTTCAAAATGCTTATTGAATACTCCTTGAGTGTATCTTGAGTCATCTCAACATTCAGTCTAGACTATAAAGTCTTCGAATTTCTATTGCAGACTCTATATTTCAGCATACTTTTACTACTGTAGGAAGAAAAATTTTGTAGGTTTTTGTAAGTTTTTATGGTGAATTTTATGTAATATGCGTGTTTTACGGCTTTGTTTTTGGATGGCTAATGTTTATGATCAAAGGAAAGACCTAAAAGAGTCCTTTTTTATCGGAGGTTGCTTCAAAATATGTAGAAAACCATCATGGATGATATAATTTGGCTCCAAAAAAGACTTGCAAACTCGACTTTCTAGTGAAATCATAAATAAGAAAATGACATTACAACATTCGTTGTACCCTACGCGTGCAGTATTTCTTATAGTAAAAAGCCGAAAAATACCAAAAACAGCAAAAGGTTGAAAAAGAAATGGTCTTTACGAACATTGAACTCTTTAGTATCATAATATTTCCACAATCCATGACCAATCTTTTTTCTCCACGAGATTCCCTCCATTAAGGATTCGAGAGCAAACTTTTTGGCATTCCCATGATCTTCGATGTGAAATTGCAGGCCATACGAATTCTTAATTAATTAGTAATTTTTTGCCTTCGTCAAAACAACAACAACTAACCGTTTTTTTTTGTTGAAAAGCCATAACTCAGCCTTTTGTTTTGTTGAACCGAAGGAACGCATGGACTTTTGCTTTGATGGATTCGTTTTTAGCACCACCAATTTACTTTTTCAAGGAACTTGAAGTGTCGAAAATATTGTGTTCCGAGGATGGACTATAATGTATTTTACGGAACCGTATTATGTATAGAACAGTATGGTGCGACTATTGGATTTGTTTTGTAACTTTACGCAGGGACTCCAAAATAGCGCTTTTTTGACCTCTGAAAAATTAAACTTCTATATTTTTTCCGTAGCCCAGAAATTCAGCAATATTTTTTCCGAGAGATCACATAAATTGAGGAGAGCCGGCCAGACAAAACCCGTCTTTTGGTTTTTTTAAAAACGTGGAAAACCTTTCAGGTTTCATGAAACGATATAATTTTTTTAATTTTTTAATTGCCGAGTTGCATCAATTTCATAAGCATTCCTTTTTTTGAAAACCTAAATTTTTGTACAGGTTATGTACCCCAAGTGCGACGCTCAGATTTTGATGAAAACTGGCACCAATTTAGAATAATTTTTTCTAAGATATATGCGAGAATCCTAGCTCGCGCTTTGCAGAAACAACCGAGATTTTTAGATCGAAAGTTGGCCAAAATTTAGGACTTTTTGCGGAATTTCGGCACGAAAAGTTTCATGCCTGTTTCTACCGTAAAGGATAATGTTTCTACAAAAAATCAAATTTTTCCGCACGAAACTGCCAAAGTTATGGCCAAAAAGCGCTCTTCTCTCTGACCGCTCTCCACGTTTAGCGTGCTCTCTCGGCGGCAAAAATCGTTCGATATCTCGGCGAAGCCCGCAAAGCGCGAGCTAAAACTTTCAGGAATTGATATCTAGTCCGTACCCGATGTGTGTGCAAAATTTAAAGAAAATCTGAGCGTTGCATTTGGAGTACTTCCCCGGTTAGCAAACTTTTTTATAAAAAAATTTCCTCAAATCTTGCTTTCATCTAAAAATCTTACTCTCCACTTCTTCCTCTAACCCCACAGAGCCCAAATTTTTACTGCAAACGCGTTACTTTACCACTGAAGAGCCCTGTTTCAGACCCTTATCCCCCAAATTTCCCCTGTTTTTTCGCCGTTCCAGACACCGGTCAGACCTTGTTTTGAACGGCTGTGTCCCGAAAAATTATTTACTTTCTGCAGCAGGAAACGGAAGGGGACTTCTCAGGTTCGGATCGAAAAACAGACTCAACAATTTCTGATGGACGTATTTTCCGAAGTTTGTCCGCAGGGCATTTGTGTTTTTGAGGGAAAGGTCAAAACTTTTGCACAATAATATGTCTTTTATGATTTTGTTTTTGAAAAAGCCGGTGTGGGAGAAGACTTTGTGTTTTGCATTTTTAAATATTCCAAAATTATACTCAAAGATGAACTCCAAATTTGGGTCTACAATTTTTACTCAATCCGGCACAAATTTAGGTCGTGTTTTTATGGCAAATAGGACGCGTTCAGCCTCCTCTTGGCAATTTTTTAGGTCAAAGAAAGAAGATTTATGTTTTATTTTAAAATCCCAGGATTCGTTGCAAATGAAATAAATACTTTCTGTATAAAAAATGATTTTCTTTCGGATGGAATTGACAGGTTTTTTAAAATTAACAGGGGAAGTGCTCCAAGTGCGACGCTCAGATTTTCTTTAAATTTTGCATACACGTCGGGTATGGACTAAATATCAATTCCTGAAAGTTTTAGCTCGCGCTTTGCGGGCGCCGCCGAGATATCGAACGATTTTTGCCGCCGAGAGAGCACGCTAAACGTGGAGAGCGGCCAGAGAGAAAAGCGCTTTTTGGCCATAACTTTGGCAGTTTCGTGCGGAAAAATTTGATTTTTTGTAAAAACATTTTCCTCTACGGTAGAAATTGGTATGAAACTTTTCGTGCCGAAATTCGGCAAAAAGTCCTAAATTTTGGCCGACTTTCGATCTAAAAATCTCGGTAGTTTCTGCAAAGCGCGAGCTAGGACTCTCGCATATATCTTTGAAAAAAATTATTCTAAATTGGTGCCAAGTTTCATCAATATCTGAGGGTCGCACTTGGAGTACTTCCCCTGTAAAATGACAAAAAAAACTCCTTATTTTACGTGCTCTCTCGGCTAAAGGTTGATGAAAATGACCTAAAGTTTTTAAGATTTCATTTGCGGCAGTATGTGTACAAAACTTTAAGAAAAATACTAACTTTTACGCTTAGATTCCTTAAGGCTATGTCCTCTAAAAATCTCATTATCTCTTACTCCATCTTCATTTTTCACTTTTCTCAATTTTACCAGTCAAAATTCACCCAAAGTCCAAGCAATTTCTCAATTCCCCTGTTAGTTGGGGTCTTTTCATCGAGTATACGTACTTATCACACTATGCCGTTTTTGCCCTTATATACAGACTGATTAAAATCGAATTATCTCCAAGGACATGTAAATATGACACCCTTGTGATATGCGCAGTGCAATGTCCTTGGTTTTTGAGCTTCTCTGCTCTTCCGATCCGTGAAAGTGCGCCAGCACTGTGCACGCTTCATTGGGAAGAGCGGCTTGAGGCGATAAGAATAGAGTTTAGTTTGGGGCTTCTTGGAAGCGAGGCAGATGTTCGGTTGAATGAAATTTGATGACAAAGCCAGTAATTTTTTAAAAAACGCGGAAATGTTGACTGGTGACCTTTTCTTACAATATTTTGATATAAGTGCATAAACGCTTGTTGACGCAAAAGTGTGCAAATGGGAGTTTGAAGCAAAAAACAAGCCAAAACCTCCATTTTTGTTGTGAGATTTTGTTGGAAAACTTTATCGCTTTGCTGAAGTAAATTTGAAAAGTTATTGACTGTTCTTTTTCGCATGTTCAAGCCGTACGGTTCTCTCTGTAAACGACCTTTTTACTCTGTAAAGTTCGAACTAAAGTTTACAGCGATTTCTATAGTATTATGTGGCGTGCAAAATTTGTATCGCAAATTTGGGAAAAAACAGAAGGGGCGCACCTGGAGCACTTTCCCTTCCCGTAAATTTCTCACTTCTTCTAACAGGGGAAGTACTCCAAGTGCGACGCTCAGATTTTCTTTAAATTTTGCACACGCGTCGGGCATGGACTAAATATCAATTCCTGAAAGTTTTAGCTGGCGCTTTGCGGGCGCCGCCGAGATATCGAACGATTTTTGCCGCCGAGAGAGCACGCTAAACGTGGAGAGCGGTCAGAGAAAAAAATGCTTTTTGACCATAACTTTGGCAGTTTCGTGCGGAAAAATTTGATTTTTTGTAGAAACATTATCCTTAACGGTAGAAATAGGCATGAAACTTTTCGTGCCGAAATTCGGCAAAAAGTCCTAAATTTTTGCTGACTTTCGATCTAAAAATCTCGGTTGTTTCTGCAAAGCGCGAGCTAGGATTCTCGCATATATCTTACAAAAAATGACTAAATTTGTGCCAAGTTTCATCAAAATCTGATAGTCGCACTTGGAGTACTTCCCCTGTAAATAGAAAAATTCTTTTTTAACCATTATTTTGAATTCTTGCCTTCACTCTTTTTATAAAATTTAGTCGCCAGATCAAAGTCTGTTATTATCATGTATAATCTCATCTTCGAAAGCCTATTTAAACGGCCGATTCATCCCGTCGAACATCTGGAAATCATAGCCAGTTCAAACAAATCGCGGCCATATTGGATTATAATCTTTGTGCCGGCGAATTTCATTACTCTGCTAATCTCGCCGAAAAAGTTATAAAATTGTGAATTTTCACGATACTTTTGATATTTGAGGGCCACTTGTGAAAGCTAATCGGCTTGTAATTAAATTTTAATTGTTGGAATGAGGGAGGAAGCAGAGTAGATTATCATATTTTGGGGATTTTGACATTTCAGAAGCAAGTATTTTACAATCAAGGTCATTTTTGGTGGTGGTTCTTACTACTGGGGACATACAGTGGGGGACCTGATCTAGTGGCAAAAGATGTACCATTTCGCATCCGGGAAGCATCAAAAATGTGGCAAAATGCTTCCCTCTCCAAGTGAAAAAAACTTCGTTTTGAAGGGCGCGCCCTTTTTCCTCACAAAAAGAACGGGCGCGCTTTTGAAATCTGAGTTTTTCACTTGGAGAATGAGGTATTTTGCCACATTTTTTGATGCCTCCTGGATGCAAAATGGTACATTTTTTGCCACTGTATCAGGTCCCCCACTGTAAATTTCTGAATTTTTTCTTACTGATTTGACATTTTAACGTTTTATTTCTCCACGAAAATTACTATACAAAGTAAACTCTTGTTCTTTATTTCTCCTGGAATTGCTTTTGTTTTGCTTTTACGACCAGCCCAGTAATTCCGGAGAAACCCCCAACCCTCAATCACAAGACTTTAATGGTCATTCGCACTTGTGGCGGTGGTCATTTTCTCTCAGCGCCGCTGGCGGCTCGTTTTGCGAGCTCTTTTTTCCGTTTTCGGCCCCATCTCTGCGGTGTTCTCGCGTGCTGGTCACTCCTCGTGCTCCGGGATGGATTTGGGTAGAGTTTTTTGGGCTGCCGGTTGCGTGCATTCCCTTTATAATCCCGCGGTTGGATTGGGACATCAAAAGCCGGTTATTACTGGGGTATTGGGAAAATGCTGGGGTGAAAACTGGAAACTACGTTGTTTTATACAACTTTAATATTTATTGAATGTTTTGCTCAAAGAACGTTCGTTTTCTGGGCAAATCTCATCATTTTACATACAGGGCTTACAAAAAACGTGAAGGAAGGTCGGGGTAGAAATGCCCCTACTTGGGAAGGCCGTAGCGACCTCAGTTTGCACTGTAAAGTCTTGTTATTTCATAGACAAAAATTAATGTCGCTTAAAGATACATATTTCAAAAACGAAGTCTCTGCGCGCCGTCTCCGCCGGAAGTTATAGCCTCCGACTTTCCTTCACATAAGATAGAAATTATATAATACATACCTATAAGTAACCCCGTGGTATACCCTCAGTTCTTAGGCTTGCCTCATAAAAATGTCCAATGCCATCTCGAAAACGTTTGTTTTCCCGTAATTTCATTGTATGGTAAACAAAACAGAATACTTAATTATTGTTTGTACAGTCGACTTTCGTTACCTCTCGTGTCATTTTAGCCTGGGATCGAACAAATTTTATCTCGTATTTTTGACCGCAAATCTTCCAGATGACGATGTTTCAACCGTCCACGGGCTTGCCAAATAATATCGGGTCAATTGATGAGCTTTTCGAATCGATTCTTCAACGCCTTCAAGCAGTTTTCGGAAATATTTCTTGGCGAAATTTGAGGCCGTCCACCCCATGTTGGGTGAAGGAAATGAAAGAAAATTGGACTCTCCCACGAAGAAAAGCCGTGTAAGTTGGGTAAACATTGTTTGAAGGGAGGTTAGTTTATTAAAATACGGTATCCGATGATCAATTATTATTTTTTAAAAGCTGTTGCACTTAATGATGACTTTAAAATTTTGTTAAAATTTTACAGTCGTTCAGTAGGCCGTATATCAATTTGTGAAAATTGGAGCTTGCATTTTAGAGTGCGGGATCTGATCCAGTTGCAAAAAACGTTCCATTTTGCATCCGGGAAGTATCAAAAATGTGGCAAAATGCCTCCCTCTCCAAGTGCAAAACTCCGATTTCAAAAGCCGGAATCTTTTCCGGCTTTTGAATCCCGCCAGCTATGTTTGCGAGAGGAAGGGCGCGCAGTACAAAACAAAGGTTTTTTCACTTGGAGAGGGAAGCATTTTGCCACATCTTTGATGCTTCCCGGATGCAGTATTTTACGTTTTTTGACACCTTATCAGGTCCGTCACTGTACGTAAAATGTGGAGAGTCGGACAGACGAAAGGTGCTTTTCAATTATATTTTTTTGGACCTGCAGAGAAACGATTAATTTTTGGTTGATAATACATTGTGCAACTCATTTGAAAGATGTATTACCACATGTCTTGAAACAGAAGTTTTTTTTGCACATATGCCATAAATAATCTGCACTAAATTTGAGCTGAATTTAGATGAAATTGAAAAGTGAAAACTCGAGGTAAAACACGTTGTTTATCCTATTTGGATGACTAAATTTTCATCTAATCTAAACCGATATATAATATATATATATATATTCCAGCTGGTCCGACGTCCAACTTTCGACCTGCTCAATTTGCCTGGACGATTGGCCCATCAAACCAGTGGCTTGTCGCCGCTGTAAACAATGCATTGGGTGCGGAGATTGTGTCGATAAATGGTGCAATGAGCGGCTATTCTCCTCCCCAACCTGCCCGTTATGCCGAGAACGATGGCTGAGTCGAAGGGAGATTGTGGAGATGGTCGTACTTCCTGAAATTCGATAAGATATCGATAAAATACGTGAAAGAAAGCGTCTTTGCGTTGTAGGAAAATTACGGTAGCCAGAGCTGAAATATTTCGGGTACTGTAACTTCCGAACTCAACATTCATTTCCTCATAATCTCACATTCTCAAGGCTTTTTTTTTCTTTCTATGAAGTAATTTGCTGGTAAGACTATGGATAACTTTGTATTTCAATTCCATTATTCCTGCTTGTCCAAATATTTACGGTTATTTTTGATGTATTATAATAAAGAATATCAACAATTGACGCTTTATTTCGAAAGATTTTATGGAAAACAGTCACGCAAATCCACTAAAAACTGTGAAAACGGCTGAAAGTTAGAACAGATTTAATCCAATTACATCACACCCGTCGATTTCTATGTGTCAGCTTATGCGGGAAGCTAAATACAAACCTTTGGCGTAGCTCTCAGGCATTTCATCCAGAAAAATTTTGTGTCCTACCACGAAAACAATGAATTGCAAAAGAATTCTTGGCATTCTGATTTAACCAGATTTTCTTCATTTTTTCACCAATTTTTTTGTTTGCTAAATTATTTTTGAATAGTGTGTGTCATTTTCCAACGATTTTTACTATTTTACTCTATTGTTTTAGATGAAGCGAACACAGTTCCTTCTGGCCAACTTGAACAAGGTGCATTGGGACCGGAAACCTTGGGAAGTTGGATATCGAGGGCCTCCGAGCGGAAAAAGAAAAGTGTGAGTTTCTCCTTCCTTTATTTGTGATTCTGTATTTAGAACAAGAAAACCCCACGCTATTGTACATGACAGTCATGTAGCTATTGTGAAAGAGCGGTTGGCCAGGGAATGGGAGGTCATGAAGATGTTGAACTCTCCGTACTTGAACAAGGTTGGTAGGATGCTGTTGTCGGCGAATTTTCACATGGCTTACTTTTATTTCCGTCGAATGATGAGCGGTTTTCGAGCTTCACCATCTGATATTGTTGTTGCAGGAGGAAATGAAGCCTTATCACGAAATCCACGGGACATTTCTGCAAGAACAAGAGACCATAAAGAAGAATGAAGCTAAAGCGAAGATGCCAGGTGATCCGAAGTTGCTTTTGGCGAATGGAGAAGCCAGACGGACTCATGCAAATTATGGCAACCTTCTTCACAAAGACAGGTCCATAGAGGACTCGCTTTGTCATTTGATTCGAAGGTCAAGGTGGGATTAAAGTTTCTAGGACATGTAAACCTGTTTTTTGTTTATTGTTACGGTTTCTTTATGACTTCAGAGTAAAATTTAATCAAAAATAGACCACTTTTTGCTTTGATAAAAAGTAATTTTTTTTGTAAAATTTTTTGTAAGGAGTTGATAGATAAAGTTCATGTCGAATTTACTTGGTCAAAAGTCTCGTAAATTGATCCCTTTTTTCTTCAAGAAGTTCCATTCGTTTGAAGATGTGCACCCCACCCTCAAATTGATGAGCAAGTGGAAGATCCAGGACGAATTCTTCCTTTTCCCGCCGGTAGTTGCAGTTATGTTCGACGTGCAGTTCAAAGGTGTTCGAATATCTGCCGTAATCTGCTTTTTTCACATAGCATTTCAAGGTGAATTCTCTTCCATGATCTTGAACCAAGGCCTTGGCGGGTTCCGTTGAGCCGACTTCTTTTCTGAAATGTATTTTGGAAGGGATGAGTGGGGCGGAAAATATGTGGAGAAGTGAAAAATCACTTACACGCATGGATGATACGAAGTGAAGAACCCGTTACTCCTCAGCACTCCGGTAATATTGACATTCTCCGTCAACGCCTGCTCAAGGCTGCATGTGAGTTTGCGGCAGATGATGTGTTGAAATGAATATTCCCGGTTATTTGGGCCAACCTGCCTTTGGCACACAAAAATTGGGATAAAAATTAGCAAAGATATCCAATAGAAGAGCATTTTGAAGATAGCTGGCGACCAAGAGATCGAAATTTATACGTGAAATATTAAAGTGTTCTCTCTGAGGGAGGATGAATAAACTCGATGATTACGGATTGGTGTTTCTTTTGATGACGGAATGATTTTCGATAAGTGAGTAGGCTGCATGACGGTTTTATAGTTACGAGGTTAAAAGTTAATAAATTCGTAGAGCATTATTTGGTGTGAAAAGGGTTTACTTTGACTAAAATTAATGATAGTCATGGTAAAACGTATGTGGCCTTTGTAGCCTTCCTTCTACAATTACAGTGGGGCACTTGGTCCAGTGGCAAGAAACGTACCATTTTGCATCCGGAAGTATGAAAAAATGTGGCAAAATACCTCCCTCTCCTAGTGAAAAAACTCCAACTTCAAAAGCGCGCCCTCTCCTTTTGTGAGGGAAAGGGCGCGCCGCACGTCAAACTGAGATAGGCTAAAACAGTCCGGTGAATAGATTGGCAATTTGCCAAAAAAAGACGCGAAAAAACGTTTTGTCGGGGGAGAAATGGGGAATTTTTGGGGCGAGAGAGTACGCTTTTGCGTGTCTTTTTTCTCTCTTTCTCTGCGAAATCAAGACGAAGTGTAAAAAACCGATAGCGAAGAGTCTATTCCGGTCACCGGACTCCTCAGTTTGACGTGCGCCGCACGTCAAACTGCGATAATCCAAAACAGTCCGGCGAAAAAACGTTTTGTCGGGGAAGAAATGGGGAATTTTTGGGGCGAGAGAGTACGCTTTTGCGTATCTTTTTCCTCTCTTTCTCTGCGAAATCAAGACGAAGTGTAAAAACCGATAGCGAAGAGTCTGTTCCGGTCACCGGATACCTCAGTTTGACGTGCGCCGTTCATAGCTAGAGCGAGAGGTATTTTGCCACATTTTTGATACTTCCCGAATGCAAAATGTTACTTTTTTTGTCAATGGCTTAGATCCGCCACTGTAGCAAACCTCTTATGAGCTTCCCATTGTTTGCTTTTTTTTAAAGTATGGGGCAACAGACATTGCCATAAACGCATCGTTTTCAATTAGTTATAGCAAAAATTTGGTCAGGTGATGAAAAAAGTTCTTTATTTTCCCAGCTCCTCGTCGTTTTTTGTCTGAAAATGTCGCTGTTTGATGAAGAACGACAAAATTCCTGCATTCGTATTTTATGTTCTTTGTCACCAAGTGCCCTATTCAGCTGCTTCTAGTGAATGCGTCTACAAAATTATTTATTTTTTTTATTTATCAAAGCCTGCTTCAAGAAAAAAATGTTTCATATTTGCAATCAAGGAAGCAGAAGTCGTGGGATCACCTGAGACTTCCCGAACTCAAAGTCATGAGCAAATGGAATCTCAAAGATGGAAAGCTTGGTTGTATTCGGTCTCGTGCAATGGTGCTCAACCAGAAGTTCCAAAGAATTACTAAACGTCCCAAAGTCCGACTTCTTCACGAAGCAAACCAACTGAACATCAAATGGGAAATTGTCCTTGGTCGAATACATGGCGGTTGTGTTGTAGCCTTGGTTTGTTCTGAACTTACAGGGGAAGTACTCCAAGTGCTACGCTCAGATTGTCTTTAAATTTTGCCCACACGTCGGGTATGGACTAAATATCAATTCCTGAAAGTTTTAGCTCGCGCTTTGCGGGCGCCGCCGAGATATCGAACGATTTTTGCCGCCTAGAGAGCACGCTAAACGTGGAGAGCGGTCAGAGAGAAAAAACGTTTTTTGGCCATAACTTTGGCAGTTTCGTCCGGAAAAATTAGATTTTTTGTAAAAACGTTATCCTTTACAGTTGAAATAGGCATGAAACTTTTCGTGCCGAAATTCGGCAAAAAGTCCTAAATTTTGGCCGACTTTCGATCTAAAAATCTTGGTTGTTTCTGCAAAGCGCGAGCTAGGATTCTCGCATATATCATGGAAAAAGTTATTCTAAATTTGTGCCAAGTTTCATCAAAATCTGAGCGTCGCACTTGGAGTACTTCCCCTGTTAAAAAAACTGTAATTTCCACAGAGTCAAAGACAAAAAGAAAAATTTTATCTACAGGGTGGGCCAAAAAAAATGGACATTTATTTTTCTTCGATTTTTCCTGCCATGAAACAGTTTGTGAAAAAAGGTATATATGGCATGAAAATACTGTGTTAAGGGAACATATTTACTGTAGAAGTTTTGTTCTATCTGCAAAAGTTTCCAACATACGGTTGCAGGAAAGTCACCAGGTCAGCGCGCCAATTCCCGCAGCAAAATTTTAAAAGTTCTTGCTCCTAAACTTTTTAGAGCGGCCGTAAAGACATACCAAGCGGTCTAAGCAGATCTAGGAGACTTGTCCCCTTAGGCTTTAAAAGGACTTAACCCAAGCTTTTCGGAAAATGAAGAACCAGTGACCAGAAGTTAGACACTCGGCCAGGGAAAATCGACCTTCATTTGGGCGCTTTCGGAAAAACAATGCTCTACCAAACGTGGTGAACCTTTTGACACTGGTTACCCTCATACAGTGTTTACTACTCTATGATGAATATACTAAACGCATTTTTGACAATAGTACAACTCAATGAGCAAGATGGCAAGCAAAAATCGATTTTTTTGACTTTTTGATGGGTCATCGCAATAAAACTTGGATTCTGAAGGTTAGCTGCTTCCTCATTTTACGAAACTGACTTAAAATGGAAGAAAGGGGTCGTATAACCCTGATATATAAGTATCCCGTTATAGTTATGCGGACCGTTCAAGAACGCCAACAAAAAAGAAAAAATTTTCTGGCCAAAAATATCAGCGTCTCTGGGTATTGGCGGCTAAACTTTTTTAAGTGTTGCGCACGGCTAGTGCAAGCTATTACCAAATCAACTGCTGGCTCATGTAAAGCAATGTCAGGTGTCTTATAGAGACCACTTTTTGCTATTAATAGCATGAAACAGGCTCACCTGCGAGTCTTCAATGTCAATGATCTCAAAAATTTAGAATTATCTAGATGGACCTCTTGTGGATCACGTTGCGAACTGGGGGAGTGCTATTAATCGAACATTATCAACTTTTTTGCTTCTCTGGGTTCCCCTTGGTATGTCCATAAACAGTCAACCCCCAGGTTTCGGCTAGTTATAGAAATTTAGGTCGGTAAAGATCTTTGGACCCACAAAATTTTTGGAAAACGTGGTCAGAATATGGGCTGGCCTAAAATTTTGGCTCGTATCAGCGATTCAGAAAAAGTATATAAAAATTTAAATAGTTGTGATAAAGCAGGATAGTTGACAATTAAAAAACTATTTTTCTTTCCATTGATAACGGTATTCGTGCCGGGATACACCAACTTTTAATTTTGTCCATTTTTTTTGGCCCACCCTGTATATAGTATTTTTAACTTACACACAGTTATAGTATGTCGGCCAGAGTCCGAACGTCTTCATCCTGGCCGTGAAGATGGTCTCGTAATAGGGTTTATAGCGGAATGTTGAATCAGTACATTCGACTCTGTGAATGACAATTTTTTGTCTTTCATAATCAGGATGGTAGGAGTAATCCGGCGCCGCAAGAATTGAGACAATGCAGAGCAACGAAACAATATACTGGAACATGGTTAAAAATAAGGTTTTTGAATGTCTTAATCTAATATTTATATAGTAAAAATCTCATAGAAACTTTGTAATCTTAATACGGAAGATGAGTGACTTATAATGATGATCTTATACGATGGATTATTCATTGCGTTTGATGAGGAATTCAAATGAAACGTGTTGATTGTTCTGGAAGAAAATTCTTGCGTAATTTTGCCCAATATAATCAACTCCTTCGGTTTAACAGTTTGTTTGTTATGGGGTAAAATTTAAAGTCATCAACAGACCTTAAATTTATCAAAAAATACAATTGATAATGGGATTATCAAAGGAAAAAGTTCATATTGGCAATATAAATTGTTTGATCAAGCACAATCGACTTTTGTAAAAATGCTAAATGAATGATGAAAAACGTGATCAAAGTTAAAGTTTAGATGTTTCTGGTAAAGTTTCTGGTAATTTCTGATAAAGGCAGAAGTCAAATACTTCGAAAAAGTTAGTGCAATTTGGTCTTTTGCTCTTTTTTTATAATCTGGAATATATGCCAAGGTTTATAACATAGCCGTGTCTTCCAATTAGCGCTACAATTCGAATAATTGAAAGGACTTTTTGGTGCTTCTCCACATATGCTAGCTCGTTAACAAGCTCCCTGGATGCCTATTCTCGCATGTTTTCGAAGCAAAATGCGTCTCGACCAGAATTGTTTGCATAAACTCGTCACGTTCACTAACCCGGAATCGGGAAAAGATCGTCTTTTTAAGCGGTATTGAGGAAGTCGAGTGATGAGGGATATCAAAGTTATTTGGAACTCAAAAATTTCCTTTGAAAGCCATTGCCCGAACATTGATTTTGCATTTTTTGTTCCACTTCGGGTTGCCGTGCGGCGTAGTTTTAAGATTTGTTGTGTTTAGTGATGAGTTTTATCGCTTCTTGGATCATTGCCCTTTTGTTTACAACCACTGCCAAAGCCACGTTTACCTTCGGGTTTCAACAGTTCCTCATCAAAACCTACGGCGCCGACATAGCCAAAAACCTGACTCGCCTGGATTGGGGAGTGCGCGGATCATTTGGTGGAGGGAATTGGACGAGTCCCCGGAAAACGCAGAACACTCCGGTTGTTGTTGTTCATGGCCTGGGCAATGTGATGGGCGACTATCACGAGCTGAGGGCGGAGTTCTTTAATCGAGGATACCGAGACGACGAGATCTATGGGACAACCTATGGACTGATTTCGAAGCAGATTGGGATTGACGAGACAATTGAATGTCAGTTTGTCAAGCAGGTAAAACAATTGGGTGTCGGACACTTCGCGGACATCTCTATTCGCGGACACCCAACTCGCGGACACGGGTTGCCCTATTCGCGGACGCCCAACTCGCGGACACCCTATTCGCGGACATAAATATTTAGATGGACTATTCGCGGACATAAAAGTTCCAGGTGTATGTTGTTCGGACATTTAGATAAATCTCTGTTTGGAATGGTTGACACACCTCGGGCTGAAAATTTTGAAAATTCATAGCCGCAATTACGTAATACATAACGTTTTCAAAATTTTGAGTGTATACCGGACACCGGGGTAAGCGATGGTGTTTTCTGTGCTTTCTAGTGGTATTTTTATACTTTTTATTCCCTTGTTGGAACCTTAGACTGTTTAGACAGTAGGTTTTCGTGCAATAGACCACTTTTTACATTCCTGCCGACATCAAAATAACTAAAAAACAAAGAAAATTATTTTAAACGAATTAAAAGCGGTAGAAATGGATCAATCCATATATCATCTGAATCAGAAGAATTTTTTCAACGTTTTGAGACCATATTTGTGTCTCAGCTCCATCTGAAACTTCAGAAATTACCTAAAACAATATCCGGCTAGCATCAAAAAATCCAAATAAAATCCGTAAAACCTGAAACTTTGTGGCATAAATTATACATATTCTGATTCAGAAATTTCCGGACAAAATTTGAGATGCAAAATCAAAAAATACGATTTTTTGAAATTTATGACAAAAATTTGTAAAATATGACATTGCTGACATAGAGCCCTGAAATTTTGCACAAACATGTCGTACCACACGCCAAACGACTATAGAAAATTTCAGAGCTGTACATACAATCCCTCAAAAGTTATGAGCCGTTTTCTGTTCCAAAAACTCCGATTTCCAACTCCAAAAACCGGACTTTTATTGCTATAGTGTTTACTGAACCCTTTCTGGGAACCATAACTTTGGCCAGAAACGACCAAATTTTGATTTTTAAAAATTATTTCTGCTAAATCGAACCTTGCGCGTCTTGTCGACATATTGCTTTACTCATATTCGCAGTATATAAGCCAAAATTTTCTAACTGCACGAAATGTCAAAATAATATCGGCTTTCTGGACGAAATGTCAACGAAGTATTGGAACGATTTTCCGGCTTTCTTCGAAGGTTTTTTAGCAAACTAACAAGACCACGAGGATCGCAAGGGTCAAATTAGAAGATTTACTTTTTAAAAATCAAAATTTGGTCGTTTCTGGCCAAAGTTATGGTTCCCAGAAAGGGTTCAGTAAACACTATAGCAATAAAAGTCCGGTTTTTGGAGTTGGAAATCGGAGTTTTCGGAACAGAAAACGGCTCATAACTTTTGAGGGATTGTATGTACAGCTCTGAAATTTTCTATAGTCGTTTGGCGTGTGGTACGACATGTTTGTGCAAAATTTCAGGGCTCTATGTCAGCAATGTCATATTTTACAAATTTTTGTCATAAATTTCAAAAAATCGTATTTTTTGATTTTGCATCTCAAATTTTGTCTGGAAATTTCTGAATCAGAATATGTATAATTTATGCCACAAAGTTTCAGGTTTTACAGATTTTATTTGGATTTTTTGATGCTAGCCGGATATTGTTTTAGGTAATTTCTGAAGTTTCAGATGGAGCTGAGACACAAATATGGTCTCAAAACGTTGAAAAAATTCTTCTGATTCAGATGATATATGGATTGATCCATTTCTCCCGCTTTTAATTCGTTTAAAATAATTTTCTTTGTTTTTTAGTTATTTTGATGTCGGCAGAAATGTAAAAAGTGATTTATTGCACGAAGACCTACTGTCTAAACTTTCTAAGGTCTCAGTCAGGGCATGAAAAGTATAAAAATACCTCCAGAAAGCAAAGAAAACAAGAAAACTCTATGTATCACATTGAAATTATATTATCCATGACGTCTGATAAAAAATTTCTTCCATTGATTAGCTATAAAACCCTGCACATCGAAAAAATTCAAAAACTAAGTACTACACGGTACTACATAAGAAAGAACTAACGATGAAATAAAAATGGATATGATTTTCGAAATCAGCACTATCGATTACCTCTATGTAAGATATCTACTCAAAATTTCTGAAATTTACTTATTACGTAATTTCCACTACGAATCTTCAAAACTATTAGCCTGGGGTTTGACTACAACCCTAAATACAGGGCCTATTTTATATATTTATAAAAACGTCCGCGAATTGGGCGTCCGCGAACAGGGTGTCCGCGAACTGGGAATGTCCGCGAATAGGGTGTCCGCGAGTTGGGAATGTCCGCGAACTGGGTGTCCGCGAATAGAGATGTCCGCGAATAGGGTATCACTCAAACAATTTTCTAAAGATTGATGATAAAAGCCAGCCACACAAAAACCGTTTTTTAATGATTTTGAAAAGATTCTAGATCCGAAATTTGATTATTGCTGTCACGGCTTACACGCAATCAAAAGTCTACGTCATTGGAAATTCGCTTGGAGGAGCGGTCTCTCGGAAGGCAGGTTTAATCTTCTATTATACTTTTACGAACTATATGGCTTCGAAATGACCCTGATAACCAAAACTGATGTATTTTTTTGTGATTTCTGCTGACATTTGATTTGCAGCAGATAAAAAATTTATTCCAGGCAATTCTCGGAGGTCAATGCGTTGACACACATGAAGATCTAGGGCCTCCCTTAACCGACCGAGTGGAATCTTACCTTGGAGTTGCGGGTGCAATGAGGGGCTCAGTATTATGTATGGGTATCTTTTCTGACCTTATCCCGATTTGTAACCGGAAGAATGGACTAAACGAAAACAGCGATTTTATAAAGGATATTAACAGCCAGTAAGGTGGCCTTTTGTCTGGTGATTTTTGAGACTCGACGGGCTGATAAGAAGTTTTATTTTCAGATCAAAATACGAGTCATCACGGGTACTAATCTTGGAAAGTAGGGACGATGATATGATCGGATTTGAGGCTCAAGATGGCACAAGGTTGATGGAGGTCGATGGCGCCGATAAAATTGTTGTGGTATGTTTTTTTTTCTTTTCTTCTTTATTTTTTTTGCAGTTACAAAACGTGACTCATGAGCGAACGGTTTTTGGGACTCAACCCTTGCAATACGACTTCCTTGTCCTCAACAAAACCAACGTCGTCCCGGTGATACCCACGTTTGTTGATCCGAATCAACTGCAGCTGTAAAATATTGACCGTAAATAAACTTTAAACTATCATGAAAATCTCGCTTCCGTTTGGAAGAACATTAATTTTTCTAACGCTTTATATGAGTGTGATGACTGGTTAGTAAATTTTGCAAAATTCCGAGAAATCTCCCAAACCAGTTGAGTGTTATTTACACTAATTTCCAATTGATTGTCACCCAGTTATTTCGAATTCGAACCTCCCGAAAAAACTTCCTTTTCCCAAAAATGTCGCATAAATTTCGCGTTCGTTGAGCGGTGACTTAACGAAAAGAAAAACTCAACAATAAATTCGCCTTATCAGCGCGCAAAAAAACCTCCGAGTTTGTCAATGTTTTCGTCAGTGTAAACAAGCGCAAACGTTTTTCGAGGCCCTTGTTCGTCTCGTTTACAACCCGAAAAGTGAGGCGAATGTCGTCGCGCGCTGACCTTTTGTTTGTTCGTCGACAATCTCGCAGATCTCCCGAGGGAATGCGGCGTCGATTGTTGGTCCGAGTTTACAACGGACCGCGAAGAAAAGAGCACGAATTCAGGAATTGTCATTTTTTCGACTGACATTTTTTTTCGTTTTCATCGATGACTTTTTTTCCGACCCTCGACGACTTAGCCCACACATCGACCGAAATTGCTGACTTTTTTTTGCAACAACGGAGCGCTTCCGCCCATTCCGTCGCAAAAAAATGCTGTCCCTGAGGCCGTAAAGTGGCGGCGGACCGGAGACGCGTATAAAAGGCTTCGGAAGTCGTGGGTTCTCCACACACCGTGTCCATTCGGTTCCATCAGCAGTCATGGAGTCCAAGGAGCAGATCCGCGAAGCCGAGTCCTTCAAGCGGCTCACTTTCCTCGCCGTCGCCATCTCTACCGTCGCCACTTTGACCGCCATTATCATTGTCCCGATGCTGTACAACTACATGCAACATGTCCAGACTCAGTTGGACGAGGAGCTCGAGTTCTGCACTCACCGTACCAACAACTTGTGGGGACAGTACAAATTCTTGTACGGAGAACAAGCTGCTCGTGAGAAGCGTAACGCCGCCGTTCGCAGAATCCCTCAAGGCCAACGTAAGGGAAGAAGGATGTCGCAACGCGCTCGTGCCGCCGGCACCTACGCCGATGATGGATATGGAGGAGCTGCCCCGGGATCTCAGCCAGTTACCGCCGCCCCAGCTGCTGCTGGAGGATACGGCGGAGAATCTGGAGTTGCCGCCGGATCCATTGCTGCCGCCCCAGCCGCCGCTTCCTCTTCAAGCTGCTCCTGCGGCGTTGGCCAAGCCGGTCCGCCAGGCCCACCCGGAGAAGACGGACACGATGGTAACGACGGACAAGCCGGACCCAACGGAGACAACGGACCAGACGCCCCAGCCGGACACCAGCCATCTGAATCCGACTTCTGCTTCGATTGCCCGGCCGGACCAGCTGGCCCAGCCGGAAACCCCGGACCCAAGGGACCCAACGGACAGCCCGGACAGCCCGGTCCCGACGGACAGCCCGGTAACCCAGGAACTCAAGGACCACCCGGCCCAGCCGGACCACCCGGCAACAATGGACAGCCAGGACAACCCGGTCCAGCTGGACAGCCCGGCACTGTCAACGAAGTCCCCGGCATTCCAGGCCCAGCCGGTCCCGCCGGTCCACCAGGTCCAGCCGGTCCCAACGGCCAGCCAGGTGCTCCAGGAACCTCTCGGCCTGGCCCACCAGGACCAGCCGGAGATGCGGGTGCTCCAGGACAGCCAGGACAGCCCGGCACCCCCGGAGGCGCCGGTCCCGACGGAGAGGCTGGAAATGGCGGCGGTTGTGATCACTGCCCTCCACCTCGCACTGCTCCCGGATACTAAACTATGTTAAGTTGTGTTCGTTGAAGTTGTATTTATGCTGCAATAAACCTGAAATTTATATTTTCGGAAGTGTGTTTGCATTGCAATGAGTAATAGCTGCAGACTGTCAACATAATCCAAAATTATTACTCCGTGATCTTCAGTATTTGAACCACAGAGGCAAGCATGAGCCCTGCGGCGATCCTTTGGGCAAATAACCATAATTCCGGAGACTATAAAAACATATAGTGCAGTAGTCTTCACGTCACTCCTATTATTTGTAATCAAGTTTTCCAAGTTTTGTGGGGGGATTGACAAAAGATTCGAGGGGATTGATTAATTTTGCTTGAACTTCTAGTGTTTCGATTGAGCCAAGGGTTAGAGGGATTGGGTTACAGTAAATATTGAAGCTCGAGGATGATGACGTTCTCAATCGATTCATCATCCCTATTAACTTAAAAATTGAAGGCAGACTTGAAAAGTCGAAATTATTTTTTTTTAAATACGGCTTTCGTACTGCTGACTAGACTTTTTTAACTATAATAAAAGAGTAGACGACCTACTTCCAAAAATATTTCCTAAACAAGTCCTCTTACCCTACTCCCAGTTCACTAGACTACATGACAATTCCCACAAGAACCTCTATGGATGTTTGTTAGCCCCAATACCCATCTATGTGGGCATGGCGAGAATATTATCGTCATACGCTTAAAGTTTGTTGACTTTTGCTCCCCGAACAAAAGACGCCAGCGCAACCGCTTTTCCGTGTGCTCAAGTCGGTTTTGAAAGATTGGAACACCAAACAAATCCGCTTCGCGTCTATATAAACCGGCCGACGTGTGGGGGCAGGACGGGATTAGGGCTAAGGGTTACCGGATTACGGTAAGTGGAGTGTGAAATGTGTTTTTTACCCAAAGGACTTAATGTCTAGGACGGTACGCAAATGATGATTATTCATAATATCAAAAGATGGCCTCTTTTTTGTATATCACAAACTTTAGGTTTTATATTTCATTTACTACCTTTGTAGAAGCCTCAATCCTCTCGTTAAAAGTCGTAAAGTGTTGCCAATCCGTTTTAGTAAATGTTACATATTTTTCCGCGAGCTAGAGAACTATAGCCGAACACTAAGGCAATAAGGACAAAAAAAAATGTAAAAATCAGTGTCTCATCAGCTTTCCCATAAGCGCTAATCCAATATGTTTTGCTCCACAATGAAAATGGCTTCCTATTTCTTCCTGATTCATCAAATTTGACAGCCGATTTGAATTACAAAGCACGTTTTGAGACGGTTTGGCCGCTGGGCCTGTTTTTGGAACTCAAAAATTTATTGGTGGAATCTTTTCACAAAGCAGTTTTTAAAAGCTCAAAGGAAATTTCGAAATTAAATTTCATTTTCAATCGGTCCCGGTCGTCCAAAGTCAATATTTTGATCGAGAGGTCTTTATTTCGCAATTTTTGTATTCTTTTTGATCCGATTTTGAAAGCTTACGGTATTTTTCTAGAAATATGCAACTCCGAATTTTGTCATCTCTTCTTTTCTTCGCCAGTCTCGTTTATTCTGATGATCCAGTCCAGCCGGGGCCACAACTCATCGACGAGACCACTCGATGGACCAAATGTTGGCCAACGAACATGACCATCTACGATTTTAGTGTCCAAAAATTGGATGGAGACTATATTGATCTAAATCAATACCGAGGAAAAGTCTTGCTGATTGTGAATGTCGCCACCTTTTGTGGTAAGCTTGATTGAGATTTTTACCTTGATTACAATGGTGTTTAGCCTACACTCAACAATATATGGACTTCAATCCTCTTCTTGAATCGAATGGTGACAATCTGACAATCTTGGCGTTCCCTTGCAACCAGTTTGCTCTTCAAGAGCCAGCGGAAAATCATGAAATCATGAATGGTAACCAACTCTTTTTTAATTGCCGAACTTTAGTCTTCAGGTATCACTCATGTTCGTCCCGGAAATCGCTTCAAACCCCACAGAAACCTTCAAATTTACGGCAAGCTTGAAGTCAACGGGAAGGATGAGCACCCGCTCTACGAGTTCCTCAAAAGTCATTGCCCACCAACCGTGAATCAGATTGGGAAACGGGAGGAATTGATGTACAACCCCATCAAGGCCAACGACATTACTTGGAACTTTGAAAAGTTCTTGGTGGACAAAGAAGGAAGGGTCAGATTCAGATTCCACCCAACGGCTTGGGTTCATGGCGACGTTTTGAAACCCTATATTCAACAATTGTTGACTGAGCCTAGACCCGAGAATTATATTGTTAATTAAATAAATTTGTAGATGCTTTATCTTGTTATGGGGCGATATTTTCGCGCGTTCAAGTTTTGCCGTATCAAAAAGTACCGCATCATGCGTAGGCCAAGATTCTGGGTGCATTGAAGGATGTGCTGAAAGATGCTGATAGCTGTGACGATAAGAATCAGTCAAGCTCTCGTTGAATTCTTCTCTTTCGATCATCGCTTTTTCTGTTTAATTTAACGATATTTTCATTTACTAAAAACAAAGTAACTGACAACAAAAATGACACTAGACCAGATCTCCATCCGGCACCCAGACACTGCAATGTTTGTTCGGGGTGTATTGAGCATTGGCTGGACAATTAAACGCCTCCCTAAACGCCGGGTAGTTCTGAACCGTTCCCATGACTCTGTAGATGGATGGGGAATGTGGATCGGTCAGAATTTGTTTATGAAGCTCCTCCGGCTTGGCATCGGCCTGACACCAGACCTGAGCGAACCCGAGGAAGAACAGTTGATCGTGTGTGAGTTGGCTGAGGATCGGATGAGGAAGTTGGGGTTCTTGGCCGTTCAAGTTGATATGATTCTTGTAGGCGCGATAAGCGGCATGAATGCCGCCGTTATCGGCAATGTTCTCACCCTGCGTATTCTCTCCATTCAATCTGGATGGAGTGTATTTCGCGGGATCCAAGGGTTGGAAAGAACCGTATTGGTCGACAATACACTGCGCCATATCCGTGAAATTGCGGCGGACATTTTCCGAAAGGCCGGTAAGATTGCGTCTGCCAATTCCATCCCATTGAATTCCTTCGTCATCTGAAAGATTTTTTATATTGTGTTTAGTCATCATTTTTTCAAATATTTAAATTGCAGAAAGATTGATTTTTTCCAAGATAAAGCCATTAACTTTCTAGATTCGAGGCGTTAAAAATTAGTCTGTCGACTTACCAAAGGCATGAGAAAGTTCATGACCGGTAACCACACCGAGACCTCCATAATTGACCGAAGTCGGGAAGTAGGCATGGTAGAAAGGCGGTTGCACAATACCCTCAGGCAAAGTCAGCGAGTTGTAGAATGGCTAAAGATTTCAAAATGATAGTTTATAAATTCAAATGATTTCCTAAGGCTTTATGATTGTTCTACTCACCTCATACCAAGCATTCACAGTTCCGGGCCATTGAATAAAGTCATCCCTGTAATTCTTTCCTTCCTCCGTCAAATAGTTGTATTCATGATGTTTCAAGTCAAGAGTGAGTCGTTTTGTCGATTCAAAATAGTCGCTGCCAACCTCGAAGCTCGCATAATATTTGTCCAACTCGTCGTTTTTCAACGAGAATTCCGGATACAACAAATTGATTTGGAGCTCTCTAACTTTCCCGTTCAAAAACTCCCTGGACGAACTGTCGATCCACCTGAGTTCATCCAGCATTCCCTGGAATTGATAGCGAATTGCGTCGACCATTTTCTTTAACTGCTCCCACGCAAATTTCTTCTTTTCGGCGGTTGGGAACATATAATCAGCAAACGCTCTGCCATTGGCATACATCATTTGGAATTGAGTCTTCTGCCCGCAGGTCTGTTCAACGTCCTCTGTGGCCTTCTTGGGTTCGCTTGGAATCCAAGCATCATTGGCCAGGAGAAGTCGCATATAAAGATAGTTAATCAAAGTGTCTTGATCGGCCAAACTGTTGCTGCCAACATCTTCCCAGAGTTTTTTGAAGGTGGTTGTCCATTTGAATGCTATCTCATAGTCGTCGTTGACTTGTAACGGCGATGTTTTGCTCAACCTAATCAGTTCTTTGACATAATCACTCGTCTTGAATGAAGGGAACTGGGTTGCAGCGTCGCTTAACTTTCTCTTCTCGCAAGTATAAGTTCTCCTCGTAGTCTCATCAGTTGCATATGGAGCTTTAGCCAATTTCTCCTCTAATTCAGCAAATTTTGTAATATATTCCTTCAGTCTTGTCTCATCCGCGTCGGCAGTCGAGTCCGTGTTCTTGTATACGACCAAGAAATTCTTGAGGACTCTAAGAAGTCTCTCTTCGTATTTCACCCGCTCCGCAGTCCATGTTTGCCCTTGATAATATCCCTTACTCATCACCAACGTGGGTTCGTCCAAATACAACATTTTCGGTTTTGTTCCTGGACGAGCGGCTCCATGTTCTCCATCAACTTCGATTGTCTCGGTAACCAAGGTTTGGACTCCCTCGTGGACCTGCAGATACGCAATGGCTTGCTCTAACTTTGACGTTTGCGATTTGTCAGCAGTCTTGTAGAACATCGTGGGCTTGACCGAGTCTCCGCCAAAAGCGGTTCGGAGGGCTTGGAGGGCTCGCAATGCCTGCGTGCCATTCTCAATCTTTCCGGGGAAGTCTTGATATGCCACAACGCATTGATCGTAATATTGCCGGAGCTTTTTCAGGGCAGTTGAAGACTAAACATGACGGTATAAATCCAGTAAATCTTTAGCAAATTGCTCTAGAACTCCTTACCTGGTTCTCAACATTAATATTCTTGATTGCCTTGGCTTGATTATGAAAATTCTTCTCTCTGAGCACAGTGAAACTCTTTGGCTTCTTGTAGTTGCCGCAAGCGTACTTGAAGAAGTCGTTGCAAGGGTCGGCTGTCAAATCCATTGAGTAATTGAAGAACTCAGCGGCTGTTTTAAAGGCTTCCCATTGGGGCTCTGGGTAAGTGCGATCGATTTGTTTTTTGTCGCGGATGTTCAACGAAGAGGACTTTACTTGGACAGCTGGAAAATACTGGTTAGAAAATTTAACGGCTTCAACATGATAGCATTGAACGAAATGTTTCCAACTCAGCACGGTAAACGACAAAGGTCTGTAGGAGCAACATTTTCCAGCCCTAAGAAAACATACCGCCGGCTCCAGTAAAGACCTCGCAAGGCTTTTCGGATGTGTAATTACTCCGAGCGGGACAATTGAATGCCGATTTGAAAGCCCTATAATTCTGCAACGCTCCTCGAACTCGGAATTCAGCTGGGATTTTCCCGACACTCAAATCGCCGAGGACCAAACTGTCGGCCTTTCTGCCTTCGCAGTACTGTCTGGCATATCCCAGGAAGAAGGTCTGATCAGGGCTGAACTGGCCAAGGAGCAGGTGTATGAACCTTGGATCTGCCCCCTTATTATCTTTAGCCAATTCGTAGGCGGTGTACGCAACGTGAACCGCTGAAGTGCGTTATTATACAGGTTTAGCTGGGGTTGAAGGCATTGGAAACGTCGCAAAGGGCTTACCAACATTGTCGGCGATATTTTCGTCAATCAATTGATGACTTCCAAGGCATTTGTCAGGATAATTCGTATGTTCCAACGGGCAGAACTTTTCGTATTGTTTCTCCAAGCAGTCTTTGATGCGGCGGAACTCGGTTGTTTTTTCGGCAAACCAATCACTATAATGTCCACTTGCATCCAGTTGGATTCCGAGTTCATCTAAACCGATATCCGCAATGTGTTTTACAATTTTATGCGGAAAAAATGTCACATATAAGAATTCTCACCTAGCGAATGAGCTAAAACATGAGCAATTCGGACTCCAACGCTTCCATAGTTTACGAAATTTGGGTATTTCGGTTCGAAGAATGGAGAGACTACAGATGCCGCAGGAATTGTGAGAGTGTTTGTGAAGCGATCATAGATTGGACGAGCCTGAAAAAACATTGCGACCGTTTGATTACAAAGTATGACAAAGTATGCCTTATTGGCCCTTCGCAAACTTACTTCAGTACCAGTGCCGGCAAACTCGCTTCTGACCGAATCCTTCAACAATTTTTCAAAAGTTTTCCCGGCCTTGAATTGGTTGAATGCGATCTTCTTCAATACAAACAACGGACTTTGCGCAGTCTCATTGAACTCGGAATAATAGCTCTTCAAAGCATCATCCTGAAGGCTCTCCAAATCCCCGATGGCCTGAATTTTGACGTTCTTGATCTTGTCAATAGCTGAAGTCTTAGATGCCTCCGAAATCCATCCAGCTTGCCGAATATGGACAGCAAATGAATTGATGATATTGTTGGCAACCTGAGAGATTTTTTCATGAATATCATCAAAGACAACATTTGAGCTTTCAAAGTAGGCCTTGGTGTGAAGTGGGCCAACAGTTCTAGTGTCCAGAGCGCATGTCAATGAGACCAACTCGGATCCCTTGAGGCTGGAGGAAAGTTCGGCACTCCCTCGGCCGTTGAGGACGTCGCTGAAAATATCGTGCCTCAATAATGTGGGCAACATTATTAAGAGGTCCCTTTCTTTGACATTCAAAAAAAGAATGTTAATAAACCGATATGGACATGAAATTATAAGGTCTAGGAGAGAAAACTACGTAGAATTTAATGGTATGAAAATAATTTTGCTGCACTTAAAAATTTTGGCGTCGGGAACCAATGAAAAAAGTTTCCATTTTTTTGCCGCACCCTGTGTTTTATGGGATGATAAATCCGCTTATTCGACTTACCGGTTGTTCCAGAGAATTCGGAAGTAGAAGTAGTTGGCCAATTCGTCCTTGCTTACGTCAACGCCCTCCTCATTCCAGACATTCAGAATCCTCCTCAGCCCATTCGGGTTGCTCACACTCAATTTGTACTCCTTATTCAGCACTGTTCTGTCCGCCTCTCCTTCCTTCTTTTCCACTTGCAAGAATTTTGATCTCACGGCCGATGGAGCGCTCTCCAACAACTTGTCGAGCAAGACGATCCAATCAATATTAGCATAGGTTTGGGACAAAGTAGTTACATTCACAATGTGCTGTCGTTGCTTCAAGTTAAAGCGGCTGGTATCTTTTTGAATGAACGAGGCCAGAACGTATTCCAAATGGTAAATTCTTTCGGCTTCGGCTTCATATTCGATTGGATCTTTCTCACCGACCTCAACGTATTTTCTGAGAACGTCCACTATCTGTCCAGTAATGTGACGCTTAAGAAGGGATGCGGATTCAGCTGCATACCACTCCCGGGGGAAGATCAAAACATCGTCATCAAGCTGGAGCAGATGCGAAGGATAGGCGAATTCGGTGGTTTCGAGATTAGGCTCAATTTTGAAATGAATCAAAGATGGGAGGTGGTGTTGTGTGGATAAGACCGCAATTGACTTCTCCACAAATTTCTCATCCAACTGCGGGTCGTCTGAGAAAATTGGGAAGTCAGCGCCTGTTTCCTCCTTGAACTTGGCAAAGAGCCCATCAAGTGAAGCCTTCACATTGGCCCTTTCTCCATTTCTCAAGGCCAGGCAGGACTCATAATATTGTGTGATAATTTCCTTTCGCGGAATCTCAATCTTGCCGTCCCGCAGAGTCCTCCGAACGGTCTCAGCAGCAGCTCGGGTGGCCAACTGCTCTTCAGTCTCATCATTGCCAACAATATTTTTACATACGTAGCCGTAGAAGTCGTTGCAAGGGCTGGATTCGACATCCAGCGATTGGAGAAGAAGCTGGCTAACTTCAGCGTAGTTGGAATCATCGTTTGGCGCTTCTTGAGCGGCTGGGATATTGAGGGGAGGTACGGTGGTTGTGGTAGTTGGAACTGCCAGAGCTGGAAAAATTGTTTCTCACTAGAGGAGACTTCTCATAGCGTGAATAATGTACAAAATTGTTTGAAAGCTTTCTTGACAAAAATTAAATTTTCCACCAGCATTTGCACCAAATAATTTTCGATCTTTTTCAGAGACACTTACAAGGCTTGACTTCCGAAGTCCATACATAGCAGTGTTCGGTTGGTGCATACTTCGCTCCGGTCTTGCAGTTGAAGGCGTCCTTGAATGCTGGGAAGTTCTGCAACGCCCCGACAACTCTGTATTTCTTGTCCAGCGGGCGATCCGCGGAACAGAATGTCTTCGCAAACGACAGGAAGAAGAGTTGATCGCTTGTAAATTGGCCTATGATATCTCCGGGTAATCCCAGCTTCGGGCCTTTCACTCCGACGGCGTTTCGGTAAGCACGATACGCAGCTTGGAGACCACCTGCGTCGCCAATGTACGTCTCCGTGGAATGATTTGATGTGTCCATACATTCTGAATTCCCGTTTCGCATTTCGCAAAAGTCGCCGTACTGGTTTTGAATGCAAGCCCTCAACTTATTGTATCCTTCGATGGTTTTTTGATCCATCCAAGACTTAAGGCTACCGACACCATCGAGTTGTCGTCCCATGGTGCCTGGAAACAGCAAAAATTTAATTTTTGCTCACGGGTTTCACTTACCTAAAGCTGTCGAAACTCCCTGGCCAACAAGACTTCCTAAGGCGCCGTAGTTCACGGGGTCAGGCCAGAAGTGGTCATGTACAGGCGGTCTCAAAGCACCCAACGGCAAGTCGAGAGAGTTTGAAGTAACTTGGTAGGCAGGGATGGCACTCGTGAAGAAGTTGCTTAGAGCTTCACGATGGACGTAGGTATCGCTGAGCGCATCCAAACGCAGGCTGCGTCGGAACTGATTGACAGCAAACTTTATAGAATCATACGATTGGAAGGCGTAGAGGTTAAGGCGAGCATAACGTTTGTCAAGCTCTTCCTGGCTCTCGGAAACTTTGGGGACTCCGACAACCTTGGCAACTTGGGAGAATTTCGACTTTGCTCCCTGTAAAAGTATGTGTGTTTCGACGGTAAAGTCGTTCGCTTTCATCATGTTGATACTGTTGCAAAAAAACGTACCTTAAGACTTTCTGATGTTACCCAGTCGGCCTGCGCCAACAAACTCTCATATCCAAGCAGAACTGAGTCGATCAGGGTGGCTCCGTCTTCTTGAACTGTTTTATAATAATCTTTAAAATCTACACCAAGCATCGTTTTTATCCAATAGTTGTTGACTTCAGGGAACTCAATGCGAGAAAGAGTTACACACAGTCCATCGTAGATTCCATTGGCAGCTTCAACCTTTTTGGGATCGAGAGGAATTTCTGGGCGACTGTATGAAGTAAAGAAAGCCGCCGTGGGGTTTATTGAAGCCGACATCATCTGCAACGGCGCAGCGTTTGATTTAGGTATATAAGCTCCGCCGTCCGTGTTGATAGCGGCAAAGTAGATGTAGTTGAGAATGTCTTTGGCAGGAATTCTAGCCTTTAAACCAGCAAGTGTTGTCAGCAACGTCTCCAGACCCTGATTGGTTTCCTTTAACAAGCCAAGTCGTTTGTCCGTATACCTCGAGACTAGAGCCTGATGGTCAACCAGAACACCTTCTATGACACTCTTAAAGTCGATGAGATCTGATTTGAGGTCTCTTAGCTTGACTTCTTCCACACCCTTCCTCAAATCTGTCTGATCGCCGTTCGGAGGAGGCAACGTTTTTAGCGCGTCGTATATGTTCTTTTCCAAGTCATAGATTGCATTAGCCGCATCTCTAATGGCCTCGGGGTCGGTTGTTGAGTTGGGAGGGAATTCAAGGTAGCTAGTAAGCCGTTCTATGACTAGATTCACACCATCCTCTCTCTCGTTCTTTTTGATATAGTTCTCCAAAATGGGGCGTCCGGGACCCACTGTAAACGTCCATCCCTTATCCGTGTGCAAAAAGTTCGGAGCTTCCGCCAATTTCAGCAGCACTTCGTTTCCATGCCTTCCGTTGAGATATCCGATCGCTTTGCCGAGTTGTGGGGCAGATGGCCATTCAAACTCGGTCTCTTCGTCAGCCAATGGAAACGGAAGCTTGCTGTAGAATCTAAAGTCGCTCACCAAACCGTAGACAATAGTGGTATCCTGCTGTCTTTCGGTGCTGTTATAACTCTCAATACACTTTTGCACATATAGCTTTTGCAGTTGGACAGCTTTTCCGTCGTCGTTTTGGATAGGACGCAAAACAACACCCTCAATTTTTCTTCGTATGTCGTCGACAGCTCGGCTGAAGATGTCCGTCTCAGTGAAGCTGCCACAGGCGTATTCGTAGAAGTTCTCGCATGGGTTTTGAGTGAGGTCAATGGAGTCGGCGATTTGTCGAGCGCATTCTTCGTATATAGGGTTTCTCCGTTGCTCTCGTTCGGGAATATTGAGGTTTGGTGCTTGTTTGGGAAGTTTAGGAACACCAACGATGCCCTCTTCCGGGGATTCCCAGAGCTGAAATTGGACGTTTTAGTGAAGAATGCGGAGCATAGCTGCGAAGCTTCCGTAGACATGCTAAACTTACGCTAAAGGTCTTCTCAGGCGTCTGCGAGCAGCTGAAAGATCCTCCGAATTCTTTGCTGTTCCCAAGAATCTTCCTCAAATACCACGCATTGTTGAATTGGTACTCGTTTTCCTCTCGCTTCTTACAGAATCCTTGTGAGGCGATGTAGTAGAAGAGTTGAGGGTTTGTAAATTGAGTCAGGTACTCATCAGGCAGAGCTCCACTGCTTCCGTGGTTGTCGATCCATTTTTCCAAGCTCCTTTTAGCCAGCAAAATGGCGGTATTATCAGCGATCAGGCTGTTCTCCAAGGCCTTTACGACAACTTTTTCGTTGCTAAAGGCTGTGAGTAGGTCTTCAAAGTCCTTCTGGATTCTGTTCTCTGAGGCTGAGTCGGTCAGTTTGAACAATTCCCCGTCTTCATTGAATTCTAGGCCTTTTTGGTCGAACAAATGGCCAAAGGCTCGCGCAACGGCCAAGCCAAGGGTACCAAATGTCCAGACAGCCGGGTTGTTGTCATCAAAATACGGAGCTTGCATATATTCCAACGGGATGTTGATGGCGTTAAGCTCTCGGTCAGCCGAGATCTCACTGACAACCTCACGATTATAGATGCTGTTGAAGAGCGTACGATCACGACTGCGGAATTGCAAACGGCCGAACCTCTTCTTCCTTCTGTACTTGGCCAACTCCTTGGACCATTCGATGATATTTTTTGGTTCGGTGGTAAATTTGGCGTACAGAGCTTGCAGTTCACGTTCGCTCGACGCCGACTTTCCGACTCCGATGTTTCTGGCAACGCCTTTGACCTTTCGCACGAGGTTTTTGCGGGTGGTTACCGGCATCCAGGACAGCCCGCTGAAGAGGCCCTCAAAGGACAAGGCCACACTTTCAACTATCTGGCCGACTTTCTTCTGCGCCTTCTCTAACCTCGCAGGTTTCTCGTAAATCTTTTTGAATGCAGCGAAAGCGTAAATATCGGGCAGGGTTTGATGAAAAATATCCGCACATATGCGATCAGCATCCTCTTGGATAGGAGGGTAGGGCGTGGAGCTCAAAGCGTCAGCAATTCCAGGTGGCAAGTCCAAGTTGCTTCCAGGGATGGTATGCTGATATTTCAAGAGAAGTCGGACATAAAGATGCGTAACTAATTCTCTCCTTTTGCCGTCGTCCGCAAAAATCTCGGCTAGGAGTTCCTGATCCTGAGCCCAGGCCCCTTCATTCTCAACAATAATCCTGATGTTGTCATTGAATTTATTGCTGTCGTCGACGAGGGTCGACCTTATGTTCTTGATGTACTCTTGGAATCCAAACTGTCGACCATAGGGTTGCTGAAACAGGGTTGTCAACGTGCGCTCCTTCTGGGTTTCACTTCGTCTTCCATTATTTTGCTTGAAACTTCTGGAGACATAAGTCTCGATATTAAGAGCTTTTTCGATTTCCGAAATCACTGTATCCTTTGTGTTGACGAGTTCTGGGTAAACAACAAGCAATTTGCTACTAAACAAATTTTCAGCCAGCTTCTTCGAGTATTCAGCTGCAGAATGTTTGCCTTTGTAGACCACGTTTTTAAAGACTGTGTCTGGAGCGCTCAGCCGGAGCTTGTAACTGCCTCCGAAGCGTCCTGTGTTTGGAGCAACGTCGATATTGTAAAGAACGTTTATGTCGTGGCTTGTGGACAAGTAGAACAAAGCTTTGGCCAAGGTTTCTGGCGACAAATGAACCCCTTTCGAACTGTTGTTTAACGGAGGGAATTCAGTTCCAATGATGGTTTGGAATTCATCAAAGACCGTCTTGAACAGAGTCCCGTTCTCGGGCTTGGTGTCCTTGCAACTGATGAAGAAACGGCGAGAAAAGCGGAGTGGAGCCTAAGAAGAAGCATTGTTTACTCCATGCAGGAAAAAATCAGCCTAATGTCAGGCAAAAATCGCCGTTTCCCCAAGTCTCTTTAAAACTTACTTCAACGCGTGGGTCGTAGAGAACGGCCAAAACGGAATCCTCGACGGATTTTCTGGATGTTTCCAACGGATTGAACGCGCTTTGACCACCACAAGCGTAATTATGGAAATCATCGCAAGCCGCATTGTCCAAATTCAAGTTCTCTGCAAGGCCTTTGGCAATGAATTTGAACTGTTCGGTGTTGTTTGGAGCCGGTGGGTCGATCTTCAGCTCAGGCTCGATTTTCGGGGGTACTGGGACACCTCGGACTGAAACACAATTGATTTGACAATGGTAAATAGGAATTTCGGCTAGAAGAAGTTTGAGGTTCCTACCCGGCTTAACGGCGGACGCCCAGACTTTACAATGATCTTTTGGCGCATATCGGGCACCGACGGGGCAGTTGAAGGCAGAGCGGAAGGCTGGAAAGTTCTGAACAGTCCCAAAGACTCGATATTTGCTTGGAGAATGGGGATCAACCAAAAGTTGACGTTGAAGGGCATCGTCCTTTGGAGTGGCTTCACACCAAGTTCTGGCAAACGCAATGAAAAAGAGTTGTTCATGGCTGAACGCGTGAAAGTCGCCGGGCAGTCGCGGGTCTTGGCCGTTCATCTCCAAGTGGGCCTGGAAGGCGTTGTAAGCCGCGCGAATACCTGTAAAGTCCAGCGGACTAAGTAAAAGGCTTAATGGTGCATTTTACAGCTTTGTGGCGACAAATCCTTCTTATCAACAGGCTTCTTACCTCCATTGTCAGCGATGTTTTCTCCTTGTGTGGCTTTTCCATCGACATGCAAGTTCTCCAACGGCCTAAAACCATCGTATTCATCGATGACACACTGAGCCATTTTGTCGAATTTGCTCCTTGATTCAGGATCCATCCAAGTTGAGAGTCTTCCAGTGCCATCCCATTGAACCCCATGATCATCAAATCCGTGGGTAAGTTCGTGACCAGCGACCACTCCAATACCTCCATAATTTAGAGAAGCGGGGTATTTGGGGTCGTAGAATGGCCGCTGAAGAATTCCAAACGGCATGGTAATTGAGTTCAGCTCCGGCTGATACCAAGCATTCACAATTACAGCGGAACGGCCAAAGTGTTGGCGATCGGCCGTTTTACGGAGAAGATCACTCCATTGTTTGGTCTGAAGGAATTTACGAAATGCTACGTCGAGATCGTGGTATTTGGTGCCGTCTAAATATGTTTCTGTTTATTTTTCAATTTAAACTGATGTCTCTCTTAAAGAATGAAGTCCTTACCGTTGATTTCAAACCTCAATGACTCGTAATATTCATTGAGTTTCGGATCGTCGTCGATCCATTCTGGGTAGGCAATGTTTCTTGTCAAATACTTGATTTTATTGTACGCCGATTGCTTGGTTTCCGTGGACATCCAGTTGAGTTGATCGAGTTGAGCCTGAAAAAAGATCGAAGGGTATCTTTAGTCGAACATCTAGCCCAAAGTTCTCCGTTCATTAAAAGAATATCTCACCTGGAATCCTGCAAGCACGTTGGACACCAATTGCGTCACTTCTTTCTTCATGTTCTCCTTTCCTTTCTGGTCTGTGTAAACAGCATCAATAAATATCCGACTAGTCGCTTCAGGCATCCATTTCAACACCTGTTTCACACATACCTCCTCAATTTTGCCATCATCGTCTTTATCAAAAGCTCTCTGATAAGGAATTGGCGACCGTCGACTTACATCGCGTTCAGTTCCCAAATGAAATCCCGAAGTTTTGGCCAACAATTCCTCAACGAAAGTGGTCTTAGGCAACTCTGGGAAGTATTTTTCATGCTCTAGGAAGAGGCGATAATAAACGTAATTGAACAAAGCACGAGGGTTGACGGTGTCTTTGTAGTAAGTTGTCATTTTTTCGAACACCTCTGGCTCCATATTAATCGCAACGTAATTTGGATTCCTCAGGATCTTCTGAACCTCAGTTGGAGTTGCTTCTTCAGTGGCGGCTTTGGTGAACTCAGCCAGGTCAATATAATACGACTTGCTTTCTCCAAGGACGTTGAGGTTGTAAGATCTGAAACTTCGAAGTCAAATGTCGAAGATCGGCCAGGATGGCAGTTCTACGACCAGGTTTTGTCACAGTTTGTGCTCATCTACTGCGTGCATCTTTTGCCAAAAACCTTAGGTCATCTTTTACCGCATAGCTTATCTATTATTGATATTTACTATAATAGCAACTTTGAAGCAAAGTATGGACCATTTGCGTTCAATTTAGGAGGCTATAGGTTTCATTTTCTCCAAGCTTTTTTAAAATCTGAGCATGTTTCCTCAAACATTGCCAAATTTTAGAAAAAAAATATAATCTTTTTTACCTGCTGAAATTTCTCCTTGTGTTTTTGTCCGTGTTGATTTCCAACGCCAAATGTTTCTCAAACTCCACAACTTCATCAATATCCTTATCCAAAGTCTCGTTCTTCACCGTTTTGCCGTACAACGCAGCGGCTTGGTTCACCAGATTTTTGATTTTCTCCACATATTTCGGTTTGACTTGATCCCAAATCTTGCTGTAGAAGGTCTCCGGATAGTAAGTGTTGATTTGGTCGAAGAACAGCCGATATGCCGGTTGATGGTGTCTTGGTCGAGGAGTGGGTTCCGGCCAATTGGTGTCTACGTCAATGTCGACAAAGGTTTTGAGGCCAAATTTTCCAGTAATACCACCAATAATTCTGGCCAGAACTTGAGGATTGGGCTTTTCGAAGGTGGTGCCCTCCCATCCTGGGAATTGGATTTCCAACTCATTTTCGGCGAATTTTAGAAGCTCTGTGATCACAGCGCCGTCCTGATGGATCAACTTTTTGTCGTTCTGCGCTTTAACGCAGAAATCAAAGGCTTCTCTGGCTTTGACGGCGTATTTATTGCTCTGAAATGGATGCTCAATCATTCAAAGATTCAAATTACTTCACGTAAAAAGCAAAGATTTTCTTACATTTCCCCTTTTTAGCCCTTTCAAAAAGTTTTTGTTGCTGCTTCTCTGAGCAATGTCAAAACTCATATCGGCGCCAGAATTGGCACAGACGTATTCGAAGAAGTTGTTGCACGGATCGTAAGTGAAGTTGACAAGAGTCTTCAAATCCGTTGCGAAATCATTGTACGCTTCGTATAGGTCGGGCTGCGAGACAGAGTCAACAATATTTGGGGATGGAATATGCATGTCATCATTTGTATCATCTGGCTTTGTGGCTGAAATTAAAAGTGGAATAGGAACACGAAGCAGGGATTGGGTTTCTTTGGCTGTTTCTACAGTGATCCAGTGGCACAAAACGTACCATTCTGCATCCAGGAAGCATCAAAAAATGTGGCAAAATACCTCCCTCTCCAAGTGAAAAAAACTATTTCAAAGTTTTTTCGCTCTTTTTGTGAGGACGCGCCCTTCAAAGCGATGTTTTTTTCTCTTCGAGAGGGAAGCATTTTGCCACATTTTTGATACTCCCCGGATGCAAAATGGAACGTTCTTTGCCACTGGATAAAGTCCCTCCACTGTATTTACCCTCCACGTTTCGAACCTGCATTTGTTAACTTACTTGTCGATTTATCATTGTTTGGTGGTGGCGTTGACGCATTGTTATTTCCATCGTCCTTGTCACTGTGGTCTTTGTCGTTGTGACTATTAACATTAACAAGTGTCACGATGCTCAAAGCCAGCAATGCAATGGCCACAATAAGGATAGCGCCTAAGGCGGCGGCTTTTATTTTTTCGATATTCGAAGCCGCCATGGCTCCGAACTCACTATGATCTACTGAGCACTACAATGCCTAGTGTCTGCGCTACTCTTGGATGGGGATGTTTATATGATACGTCTGAAACTATTATATATAGCTTGTTCTCTAGAAAAACTAAATTTTAACGTTCGGAACGTGAAAGAACTGTACAACTGGAAATGTTTGTTATATACGAAGTGATCACACAACTGTAAAAACAGAGCAAAAAGTCAAATTTGCAAAGTACGGGAACCCATTAAATGTTCGAATTTCTTTAAAACAATACTCCCCTCAAACAAAGCGGAACATTATAAATCAGCGAAGATGTTTTGTCCTTATCTTGCGTAAATATAACTTCGGAGGAAACCATTGCATCAAATTGCAGCCTTTATCAGTCCAGCAAATGATAGGCACTAATTAAAGTGGGAAGAAAAATGTAGTCTACGAAATGGAACTTAGACTTCCAGAATGTGAACTTCTTCAGAACTAGGTCATTGTATCTTGGAAACGTTTAGTACCTCAAATGGACAACGGTCATATACAAGGCATAAAGACAATGACGGTCTTGAAATTAGAATAAGGGGGTTACCCGGTTTGTGAGGCAAGGAATGCCTCTGAAACTTCGTGGTGTTGTAATAAACTCAAGTCGGTATTTGAGCAACTACAGAAACTTTCTTGAGCAAGCCCAGGTTGATGACTTAGAGGTCATCTTACAATAGCCCTTTTAACAAGACAGAATAGCAAGCCGAGACACAAGAGTAGTAAACTTGACATTGCTACTCTTTATAAGTTGCATACAGGTTGCGTTATCTCAATTAGACTATTGTGACAGTGTTGCAAAAACAGTCTTGGTTGCAGTGTCGCATCGAAAAATTGCTCCGAAGGCCGTAGATTTCAAAAAAGAAGGTACCACGTAGGCCTGGAAATTTGTAAAAAGAGCCATAATAGGAGTGGAAACTCCTAATTTTTGATGACTCTTTTAACAACGTATTTTTTATGAATGCATTAGGAATATTATAACGCTATGTGGACACCAAAAAAAAGTTGAAAAAAACAGACCGGCATCAACAACGCGATTGAAGGTTGATCAATTATAAGCACATTAAGGAATCCTACAACACATTAGATTAAGACTCGACATAAGGCTTCTTAGCAATCAAAGAATTTTCTTCGACAAAACAGAAAATCATTTTTTTGAAAACGGAATTTGAACAAAATCCCCATAATTTATGGCTTTTAGATCTAGGTAGATTGTTCTCCTTCGATAATCGTTTCATTGACGTCTTCAACTAGTCGCATAATCAGATACACTTGGCGGGGCACTCCTTAAAAATCATTGTGGCCGGGATTGTAGGCTTATGCACGGACTTGCACCGTTATCGGAGTCTTATGCGTCAGCCCTGCTGATTATGCAGCAAAGAAGAAAATATAATAGTTAAAAAAGAAGGTACATTAGGAAAAGATGGATTATACTTTGTATGTAATGACAAAATTATTATAACATTTCATTCAGAATCAAGCTTTAAATTAGGTTTTAGAAAGGTAAGGTTGGATTCTCAATGGCAGCGGTTGTTTTCTAATCAAGCTGAACTGATGATGATGTTGAAATTACAACGCGTTGAACATAACATTTTATGGGGAACGCTCCTCAAAAGCAGCAACATCATCTGTAGATTGTAGGAGCTGTTACAGGAAGAACTCGATGAAACATCGAAAGAGTTCAGTTTTTTTGTATTTTGTATTTGTGATCCTTCTATCCCACCGATTGATTTGTCATAATTTCAACATGTTAATTAAGAGAACATCGAACACACATACATTAAAAAAATTTGCCAATACGATCATGCAACTTGCACTTTTAGGTTGCAGAAGTTTTAAGAATGAAATTTTTTCAATCGTCATTGCGAAGTTTATGCAATGGGGTTCCTTACAATATTTATATTTTCTGAAAGCCGGCTTCTTACTCCACTCCCCTGCCAAATTTTGGCCTTCTAGCTCAAACGGCTAGCAAGATGTGGAGAGAGAAAGCAAGCGCATTCCGAAAAAAATAGAAAAAGTCGCGGAGATCGGTTGTGTCCCAAAAGTACAGAACGCCGTGGCGAATGTATCCAAATACGGACAATTTCTGATTTCAAAATAAAGAGAAATCAATTCAACTTTTTTTTACCACTCCGACCGGTCGTTTTCCATCTTTCCCAATGCTACTGCTTGACTGTAGTTTTACTCTGCACATCTTCTCGTACATCCTCATCATTGTTGGCTGTATTGTCACCTCTCCGATCCTTTGGTTACGGTATTGGGATCTCAAGTGAGTCGTTTTTTTCAAGTCAAGCCATAATTTTCAGAGTGACTATTATTATATTTTGCTCCGAACATGTACATATGTGAAAGAACATTTTATGTATTCATCATTAAATTTTATTTTTCTTTCCGATTATAAGCAGATTTCAGGAGCCAAACCTTTCATCTGGTTCACCCTGACCTTGAAGGCGTGTCCATCAGGGATTCCTTTTTGATGCGCTGTTTTGGAAACTGGAGTGAATGGAGTGTTGTTTGGAAGGGAGGGACGGTAAGACCGCGAAGTGTAATTTAACACGAAAGATAAATATTATATTTACATAATGCAGTTTAGGTAAAAAATGATGTAGTTTTTTGTATTTTTTTCTAATCTAACAGGGGAAGTACTCCAAGTGCGACGCTCATATTTTCTTTAAATTTTGCACACCCGTCGAGTATGGACTCAATATCAATTCCTGAAAGTTTTAGCTCGCGCTTTGCCGGCGCCACCGAGATATCGAACGATTTTTGCCGCCGAGAGAGCACGCTAAACGTGGAGAGCGGTCAGAGAGAAAAGCGCTTTTTGGCCATAACATTGGCAGTTTCGTGCGGAAAAATTTGATTTTTTGCAGAAACATTATTCTTTACGGTAGAAATAGGCATCAAATTTTTCGTGCCGAAATTCGGCAAAAAGTCCCAAATTTTCGCCGACTTTCGAACTAAAAATCCCGGTTGTTTTTGCAAAGCGCGAGCTAGGATTCTCGCATACATCTTAGAAAAAATTTTTCTAAATTTGTGCCAATTTTCATCAAAATCTGAGCGTCGCACATGGGGTACTTCACTTGTAAATTATTCTTCTAGGAAGTTTGGCAAAGACAGCGGAATACCTCAGAATGTACACTAACTTTCGACGAAGCCAGTAGAGAATGCCCGGTCGGGAATGATTTTGAAGACGCGGTAGATGTTGTCGAAGTCAATCTGCTGGTCTCCGAGAATTATGTAAATTGAATTCCAAGGAAAAAGTCCAATTTTGCACCGTGCATTTCAACCTTTCGGTTTTTGCGTTTGTTAAACACTATATGTTGATATTTCTCCCTTTTAGCATTTTTTTCAGACCACCGAACTTGAGCAACATTTGTCTAGGCGACAAAACGGTTTCTGGATTCGTTACAGCGCTCTTGAAACGACTCCCGTCCCAACAACGACTGTGAAGCCGGCCAATAAAACGGATCCCCCACCCACATTACATACTACACCAGCTGTGACAACACGAAGACCCTTGACAACTCAAGCACCTTCGAGTCGACCTATACCAACAACAGAAACAAGACGAACCCCAGCTGAAGTTGACTTAAATTTGACAAATTTGTCATTCGTTGACTTCATAGAACAATAAATATAAAGTCATGATGTTGCAAAAAGTCTTTTGGTTTTTTGAATGTTCTAGGAGGTTCTCTGTATAGAAGAAGCTGCGCAAGATTTGCAGAATTGAGACTTATATACATGTGTACATATATTCACTTATTATACAATATCTTTATGCAGATGTGTTTTCCCCGACGAAAAAGTTGTCAAATAAAACCTCTATTCTCTCAAGTCCAAGAGCTCTGTAGCTGCTTGAAGTACGCTTCCGATCCGTACACCACCGCCACCCTGCTAGCAGCAAGTTCGGCGTTCCATGGACGAAATGGCAGGTCCCTCAGTATGGAATTTCTCAGCTCCGGGAACTTTATAATCATAAACACCATGCAGAACAAGTTGTACCCGGCCAACGACATATGCATTAACTATAAATTTGGGTATAATTGTGGTCTACCATCCACAAACTTACGGCTTTCACACACATCATATTGGTGTCGTCTTCGCTCTCCTCGTTGTAGCCCATGAAATAAAGCGCAGCGAAAAAACAAGCGGCTGCGGCAACAAGAAGTGCAACGATTAGGCAAAGAAGTCCTCGGACATAACGGAGAACGTACTTTGTCTGCTCAATTTCGTATCGCTCTTTGAGGTTGTAGCACTTCCCTTCTTCTTGTTTGACATTCTGATGCAAACGGTAGAACAACTAAACGCTGCGGCTCTTCAATAAACAAAGGAACACTTACAATTGCCGCCGACACCACGGAGATTATTGTGACCACAAAAATGGAGAAGGTGCTCCATACTGATGAAAGCATATGAGTTATTTTGATGAGACGAAGGTCAAGGGGTACACTTTGGTAGAGATACCATATAACTCGCATTTTGACTAGTAGAAGGGCAAGGGATACGCAGAACTGAAACATTAAAAGACCGTAGTTTGTGAAGACTTTTTAACTGCAAAATTATAGTTTGATAGAGTGATGAGAGACAACAAAACCCTTACTTAGCTATCTTAAAGGTAAATTTGACATCTTTAGGAAACTTTTTAAATGGCAGAAGACTGTAACTTACATTCACGAACAGCTGACGATAAGCTGAAGTGTCCGTTTTCTCATCATATTTCCCTCTTTCTCTGAACGCGGAGATCCGCTCGATCACAACATGAAGGTATTGGAATTGCAGCATAGTCAACTGCAAGTGCGCCAAAAACATAATCCCGTTGCAAAAAAACGCGTTGAAATAACGGCCTTCGGCGACAGCAACATATTCGTTCGGAACCAGGTATCTGAGACTGTGACACAATGTAATGTAAAGACAGGAGGCCGTGTAGAAAATCTGAAAGTCCAGAGTGCAAGAAAATCGCTCAAAAAAGACGTGAAACAGTTGGAAATTTAATCGTAGAAGGATACATTGGTTTTTATGAGGCTTGCTTTTACGAAAAAAAAATTTACAGGGGAAGTACTCCAAGTGCGACGCTCAAATTTTGATGAAACTTGGCACAAATTTAGAATAATTTTTTCTAAGATATATGCGAGAATTCTAGCTCGCGCTTTGCAGAGACAACCGAGATTTTTACATCGAAAGTTATCCAAAATTTAGGGCTTTTTGCCGAATTTCGGCTCGAAAAGTTTCATGCCTATTTCAACCGTAAAGGATAATGTTTCCACAAAAAATCAAATTTTTCCGCACGAAACTGCCAAAGTTATGGCCAAAAATCCTCTTGGCGGCAAAAATCGTTCGATATCTCGGCGGCGCCGGCAAAGCGCGAGCTAAAACTTTCAGGAATTGATATTTAGTCCATACCCGACGTGTGTGTAAAATTTAAAGAAATCTTTTTGTCCGAAAATCATGGTCAAGTCCAAGTTTTCAAGGGGGATCTCAAACAATATACGTGTACTTCCTATGTAACTCACCATAATAATCTTCAGGTTTTTGCTGATCGTCGAAACATTCCCCATCTTGAAGCAAAAGTAGCTTCCCCACAGCAAGGATACGAAAGAGAAGACGATATCAGTCTGCCAAAGCATGTTGCAGAAGCTCTCTGTGAACGCCATTCCGACAAGATTCTGTTGAAGAAAGTGTCAAGCTCTCATGGAATTGAAAATAATAACAAGACATTTACCATCCAAAAGTTTGTATCGCCATACGATTACATACCTTAGAATGGTACGGAAAGTGGAAGGAAAATGTATATGCTCAACTTCCAATGTCGGGAAATTTAATACATAGAATCAAAATGTAGTTCTCGTCGAATTCCTGGACCCTTGTTGCAAAAAACATGAGATTTGATTTTCTAACGATAATTATATATAATAATAATCGCATAATTTGTCTTGTGCTAACGTTCTATACATGTACATTAAAAAAAGTGAAGCCAAAAAACCTTGATGTTATAAAGACTTTATAACGACATACATATATAGTCATGTAACAAAGCCATAATGTCAATTTCTCAAAATGGTCGCAACGGCTCTCAAGATTACGCCCAATGATGAGAAAGTTGTTTGAAATAGGCGTCAGCCTCATCTGCAGGCACTACTCGGTGTGGCCGATCCTCGAGGATGTGTCGATGAAGGAATGGAAGGTCTTTTCTGACTGCTTTTTGAAGTTGAGGGAACTCTCTGACCATATAAAGCATGCATGTGAAGTTGTAAATGCATAAGGAAACCATGATCAACTAGAATTTTTCAATTATTTTGTAGATAGAAGCGCGATGTGAGACGTTTATAATTTTATAAAACTTGGCAAAGGTTTGCAGTTAGGCTTGGTAAGACATGTGCAAAATTACTGCCTTGCGTTCTTCAGAAACAACGGTAAGTTTTATGCTAAACTTTGGCAAAAATTCGACACTTTTCCGAGTATTGACAACAAAATCAGTGTGTTGTTTGGCAGATATGACAAAAAAATCGATTCTCTCTGAGACCACTCCCCACTGCCAAGAACCCTCAAAATCTCGGTTGCGCCTTCAAAACAAAGCATTTTTTAATATAATCATGCAACAAATCCACCTACAGCAACCAAACTCTTCACTTCAAATCCGTCCTCATCCACTTTTTTCCAACGAACCAAGTAGAATATAACGGCGTAATACAGAACACAGCAAACCAGCAGAATAGTGGCCAATGAGAGAAGGCTCAAGATGTACTTGAGCACGTACTTTGTTTGCTCAATCTCATACCTCACGTGGAGCGGGTAGTAAATGATTTCATCCCGTTTTATTGTTACATGTAGGCAGTAAAAAATCTGAAAATTATTAAATTCATTTTAAAACAAACCTTACGGAAATGAAATTTGACGCAACTGCTTATAAATTATTCACGTTACTTACCATGGCAGCAATGGCTGTGATAACGGAGGAGAGAAGAAAGAAGCACGAAAAGTGCCCCCAGAGTGTCGAGTGGGGATGGATCGTCTTGATCAGCCTTTCGTCTATCGGCAGGTAGTCGTATTCAATCCAGGCAGCGCGCATTCGAAACGACAGTATACACAGTGAAGCGAGGAACTGGAAGGTTTATAAATCAAACTTTTAAGTTTAAAAAAAGCAAGGTAATTGAGAAATTTGACGCTTTTAAAGACAAAAAGAGGTATTATACTGTAATAGAATTTACATTATAGTTCGCTAACTCTCAAGCCCTTACCGCCATCACAAGCAGTCGAAAGGAAAATCCATGTCCGAATTCTTCGTATCTTCCTCTTACTCTGTATGCGTAAAGCCTCTCTATAGCAATCAACAAATATTTAAATTCCACAACGATAATCAGAAAATGAATGGTTCCCGCAAATCCATGCAATAAATAGGCACGGCCGTAGTCGCCGCTGGAAGTTTGATAGTATTCCCGAGGTATGAAATTGTAGATGGAATGAGCTATCGACAAGTAGAGACAAAGTGCCGCTGTTGTGATCTGTAAACGAGAAATTTCAGGGTTTCGGTGAAAGATTCACTGATCAATTTTGACCTCGGAAAACGTTTGTTATAGACAGACTTCGTATAAAAAAATTGTCGCTGAAAGGCTCTTCTGTAGGTTCATCTCAAAAAAAACTTACAAAAATAACCTTCAAATTCCCATTGATCGTCGAGACATTGTAAATTTTGCAAGCGCCATATACACTAAGCGCTAACGTAACCAGCGATACAACAGGCTCCACAATTCTCACAAAGTTGAAAACCTCCTCTGCATTCGGCCAACTCATTTACAGGCTCCGTTGGCATTCGGGAACAACACCGCCACCGTCTTACTGAATGCGTACGAAATTTGAAAAACCCGGTAATGAGAGCAATAAATATTCTTAATACGGTTAGTAACGGACACCTGTTTGTCGCGTTTTCACGCAGACACCTTGAGGGCGCTCTATTGGATTAAGAAGAAATAAAGAGAGCTGTCGCCGTGCATCATGGAACAGAAATTATGCAATTTAAAAAATTGCAAAATATTCTTGTTATTGTTAGAAAAATGATGATGTAAAAAGGAAGCTAACATGAAAAGGAAACTAAGTTCTAACTGACAGAAGAAAAAAATAAAAAAATATGGTTTCAGACAAACAAATAAATAGTTCTAGACCGACATGGCCTAAAAAGCGCACTCTATGTATATAGTATTTAAATTAAACCCATAAGATTGGCTATTAATTAAAAAAAAAATTTCTGCTATAACCATTTTTCTTCATTTTGCAAAAGTCTTAAAAACCGACTGGTCTTTTTACTGGCGGTCCAAAAAGTCTTGGCATGTCTGCAAACCCACCCGTTGTGCGAAAAAATTTGTCGCGCGGCGACAAGAAAATTTACGGTGCAATGCGACGTCGCACAGTGCGAAAAAATGTTTTGAAAGGGCCAATCGAAAGCACAGTGCACTCTTTCTTTCAGTTTTTATCGCGCGACACCTCGTCGCAACGCCGAATGCATGCTCCCGGACGATGCGAAACCATGCCAAGACTTTTTGGCCCGTCTAGTAGAGCACACACTGGCTCGTCTTACAGCAAGTTATGTAACAGTAAAAAGTTATGTGACAGTATAAACCGTACGTCAAACTGTAGATAATTCCATGTTTGCACTCTGTTTCTGACCTATAATTTGGAAAGGTTTGACGTCCGATTTGGCAAGGGTTGGCTCCGTCTTTACTCACCGACGGAAGAGGTTGATAAACTAGACAGAAACTCATTTGCACGCACCCAGATGTAAAAAAGTTGTAAGATTTTGAAGATGCATTCTAATTAGTGGAAAAAAACTAATTTCTTGTTATAAAAATTTCGACGCACAAAAAATTGTACTGAAAAAGGGCTGAACAACATGTAGTTTTGTAGAAAGTTCGGTAATTCTAATGAGTTCGTTGCTAGTTTTTGTGAGAATGCCGTGTAATTCGGCGAGATTCACGGTCAACCCTTGCAAAACAGGTGTATTCAAAATTTAAAGAACAACTTGAAAGACCAACATCGTTAAAGTTATGAGCAGAAAAGGTTTGAAGGGTCTTCATTTATGTAATAAAATCTTGCAGTAAACATGCTACAAAACCATTCAATGGAGTTATTATTAATTTACTACAAAATTGAGAACACAAGATTAAGAAGCAGTTATAAGAAAACGTACCTATTTACAATCAAGAGGTCATCTTTTTTATTATAGTGTCAGGTTGAGTCATCATTAATTTTCCGAAAAATGAATTCATTATTTACAACCAAGAGTTGTGAAGTTGTTTGAAATACATGTCGCTTTCCATCCCCGGCGCAACTCGACTCATCTGTGGCTCGGAAATCCGCTTTTCCAGGAACGCAAAGTCGCGATAAATTGCTTTTTGGAGTTGTGGGAAACCACGTATCATAAATGCCATACAAGCAAAATTGTAGACAGACAGAGAAGTCATCAAAACCTAAAAGTTGTTGTACACATCAGCTTAATTTGCCTACTGTCTTAATGCTTCTAATCTGATAGCTGTAGTCGGTGAGACCATCATGAAACATGTAGTAGAACATCCCCACGTAATATAGAACGCAGACAAAGAGGAGTAGGAATGCCAGCCCCACTAAGCTGATGATATACCGGAGAACATGTTTTGTTTGTTTGATTTCGTAACGTAGACGGAGACAGTACGAATTGCCCTCGTCTTTCCGGATCCTGACGTGGAGATAGAAAAAGATCTGAAAGTCCAAATACTGCCAACTGCAAGTGCACTAACATATAGCACAAACATATTATCTCACAGGTCTTCACAGATTTCCTTGTGACACATAAAGGTCCAATGTTTGCCTGTTTTAGCTAGCTTTACATTCTGGACGCCCGGCTAAACTTTTGTGACCTTGGGACCAGTCCAGCACTTCAACACTTTGCAAATGTTTTGATATTTATGCAGCAGCCACAGAGCATCTGCTTCTGAATACCTCTGACTTACCACAACAGAGAACATCATAGCCATGGATGATATCACAAACATAAAGAAGAGGCCCCAAACTGAAGAATCCATATGTATCGTCCACACAATCAACTCATCCGAATGCATTTCCGGATTCATGTAGATGATAAACACGACTCGCAGAATAAATATGATCATCGACCCAAGAAACTGTAAACATCAATGCTTTTGTTATAAATAATACAATAAGGAGCGTCGCAAAATATTTGGCAGAAACTCCCCTTTAAAACTCAAAGTTTGGAAAAATTTGCACCGTGCAATCAACAAAAAAGCCTACGTTCGCAGGCTTTTTTCGTTTTGCACAGAATCTAACGAAATATCCTTCATCTACACACGTATTCTGAGGATTGAGAAAATTAAAAAAAATTACAGTTACCGTAGTTTTGAGCTTAAATGTAAGAATCCAATTAGAAAGTTTGAAAGCAGTAGAAAACACGTCCGATAAACAAGCAATGGTTCTCGGCGGATTGTTAAGGTACGGCTACTGTAAATTGCTGTCCAAAAACTACTTCCGGCGCTTCCAAATGGGGCTGCGCAACTTTCCTAGTCAGCGATTTTGGATTGAGTTTCTAGTTCGCAAGATACGAAAATCGGATTTTGGATTTCATCCGGATATAACCGATGTGCAAGTTTTTGGGCAAAAAAATGTCAGTTTCGGAATCAGCATGAAAAATGAGCTGAAGCCTACAGAGTCAGAAGCCTATAATGTATCAGGATCGCGGCTGCCGATATATGTAAACTTACGCATTTCAAATAGGCTCTAACAATAAAACAGTTGCAGTATTCATCATATCGGCCCTTCAATCTATACGCGTAAAGTCTTTCAAGGGCAATTAGAACATATTTAAATTCGACCATTATAATTTGGATATGAGCGATTAACATGAGCCCGTTTAGCGCAACCGCCGTCCATCTGTAGTCTTTGTGAACGCAGTTGTAATATTTAGCAGGAATAAAGTTGAATAACACGTGGATTAGCGATATGTAAAGGCAAAATGCAGTGCTTACCATCTGAAAAAAGAGATTAGTAGTGTTGAGAAGATATAAGTCTAGTAAGGGTAAAAACGGCGTCCGGCAAATGCCTATTGCATGGTGCAAAAAGCAACAACTTTCACCGCGCAATGAGCACTTGTTTGCTCGCAATGCATGTCGCAAAATCACTCCAGCAACTTTGCAAAGGGACAGTAGATCTCACTCGAACCGTGCCCATTGTAAACCTACAATAATGATTCGCAAATTCCTGCTGATTGTCGGGACCTTCCATATTTTCCGGTTAAAATACACACTCAACGCCAACGTTACAATCCAAGCAAATAGTTCCACATATCTCACGGTGACGAACGTCCCCTCGGCAGTTTTCATAAGGAAATGAAGGGAACAGCTCCGTGGCATGACTTACGTACTGAGAACAGACTTAAAAATTGGGCAAATGTGATTATCAATGAACACGGCTTTGTAAGCTTTGGTTAGGACAAACTTTTCGTATTGAAGCCAGCCACAAACTTCCTGGAAGTTTTCTTCGAACTTATAATTTAAGATTCTGACACGTTTATTAGATTATATGTACAAAAGCACAGGATCTTTGCACCTTCTACGCACTGTTATTATCGAGTTCCACTACCTTCAATTAATTCATCGGTGTCTTGAACGGGAATACGGGTGATTTCATCCACAGAATGGCTAATTAGAACCGTTGATCGGGCAACGGAATTGGCTATGGTTGTAGAGATAGGGCGTGGAGTGGTTGTAAGAGCATTATTTTTACATTCACGAAGTTGCGGATTTGGTATGACGATAAGATCCGGTTCGGCTTTCTGAAAGTAAAGCGTTAAGAAAAAGAGGCCTTCAATTGCCTAATTTTTGTTTCTCATAAGACGGCTTGTACGTGCGCATTGTTAGAGACACTACTAAACACTCGTTCTTAGTACTCAAAACAAATTAGTCGCAAAACATGTAATTCCTCTCTTAACATAATTTTCGCATAGACTTTGGTAGAAAACAACTCACCAAGGCTTCCAGAATCTCGTCCGCAGACGACTTGGCAGAACTTTTAATTACCTCCTCTTCCCTTTGCACTGTATACTCAATCAAGTCAGTGTCATCCCCACTGCCCATTTCAATAATCTCGTTGCTGTTTTTGGCTTGTGCTCGACGTATTTCTATTCCAATCGAAGTGTAATCCACTGTTGTTGTTGTAACGCTGTCATTAGAGACATTGGAAGTCTGTGAAGGCTCAGTTTCTTCTTCTTCTTGCTCTGGAATTGACTCCGAAGTCGTTGGAGTGGACACAGGAACTTTCTCAGTAAGCGCAAAATTATCGTCAGACTCAGTAGAAGGATTTATTTTCCCAGAAGGTGTTATTGGAGCAGTTTCCGTTACATTTAGATTTTCTTCAACCACTTCAGTCGTCGTTTCATTTTCCGCCTCTGCAAGTTTCGTAATTTCAGAGGTAGAGGGAAACTGAGTTGTATTCGCAGTAAAAGCGTCTGGAAGGGCGGTAGACGTATCTTTATCATTTGTTGTGGCGGCAGTCTGAGCTTTCGTAAGTCGTTCCTTTAGATCTGTTGTTAAGATAGCTTCCGTTTGGACGTCTAATACCGTCGTATTAGAAACATCATCTCTAATTGTGTACGTCTTACTGCTTGTACTCGTTGTCTCTTCCAGCTTCCCCTTTTTATCATCATTTAGTATAATAATGTCGTCAACAGTCCCATTATTAAACTCTTTGTCGTCCTCAACCGAGCTTTCGGCTTCAGCAACCCAACTTTCGTCGGGCTTGCCTTCAATCGCCTTCTCCTTTTGTTCATTGTCCTTCTCATCGACCTTCTCCTTGATTAGCACCAACTTCTCCCCTGATTTTGGCAATACAATCTCATCAATGGCTTCATTTAGTTTTTTCTTTTCATCCGGAACCTTTTGCTGAACCACTCCACTCACTTTCTTCTTGTCATCGTCAATTTTCACAGCCTCTTCTTCATCATACTCTTCATTGCTTGAGTTTATAAAATTGTCAGAGTCGTCCGAATCTTTGCCCTTTTCCGAGTGGAAAATACTGTGAAAGAAGTTCGAAAAGTAGGCCATAGACTGGCTGAAGATGCTGCGCGAGGGCGCGGGCTCGTCTAGAATGGGGCATTTTATACGATCGAAAGTGTTTTGGCGTTAAAATGAAAATTGACGACGCCTACCACTACTAAAAGTCAGTTTGAAACTTGTGAACAACGACTTTGATCTGTACAATACCAACACTGTGCTTATTGCAGAATTAATATCCTTTTGCTTGATATCGGTGGAGCAGAACCTTGCCCCGGTGGTCCCCAAGTCCTTGTGATACTGAAACGGATCATGCCTACATTAAAAATCTCATTATTTTCTCACCTTTATCTCCACATAGCTGTTCTGACAGGGTTGAGACTCAAAAATGAACAGTTTCTCCCAATGCAACCGTATTTTTGCTCCGTCTTTGGCCTTGATGAGAAAATTACATTCTCCTTTCCCCTCAAAACTCAGGGTTTTGATCTCCGAAGTTGCTGTGTGGTATAACCGCCCGCATTTCGACGCAGTTCTCAAGGCTTTACTACATGTTTGGCCGCTAAGGCCGCTTGGACAACGACATTTTGAGCAGTCCTTGGGGTCCGTATACCCGGAATATTGGCAGTCCAATTTGAGGAGGCAACGGACTAAAATATGAAAATTTTAGAATACCAATGACAATGTTCGGACTGTTACTTACAAGGGCAGTAAGCCAGATTGATCTTTTTCACGTCGTTAAAGGTGAGCTCCTGTCTTTGTCCCATTGTCATCTGATAATTGGGATCGATCGCTCGGATTGAAGGGTGGCCATTATACGAGAAACTCTGTAAAATACGCCATCATCTGAAATTTCCAAAATTTCCAAGCCTACGTATTGATCATAGTGCATAACGGAGCCAACATCATACGGCACAGACAAAGTGGTCATAGACTCTGGATCTTGTTTCGTAAATTGACTGAGGAAGCCGACATGGATGTTCTTCGGAGCGATGTTGATGTGACCATCGCGGTCATAACGACCTTGCTCATGAAAGAAGCCAAGGGTGTGGCCTGGAAGAAAAATACGAGATTTCCAGCATAGCCATTAGAAATGTAGCGCATTACGCAAATAAAACATTGTTCACTTTACTTACAGAGGTGGACCTGATTCAGTGGCAAAACACGTACCATTTTGATCCGGGAAATATCAAAAATGTGGCAAAATGCCTCCATCTCCAAGTAAAAAAAACTTCGTTTTGAAGGGCTCCTACAAAAAAGAGCGGGTGCGCTTTTGAAATCGGAGTTTTTTCACTTGGAGAGGGAAGCATTTTACCACATTTTTGATACTTCCCGGATGCAAAACGCCACGTTTTTTGCCATTGGGTCAGGTTCCCCACTGTATGTATTTTTAATTGTCTCTTACCAATTTCATGCGCCACAATGTACGGATTCTCACATCCACGCCCGATTGAGACATATTGACCATTCATCGAGCTCTTGCCGACATTCGAATAGCATCTGAAATGCAGTTTTTGTTTGCAAAATACGACAAGGCATTTTTTTTAAATCTAGTGTCTAATAATCCTACCCAGAGCCTTTTATAAAAACAATATGCGGCTGCAAGAGTCCTCCGGTTTTTTCTTCAAACTCCAGGCAAGTGGCGTCGGTCCAGGCTTTGATTCCGGCTTCAATCAGTGTTTTGTTGGCTGAAAATTATATAAAATTTTTCTATATCGTCATAGATAAGCGTACGTCCTCGTTCAGGGTGAATTCTATACGGAATTCTCAGTTCAGTCCATCTCGAGATAATATTTGAGGTCAACGTTCTCTTGAACCGGTTTCGCATCATCAATTCGGGCTTTCCAATATCTTTCAAAAACAGTTGATGCTCCACGTTCCTAAAATACGAAATTCTTCACTCAAATGAATGTTATTTACATGACAATTTCGTCCATCTGTTTGGAAGTCAACAACATATCCCCTTCGAAGAGGAAAGGCTTCTCCTCAGGTTTATCCTGACTGGCCAGCACTCTTTGCGGATTTCCGTGTTCATCGTGGGCGGCAAATAAGTCGTCGAGATACGGAATGGAACTTGGAGACTTTACCTGTGAAATAAGTTGTTGCAAGAAAAAGAAAACCCGTATGTTAAAAATATAACTTTTACGAAAGCCCCAAGGTAAAATGGATTTTACCTCCTCGACATCCAGAAGCTTCCCTTCAATAAAGTTGAGGCGATTCATGGCTCGGAGGAATCGTTGAACCGACTGATGAGTTGCCCCACTGTCATCTCGAACCAAGTCATCGTAGAAGTGCCGCTAAAGTTTTATGTGATTTTTGACGCTAACAGGGGTTGTACCCCAAGGCGACGTTCAGATTTTGATGAAACTTGGTACAGATTTAGAATAATTTTTTCTGAAATATATGCGAGAATAATAGCTAGTGCTTTGCAGAAAAAGCCGAGATTTTTAGATCGAAAGTTGGCAAAAATGTGACACTTTTTGCCAAATTTCGGCACAAAAAGTTTCATACCTATTTCTACCGTAAAGGGTAATGTTTCTACAAAAAATAACTTTTTTCCGCACGAAACTGACAAAGTTATAGCCAAAAAGCGTTTTTCTCTCTGACCGCTCTCCGCGTTGGGCGTACTCTCTCCGCGGCAAAAACGGTTCAATATCTCGATGGCGCTTGCGAAATGCAAAGACGTGTGTGCAAAATTTAAAGAAAATCTGAGCGTCGCACTTGGGGTACTTCCGCTGTAAGTCGGTTTCAGATATAATTTAATGCTCCGGGGTTAAGGTAAGCAAAAGATTTAATTTTAGGAAAGCCCCTTTTTAAGAAAAGATTTTTGGCTGTGTCAGCAAAGCGCGAGTTTGAAGCAGCAAGGGTTAATCTTTGGCCTTTTCAGATTCAAAAATTTGAAGATGATCTAACGCCGTGGTTGTCGGGCTAACAGCTCCAAAATTTTTTAATGTTTTGGCTTTAAAAATAAAATTAAACGAATGATTCGTCGATCTCATGTAAATATTTCAATCAAAGACTTGCCGCGTTTCCCACTACTCCCAGAATCCCCATCAAGATCCACGTCCGCAAAATCATAATGCCAACAAAGCAATCGAGTTGCGCAATCAGTCCCTCCGGTCACGCTGAAGCCCATAAAATCCAGGTGGCAATCCCAATGTTTCTGCACCGATGAGCTTCAGCAACAGTCACTTAAAAAGTCGACCTCTTTAACGGGACCTGCATATCACTCGAAAATCGAAGCGAATCCCGAATCGCCCTCAAAAAAGGCGGAGGTTTAGCGCGCTTATTCCTTTTTGATGACCTTGACAAGTTTTTATTGAATTTCTTGAAAATACAAGATGCTCGAGATGGAATGGACGAGCTTCCAAACGGTCGGTTTAGCCCCTGGCAAACAATATTACTCATGGCGAAAACGATTATATTATACATGATACTCGATTTAAAAAATAATGCGTAACTGAGTTTTTTTGAACCCATTCTTTTTGTACTGCCAAGTTATGAGTTTTTTATTCGACTACAGACTTCAGCTCGTCTTTGTCAACGCCTTGTTGCGTAAATACCGCGCCTTATTTTAACGGGAATATCATTGAACACAAAAGACAATATTTGGACGTCAACTTCGTAAATTCGACAACAAATAAACAAAAAACATTGTTTTGTTGTCTGTTAGACAGAATTATCAATTTACGACCGTAAAGTTTTTCAAATTGAACAAAGGATACTTCATTCTATATGTCTTACCACGAAAACAAACACTTGCCAACAAACTATGGCATAACGTTATTTACAGGTTTGCAGACAATTTATCGACTAAATGGCGACAAAACAGACATTTCCGGCATTCAACACACTTTTATTTCCTGAATAAATTTTTCTTCCTTATTTATTTTCTGTAATTTTCAAAAGTTCCGCATTTTTTTCTTTCAAACTTTTGTTATTTTAGTGAAACTTGGTGCGGATGGCGGCGGTTGAGCCTTCTTCCGGGGGAGATGCTAGCCTCACGAAGACAGTGGCTGACGCCATTATCCAAGACCGAGCTGCGCAGAAGGCGGAGGAAATTGAGGGCAGACCAGCTGCATCTAGTCCAATCCAGAAGAGAGGTCGACCACCAAGGAAGTTCAATCCCAGACGGTTGCCGGATAGGTAAGTAGCTTCTTTGTGTTAGTTTTGATCTTTAGAGAGAACGTTTTCCTTTTTTAACTTTGAATTCTGAAAGTTCTGCTCAAATTGTTTTTATGTTACCTAAATGGTGCCAAGGATAATATAACGTTTCTTATAGATGGGAAGCGTACTCTCCATGCGGCAAGGTGATCGCGGACACTCGTCTTATTGCTTTCAAGACGCCGTTGAAGCCGGATTTCTTTCAAGGAACAGAGCTCGAGCCATTTGGAATCGATGATTTGGTGGAGGCCATGGAAAAACAAAATCAGAAGTTGGGTTTGGTTATCGATCTCACGGCAACCACAAGATATTATGACCCTGCCGAGTTGGAGCAGTATGGAATCAAATACAAGAAGATCTTTTGTCCTGGCCGAGATTTCGAAGCTTTGAAGGACTTGGGAGATGAGTTTATGGATACGATTAAGGAGTATTTCATGGAGAATTTAGATAATAGTAAGTGATAAATTGCAGTGCAGTTGGACGTTCAGGATTTGTTTTTTAAAGTCGTAGAGTATTTTCAGATAGTTTGATCGGAATCCACTGCACACACGGCTTGAATCGGACGGGTTATCTGGTTTGTCGGTATATGCATGAATGTCTTGGCTGGTCAGTCGATGAGAGTGTTAACAGTAAGTCCGTTTCGTTCAACTTGGTCTTATCCTTTAGGCTATCTAATAAGCGAATTTCAGCGTTCAACGCGGCTCGTGGCCATGAAATCGAACGAAAAGAATACATCACCGCCCTTCAGTTGAAATGCGAATATCACAACGGATCATATCGCTGCTGAGTTTGTCTATAAATTGTTCCACAAGATGAAAATTGCCTCCCCATAAAAATTGTTACATTTGAAGCGTTAATTTAAAAGGATAAACACTCAAAAATGATAATATTGTAGGTATTGATGGTCCATTGGTAAATCTTGTAGTTAACCTTGAAAATATTCTCATCCATGACTCATCTCGCGCTCAACCCGACGTGAAAAGGCATTCCCATGTGGGATTAGGGAACAGGTGTTATGTTTAGCCCACTTTCATGACACGGATTGGGTGACATTGAGCTTGAAAAAAACAATATTTGTCATGGATTTGAGTGGGAGAACAGGCGTTTGTTTTGAGGTTTGCATCGAATTGACCTTGATCTGAGGTGCTTTGGATAATGGGGCGGGAGGTTTGCCAAAAACCACAAATTTTTGATCAAACCTATCTCAACTTATATTGTACTTGATAAAAATTGATGAATTTTCTCTAATCCTTACTGATTTTGGAGAGAACTACAGGGAAATGAGTGCGAAGAGGTTGGATAACGTTTATTCTTCCAGAACATACCAATTACACACCAAAAACGTCTATTATTTACCCTCTAACTATAACTTTCCCATATTCCCCGTGTATTTCCTCTATAGAAATAATGTTTCGAAATCTCCCGACTTGTTCGTGTAATTCTCGGCCCGCCGAAAGGGAATGCGAGCGAAAATTTGCATAGGCAAGTGGGGTTTTGTGGCATTCCGTCGAGTTCTCCGCAAGTTCCGTCTTTTTGCGCTTTTCGAGGCGATTTGGAGGCGAAAATCCGAAAAAAATCTCTCTTCCGATCCCCAAATGGAAGTTTTCGATTGGAAGGAAAGTTTTTTTTTGTGAGCAAAGTTTTGTACGTTTTGCGCGCGCGCTGCTTTTCCGATTATATTCGATATTCCGCAAGTGTTTTCGCTTGATATTCGATAAGTGACGTCTTTTGTCGAAATCTCGAGAATTCTGCGCATCATGAGTAATATTTTGGCCGGTTTTTTCAAATCGAGCTGTACAAAGGGCAAACAGACGAAGAAGGAATGTATTGACGTTGCTCAGAGCTATTTTTGGATATCATTTTAGGCAATTATCTTATTTACACGAAAGGGCAGATTGCCGAGCTCTCAAGCTGTTCAAATGAGTGAACAATATTTGAAATGTCAAATTCAGCGTGCTTTTTATTTCTAACAAGGTTTTACGGATTTTTAATTATTTAGAAGCTTTCGTGGATATTACTTTAGGTCGGAACACACCATATTACTTTAGCTAATTGGAACGGGGAGAAGGCGTGCTGAGCGTTTGAAAAATATATTGACAGGTGAAGAATGATACTTTCTTGGAAGTCTTGAGGAATTGTAAATATTTTCCCGTTTCAAGGACAGCTTGATACTAAAATAAGGTTTGTTTTTGCTCGAGATAAAAGACCGTTTGAGTGGGATGTTTTTTGCTGGATCAGTAGTTCCTGGAAGAGGAAAAGGTTCGAACGAGGATTTCAAGTGCTTGAGGGTGTTGTTCGGTTCTTGGAGCCAGCTCTTTGATCAGCATGAGATGCAGGTGGATGTGGGAGGAAATGCGATGAAAACATCTCTTTTTCTGCTTGTTTCAGATGCTTAAAGTCACGTATGCTCAGAAGCGACTTTCTGGTAAGTGTTTTGAATTGAATTTGCTTTTGGTTTTTAGGAAAATCGCCAGAATTTATCAAAACCCAAAATTTAATGCCTGAAATATCCGGGCATGCTGCACGGTACGCTGCATCCCTTTGGGATGGGCGAAATAATTTATTGGTGTCAGATTTTATTCGAGGAAAAATTATCGGAACGCCGGCGTCTTGCAATTTGCAAACCAGGTCACCTCGCAAATTGCTTCTTTTGCTGTAATTCATACCAGTTTTTCGTAGTTTTATACAATCAAATGGCTTTTGTTCGATGGCTAAAGCAATGAGTTCTGTGTCTAACGGTCTTCTTTCTTGTTTCTTACAGTTAATCTGCTGTTATAAAAACGAGTTTGCATAATTTTGACGTGGAAATCATTGTACTAGACGTTTTGTTTGTTATTCAAAAAAAAACAGGGTTGTTTTGAACCTTGTCTAGTTGAAAAGAAAAGCTGAAAACTAAAGTACATTCTTTTCAAGTCTAACCCCCAGTATTCGCCCGGATTTGTCCAAAAAATAGGCGTTTTTTGCAAGAAAATCGTTGTTTTTGTTATGGTTTTTGATGTTTTTGAGGCCGTCGCGATGGGAAAGGAAATCTTTTTTGATTCTTTCTGCTTGCCATGTGATATATTTCAACAATCTGTCAGATTTTTACAATAAGATCCTGACGGCGGGCTTTTCCTGCTCATATCTTGTGTAATATCCAAAAATAAGCTGATTTGTTTGGATTGATGCCAAAAAATTGTTCGTAGAGGATTTTTGCTGGTAAATCGGATTATCAGCCAGCTTTTTACGAACGTTTTTGTTACTCTGGATAATCATTTGTATGTTTACTGGCCTTTTTTTATAATAGAAGATCAGGTCCTGCGTCCATTTCGAAGTGTTTCCACGCGCTTTACAATTTGTTTGTTTATCTATTAGAGTCTTTACACCCTCCTTAGACTCCAAAGATTAGTCCCTCATGATATTCGGACACCAAGATCTTCTCCTTTGTTTGCCGAACGAACGGAATTTAATTGCCTGCCGCGAATTTTGAAACTGTCCTCGTATCAGCATTACCCTTTGGGGGAGAGGTCCTCTTATGATTGTTGTTGGAATTCAGTTACGTCATTTGGGTGGTTTAATCCATTTAAAGAGTTGTTTGTTCTTTTTGGTTACATTGACCATGTATAATATTGCGAGTCTTATTTTTTTATTGGAATTTTTCCGCGACTACTGTATTTTGAGGCGGAGTGGCGCAATTAAATGATTTATGAACAGTGTTGTTGATTTTAGGTACTGCCGGTTCGATGCCTTGATTATCGGGCATGGTAGCGATCACGTGTGAAAGCTTGCTCCGAATGCAATCAGCGACGCCGGAGAAGTAAGTTTTTATCGCTTTATTGTACTGCCTTGGGATTTAGGACATTTTCTTTCCAAAATGATAGGTATGAAGATCAATACCCGCTGACTTTGCTCTTGATGGCTAGTTTAATATAAATGATGCCGAATTTTGCCAAGATTTTTTGCCATACGATTTGAAGTGGCAGAGTGAACTTTTTAAATGTCTGTGCAGGTCGTGGCGACCTTAAACTACGAAATAATTTTATTGGAATGCTCGAGGGCTTATGGGTGTTATCACTTTGAGAGTCCCCAAAGGGCCCCGCGTTTCGCTTTTTGTCCGGATTTTTTCTATTCCGAAAACAGAAATTTGATTATGAACTTGAACAATGTTCTTTATTCTTTGAAACGCCCCGAATTATCATAGCCCCATGGCTTTTATAACCGGGAAATGGATGTTTTAGGTGACAAAGTGGAGTTATTTAATGTTTACGATGGAATTTCATCTGTTTTACGGGGACTAGAAGTTGATATACGTTTTCTTCGCTTTAGGTGTTTTGGTAGAGAGTTTTTTTCTATTATTATTTTTATTTATTTACCTTTTTGACCTTATTTTAGGCAATAAATCAGACTTTTTTGTTTGTATTTAATTTTTGATATTATATTGAATTAATGAGTTCTCTGTTTCAGATGTGAAGACCCTCTTGTCCCAATGAACCCCCAAATGATAGCCGAAACCTCAGCGCAAGCTTTGAAGGAAGATATTTGCCAAATAACCCACCCATCTCCTATACTAAAACAGAAGACCAAGCGAGTCGGTGCATCCTTCAATGCCGTTGGATGTCTGAAATACGTCGAGGACTTTGAGATCCTGGAGACGCTAGGTCGCGGTTTCTTTGGAGTTGCTTATAAGGTAAGGCTTTGACATCAAATTGTACTGTTCATCACCTAGGTCCGAGAAAAACGTCAAAGTGATGGGAAATCGGGGCCAACTCCCGTCCTGGTGATGAAGGAACCCCTCATAACGAACTCTCAGAGCAGTGTGACGGCGAAGAAGATTGTGTCCGATGAGTATTATGTCCTCAGAAGTCTGAGGCATCCGAATATTCTGAAGACGAGAGGAATCTGTGTCCAACAATGCGACTCGGAATGGAAGTTGAATTTGCTGGTTGACTTTTGCGACTCTGGAAGTCTTCAGCAGACGATTTTGAACACGAGTATTGACTTTGATTGGTTTTATCGATGCCATATTGCACTAGACATCTGCTCGGCCATGGATTTCGTCCATCGGAAGGGATTTATGCACAGGGATTTGACCAGTATGGTGAGTAATGTTATGGATAAATATCGAAATTTTGTTTCGGCAATTTTTGGGTATCTTTTGACATTTTTCAAAAAATTTTTGAATAAAATCAAAAAATGCGAAAAAATAATGTCCGATTTTACAAATATTTTTTTACAGAATATTCTTTTGCAATCTCAATTCCGCTCCCATCCGAAGGCAATCGTCGCAGACTTTGGGCTCTCTTGTAAAATCCCACAAAAAGGCGAAGTGAAACAACAAGTCGGAACTCAAAACTGGATGGCCCCGGAGATGCTCATGGAACGAATTTATGATGAGAAGGTAAGGCAGACCTCTAAAAGGCATTCTAGATATTAGCAAGAGTATTTTTTTGCGGTTTCCTTTTTTTGTCATGTACAATATAATGTTTGAATTTTTTTACAAGGAAAGTACTTCTATGGGGTGTGGGGTTGCAGGTCGAGATATATATCAAAAAATTCGCAAAAATTTTCTGATTCAGAATATATAAAAATTAGCTGCCTAATTTTGGTCTATCAGCGAGTTTTATCAATAAATGTTTTTCTCGAGGAAAAAATCTGCGGCGACAAAAGCGCGCTCGGTCTCTTCCTTCGGAAGAGAGCGGTGTGGCCGAGTGGTTAGAGCGCTAGATTGGGAATCCGAAGGGAACGGGTTCGATTCGTTTTGCCATACTAGAACCCATTTTTTACATTGGAACTACTTCTAAGGTGTAGTTGTAATCTAATTTGATATTTTAAGGCTTGTCAAGGCCTCAGAATTTATTTTAGCACAAAACAAAATTTTTTTATTGGTAAAAACACGGTCAAAAAGACACTTGCATGGTGTCGCGAGAAAACTTCTGAGGACAAAAACATGTCATCAGACCAAAATTAGGCAGCTAATTTTTATATATTCTGAACCAGAAAATTTTTGCGAATTTTTTGATATATATCTCGACCTGTAACTCCACACCCCATAGAAGTACTTTCCTTGTTAAACTATTTTTTTATTTCGTCTCATTTCAGGCTGATGTCTTCTCATTTGGCATCATTTGCTGTCAGATGATTGCCCGTTTGGACGCGGATCACGATGCTGGGTTGTATAGAACCCCTTCGTTTGGCTTGGATTATGTCCGTTTTACTGCTCATTGCCCCTCCGACACCCCATTGAGTCTCCTGAAAACTGCATTTTTATGTTGTTTGGTAAGTGAGAACAGCGTTTATCTAGAGTTTCTTGAACTTGAAAGCAAGGAAAAGCGATTTGTAACGGGATTTTTTATTTCTGCCTGATTTTGTGGGAAATTTTCGATTTGTTTGGTGTTAAAATGTGTTCTGTTGGTGAACTGTGTTGTCTGGGCTGCATTTTATGGCACTTTCTTTCAGTGGAACTCCGAATCTCGCCCTTCATTCAACGAACTCAGCCGTCGTCTCAAAGAAATCCTCCGAACTGATCTCCCAAAGCTCGCCGACACTTTTGCCGCCCATTCCGCCGACCAAATCCGCATTGGCCGCTCCCATTCCGACGCTGAGATACGCCCTGTGGTCACCCCAATGTTCTCGACGAGACGTTTCTTGTGCGAAGAGAACTCGATCCCGGAAGGTGTTACAGTTTCCGTTGGAGGAATGGAAACGGATCCGCCGACACCGATTGATGAAATTAATCCCATGACCAGTGAGGATCTGGATAGACGACTGAGGCAGCTCGCCAAGCATGTAGCGGAAGAGGATCCGGACTATCAGGTAAGAAGATGTTGTACTTGAGGGTAGATGTGAGATTTATGAAAGTTATGTTCAACAAATTTGTTTTTGTTTACTGAGATTCTAGAAAAAGCTTTGAGATGAAGTATAAATTTGTTTTCAGGAATCCTCAATGAACCCTTTCTCGAAACACGACCGATATCGATCAATGAGAAAGATCAAACCGGGAGATTTGGCCTTCCTGACGAAATTCGGCGCAAAGTCCGCGGACAAAACTCTGAATGAGCCAATACTGGAGACGGAGGATGCTGAATCAATGGATGAGAAACCCCCATCGTCGAGAAAGACCAGCATAAAGAGGTGCAGATCTATGCCTCAACTTTTATTCACCCCAGCGACGGAGTGTAATAGAAGTCCGCCACTGTTGAAAGTGTCAAAACGGTCGTTTACTCTCGGGTTAGGGGAACAGAGAGAGCTGCAAGGAAGAATTACGATGACTTTTAGGTAAGGGTTTGGGCTATTTATATTGTTGTAGGAAATTTTTGTAATTTTTCCGAGTTTTGATGAGTGTTCTTTGATTTTTAATGGTAAATGAAGTCTGATATAACGTGTGATCGTTTTCAGAGATTACGACATGAAATTTACCAAGTCCACTTCAAAATCGAGTCATCTTCAATCTGTAAACGATGTGAATATTAGCGCCTCGGACGATTCGATTAACAAAGACCTCTTCCTTTTGGACATTGAGCAAGCGGCTAGGGATAATGAAGCCTTAACGGACACACAGTCGGATGATTCGGTCTATGGATCGAGGGAAAACGGCCTAAATGAATATAAAATGGATCTCAGCGAAAGAATTTCGAATATTGAAGAGTCTGATGAAGTGGATAAAGGATATCAAGAGGTAAGAAGAAGAGCTTTACAAGGGGCTTGATGGATTAGACAAAATTTGCTGTATTTTGTGTGGAGTTATGTTATACGTGCTTTCAGGTACAAGAACAGCCAATTCAGCCAAATTCTCCATACAAAATGCCTCTTAAATCAAAATCCGTGACGTTTTGTGGTCCCAAAAGCCCTCAGAAATCCCCGACCAAATCCAAGAAGAACCCGATCCGAAGACTTTCTTCGAATCTCGATACTTCTCAGTGCTCAATCTGCTGAAAGAAGGTTGTGGTATTTGTGGGGTTGTGCGTGTTACCATTTAAAATGTAGTGTAATATAGTATTCAGCGGTCTTAGCTTATTTTTCTTTTTACTTAAATTACCTATGGGCTTTATCCTTGGGACTGGAGAACAATGAGAGGTTTTCTTTATTTTTTTTAGTCAAGATGTAAAGATTTAAATTTTACCGGTAAAAAGAAGGTAAAAGGCACCTTCTTGGTTCTCCAGCTTCCATATTCGATATTTATTTCTCTCATAAAACGCCAAAAAATGTCCCTCGAAACTTATAGTGTTGTAATGACAAAAAAGGTTTTCAAATGGGTAAAGTTTAAAATTCTTTTTATATTGGGGATGATCCTATGTGGGTTTTCCCTTCTGGAGCCGTATGTGTTTAGCATAATTGAGGCATTGGACCCGTTGTTGTCCTACTGGAGACAGATCCAAATTTAAGATTTATCGGATCATTTGTAGTCGATAAAAGGGTCAAAAAAGAAAGTAAGGATCCCTAATTTGGTTTCAAAAAAGTATCACCGAGATGTAAAAGGATTGTTGGGTTTGAAGAGGTTTTCTATTCGAATCCAACAGTTGTTTTGTCTGTGATACGTTTTGATACCAAATTTGGTTCCTTGCTTTCTTTTCCGACTTTTTTATCGACTTGTCCGGGTGGAACTATGCCCAAATTTTGCTGCCCGTTGAGTTTTCTTTTTTAATTCATTTTTGTAAAAAGTCCGTAAATTATCAATTTTTTGGTATTCTCTGGAGCAATGAAGTCTTACTCTTACTGTTGTACAGTTTTTTTATTTATATTTCGTTTTATATTTTCTCTCAAATTTTCACTTTTGGTCATCAAAATCCGTGCCTTGAACTCAATGAAATCTGCCCAAAAAGAAAACAGTTATTTATCTTTAACTTTGTTGTAAATTAAATTTATTCTCTCTTCGTACTGGTTACAATTTCCCTACTTAAAAATAAATTTTTTGGATCAAACTCGAGGCTTTCTGTTTTGTAAGATATTTTATCTCGATTACTGTAAAAATTGTTTATTTAGATTAACGAAATGAAAGTTTAATGGGTACAATAAAAGTTTTTGCCTTCGCAAAGAAATATAAACTCAATTTGTGAAAATTTAATGGACCCGAGTCTTTGAAATGCTTAAAAATTTGATAAATAATATCACAGAGAACAATGTGTTGCAGAAAAGAATGCTAAATTTGGGAGAATGAGCAAGATGACATCGTAATCATCGGGAATTACTCGATTATAATGTAAAACTGAAAGAAAAACGCAAAAGCTTGAAAAATTAAAATTTCGTTTTAAAATTGAATACCATTTTGAAGAGAATTGCGAGAGAAGCAGAAGTAACAACAAGAGTGTGGAAAGCTTTCGATATTCTACATGGTGATCATGAGAATGTATCCGACCAACGGGAGGTACGGCTTTAGCATTGGGCCGATAATGGGCGTCATGAGCATGTGATCCACCAACCACCAATACAGCCGGAATTGAAAACGGCCCCAGCTCAAGGTCAGCCAGCTCTTCTCGTCGTCAACTTTGACCTCACCTCGGTCCATACGTTCGCGCGCTTTCTGCACCGCTTCCGGATTGCAAGTCCGACCATCGGGCTTGGTAAAATAGAAGCCAAAACGGGCCAATTGTTGGAGTTTCGAGCCTCCGTCCGTCTCACAGTCGAGCTGAAGAATGTATGGAGGGTCTTTCTGGTCGGTGTACATCCATTCCCAACTATGGCCGATTCTGAAATTTGATAAATTTTTTTTGTCCAGTTTGCTAAATAAAGTCTATCAGAGTCGGAAATAACAGAGAGAACGGTGGCGTATTTTACAAACTACTTACTTATGTGAGATGTATTGGCATTTCGGCCTTCCCCACGTATGGCATTGATGGATCATGATCCCCATGTCAGGTGCGTACCAATGAGCCAGCTTTCCAGCCATCGCTTCGAAGAACTCCAGCGTGTAGTTGTTCGCGTGAATGAAGAAATTGGCTCCTGAAAACGTCAAATATAATATTACGTTAAGAAAATGTACGGCTGAATGTAAGACAGAAACAGAATTCAATAATTTGGAACCCCTATTATTCCACAAACGGGATGTCCTCAACTTACCATTAACCCACTCGGCCCGTTGGCTTGACTCGTCCTTTCCAATTTGATCAAACAGTCCGTCAAATGAATGATCATCCTCCAAGTTGAGTTCGAACAAGTTCCTTCTCCAGAAAGTGTCTTGCTGCATCATCCAAAAGGACTTTCCTCTTTTCAGCAATGCGATTCCAATGTTGGCACGGAGAAGATAAATTGTTTGGTAGGGTCCTTCAGCGAAGGAGAAAGGCTTCTAAAATTTTAAATTATGATCTTCCCCTTCTTTTTCCTGCAGATTCAAAAGTCTAAACTTACATATAAACTCGGCGTTGGCCAGTAAAACTGCCTCACATTTGGCCAATACTCCTTCAAAGTGTCTCTGGCCACAGAGTCGAGTGTAACAAAAATAAATCGATCATGTGCGCCTTCGAATTCTTGGGTGTTGCATAAGAAGTTGAACGTCATGTTCAACGCATACTGATTCAACAGAAATATTGCCGGAGGCCGTGTGAACTCCTTGTCCAAGGTCTCAATTAATTCCGCAAACTCCGGCGACCTCTCAATGGTATCCAAGCCGACGGTATGCCCGTGTTGTTTGATATACCGCACCGCGGTGGTTGCGCGCTCTGTTTTCCGTAGGACGAGGACTCCGATTACAAACCAAAAGATTGCCATTCCCGTACAACACCCGCGAAAGAAGCGCTTTGGAACCGTTTTTCGAATATATGTGGAGGGAATGACCTGTTTGACGGAGTCGTGGACGGCATCTTGGAGGTGGTCCTCGAACTGGAAATGGAGAAAATTAGCACTTCGAAGATGAGGGTGATTACAATCAAAAAGGGACAGGAAAAATTACAGTGAGGGACCTGATCCAATGGCAAAAAACGTCTCATTTTGCATCCCGGAAGGGACAAAAATGACTCAAACCCTTTCCTTCTCTAATTGTAAGCTAAAAACTCCACTTTGAAAAGCGCGCCCCTTCCTTCAAGGCGGGCTCTTCAAAGCGGGGTTTTTTAGCTCAGAGAAGGGAAGGGTTTGGAGACATTTTGGTCCCTTCAGGGATGCAAAATGATACGTTTTTTGCCATTGGATCCGGTCCGTCACTGTAAGTTTATTTGGCTCATAAATAAAGCCTCTAAGGTTGGAAAAATTTTTTGTACATTTGTTGACAAGCTCGAGAGTAGAGTTTCAGTGAATAACATGTCTATATAACAAGTGTAGGATCGACTCAGAAGCCTTGAAAGAGATATGGATATCCACGCCTTGCTAACTTCCCTTTTTAGAAAATGCGATCCTTCAATTTGGAGATTTGGACAAGACCTTATAAAGATCAAAGCGCCGTTACCCTTCCATCATAATCTTTAAATAAATATTTTCCTTTCAGAATTTGTTTACTATTGTATAATACCATTCCTTTCAACTTACACTCTTCAAAGACTTTGATTCCCCGACCATTTCCCAATCGTTGTCCGAAGAGTCCACCGACGTCACGTTTCCATTTTCCTTCGAAGTTGTCGCTACGTTCGCAGTCTTTGGCTGCCGTTGCCTCACTTCTGTCTCTGTGATCATTACACCCAACCTAAAAGCATCACAATACAATAAAAATACAAAAACTAATCGAAGCGAAGCAAAAAATTTTGTGCTCTAATCGCAACACCCGCCAAAATATCCATTAATCACGGAGAAAAGGAGTTTCCTGAAGCTGTAAATTCCAAAATTATAACGAAAAATGGGGAATTAGGTCAGAATTCAACCTTGTAACAGTCAGAGCTCAATGCCTTTAATGGGATTTGTCCAAAGCTCTGTAAAACTTGAGCAATTTTAGTCCGAAGCCGTTGAAGCCTTTTGTAATTAGTGAAAAGAATATTTCATCAAAAAATGATCGCAAACTTCCAAAATCCCCCAAAACGAAGAAGGGATCAAAGGGGATCTGAGACGGTGCACTGATTACGACGACCTTGATTACAACCCGCCGAAGTTTAAGACGCGTTTTTGTCGCTAAGTCTTGGAGAATGGACGCAAAGGGGATTCGATACAAATCTCCATTTTAGGAGACGGTTTAATCCGCCGGCAAGGAGGGAAATCGCTTTTGTTGGGATGAAACAGCGAACAAAGAGGGCTGGAAGCATAATATTTGGGTTGGCAATGTAAACTCTTGTCTTAAAGTTTCAAATAAGAGAAAAGTAAAATATGTTGTGAACTATATACATGCTTATAAAGCTACTCAAAATTTTGTTGAAATCACCTATTTTCAAAGGTAAAAACAATAAAATTTCCAGGTCTAAAACTAGGTTAACCATAAACCTCACCTTGTCGGAAATGAAATCGGCAAAACAACTGGAGCTCTGTAAAACTTAAAGCATTCTTCATTCCTCACTATACGTCAGTTCAAATCATATTTTTTATGATTTCTTCTTATGGTAGAAATGGTCGAGGTGCTGCTGGTATATTATATTTTGATGAAATTTGGAAAAAAGCATGCGCGCCAAACCGGCCCCTACCCACTTTCTCCAGCCTCAAAATTCATGTAAAAACGTTGCGACTATCTTCTAAGCTAAATTCTTGGTAAAACAAGCGCTGGAACTTGTCATACCAAACAAAGAAGCATCTAAATCTCCCCCCCAAAAACCCCCGTTCCTCCCCATTTTATCCACCGTTCAGCATCGCCAGCTCAAATCGCTTAATTGCCCTACGTGCACCCTTTCTTCTGATCGCATGCACTCGCTCATAATCTCCGAATAATCGCCAAAACATTGTAAGATACCATCGTAAATAAAGAGCAGTTTGGAAAAGCAAGAATCTTCAAAAACATCTCCTCCTTGCCGAACGAAAATACAAATCAAGACCCAAACACGGAAATTGAGGCTAATATGAACAAAAAATGATTTTGTAACTTTTCAAGGACTTCATTCAAGTGTTTTCAAAGGGAATTTCAGAAGTTGCAAAAAAACTTTTTGATCTAGCAACCTTAAAAGATGGTGTAATAAAAGTTTTCCAGAGCGGCTGGGTAATTAATGAGACGTCATCAGAAGGGTTTCACTGATCGCAAAACGGAAGTTGCGAAATTCCCGGGGCGAAAAAGGCTACGTTAAATGGGAAATTTGGAAATTCATTTCAAAATATTTTCCTACCGGATGCCACAAATGTAATATTTGCTTGTAGATAGTCTTCAAATTTTTTGTATAAACTTTACTTCTCAACGCTGTATAAATGAGGAGGCTAAGTGTTCGCAGTAGCGATGATAAATGATCCTGCAACAAGAGAGCACGTAAAATTAAGAGGATCGGAAGATAAGTAGGTGAAAACGATTTTAGTAGTAACATTCAGCGTGGGATCAGACAAAAAGATTGCTTTTTTTGCACTTCTAAAGTTCTCTAAAACATCAATGCAAAGCCTCCGTCAACCTTTAAGACCTGTCGCTCCCTCCAACCCCCTGGAACGCCAAAACATTTCAAATCTCCGAAGCTAGCGTCAAATCCGTAAAATCGTCTTCCCCCCGCTAACCTTCAAGTCCGATTTTAGTTGATCCGTCCGAGGAAAGAATACGATTATTCTTCGGTAATCTCCTATTTTTAACGAAAAAAATATAAAAAATATAATTGGCGTGTTTTGATGGGGAACTGCCGTAAAATAACAAAAATGTTTCTCTATATAGGGTGGTTGCTCAGATGAGTAGGTTTTAAAGATCAAAAAAGCAAAATGTGTTATTGTTTTGGTAGTTTCCAAAAAAGTTCTAGGATGTGTGCTTACAGTGGGGGACCTGGGGGATGTTTCACGTACAAAAGGCCACTAACTTGAGTTAGCGGCATCACACAAAAGGAGGAGAGAGCAGAGAAAAAGAGGAGTGGTAACTTGAGTGATCCCTCTTCTTTTTGATTGGCGAATCGGGCGACTGATCTAGTGCCAAAAAACCTACCATTTGGCATTCAGGAAGTATCAAAAATGTGGCAAAATGCTTCGCTCTCCAAGTGAAAAAAAACTCCGATTTCAAAAGCGCGCCTGCTCTTTTTGTGAGCGCCCTTTAAAACGAAATTTTTTCACTTGGAGAGGGAAGCATTTTGCCACATTTTTGATGCTTCCTGAATGCAAAATGATAGGTTTTTTGCCACTGGATCAGGTCCGTCACTGTTATGAGTTTTGTCGATGGTTTTCGACATTGACCTTTCGCATTCTTCACTGAAAAATTTAATTTTTTTGCATAAACGTTACCCACGACACTGTAAACTCAAGATGGAATTTTCAAATTAAAGGTCGTCTAGGAGTCGGAAATTTATCCATTTTACCACATGTTTAAAATGTGTCAAGTCTCTATAAAGTCCCACTTAAAACACGATTTCTGAGTCACTGAATTAGCCGTGGACATAGAAAAAAATCGATTTTGAGTTTTTTGTTTTAAAATGACCGTAGGCTTCCAATAAACATATGACTGAAATATTTTTGTCTAATTCTCCCATTAACCTACTGTAATTTACAATTTAATGTTTTTACAGTAATCGACTATTACTCCAAAACTACGCATCGTAAATAGTTGAAATTAAGAATACTTATGTTTTAGCACATGCTCGTCAAAGTGAATACAAAATTTTGGCACTCAGGTTACTGTAACATACCGCAATATAGGTTCGGCCGCACAAAATCGGCCGTAAAAAAATTGTTTCTGAAAACCCGCAGCTGATTTTTACATATGTTGTTCAGCGTAAAATTCTGCCCTAGAAACATTTTAAAAAAGTTTAAAAAGTCGTGCCCCGATTTTCGTGGTGTAGTGGATTTTGGTCAAGTTTAGTAATCCGAAGGTCGCGGGTTCGATCCCGGTGGAACCAAAATCTGTAAAACCGCACAAAACTTCAAAAAATCGTGTCGAGGGGAATTGATAATATACATGCAGAGTACCAAAAACTGTATCATGGGTTATTCGCAAATTAGAAGGCATTTTTCGGAGTTAAAATTATTATTTTGGTCTTCGCGGATTCTGGCCCAAATTTAGTTAAGCAAAATGGCTAAAAATGATAATATATACCTTTTCTAGCCTTCTGAGTTCAATGCACCCAATTTTTCGGACCTAGGATTACTGTAACATGGCGAAAACGGATTTCGGCCGCTAAAATCGGCCGTAAAACTGTTCATTGCGAGTATACGCAGCTAATTCTTCGATTTTTCGAATCAGCGTGAAATTTTGCCCCAGAATCATTATATAATATTTCTTAGCTGACCATTTTTATTTCGCAGAAATTTTGCACTGAAGATTACATACAAATTTTTTGGTTGAAAAAAAAAATTTAAAAATTTGGGTTTTTGGTCTATAAATGTGTGGATCCATCGTTTAAATTCAGATTTGAAGTATTTTTGGCTTAATCCAGAACTAATGCAGTTTTATTTACAATTTTCAAACTTGAAAGTAATTCACCACAGTGAAAAAAGTGTTTAACTGAGAAAGTCAACTTTGAGTGTCACTAGTGTGGAATTTCATGCTGATTCGAAAAATCGAAGAATTAGCTGCGTATACTCGCAATGAACAGTTTTACGGCCGATTTTAGCGGCCGAAATCCGTTTTCGCCATGTTACAGTAATCCTAGGTCCGAAAAATTGGGTGCATTGAACTCAGAAGGCTAGAAAAGGTATATATTATCATTTTTAGCCATTTTGCTTAACTAAATTTGGGCCAGAATCCGCGAAGACCAAAATAATAATTTTAACTCCGAAAAATGCCTTCTAATTTGCGAATAACCCATGATACAGTTTTTGGTACTCTGCATGTATATTATCAATTCCCCTCGACACGATTTTTTGAAGTTTTGTGCGGTTTTACAGATTTTGGTTCCACCGGGATCGAACCCGCGACCTTCGGATTACTAAACTTGACCAAAATCCACTACACCACGAAAATCGGGGCACGACTTTTTAAACTTTTTTAAAATGTTTCTAGGGCAGAATTTTACGCTGAACAACATATGTAAAAATCAGCTGCGGGTTTTCAGAAACAATTTTTTTACGGCCGATTTTGTGCGGCCGAACCTATATTGCGGTATGTTACAGTAACCTGAGTGCCAAAATTTTGTATTCACTTTGACGAGCATGTGCTAAAACATAAGTATTCTTAATTTCAACTATTTACGATGCGTAGTTTTGGAGTAATAGTCGATTACTGTAAAAACATTAAATTGTAAATTACAGTAGGTTAATGGGAGAATTAGGCAAAAATATTTTGGTCATATGTTTATAGGATGCCTACAGTCAATTTAAGATCAAAAACCCAAAATCCATTTTTTTCTATGTCCGGGCCTAACTGGCGGCTGATTCAGTGGCTCAAAAATCGTGTTTTAAAACTTTTACAAACGCCTTGTTATGTCATATTGTAATCTTGTCCCAAACAAGATCGAAAACGACTGCAACAGTCATAAGTCATTTCTAACACCTTCTAAGGTCGCTTCCAAAAAAATGACAAACTCAATCTAAGCCGATCAAATTCCCCAGACATTTTCCCACCACCCTCATCAGAAGTTCGCGTTTCCAACTAATAAACGGCTTAATGGAGGTCGTTACCAAACTTTTAACACGAAAACCACGAGTTTTCGGGCTAAAAATTCGGTTCCAGGAGCAGGGAAACCATTGAAAAGTCAAAAAGTCTCGCGAAAAACCGCATTCCATTGGGAGTCTTAATTACAAATTGACCATGTTTACAAAACTGTTTACAATTTTGAAAGAAGTAGGTTGTTACCTAATTCGGAAAAGGTTGGTTACAAAAAGGTTACCTAAACCGTCTCAGAGGAAGGGGGTTGGTTTGTGGTGTGATTACAGATCAATTCTACATTGTAAAACAATCAATTATTAATAAGGGTATGCAAAAAATTGGGTGGGGTTGAAAAGTCCATAGAAGAGACATTCATGCTGAAAAGGTGTAGGATTAAAACCAATTCTTTCATGAGAAATTTAGCAAGGATAAGGCCAAACATTCTGTAGCAAGTGTAAACCTTCTCTGGATTGTGAAATGTCTCGGATGGTGGTTGAAAAGCAGGAGCTAAGATTGAAAAAAAGTCTATTGCTGGTCGTAATTGCAAAACTTGAATCTTGCACTTGGTAAAATTACTATGTAAAATTATAAATAGCAAACATTTTGAAAACCATTTCAACTCCTTATAAAGACCGGGGGATGCTAAAGGTTGACCATCAAAAATAAAATTTTTAGCGATCTTAAATTCTTGTCTATTGCCAAAACAAATCTTCTGATACAAAACCCATAAATCCTCAACAAAGGAACGTTTGAAAATTCTATAAATTTGGCACAGAGCCCTCTTTATTTTAAAATCAAAAGTCCCCTTCCGCTAGCCGGTAAACTGATCTGCCCTATCGGGAAAAAGGGAGGAGATGCGCGACCCTTTTTTACCCATATATGTACATTTATTGATCTGCTTCTCTCAAAACGATTCGGTCGCCGCGATTCGCACCGTTGGCTTCTTTCGAACAAAGAATGAAGAAGAGAGAAGATGAAACGGATACAAAAGAAACGCAAGTTTTCATTTCCAATTTCCCCCAAGTTCAATTGTTCGAAATGCTAATGAACAGGGTGGGCTAATTGGGGAAGGACAAGCGATTGGTTGGTGAAGACAGTCGATGGAAGTTTGCGCAACGTTGAGGTGATTTTTACAGCTTAGAGGACTTAAAGGAACCTACAGTGGGGACCTGATCCAGTGGCAAAAAACGTAACATTTTGCATCCAGGAAGCATCAAAAATGTGGCAAAATGCTTCCCTCTCCAAGTGAAAAAACTCCGATTTCAAAAGCGCGCCCGCCCTTTTTGTGAGGGCCCTTCAAAACGAAGTTTCTTCACCTGGAGAGGGAAGCATTTTGCCACATTTTTGATACTTCCCGCATGCAAAATGGTACGTTTTTTGCCACTGGATCAGCCACTGTAAAAGAAAAAGAAAGACAGTAATCATTTTTAAAGGTGTTAAAACATGACAAAACAAATTCATTGAGAATTTTTTTATACGCCAGACAGCAGAAAATGAAAGAAGATGACTGGGAAAAGTCCTTGGCAAAATCTTTGACATTTTTTCAGGCATTTTTAATCCTTGAGTATTGAAAATACTGCACATTTTTTGACCTATTCCCTTTGTTATTTCTAAATAGCGGGATAAGAATCCCTCATATGACTGTTTTATCAATTTATGTCCAATCTCCTATGTTGACTACTTTTCTAACATTTTCCGTTGCAAGACGGGTTACAAAAAATCCCATTATTCCGTAAACTTTCCTTTCTTTCTCCCTAAATCCCCTCAAATTCCCCTAAAACAACATTTTCATCGCCGACAAAAATATCCGATTGCGACGCAAAAACGTATAGTAACATTCCCTTCGAAATTAATTCAGCGTTCGTTTAAACATTCTTGACCTGCGAAGAAATCCATTTATTCCGCTCATCCCCCCTCTTTTTGCACCCTTTCGGGAATCCGTCCGGTCAACGGTTTTGTCGCGCCGGAAAAATACGAAAATTGAAAAAGCCCCTGTCTGTACGCGCGGCGCAACGACATAACGGCGGCGATTTATACGAAAACTATTTGTATAGAAGCGTGGTAATAAGAGAGAAATTTGAATAAAAAAAGTTACAAATGAAAGGCACGAGATTCTCGTCGAATTTACAAGGAAAGTGTTCGATTTTTCTCAACGCTTGGGCTCTTGCCTTACGCTGCCTAACACACACTAATTCCTGAAGATTTTAACTTTAAATTTGCATGTGCAGCCAAGATATTCGACGTTTTTTAGAAAGGGCGTGTACGTAAAATGAAGAGAGTCGCCGATAAAAACAACATCTTTGCCAACAAAGTTTTGAATTCTCCTCCGGAGAAAAAATGATTTTTTTTTGAAACTTGGCAGTATTAGCAAGTTTCCAGAGCCTCTCCAAAAGACGATTGTAAGCCGACAGAAGAAAAAGTTTTTGAGTAGCTCACCTTGAGTTTACGTTTTCGAACTTTTGCAGTCCAATTTGGACACAACAGTTACTTTATTTCTTGCGTATTCTTCAATATTTAACAGTGGCTCTCGCCTTGGTCGACCACATTAGAAAAAAAATAAAAAAATAAATCAAACCTGGTCTACGGTCCCTTCTGTTGGGGTTTTGAACCGTAACACCAAGCTCAAAAATCAGCCGTGCAAAACCGCCTCTGTAGCAGAACAGAACAGAAATATTCTTATTTTTGTGTTTTCGATTTAATATTCGAAGCTATGTGTTCCGATTCGACTTTTTTAAATCACCCGGAGACAATAGAGTTTGATCTGTGCCTCCGAACAGCAAGTTCAGAATAATGAAATCACGTCAACACACGCTGAAAATTTCTCGAAATACTTGTATTTGCATAATTTATAAGTGAAAAGCGCAGGTAAACAGCGTGAATATGTGGTATATAAAGGCACATGGTGCCGCTTACAAACCAGTCAAGCGTAATTGACCAAAAACCTGTGATCGAAAATGAAATTTGTTTCTGTTTTGGCTGTTGTGGCTGTCGCGCTTTACGCAGCAGTTGTTGTGGAGGCGGAAACCGTAAGGTAAGTGTCGTGATGGTGGCCAGAGATAAAAATGATAATCTCTTTTAGACAATACTGTGAGATGGGCAAGAACTATGTTATCCAGCACCAAGGAGAGCTCGCTGACACTGCCAAGCGTCAGCAACTTGTTGACAAAGCCAAGAGTCTTATTCAGCAATATGTAAGCATTTACGAAGCTTTGGCCATAAGAATGCGGGCATAGCTAAGCGCAAGCCTCAAATTTTCTTTTATCAGTCTGTGGGGAAATTAGTGAGCGCGCTGTCGCATCGGAAATCGCATTGCCGTCAAGAAAATGAGCTGTGAACATCAAATTGCTTTTCACTTCAGCGACACGGTCGGCACACAGACATTGGGCTCACTATTTTCCCGTCAGACTGATAATTTTTCACACAAATTGCGCCTAGCTCACAAATGAATTTCTAAAAAAACTTCATACGTACCAGTCTGAATTGTTGTTTTTTATCAAAAATATGCTTAGAATTTACACCTGTAGTTTTCACTTTCAGTGTGGAGTTGTGAACATTTGCGGCACCCCCTGCGCCAATACTGCCATCAATTGCTTGAACCGCCAACGTGCATCCAGCACTCTTATTGCCGGCATCGACAGCTGCTGCAGCCAGTGTTAATGTGCCAAATTATGACCTTCTAATTTACATGTTTACTTCGCGAATAAACTGATCATTTTCTCAATATTATTTCCACAATTATGTGTACATTATGGTTCATATTTTCTATTTCTAATATGTTACAACTTGGCTTTTACATGGCATTTGTAGAGCCGCTCTCCCAGGCTTCTCTTGACAAACTCCCCGCACAAGTCAAAGTATTCTCCTTGATGAGTCTTGAAATGGGCGCAATGAACGCCGTCGTCCCACGCCTTCAGCGTCACGCTCTTTCCCTTGTCCAGTTGGGACAGTACAAAGTCCCGGATGTAATCAAACTTGACCAATTTGTCGTCCTTTGTGCAGAGATACAATTGATTTTGGGGGAGATCAAACTTTGCCATTTTTGGAGCGTATTGATCAAAATATCCGAAGAAGTACAGAAACGTGTAGAGAGCGGCTCGAGGGATGTGTTCGGGAATGCATTTTAAGTAGAACTTATGGTCTGTCTTTTCACTGCGCGGCCACATGTAGAACCGTTGGTTGATGTAGTAGCGGGGGTTGCAGGAAGCATAGGCTGGGGCTCTGAAAAAGGATTAATTGAGTATTAACTTTGTAAAACAATGGAGCTGCTCTAAGTGCTTGTGAAGATTATAGGTTTAATAGAGAATGGTCGTATGTTTTAACGCCATCTCTTTAGAATAACCTAAAATTCGCAACGTCTCCGTGGCAAAACAAAATAAGAATCCTCTTGTTCTAGGTTCGAAAGTTCGTCAAAGCATTCCTTGCCACGTTTTTTGAAAGCAATTTTTATAAAAAGATAGCCGTACTTACCCATCAATTGCAAACCCTTTGATCTGTTTCCTCTGAGTTTCATTCAGCGCATCCCACAGATAATAAAACAGATAGCCTCCGTTTTGACTAAAAATGTGGAAGATCACAGGGGCATTAGGCTTTTGAGCAACTTTCGGAAGGTAAATATTATAGATAAAGTTGTGCCCATTGTCACCAGTCATCCAAAAATGTTGATCATACATCCGAGGAACATGGGTTACGATGTCTGGCCTGGAAATTCATAACTTTCGTATATCTAATACTTGGTTTAGTGGTATGAATCGGCTTATGAGCATAGGTTGAAACCTACGTAAATTGGGAATAGTAATCTTTCAACGGGGCAAAATGCTCCTCCTTGCTGTTGAGGAAACCGAGGATGAATATGACTGGAGTGCAGTCTTCACAAGATTGTTGGGCTAAGGAAGGTTCGGCAATTGTTTCGGACATGGTGTGTTAATGCTACTGGAAAGATGAAAATTATTAGAACGTAATATCCTGACTAGAACGTCAAAAAGCCAAAATATCTATCGGATTATGCTTACAGGGGAAGTACCGCTGCAAAGCGCGATTTAAAGGAAATCTGAGCATAATTAGGGTACTAAGTGCGATGCGGATACTTTCCTTGTTAGCTTGAATCTTTGGGAAGTCTAGCTCGCTTTTTCCAGCCGCGGTTGAGATGCTTTATGAACTGTTTGCGTACTGCAAAAGGAGAACGCGAGATCAGAAGAGCGTTTCTTGTCTCATTCTATCCAATGGAAGAGAAAACAGCATGCAATGATTGGTCAAATTCAGACGCCACATATATAATGTCCGCGGCGTCAAGACATTATGATGTTTTTTTTATTAAAAACAACTATCTTTTTTTGCAAGGTCATCATATCATTTTGATAGTTTGGAAAAGTGCAAAAATACGACTTGTTTTTGTCTACGAAGCTGCAGTGCGGTCAAGGTTATTGTAATTGGTAGGTTTATAAAGCAATATGCGTATCTTGAGACTTGCCATTTCATCCCCTTTACTTTTACCTAGTGGACCAGGTCTAAATTGGCATAACGTAACTTTGAATTTGTGGAATAGAATGAGGCTTCTTCAATGGCAAATCTATATGCACAGTACTGAGTAATGGGTTATCTCCGCTTCAATAGCAATTAGAACTGAAATTTGTAAGCAACAAGTCAAGAAAAACTTCAATCTAAAGAACAACTGCCGGGTAAAAAGTGCTGGCTCTGGAAAGCGCAAGAACCTATGCACCTAGGAAGATAGTAAATACCAAAAGGCCTGAACCGACTTTTATTCGTTTCTGTCGGTCCCAAATAAATCTTTTAAAATGATGCAAGATGTTGTTGGAAAGTAATAAAATCCATGCACGGTTACGGTGGCAAGAATAATATTTTTGCCCAAAATTAAAGCAAGCCAATCCAAAAATGGCCACCAACTTTTTCGTAGCCCAAAACTTTCTATGTATTTCATTTTCCGAAACGAAATAACCGTGCGAATGCAATGTTACAATGACGCTTCGCACCGCAAGCTGTGTTTATATCAGCTCGGAATGTTTCGTAATGCAAAAAAGAACCCTGTGGTTGGTGACCTTGATAAGGAATCGTTACAATAAAACGGTATAATGTTTCTTGATTGATTGTCATACCAATGAAATTTGCGCAATTTATATGATAAATTCTGTTTCTATGGTACTTTAATTTATGTGTTATTCGTTGTATCCTACGCTTGTGCTCGAGAAACTATGTAACATAGTGTTGAAAAAGACTTGATTCCCAATTATCGCCCATTTAAAGGGGTCAACACGAGTTTTATTGAAGCAAAAAGTATCAGTGACTGTTAAAGAACATCATCCTTCATATTTTTTCTCCGGGCCATCTTTTTTCCCCAGCAATGATTGCGATCACCCCTTATAATCGAACCGTAAGTTCAAGAAGCATCCGTTGACACTTCTTCCTGCAGCTCAGGTTGTTCGCGGGCGATTGGTCCGTCTAAGCCGACGAAAATGAAAGGAGCTAGAGCACACATCAGAAAAGAAGTGGAATGTCACAAGCTAGAAGGCAGAAAATGATATGAAAATAATTTGATTGTGACGTAAGACCTCAATGATCGCACTTCTTTGAGCTTGCCAATGGGGCAATATTTGCACCAGTTCCTTGTGGTAACCAGAAAAGCATTGCCCTCTCAGATAATAGACTACAAACTCGCATTCACCTTTAAAATGCTATATACGATTATAAGCGGAGAAGCTTCCAGAATTTCCACTAAATTTTTGGCGAGCAGTGCCGTCGTATATACTATTTATGTCTACCGTTTTTAATGGTTCGAAATAAAAAAATCTCTCCGACCTGTCGATGATGACCATGACTGTAACAAAAATCGCTCCCGGAAGATGTTGAAATAGATGTGCGGACAGTACTTTAAACGTTTCCACGAAATAAAGACGCACAGAATATCGTAATTTTCTCAGTGCGCAAAGAGATCTGCGTATTCTCAGAATTTAAGACTAAGGTGTCGTATGCGTCACAATGTCAAAATCAAGAAATAAGATCTTTTTTTATTAAATAACATGACTTATTCAAGAGTTAGTTCTTCAAATCTCCACAGAGCCTTAAAGATTGTACACAATGTGCTGAATTTTGCTGGGCATTTATTGCAGCAACTCTCTGGAGCCAACACCCACGTGTTTGTTTCAGCCTGTGCTTTCAAGCAATCGACCACAGCTTGCTGACATTCCGAGCAACGTACACGCTTACACTGAAAAAGATATTTGATTTATATATACATACTTTATATATACACAATCAAAGCAACTTACCTGTTGCCTGTACGTTCTCAAAGACGCTGAAATACATTTGCGCCGTTGAACTTCTGAAGCGGAACTGTCGACAGCCATGACCGCTGCACATTGGGCAAATGTAAAAATTGTTGGCTGCGCGTTGCTTTGAAGAGCAATCAAGTAAATGCCGAGAGCAAGAAACGGATTGCAAAGTTGTACCATTCTAAATATTTGAGCTTTTCGAAAAAAACTTTCTTGCCGGCAGCTTGCGTTGATGTGATGACTAACACCTTTGATACAAAGAAACGACGAATCAACGACCTTTGTAGTGTTTTTGCGAAAATCAAGGAGGAAATTACTGTGCATTTCCATGATTAATTGTTTCGTAACCAACACTTGTTCTTTTGTTAAAAACAAAAAATGCTTAAACCTACATTTTTCTGTAGTCTTAATTAAATTTTCAACCATTTGACGGGCTAATAAAGTCTTTGATCCTAATTTTTCCCGTCGCACGGCATTCTGTACTTTTGGGACACAGCCGGTCTCCGCGACTTTTTCAATTTTTTCCGAAGTGCGCTTGCTTTTTATCTCCATATCTCGCTAGCCGTTGGCGCTAGAAGGCTGAAATTTGGCATGGCAGTAGAGTAAAAAGCTTGCTTTCAGAAAATATAAATAGCCCCGCAGCATAAACTTCCCGATGACAATTGAAAAAATTTCCCGCCAGCCGAATTATTCAATATGCTCGTAAGTATGATCCTACCAAATTTCGTTGTTCTATCTCGAAAAATGGCAACGTCATTTGCATAGTTCTTCTTTCAATGGCTAAGCTCTGAGTCTTTAAACTTTCCACTTGACAATAACGCTCAAGGTATGAAAACCACTTTATTTGTAGCGGATTATGTCGTTGTTTTAGAAATGAAATTTTTTCAATTGTCATTGGAAAGTTTATACTGCGGGGTTCCTTGCAATATTTATATTTTCTGAAAGCCAGCTTTTTACTCTACTGCCATACCAAATTTCAGCCTTCTAGCGCCAACGGCTAGCGAGATATGGAGATAAAAAGCAAGCGCACTTCGAAAAAAATTGAAAAAGTCGCGGAGACCGGTTGTGTCCCAAAAGTACAGAATGCCGTGCGTCGTTATTGCCTCAGCAGAAAAACAAACTTTTTGGTCATTTAAGAGTGAAGAAATAATATTGCAAAATTGGGGTTTTACGTATTTCTTCACTCTTATTTTGTTTTCCAAACAGTAGAAAGCGCTTTTCAAAAGTTGCTCTACCGGCCACTCCGTTACAGAAGCCCACGTGCACAAAAAATATCTTATTTATTAATAATACAAAGATGTTAACCCAATTTTTCTTTACTCAAGGCGTCATAAGAAACCGCTTAGCAGTGGCTGCAACAATTTTCGTTGGTGATCACCAGCATTTTGCTATGTTTCTGAGACTTGACGCAATTGATCATTCCGTACTCACAGGGACCACATTTCTTCTGCCGGCACTGAAATTATTTATGTTTCTTTATTGCATCGAGGTTGCCAAGTCCTCATTTAAACTGCTTGTGCTTGAAGTTCTGTACAAAATACATGTAAAAAGCAACTTACCTGACCTTCTAGGACGTTAAGAACATTCTGGCAATCGTATTCACGCCTGGCGTCATTGTCCAAATGCTCTCTTATTCCCTTGCTAATAACGCTAACTCCTTTCTCGCAATTTGCTCTGCAAAAATCTTCCGTTAACGTTTTCCCACATAATCGTGAAGTTATTGAACTTCATAAGGATATATATGTAAGTGCTTGGAGCACTTACTCTATCAAGATAAATTTACCTATCCGCTTGACAAGTGAGAGTAATGACAAAAAGGCCGAACAGGGAAAGAAAAAGAGCGCGATTCATTTTCTGCAATTGTTGTTAAGATCGCTTTTGGTCAGCTTTATTTATATACAGAAGATGGCAAGAGTGAGCCAACCTATTCTACGAACCGTTTCTAATGTTTTTCTTGTCTCCTTGTAATTTTGATTCATTGCTTGCCGACGCTGCATGATTAGTCATACTTAAGTTTGCTTCTAATTGTGAGGCCAAAAAATCTGTACCATTTCTAAGCATCAGAAAGATTCCGCAGCCAACAAAGGCTCACTAGAAGATTATTCAAACTAATGAAGAGTCTGTAATTTTGGTCAAGAAGTTGAAGCCAATGGTGATTCTTCAAGTAAATCACGGTCTTATAAAGGTGTGTTGTAATCACTCATTTAAGGAGTAACATTCGTATTCAATACGTTTATTAAAATAGAAGATACAACAGAGTATTGAAAGATCTTCAAATTTCTCCTCGAGTGTCAACGGAAGACTTCATCATTGGCCGTTTTGCCAAACTTGTCCATGCGCTTCGAACAGTGACTGCAACAGTTGGCTGGAGTGATAACCAACTTGCTGGTGTAGGCTTGAGCCTTTATGCAATCAATAATTCCATAATCGCAAGGTCCACAATGCTTCTTGGTACACTGAAGATTTGGTAAATTTTTTTTTATACATCTTTGCGGCTTTTTTTAAAATCTTTTCCTTACCGCCACCTCGTATGACTTGACAATAACGGCGACCGTAGCGCGTCTTTCAATGGGATTATGGAGCACCGTACGGAGGCTCTGCCCCAAAATTTCCATCGACGCTTTACAAGGGGCGCTAAAGGAAGATTAATCAGCGTTACTACTCAACCTACCCCGTTGCCTCTTCAATCAAAGGTGTGGCCAAAGCTACTCCGACTAAGCACAAGAGCAGGAGGCTCTTCATTGTTAACAACGTTTTGGTTGTATAGAGTTGGTTTAAACGCCTTTTTATACCGATAACCTTAGTCAAAATGGAAGATGCTGTTCAGCGAAAGATAGATGTCATTTTCCAATGACCGATCCGTTGTGATGTTGTTAGTATTAGATTGGATGACGGGTTCTGAGAATTCCATTTTGGAATAACTTGTATCCAACCGCTTTCCGTGCTACTGTTTCCATGACTAGTCATTCAGCAACACGCCACTCATACACACTTGAAAAAATATGTTTTTAAAAACGTTGGCTTATTTTAGATTATGTTCTCATCTTTTAAAAGCTTGTCCGTTTGTCGAGCTTCGATGAACGCCTGGCGCAACAGTTTTTGGAAGGTAATGATGATTGATTCATCTACACAAGATCCTATCAATAAATAAGTAATTTTATTTTTTATACCTCAACATGTTTTCAAATAAATATTACAGATATCTCTCGTCCCTCCGGAGCATTGACAGCCCTGTTCTTATGCAATCTTCACAGCACTTGTCGACATTGGCAATTAAACTTCCTGTGTTGGTTGTCGTTTGAAGGAATTTAATCACGCCGCTTTTGCATTTCTCACAAATCTCATCGCTTCCCTTCAAAATATTAATTATATTTTATTACATAAATCATCATCATTTGTATACAACTTTTTACATGCTTATAAGCATGTCAAAAATATACATATACATATACATGTAGTTAACACAACTGAACTCACCATACTTTTTAAAGCTCGAATTTTCACCACACAGTAAAATTCACGGCTCTCATCGTCCTGCAAAGCACGGTCGCCCAGCACGTCGGCAACCACTAGTCTGCATGGGTCTCTAAAAAAAGATTGGAGCCTGAATTGCATGTCTAACAAATGTAAGGAATAAGGAGTTACCTGGCCATAGCTGCAATAAGTAAAGCTTTTATGGGAAAGTAAAATGATAAAATTTTCCCAATCTTCTTCGCATAAAATACCCGTTTTACACTTAATTCTCACAATCAGACAATTGCAACATCCAGGAAATGGTGACTAAGCATGAAACAAAGCAGTAGATGTAATTGCATTAAACGGATTCTGGAAACTCTGATTGTGAGTAGTTTCTTCCGCGAAAAGTTTTTTCCAATCCGAACCGAGTTGAATGGTATATGATTAGTCATCAAAATCTGCGAGCTTTCCGCAAAAACCGCAGCTTCTGGGAGATCGTTATTAGAGATTCCCGGCCATTGTGAAAAGGAATACACATAGGCACGGCAACCCGAAGTGTTTCTTGGCTCCTTTCGACACTTCAGTGCCCATTTTGTATCGGTTGAAATCGAACGAAATGTCGCAAAAGAATTTTTTCGAAAAATATTTTTCTCGGAATTATTTTATTTCTTTTGTCGATTTTGACAATTCGTTTGGACGAAACTCAAAAGTGGGCGGGAAACATTTTTCTTCTATTTCAGGTTGCCGTGCATAGGTCGTTGGTAGGTCAGAGCGAATGTATTGTACAGCCAAGGCCAAGCCGAATTGTTAAATATCAGTCGGTCGGGAAAATAGTGGCGGGCCGTCGCAGCTAAAAAACGATGCACCAACTTTCCATTCTCGGCTAGCCGTCGATCGCTAAGAAATGGGCAAATACAAGGCGCCGTTATTTTCCCGACAGGCTGATGTCCTAACTGATGTCCTAAAACGTTGCATCACAGACCGTACGATAGATGAGACATTAACATTTTTTGTTTCCACACTCTGCAGAACCTGCAAACTCATACACCCCAGATTCAGGCTTCTGTAATTCATCCGAAAGTGACAATATTGTGTCAGAATCAATTCAATTTTCAATTTATTTACACTAATCACATGCAAAAAATCATGGAGTGCATGATAATGGTTTCCATTGTCCGGTCAGTGTAAGATCGCTCCATCGGAGGCCATGATTCTTGCCAGCATCGTCGATCCACCTCATCCTGAAGCGCACAAACGGTCGTGTATAGGGGATGTCGAATTCATGCTGATCACTTTCGTTTCCAACGATTTGTTGGATTGCTCCAATTTTTCCCTCGGCTTGGATTGATCTAACATTAACAGTATGAACTTGAAATCCATTACGATGAACAGCTACTGTCCCAGGCGAAGCCCTTTGTGCCCGCAACGGCATGGGTGGACAGGAAAACCCGACCGCTCTCCAGGAAGCAAAATCGGAGTCTTGTGTCAGAAAGCATACTTTATTTTTGTTATTGACCCTTTCGATGCAAAGCCAAAAGATTTCTCAGCCAAGATGCTGTTGAGGGAGAAAGCAGGACAGTGGCTACAACATTTTTCAGGAGTCACCACCAACTTGCTGGTGCTTTCCTGTGCCTTGAAACAGTCGATCAGTCCGTGTTCACAGGGGCCGCATTGCTGCGTTTTGCACTGAAATTTTCTATTTTACTTCTTTGACTGACTCTAAGCCCTCAGGGTTAATGTAAATGAAGAACTCACGGCAGTCTCCAGCAGGGCGACAATGAATTTGCAGACATATTGGCGTTTGATGTCATCATGCAGATACGGCGCCATTTTTTCCCCCGCTTCGCTAATTTCTTTCTCGCATTGGGCCCTGGAAGAAGATGTCAATCTTTTTGCTGGATATTTTCGTATTTTATCAAAATTTTGCATTTAAATTCAAAGTTTAATCGCAGGGTATAATCAACTACGTCTATAGGGGGGTTTGAATTTACGCCGAATTTATAACGCTTACTTGTGATATCCTTGACATGTCAAAGCAACGGCAGAAAGTCCGATGAAACAAAGGAGGAGAGCGCACTTCATTGTACGCAAATGCTTGGTGTAGATCCATTTTCAACCTTCTTTATATACGAAATGTATCGGCGAATTTCGACCGCACAATTCCGCTATCGATTAGTAATACTTTTAGGATGACTTTGACTTCTTGGTATTTTTTGCAATAGACCTGAGAATGGTTAGTCATATCACAGTCTGCAGAACACTTACAGCGTTTACATTCTTACTTTTCTCAAGAAAAATGCTGCTGCTGAGAAAAGGCGGTTTCCTGGAGCTTTAGGTTAACAAACAACCGAGCGATTAGTCAGCAATTTGTTTTATGCTTTGAGAAAATGGTGTAATAAGAAAAGAGAAATTGTTTTTGCTGGCTTAAACGGTATTTTTGCAAAGAAGGAGAGAATTTTTAGCAAGATGCGTAGCGACATCTTAAATAATCCTAATGAAGGCCGATAGCGTGAACTTTTTCGAATCCGTTTTTTCATTGGCTGCAGTACTTTTCAGGAGTCACCACCAACGTGGAGGTGTCGGCTTGTGCCTTGAAACACTCGATTTCTCTGTAATCACATGGAGTGCTTGTGAACCTCTCATACTAAAAATGTAAATGAATACCTCAAGTATCGATCAACCAGTAAGTCATTGTCAGACTGTAAGCGTTGTGACCGTACTTCTTTTTCCAATTCTTACACGCCGTTTTTGACGCCTTTGCGACCAAGGGCATCATTATCGAGAATTGGCTCGAGTTTAGACCCCCAGTACTCCGTATACCTTTTACAGCCGGCCTTGGTGTCGTATGCGTTGCTAAAGATAACGAAAAGGCTGAAAATAAAGAAAAAATTTTTAGCTTTGTCACCTCGAAGACCTGACGTTGCGCTCTTCTTTGCTGGGCCTTTATAATGCTTCTATATGCTTGGATAAACTTTTTTTTTAATTTTTGATGTAAAGAAAAAGTTTATCTGGAATAAAGTCATTTTAATACAGGGTGGGGCATCTTTGTGGCCCGATTTGAATTGGCTATAACTTCTTTAGTTTTTGGCCAAATCTTAAAATTTTTTCTTTCCTTGAATCCTCAGACAATCCCATTTTGTTTGATACCAAATATGTTATACATAGTATTTAGGAATTCGCCAGTGTATCAATCTCTAATATCAGTCTACCATTCTGTTGTCTTATTCTTAAAATGAAACCCTTTGTTGTAACGTTAATTTCCTAGTCGATCCACACCGCTTTATTGGTTAAAAGTACAATTTATCATCACACATTCACCAGGCTGAACTCACGACCTGTGGGAGGACTCCAACCGAAGGGTCATGCACCTTTCTCTGCTCTTCCTGGTTCGCCTTTGGTGGTGGGGCTGCATTGCATAGTCTGCAACAATTCTGAGGCGTAAAGACGAACTGGTTGGTGTCGACTTGTTGTTTTAGACAATCGAGGAAGTTGATCTCACACGTGTCACATTTCACGTCAATGCACTGTAAAATAGCAGTCAATATGACCATGAGGGACCAAACTTATCACCACTTGCTAGTAATAAATCCTTACCATATTTTCGTAACGATGAACCAATCTGCCGAGGATGTCACGTCGTTTGGTCTCGTCGTAAATGAGAGACTTGACTTGCTCCTGCTTTGACGCCACGGCCATCATACACATCTCTCTAAACTACTGTACGCTGATCACAATTTCTCCTTACTTCTCGCTTCTATCATAGCAAGTGACCGTCGACAGAAAGGATATACAAAAAACAACAAGAGAAAGCGTCTTCATCTTGGCGACAAGAAACAATGCAACGCCCAAAATTTTCAATCAAAAAATCAAATTGAGTGGTGAAAGTAATGACCTTATTGCAATTCAAATGTTTAATTATCTTTTTGACTCGATTTTCCACGTTTATTAGCCTGAGAAAAAATGTGGAGCACACACTTCATATTACATATAATGTAAAGACACAGATTTTATAATAGTAAAGATAACAAATCCAAGAAAAAGGTTTGTCATCCGACTTTCAAATCCCCTGGACGAATTGCAATTGCAGCAGCATTTCTCAGGCGTCACAACAAGTTCAGATGTGTTTTTCTGGGCCTGTAGACAAGCCATAAACCCATCTGTACATCGATCGCACACTTTTAAGGCGTTACACTGCAAATTATGACGAGTTAAGATACTTTTGGACCATAACACAACACATACAAACTTTATATATCCTTCAGTATAATTTGCCAGAAAATTCAACCTGGCCGAGTCGTTTGTGCGGACATCTGCCAAAACCTTCGATGAATTCAAGGCTAGGGATTGGCATATATCTCTGAAATCAGCTTTGAGAATCTAATAGTATATACTTACATCGAACTAAGTCTGCAGTCACAAACAACGGGCAGAAGGAGAAGAATAATTGGTAGAGATATACAGCGCATAGCTACTATTCTTTTTCGCTTGCAAAATGAATGCCCAAGTGAAGTTGATTCACTGATATTTGATATTATTATATACCATACAACAGATCAACAAAGGTTCCGAATTTCAGTGAATTTTTGTTATTTCATACATTAATTAACACTTTAGTCATCTCTTTAAAGACATTTATCCGGGTTGTAACAGTTGCCCACTCACAAAGAAGTAAGCAACTTTATTCAATGAAGGATGCACATACGGTAGAGATTGGTTTTACACAAAATAATCAAACTCAGCAATGCAATCCGCCTCATTTAAACAATTGATACAGCACCTTTCACTGGTAATTGTTGATGTTTTCGTTGCCACCTGATCCCTCAGACATTGGAAAATCCCATTTACACACAAATCGCATTCTTTCACGTCGCACTAAAGATATTGTAGTTCAAAAGCAAATAAAAATTTAACTCATTTCCTTACAGTATCCTTAACGATCTTTGCTGCATGCTCAAGGAATTTGCAGCGGCGATCATCATCGCCTATGTACGGTTCAAGCTTTTTGGCAAGGGTTCGAGAAATTATCTCGCAGTCGGTCCGGCTATAACAATCCAAATACACGTATATGTTTACCATGCAAAGTCAAGCACTCTCCGGTGCGTCAAAAGACTTACTTATTATTCTTTTGACAGGAAATCAACGTGCATGAAGACAAAACCGTAAAAATTAGAATGGAAAAATGCATTTTTGAGTAGTTGCAAGTTTTATCGTTGGTATATTTTGATGTTATATGAGTTAGAGAAAAAATTTTAACCGCTCTAGAGTTATCAATTATGATCAACCAGTATTACTCATAAAGCGTTGTTATTTGAATGTTTATGAAAGGTCTTTATTTAGTTGAATTGAATGCCTAAAGGCCCAGATAATATAATACAACATAGATGTATTGCATTCGTTTTTTGCGTATAAACAGCAATAAAATTACAGTGAAAGCTTTAAATATGGAAAACAATACTTTTATGTCCAAGATAAGCAAGCTTTGCTAATTTATCGAACAAAAGCCGCCTCGAGTTGCAAATTCCCAAAGGTACGACAGCTACTGCAACAATTTCCACTTGTAACGATCAATTGCGAGGCCTCAGATTGATCGTACAAACATCTTTGAAGTTAAGTAGAAGGGCACACCTATCGCAATGTCTTCACCTTCTAAAGTTGAGTCGATTTACACGTGCGCTCTTTCGGATCTAATGACAAAGAGACACTTTCATAAATACATGTTTATATTAGAAATGGGCTTGATCCAGTCGTAGCATTAAACATAACCATTAGAGCAGCATTCCGAATGGCATGGGATTTCTGATCATAAATTTGTCGGCTTTGCTGTGCGCCAGCTTCTTTGATAAGACATGAACTGTAAGTTGGCAATCCGGCAAAAAGGGCCCAAAAAACTTTTAGTCGGGGAAGAAATGGGGATTTTTTGGGGCGAGAGAGTACGTTTTTGCGCGTCTTTTTCTCTGACTTCTCTGTGAAATCAAGACGAAGCGCCAAAAAACCGATAGCGAAGGGTCTATTCCGGTCACCGGACTCCTTACAGGGGAAGTACTCCAAGTGCGACGCTCAGATTTTGATGAAACTTGGTACAGATTTAGAGTAATCTTTTCTAAGATATATGCGAGAATCCTAGCTCGCGCTTTGCAGAAACAACCGAGATTTTTCGATTGAAAGTCGGCCAAAATTTAGGACTTTTTGCCGAATTTCGGCACGAAAAGTTTCATGCCTATTTCAATTGTAAAGGATAATGTTTCTACAAAAAATCAAATTTTTCCGCACGGAACTGCCAAAGTTATGGCCAAAAAGCGTTTTTCTCTCTGGCCGTTCTCCGCGTTTAGCGTGCTCTCTCGGCGGCAAAAATCGCTCGATATTTCGGCGGCGCCTGCAAAGCGCGAGCTAAAACTTTCAGGAATTGATATTTAGTCTATGCCCGACGTGTGTGCAAAATTTAAAGGAAATCTGAGCGTCGCACTTGGAGTACTTCCCCTGTTAGTTTGACCTGCAACGTCAACTGCCATTAATAAAACGCAAAAACAATGGAGAGGTTTCAATTTCTGATGATGCTTTATTTGAATCAAATATGTGCTAATTCCAAGAATTGAATTAGTTGTCCGGGCAGTTGTCGCAACATTGCTCAGGGTTATCAATGGGGGTTTTGCTGTCGTATTGCTTGTCCAAGCAAGCGTCGATATCCTTCACGCATTGTGTATCGCAAGTACCAGCCGCTTGGCACTAAAAAATAAACATGAGTATGTTGACACGACATACCTTCAGTTGTACGACTTTGCGGAACTGTTCGACGACGGCATGTCGCGCATCGTCGTTGCCGATTAGAGGTCCCACTACATCGCGAAAGGCTTGGATTCCCGCCAGACACTCCTTCCTAAACAGCAGTTTATAAAGGTTGTGTTCAAGAATTTGAATTGTCGTGATTTTTTTAACGGTATATCCAGAGTTTCGCACAACAAACCCCAAGGAAATAGAGACTAATTCTTTGAAGGAGAAGTGTGAGTTCGGCTTGACTTAAAATCAACCTTCGCATTCGCAAAATTTGTTCGTTTTAGAGAGGCTCGGTTGTACGGAAGGAAAGGTTTCACTGCACTTACCTCGCCGAATCCGCGTAGACCGCCGACACGGTGACAATGGCAATCAGAACAAGGAGTCTCATCTTTGACCACAAATGATTATAAAATTCCCTAAAACAAGGTTGGTTTATATACTAACTTTCTTTGTATACATTCCAAACAACTACAGATCAATGCCCTTTCAGAGCAATCAATTGTATTGTCTTGATCATTGTTCATGTTTAAAATGCCATTACAACATTTTAGCTATCCCTTTTATCGACGGCATTCTAAAGTTTTGTCAATGTTTCTTCAAAGCATTGAAAATATTCAATTTTTCTTTGAAATTTTGTTTTCAAATATGGAAACTTGAAGCTGACAATGAATCAGACGCAAATTTTGTTAGGGAATAATGAATATTCATTAAAAAGGTTTATATGATCAGTATGTTTACCAACAAACCTCCAAACTGTTGTCAGCGTAGAGTCATCAGAAGAGTGATATCTGTACAGTGAAATCCCGGGTTTCAAATAACGGAATTTGTCTTAATGATTAATGCGTTCACCATGGGATGAATAATAGAAGCCTGTAAAAGTATTTTTATTCATTCCAAAACATCAATATAGCCAATAGAAGATCATAGAAAATGTTTTACACAGTCCATTACACAATAAAAATTCTTTCGCACAGCATACCAAGAAAGGGAGTAAAAGTTTGGAAAGAACAAGTCATCATAATTTATGATAATCGATCCTGTAGGCTATGCGCGGAGTTGGCCGAGTTGCTGGCCATACTGTTCGTGCTGTTTTCGTACTTGGAAGAGCGGGGAAAGGAGATCGACGCTGAGCGAGTGTCGGAACCGGTCGAGTTGCGCTGAGATGAGAGCATTTGGGCACCGTACGAGGGGAACCGCATCAGGGATGGGGGAGCGGTGGCTGTGGTCGGCGAGATTCCTGGTTGGAGATTCTGGAAGCATATTTTTTCAACTGTGTTTGCGGAAATTGGCAGTTGACACGTACTACACACAGTGGGGGATCTGATCGAATGGCAAAAACGTACCATTTTGCATCCCGGAAGCATCAAAAATGTGGCAAAATGCTTCCTTCGCCAAGTGAAAAAACTTCGCTTTTAAGGACGCGCCCTTTCTTTCCCACACAAAAACAGCGGGAGCCCTTCAAAACAAAGTTTTTTCACTTGGAGGGGGGAAGCATTTTGCCACATTTTTGACGCTTCCCGGATGCCAAATGATACTTTTTTTGCCACTGGATCAGGTCCGAGAGGAAGGCATTTTGCGGTTTGCGGAATGCCTCCTAGACCCAACGGAAAGCTCTATTGCCCCCTCGATCAAAGGCAATTTATTTTAGGGGAAAGCCAATTTTGTCATCGATAGCCAACAGAATATCCCGCATGCCGTCCTCTTCCCCTACCTGTGAATTGTGGACGGAATTGCTGATTGAGCTTCCCATCGGCGCATTGACGTTTGACGGTGCTATACTCCCAAAGCTTGCGCAGTTCGGATGAGCCGCCGGCGAGGAGAGCTGCGAGTTTGGGTTGGTCGACAATTGGGCTGTACTGTCTCTCTTGGCCGTATGAGCCGATCCAAAGGCTCCGAGATTGGGAAAACGAATTCCAATATCTCTGCTCATCTTCACCTAAAATACGGACGTCATCGTTACGGTCATTTCACAGCAAATCTTTGGTAACCAGGTTAAGGCAAAACAGATCAAAAATATTGTTTTACATGATATTTTACATGATTTGACTTTCAAAAATTTTGCTAGCCCCAGTTTCCCTCAAAAAACAAAGAACACAGCATAAAAATGAAATAAAAAAAAACAACAAACCTCTTCCATTAGGTCCACAGAAAGCCGTCACCGTCGAAACACCAATAATATTATAATTGTAATCGATTCAAACACTAGTTTATTCCAGAAAATAAATCGCGGGAAAAATTGAAATCAAGAGATAGTAGGAGAAATACAAAAAAAAAGGGTTACAAAGTGGTACTAACAGTCGTTGGATTTCGATCTCCATACCCGTAAATAATGCTAAAATTGGTTAGGTGCTAATTAAGAAAAGCAGAGTGCGAGATGAGCGTGAATAAAAATTGTGGGTTGCTATGTGGGATGAAAGGAAGGTACTCAAATTTTTGAAAAATCAAAAAATTTTTTTTTTCACTTTTTTGGAGATGCCCAAAAAATCACTTTTTTGGAGGTACCCTAGAATATGACCCTTCATTGTTGTTTCCAAATTTGCAACGGGTGGGGCGTTTATCAATCCTTGAAAATTTCAGCTCCCTCCGTACAGATGCAGTCGAATTATTCAACAATACTTCCCAGAGAGCACGAAAAATAAGGAGGGCGAAAAGTCAAAAAAATGTTTTGGGCCATAACTTTTCAAATTCCGCTCGGGAAAGGTTGATTTTTTGCCTGAACATTGTACGCCTCACATTTTATACGACTGAAAATAGCAAGGCAATCGGTTTTCAGCCACTGCAATTTGTGCAAAGCGCAAGCCAAAACTCTTTTCATTCTCTTCAAAAATTCAAGATTAAATCTATCGCAAGTTTGATTAAAAATTAAAGAGTCATAATCGGGGTAGTTTTAAGTCAAAATTCGAGACATTTCCGACAAGGAATGGCCCGTAAATTAGAGTACTTTCCTTACAATCAAAGCGAAAACATGATGGGAGAAAATCATAAAACTTGGTTAAAAAAAATTCATGGTAGGGTGGTAAATTCTTTCAAGTCGAAAATTATTAAAAATTTGAGAACGGACCTCCTCAAAACCGAAATTTCTTTTTAAAAAAGCAAAAAGATCCGCCGAAAATGTCTAAAAAAGGTCTCTTTTGATCCCTAAAGACGCTTTCATAGGCAAAGTTACAAAGACAATGTAACCTCCAAGTAACAAAATTACAAAAAAAAGGCAAAAATGAAAAGATTAGTGAGTGCGAAGTGCAATCTGTTACGGAGAGTTGGGGGTTGGTGATGTTAGGTGCTGTTCAGCTAGCGCGTGGGCCACCAGGAAGCCTAAAGGAAAAATAGAACAGAGAAGTCTCGGTGGTAAAATCAACCAAACAGTAAAAGTAGTCAAAATCAAAAAATTTCCAAAACATATTTTAGTCGTATTTGCAGCTACTTGGCGATATTTACAATGTAAAAAATAAAAAATCTAGATTTTTTGAAAATTTCCTAGTTTATTATACCATACTTTTTCGAATACTGTATACAGTGACAAAATTTTTGTGGTTATTCGAAGCGAGGAAAGTTGACTAGACAATTCGCAGAGATTCATTGTTATTCATACTGTACATAAAATCGAGAAAAATGGGGGGAATACAAAAAACATAGGGGTACAATATTGACAGGGCGAAACCAAAAATAAAATGTAAATCGAAACTCAAATGAAACGAACAAATACCCTGGGGCATCGGAATCGAGGGGTACGGCAACGTTGGCGAGACGAAAAAGACTTTGCTAAAGGGCGGCTGGAGCTTGTTTCTAGCTGTCATAGTTAACGAAAATATGAAAAAAAATCACTAAAAAAAGCAACACCAAGCATGATTCTTCGATTGTTTTCAAATTTGAGCCATTTCTCTTGAAGTCGCACATATTGCGATCTTTGAAAACCATGACGTGAAAGATGCCGAATTTTCCTCTGATTTAACCCAAAAATTGACACTATGTTTATTACAAAAATCCGTCAGGGATCCATGCCAGTTTCCCATCAAATTTTGAGACAAATCGAAGACCCTCATGCCTGGTATTTGCTTTTGAAACCGGCAAAAAAATCGGCTTTTCTGAAATTTTTCAGTTGCTAGGTTAACTCAAGCTCCACGAAAAGCAGATCGAAGAAAGTTGAGACTAAAAGCCAAGAAAGAGAAAGATATGACTTTTGTTCATCAAATATACCAACTATAGGACAAGCTCGGGTCTAGAAAGGTCGGGATCGGAGATGACGACATAAAACAGCTTACTCAAACCTACAGCAAAAGTTTAGCGGAGTAAATCAGAATTTGAAGTGCTCTTCATCACCTCCGACTCACGGTTCAGCTATACAATACATCGAATAACCAAAAAAATGCCCAAACGAAAATAAATATAGATCAACAAATCCAAAAATGAATAGGAACAAAGAGAGAGAATGAAAATGATTTCAGTTGGTGGGGAGCTGCAGATAGGGCGTCGGACTGGCGGTCGGTTGTTGCGGGTTCATGGAGGCCTTGCGCGCGGGCTCCGAGGCGGTGGAGTGTTTGGGTGAGGGGACGGCCGAACGGAACGAGCCCGGGCGGCCCATCGGCGACGACGCCGCCGCCGAGTTGCCCAGCAGCGCCGACACCGCCGACGGCGACACGCCCCGCTGCTGTTGTTGTTGTTGCTGCTGCAGCGAGTCGGTGGTGAAGGAGGAGTTCAGCGAAGAGGAACCCAGCCCGCCGCCGCCACCGCCGCCGCCACCGCCGCCGCCCGCATTCACCACACCACCACCCGCACCCGTCACCGTACCCGCACCACAACCCGTCGAGGTGGCCGATTTGGAGGAGAGCGACCGGGGTGCCGGCACCTTCCGCGACGTCTTCCGCGAAATCAGCGCACTTAAGGAGCTCTGCAAAATTAAATGAAAACAACCGTCGACCGTATATCGTATGTTAGGGGAGGAAGGGAGAGCAGCCAAAATGGGCAAATCAGAGAAAAGCGACAGAGAGGTGGCACACGGGTTAGTCATTGGGCTAGACGAATGGCTCGGCTCAAAGTTCAAGGGACAGGGGTAAGGTGGCTTCAAACAGAGATACGGTTCCTTGTCTCTCCTCAACCTATGGGAAGATCATAACTGGCAACCTTTTTCTCTAGCCAGCCCTCATCATTTCTTACCCGCAAAAAAGAGCGCTAAATATCTCAGCTGCGGCTTCAAAATGCTAACTGAAATTTTCATAGTATAATAAGTAGCCTGTGCGAAAAGACACGTAAAATTTAAAGTAAATGCAATTGTCGCATGGCAGGGTCTTCTTTGTTTTAGCCAAACGAAGTATCAAGAGCAAAGCCCGGAAACATCGGTTTGTTAAATTCCTATGAAACAAGCGATTCCACTAACTACAACAGGGATTCTCTGAAGCCTTGGCCATTCGTTTAGCGTGGAAGTGACAGCGACGAGAAGCGGCCTTAAACGGAAGTCGAGGGGTTCAAAACGAGAAGCGTGCGCACAGTCACACACGATCGGAAGTCAGCACACGGCACAACAACTAAAAGAGCACTCACGAAAGAAGAAGCACTGCCTAAAATACGACTCAAAAACGGATGCAAGACAGCGAACTAGTCAGATGTTGTTAATGAAGGTAGAAAGAAAATGGTAAAAAAATGTTATCCTTGTTATATTGTAAGTATTATTAGCGTCGTTAACTCCTGCTAGCAAGGTTAAATTTTTGCAACCAGCGATAAAACTTTCGATAACGGCTCTTCTATTAAGGCAATCTCTATTTGCGCCCCGAGGGCAGCAACTTTTTGCACCGTTACCGCTCAACTCAAGTTCAAGCCGAACAAAATGCCCAAAAAGGAATTCAACCAAAAGAATTTCGTCAAGGTTCATTGGCAAAATATAAAATTCTTACAATAACAAATGGAAATTATTACAATCAAGAGTTCGAAGATGGAGGATTCTTACAATTGCTCGGAAAACATAAAAATGGAACCAAAACTGAGAGTCAAAGGACTGGAAATAACAAAACGATAGACAGAAAGTAAGTATAGGGACAGGATTTCATGGAAATTACAGTGTGAATTGGCCGATTTGGCTTCTGCAATTAGCGTGGGAGAGGAGTACCCAAATCAAATACGGTGTCTTGCTGATAAATCACAAAAATTTTAACTAACTACAATAAATTAATATATAAATCCCAAAAATAATCGTGTTAACCAACCAAAATATTCTTTACTCATCTATGATGACAAAACATCCCCTCCCAAACTAACACATCAACCAAAATCGAACCAAAAAAGGAACAGAAAGAAGCTACAGTATGCGGGGTTACGGTAGTCAAAGCGATAGAACAGAGTTAGGAAAGTGGACATACATTCAACAACCATGCTAGATCGAAAAAACAGATAGAAGCAGCGGTGGATTAGTAAAGTGTTTCAATTTTTCGGTGAGAACATTTGTTTCTAACGTTTCGAAGGATTTTGAAAGCTTTTTTGGATATTGCACTATACAAAAATGTTGATAAATCAATTATGGGTTTGAAGAAACACTTGAATTTAAATACGGATGTCCTAAAAAGACTTCAAATCCCTTCAAGTTGAAATAAATACTTTAGTGTTGTGAGTTTTCTTTCATTGAGGATAGTTCCTAGTAAAAAACACATAAATCGTAATTTGCACCCGTATTTTACAAAAAACACATTGACTAAATTAATATGAGAGGCATTTCTGTAATTGTTCAAGTTCGGGAAATGCAAGTTTTAGGACAGTTCTGGATTCCGTTACGACGACGGCAACACTTGACCCATTGGGTCAACTCGTTCTCTCAAAATTCTTTTACTCGAAATTTTCTTGCATTTCCCAAGATTCCTTTGATGTTTTCGATTAATTTCTACTTGTATATGCCTAGAATGTGCACTGTAAACCTTCACTACAATTTGGTTCGTCGAAAAAGTTGGTGAATACAAGTTTTGTTTGAAAAAATTAAAATTGAAAATAAAAAAAAAGTTTGAAAAATGGTAAACTCAGTGAGAATTGGAGTAGTTATAAAACGGAGTGCTCGAAGACTTTAAAAACTTTCGCACCTTTTTCCGCGACAGGTTCACCATATCACGGTACATGTCGGAGCGAAGGAATCGTTGATACGAATCGTTCTTCATCAGCGCGCAAATGTGCTCCTAGAATGGAGATGTGTTACCAAACTGTTTTTTTTTGTTTTTTTTTATGGAAGCAAGAACACCCAACTTACTGCCGCTTCGTCGAAGGACCACCGGTTTGGATTGTTGTGCAAGTTTTCCTCCGTTATTTCCATCACTTTGCAGTCAATGTTCACGGGAGAAGTGGCGTTTGAGTCGATGAATTCGTTGTAAATCTCTGTTACCAGCACAGGCACCATGCGGCTGCTGCATTTCCGGAGCTTTTGCACCTGAAACAGGTAAGATTTGTTGTATTCAGTTGCTTTTCATCATAATTTGACCGTTTAGGTCAAGTACAACATATTAAACCGCTTACCTCCAGCCAAAACCTTAGATTTTCACCCGAATATTCTTTATCCAAGAATTTCTGAAGCGTCTCTCGACCTAGCGAATCATTCAGCAGCTCTTCGAAGCTCAACTCCCAGAGTTTTAGCCGTCTGGTTGAAATGTCGCCGGTCCTGAATATGAAATAACGTAAATCCGTCAAGAATCCAGTAATAATTTCAGAAAAGACGCGGTATTTCAACAACCACGTCCGGAAGGCTTTCTTGAGAGATTAGTTTGCAACTTACGATTTATCATGTTGCCAAAAATCAATAGTATCCGAGATCCAGGGATTTGCGTGAGATTGGAAGGGATCTGTTGCTGACCCGAGTGGATAAATGAAACAATCAAAGAATTTACGTTGCTCAAAGTATGTTTGATAATTCTCGAAGATCTTGGACGTTTTTAGAACGTTCTGTGATAAGCGTCCTTGCAGTAGCGTGATCTGAAATGTTCACATAGTTCTTTGGCATCAAAATGGCCATGGATTTGATAACGGGGCTCTATTCTGCCTTCAACGCTTACCTCGTGTTTAATTGAGTCCTGTAGTAGCGTGCATCTCCGTAACCCCGGCCTCAAGTAGTGTCGTCCACCATTGTCGAGAGTCTTCTCCACGGTCACGGCATCTTGATTGGGCGAACACCTCAGCACTTGAGGCTGTCCCCCCGAAGTTCCGCAATTCCCGTCGAGAACGTTGTTGAAGCCATGCGCTCCGGCGGCGGCGGCATTCAACATGGACGTATTGGAGGCTGAGTATTTGGGTCGCCCGGCGCGCGACAGCTTCCGGAAATCGACCTCGGTCGTGTTCACACAGCCCGGCACCGGTCGATGGACGTCCCAGAACGCGCGCTCTTGGGAGTCGAGGATTTGGCGTTCTAATCGGTCCCGCTTTTTGTCTACTCTGAAATCGGAAGCGTAAGGAAAAGGACTTGTTTTTCGTTTTTTGATCTTTGAATAAAACTGCTCTTGTCTATTGTCGTTTGCCTTGCAAAATTTGAGACTTTGCGGCGAGCTCCACTTACTTATACTGCGCTTCAGCCTGCATGAAAACGAATTCCCATTTCCGGCTGAACATTTTCTGTAGTTTGGCAAGGTTCTCCGCTTCGAAGTCTTCCAGCTCCAGATGGGCTTTGTTTTGCATTGTTCGTTTGCACAGGTAAACAGCTGTAAATCGAGAGATTTCAGTTGGATTGGGTTGCCTCAACAGTGTTTTTCGACCTCACTTACCATAATCGGTGTTCTCGGGTTCCCAGCAATTGGACGGCCAGAAGTAGGGAGTTTGGAATCGATAAAACGTCCCGTCGTTCTTGACCGTGAGGACGTGGTCATCGATCTGAAAGATGTAGCCGTGCGAGGCCAACATGTGAGCCAAATGAAGGGCGTCCGCGATGTCGGCGACATCGGCGGACCGCAGGATCCACGCAATCGTGTCCATGCCCGTAAAGACGGAGGGAATCTTGGAGAGGAAGCTCTTCACCGTCTTGATGGGCACACCCGAGTCGGGGTCGAGCATCTGCTTCACCAGCGCCTCCATCTTGCGGTAGATGATGTGATTGGGGTGGACCATCGCGCGTGCCGAGTACGCCGCCTGATCCATTCTGGTGGGCGGGACGAGGGCGCGCTCGCATCCACCGCCGCCGCCTCCCGCACTGGTCGAGGGCTGCGGGTTCTTGTTGTGGTTGTTGTTGTTGGTGCCGTTCTGTTGCGGTTGTTGCGGCGCGTCCAGCGGACTCGTGTGGGTGACGGATGTGGAAGGCGCCGACGGGGGCGCCGCAGCGTTTTTGCCAGCCAATTTGGCGCCCCCGGATTGGTTTTGGATGCTCACCGGGCGCGGCTCCGTAGCGGTGAAAAAATAGGTCATTCTGTAAGTTGTTGATGTGTTAAACTTTGTGATAATTACAAAAGGTGGAGTCAGATTTCCGTTATCACAGTTTCCAAGCCTTTTTTAAAGGTGTTATCTTTTTGACCTCAATATTGCCCAAAACTTTTCCCTAGCTACCGAAAAAACCTATCCAGACCCCTCCTGAAGCGTCTTTTCGAACCCCGTGAAATTGGAATCATATGTTCGTGGGAAGAGGCCCACTTACCAAGTCGAATGCCTTTTTCGAAGAGCATTTCTTTGGCGCGTAAAGTACCAAGAAGACTCTTATGGAACCACTTTCACACTCGGCGCAACAATTTCCACTCGTAGCTGAAAAAAGCGACCAAATTTTGAGTTTCGAACATTAACAAGAGAAGCGGCACGGAAAACGGAGGGAGGGAAGGCGACGGACATTAATTTTCATTCCGGCATCGAGTATAAATCCCGGCGATTAGCGGACAAAACAATAAAAGACCGCTCCCCCAAACGTCCCCGATTAACTTATGTCCCAATGCGGGGAGCTTTAATTGATGGAGCGGCCAAAATTTGGAAATTTGTCGTTGGAAGTGTCATAAATTTAAGACTGGCGGGTTAAGCTGTCAGTCACGTAAGAGGCCTTATACGGCGGGTTACAAAATATTCGGAAAAATGAACTTTTAGAAGTGGAGTTTAGTAGAATGCAGCTCGATTTGTAGTTTTTTACTATTCTTTCACCACCATTTTTGTAGATAAAGGCTTCTGCAGGCATTGTAGAATATAATTAACCAGAATACAAAATGCGATTCTAAGTAGCTCTTTTACAACTCAATATGCAAAACTGAACCAAAGATTTTTGCTAAATTTTCGAGATTTGGAGGGCCTTAGATTCACTTGTATTTAGTCTCTACAACCATAAAAAATCGTTGAAATGCGGACTAAAATCTAAAAATAACCCGAAATCAACGTCAATATCAAAGCTCGAATATAATCGTGTTATCCGAGACAAGACTTCCGCGCTTTTAAACGGCCCCAGACGTGGACACAGAACATTAAGTTCAGCGGGCTTGCGCTTATGAAATTTGCGGCATTCGTGGCCGGGAAGTCATAAGTCACGAACCTTAGGGATCTCGAGGAACCCGCTCCCGAAGACGTCATGAATATGGGAAAAGTGATGGGTCGGGGCGGACGGAAAAAGATCATCCCCGATGGCCATTCGATGCTCGCCCCAAAACACGCAGAACGAATTACGGGCCCTGCGGGCAACGGGGCGAAAGTGCTGGGTGGGGGAAAAAGCGTGCGTATGGATGGCCGAAAAATGAGTGATATAAAGGAGAAGAAAAGAAGACTCGACGAAAAAATATAAATTTAGAAAAAATGGAGAATATATGGGGAAACGAGGGTCTCGGGGACTGTGCGGGGCCGGCCGAAAACGTGGGGCCCCTCATTCGGCCGCGGCATCTCTCGCGGCCGCTTTTTCCGCCGGCGGCCGCCGCCGTTCTCTCCGTCCCTCCATTGCTCGCTTCGGCTTTTTCGGGCCTCGGAATTTTTGGGACTTTTTTTGACGTCCAGCGGATTTTTCCCTTCACCCTCTTTCCGCCCATGCTCGCCGCATCTCTGCCCTGGGGCGCTCTTTTCGCACGCACTGCGGTTTAGGGTTTTCCCGTGGACTTTTGCGGGGTCGGTTGGCAGCCGACAGAGGCGCTTGTTTTGGGTAATCTCGGCCCAACGGCCCCGCGTTTTATGCGGTAAAAAGCCGAGTTTGGTCCGCCGGATTCGGGATGCCGAGAATGGAGGGAAACGAAGGGGACAAGGAACTTCTTGGGGCCAGGGCAACTTGCCAGGGCGAGCCCAAAATCATAATAGGGAGTTTGGTCGTACTTTACGGACGGGTCCAAGATTTTTGAAAAATGATTGGGTAACGTACGCAATGAAATTGGGGTGTATGTAGATAAAACTCGCAAAACGATTTCAACTAAGAGTTTGAGGAAGAAAAATAGTAAGAAAAAATTTTTCTCCGCGAATAAAATCGCCTCTAATTGGCCATTGAATGTCCTCGTTGTCTTCAAGCGAAAGCAAGATTGAAAAGCAGACTGTGAAGGAGAAAAGGCGAAAAACAAGTAAAATACGGTTTAAAGCAAAAAGAAAGCGAGTAGGAATCTCGAAAGTCTTATAATATTACGACTTTTCAAAAAAACAACTAAAATCTCGGCCAAACATCGAAGTTCCCGTTCGGCCAACTTTTTTAAATTAATTCCGACATTAACACGGGACTACGTCGCACACAGGAAGTAGGGTGAAATTCGTGGGCCAAGAACTTAAAAACACATAGATTATAGAAATTCCGTTTACCGTTCGTTGCAAAATCGAAACAAGGTTAGAGCGGACATCAAGTCACAAGGCTTATTGTTTGAAAATTCAAAGTTTTCGGAATGTAAGTGTCAGGAATCGGGGAACGGAGGAGTGAGGTGGACAGGGATTGTTGAATGGATAAATAAACTGGAAAATATAAAAGAACTTTTTCTAACCGAGACACACGTAATGTTATAAAATAGTCTATTGGCGATGGAAGATTTTTTTACGGAAGCCTTAATAAAACTTTAGGCTTTGTCATAGCATTTTCCAAGACACATTCGAAAGCCTTAACTTGCCTTCTAGAGAAGATTGCGTGATTTTTAAGTCGATAATTGCCTAAAGTTAGAAAATTCTTTCTGGATTTGCAGCTTAAAAAATTTTAAAAAATCAGCAGGACTGTATCATCATTCTCCACAACAAGCATTTTGCCGTACACAATAAGAAATGTTAAAACAAAAACGTTTTCTGGCCAACCCTCCCCCCACTTTACGTACTCTTTCAAAAAAATCGCTTCTGCAAAACGCGTAAAGCTTCCGAATTTTCCCAGTCTTGAAGCCACAGAAAATATTTTATTGAGCAGAATTAACACCCATTTCACGGGTCGCCCCAAAGCAAGAAACAATAAATGCTTTTAAAATATTTTATTAACAATTTGTAATCCAATCTTTTTCTTTGCAAACTCCCATTAAACCTAATTTAGCAAAAGTGCAAAATTCCTAAATTTCGCTGTTTTCCGAACTTTTTTGCCTCTCAGAAGCTCTTAACAACCACCTCTCATTTCCTCCGGGGTCAAAAATATCCTTATCAAATTTGAAACTCCTAGACAAGACTTGAGACAAATTGACTAATAGGATTTTGGGTTTAAAAATACTTTTTTCGAATTTGTTCTGCAAGGTAATTAGATGCAGATTTATCATAAAGGCCATTGGAAAAGTTAATTGAAAAGGTCAATTCTTAAATTATCCGAAGATGGTGATGAGTCAAGGTGTAATATAGATGTTGGAGAATGTAGTTCAAACGGGTTTGGAGCCTATACATACATAGTGATCCATGCAATTTAGTCGGAGAAGGGTAACTTTTTAAAAAACACTGGTTATGTTGCAGATGACTTTTGGGTGGAATAGCCAAAAAGGTCGCATAAGATACCCTTTGACCTCAAGATGACTTTTTATGGGCCTTGTGGGACCTTACGTACGCATTAGATGTTTAGAAATTATGGGATAAAAAATATATGAACAATCATGAATAAACAAGAAAAACAACTATCAAAAAATTTGAAAAAATGGTCGTTTCACAAGAAAAAGGACCTAATGGGCATGTGCTGAGCCCTTGACCTTTTGTCCCAAGAAAAGCCTCGGTAAAACCGATAATTCAAAAAGATCCCGACTTTTAAAAATCTCCCTACTCTCTTAACCCTCACCCTTTCTCGCCCCGAACCACCCTTGCTTCATCCGGCCCCAGCCGTCTTTCTCCCAAAACTGACATCATCTATTTTTACACTTGACACTAACGTCTACAGACACTTGTGACAAAAACCACACAGCGCCTCAAATTGGCAGTCGAAAAAGTTTTAATTTGCACGCCTGAAACTTGAGGTGAACTGGAAGGGATGACGTCGATGGGGGTCGAATGGAGTAGCGGACGGAATTTATAGAGAGTTTTTTATTCAGATGGCTATTTGGCGACATTTTATACGATGAACTTGAATTTGTGGGAAAAAGTTTTCATAATGGATAGTTCAGAGAAAGAATTAGAGAAAAGAGTTCCTAATGATTCCACAAATTTTTTCGAAAAACGCCCAAGGCATAAACACCTCCTGGACCCGGAAATTAGCGGAAATCCCGAAGTTCTGAGCCCGTTGGTCCCGACAACTCTGAGCAAAACGCCCTGAAGACAGCCATGAGGTCGTCGACGCTAGTGCCAAACCAATTCAAATCTTTTACGCAGAAAATTGTGAGTTTCGCAAAAAGTAAGTCTTTCCTTGGCCCCACCGAAAAAATATTCGGCCGCCGTTGAGCGGTGCAAAAAATGGAGAAAAATTGGTCGGCCGAGTAAACAAAAAAACGCTCTCTTTTGGCCCCGGAGAATGTGGGATGGAGAAGGAGAAGAAGAGGAAGAAGAGAGGGGCCAACCAAAACAAAATCAATATTCAGTCGTTGTATGTAGTTGGCGAAGATGGAGGGAGAAGTGGCGGCCCGAGAGGCCGTCAAGACGAGGCCGGCGCCCGCTTCCATGGCCCCCGATTTCGCGACGTAACCCCTTCGGGCCTTACCGAAGCCGGCGTTTGCGGGGCTCCCAAAGACGGGAATGCGAGGCGGGGAACGGAGGGGTAAAAATGGGGGACAAGGGGGAGCGGGGACAAGGAGGAAAGGGACCGAGGGCACGGTCTTGACGAGCGTTCCTCTCCTCCATTTTCTCACCAGATATTTCGACTTACTCTCCCGTCGGCATCCCCTTCCCTCCAGACGTCTTTGTTGATTTTTTTTAAGAGGAGAAGAGGGACTCCAAACGCCCTGAAGGCCAAAGGTTTTAAACGAGGTTCGACGCGAGGAGCACAGTGATTCAAATGGACGTCCTGGGAAAGTACAGAGGAGGGATGTGTCATCGGACGGGAACAGAATACGGTGGTGGTTTTACCTGGAGGAATGCAGGTTCACAAACGGACCAAAAGCAAGAAATGTTAGCATGAAAAGGAGATACGCTCAAATTTTGGTGATGAAAGTCAGCAAAATTCATGAGAGTATAACTAATAATAGTAATTTCCGTATTTTAGAGCACGAAAAAGCTTCGTAGCTAAAAATATTGCACATTAAAAATCATTTACAGTGGAATTAGTTGTCAGAATGGAAGACTTCCTGGGATCTTTGAAAACGTGATTAAAATACATTTTTATTCAACAGAAAAAAACGTGTTTTACAATAGTTTTATTTGAGGTATCTTGAGGAACAAATAAATAAATGAAAAGTTAATTTACAATCAAAAAATCACAATTTCAGCGTAAAGAAATTTCGAGGCTAATTTTTTGTAAATTACCATTAAAAGCCGTAGAGCCAACCTCACTGTAAGAAACATCCAAATCAAGAAAGATTTCGACGTTCCGCCCCACTCTTATACTCCAGTCGATGTTTACAAACAAATCTACATCACGATACGGTCATGACGAGGATAGGACCGGAGGACTTTCCCCTTCCAAATATCACGTGGCCCGCCGAGTCGCCAGGTAGGCCAGGGGCATTCGAATTCAATTCAAAACAATAAAGGCGCACGTCCAGAGAACGCCTCCAAAGCGACGTAGCCGCGTGGATTAGCGCCTGTTTATTGTTCGCTCATAAATCCTTGGCGGAAGAAACACGAGTCGTCGAACGGACCGCCAGATACGGCGTCAGATAATACGCCCAGTACTGAAAAAGGGGGAGGATAAGATGTTTGGAATGAAAAAAGAAAGGGTGATAAGCTCGGAGGAACTGAAAAAGTCCCATTCTTGGGAATATGTTATCAGAATGGGGTAATCCAAAGGTCCTTGGATTTTAATACGTAGATTGCAATGAGGCTGATTGTGAGCGTCTTTTGTAATGGCAAGCTAACAAGGAAGCGCTAAGATTTTTTTCTTCAGTTTTTTTTAAGTTTGCTGTGTCTTCCGGACTGAATGTACAGTCTGCAGAGCAGCCAGAGGAAAAGCTGTTTTTGGCCGAAACTTTGCGAATTTCGCTAGGAAAGTTGATTGACTTTTTGTATAAATGTTGTCCATCACCTGAGGAAGCCAACTCCCTCTTCCATCCAGGAGCAAAGAATTTTTTGAATTTTTACGAAATTTCGATCAAAAAATCTTTGTCGTAACCGCAAATGGTGATGCCCATTTTAGGTTTTTAGGGGTGAAAACTCAATTGAAAGTTGACTTAAAGTCCTATATGAACCCCTTTTCGCTTAATTTTGCACGGGTTTACAAATTTTATTTTGGCTTAAAATGATGTTTATTGAGATTCTAATACGTAATAAATCAGTCTTGGCACAAAAATTTATTTTTCCAACCTTCACTTCAAAAAAAGTTGATTCGGCCCAAAAGGGAAGTCGAACCCGTGCGGCGTTCCCCCTCTTGATTCCCAGACTACGGCACTAACCACTCGGCCACACCGCTCTCTTCCGAAGGAAGAGACCGACTGTGCTTTTTATCGTTTCGAATGCATGCGCCTTTTGTAGGGAAATTGAGCCAGTTTTTGGGCATTTTCACCCCTAAAAGCCCAAAATGGGCAGCTAAGATTTATATATCCTTAATCAGCACATTTTTTCTGATTTTTTGAGGTATGTCCCGTCAAAAAGTAGGAGCCCCCATAAAAGTACTTTCCTTGTAAAACAATTTCTCCTGCTTGTTTGTTGTAAGTTTTACGGGAACTTTTTGCTGACTCTGTGAACTTACGATCAAATTGAAAAGCAAAAATGCGACTGGAAACGCAACCCTTGCTACAATGTCAATCTTCTGGCTTTTCTCCTTGTGGCGGATCCTCTTCATCAGCTGATACCATTGGAACATTCCGATAAAACTCCTCGCGGTGTCAGCTTCCTGCGGATTATCACTGTTGGTATCTGGACGCACCATGTGGCGAGTATGCCTAAAATTTTAGGAAAATTTGATAATTTTCTCAGGCCATCGAAAGCGATGAGCAATTTTTTGAGAAACGTCTTTGATATTTTAAGCTAGAAGAACACTTACATGTCCAACAAGGAAGTGGCCTGTTTCCTCAGCCGATTCTTGTACTTGATGTCCTTGTGAAGCGCCCAATTGACAAGTGCAAATTCCAGAAGGGCACCAAAGATGAAACCCGTACAAACGCCAATCCAGATGTCGACACTCTGAAGAAACATCTAATTTTTGATGACATTTATCATACTAAATTTTCCGTGCAGATTCATAAAAATCGCAAAGAATGAAAGATAAAATAAACAGTCCAAGGTTTGACGTTCATGTTCCGTTAAATTTTACATAGTGCCCAGAACATAATTTCTTTTTCCTTGCGGTAATGCAGTTTTCGCTAAATCGCCTTTATTTGTCACGGCAAGCTACTATGTAGGTCAAAGCTCAATTTTTGAAGATTTCGGCCCATAGTTCGTCCGAGTGGCGCATCAGTTCCGAAATTTTCTAAGAGATTACCGTAAATTTGGGCATCCGAAACTGTAAAAATATGTATGTCTAGCCTTTGCCTCATTTCCCGCTACATATCTCAGCGCATTTTATATCAGGATCGCCACATGGGAATATACCCTTACCTTGGTGTAACTGACTGGCGGAAGATTTGCGTTCACTCCCGATGCCTGCAATTCTTGTTCCTCAGTTATTTTTTCCTAAACCATACCATTGTAGTGACCGTGAGCAGCACAGTAACACCCAGCGTTATCCTCGCCGCCACCGACTCCTCATTCAACCAAAATGATATTGTGCTGACCAAGACCAGCATAAACGAGGGTATGTAAAGCTGTAGAAGGTAGTAACTGAATTCTCGTTTCAGTTTCAAAATTGTCCGGAGGCAACTGTAGGTACCTGAAAGAAGAGCATTATAAAGTCATCAAAAATAGAAAATTTCGTCGAATCAATACAACCAAATGTCGATTACCAGTAGTAGTGACTGAGGTGCAATTTCCCACCCTAACCTCGCTGAGGGTAAAAGAAGGAAGCGATTGATGAAGACCATGCTTTATTTGAATCGGATCGTCCAATTTCCATCGATACATGATCTCTTGTGCTGTGTAGGCGTAAGAGGCGTAGTCAATGAAACAAGTCTGCACGTCCAGCGGATAGGCGGCCAGTTTCATTGGGCAAGAGAGGGTTAGAGTCATCCTGAACACATAAAAATAGAATCTTATATGCGAGGGAGGTCCCATTGGCCACATTTCAATTCCCAAAAATTTTAGCTCTCTTTTTGCAAGCGCAACCAAGATATTCAACGATCTTTATGGCCGTGAGAGTACGCTAAGCGCGGAGAGCGACCAGAGAGGAAGACATTTTTTGTCTATACCTCTACCAATTTATGCGAAAAAGGATTTTTTGTGAGGTATATCCTAAAAAACGTTGCCCAAATTTGCGTAAAATTTCATCTAGGATTGAGCGTCGCGACGCGTCGCTCTTGGAGCACTTCAACTGCTAGACCTAGACGATCATTTTTAAGTCTGTGACAAGGCACTTACCGACATGAATATAACACTTTGGCAGTAGCGTTATGTATCCTAATCATCACATTTGGTAAATCCACCGTGTGCTTCTTGCCATTCTTTTCATTTTGAAAAAATGTGTCGGGAGTCCAAACTAAATGTCGGACGTCTTATTAAGCCATCGGGTATAACAAAACTTGAGTCAAAAAAACATCATCATCCCAAGTTTTGGACTGGTTAATTGTTCATTTTTCAATTTAAAATCCCACTTTAAGCCTTGAAACAGTTGTTTTAAAAATGGTTTTAAAATAGGGAGGAACTTTATAGGACCTCACCTTTAGTATTCCTCCGTTGATGCTGATCTCCAGATAACACAATATGTTTGTGATGGGGGCTGAAGAAGAGTAATCGTTCATCGACCCACTCCTCTCGAAACGTAAAATGAAGGGCAAATTCCATATTTACATCGTCTACTTTGGATATGCTTCTGAAATAAAATGTATGAGCACAAGTGTTAACTGTGTAAGAAAGGCTTAAAATAGGAGTTAACTCCAAATTCTGACGTTATCCCCGGCATTCTCAAAAAAAAACTTTTTTTCCAAAATTCCAATCTTCCTCCCAAAAAATTCAGTTTTTCTTACCTTAAATACATGTTGACGACAATGTCGACAGGTGCGTCGGCCCCAGGAGTAAGGCTTCCCTTCGGCCGCAGCCTCCAATCGTATCCATTTCCATTGTCGTAAGCCAATAATTTCTCGATAATTCTCTGTTCATCTACCAGCTTCTCCACTCCCAGACTCCTCGAGAAATTGCCCTGCGCCAACTGCCTTCGCGCCGTATACAGTGGCGATTTATATAGAGTTAGGAGTAGGAGGACCGAAGTGTAATTATACATAAATCTACAAAATGCGGCCATTGTGTGGTAATATAATAGATTCTTAGAAAATTTATGGTCATAAATTCATTTTTTTCAAAAATTTCTTGGCCATAAAAATGTGACCAAGTCTGGGTTTCAAATAAAAAGTTTAGTCCGCGTGCCCTAAGGCGGTTCTCGATGCAAGGAGAACAAATAAATAAATAGGGAGTAAACAGGAATAACAGCACGATGAGTGGATGTCAAAGATTGAGAAGCGAATAAATACCTTCTGAAGGTTTTGTTGTCGAGGTCGGTGTACTATGGCATCATTTTGAAGTGAATCATGGACAAAGAGCAACAAGGGAGAACAAAAACAGTATGAACTTCTGAGAGGCTTTGCAATTTCTGCGGAAGACTTCAATTTCATATAATGAAAGGGGCTTTCAAATCGGAAATGATGATAAAACTGTAATTTGTTGACTTTGCTCATATCTTGACGCATCAATTGCTGGAAAAGTTTAGCTATCACGGTTTTATGCGGAGATATTGGATAGTCTCGGGCTCGTGAAAACGTTCCTGACTTGACTTTTCAAGTTTTATACGGGAAAATTCGATCTCTCAAATATTGTACACCTAATTTAAGATTTAACTTGAAATTTTTCAAATCAAGAATAACAAACCCCATTTTTGCAGGCTTTAGAAAATCCAATTCTAAATCTCTTCCAAGCTCCTATACTCTCGTCGTATGCTCATCGGTAAAGTCAATATTCATCTTATTGCGTGCAGCAAGTCGATTTGTAAGGCGAAATTCAAAGCCCCTGTCGTCTGACATTTCAGCCTTATAGTTGGACGAGTTTTGGATCCTCAAAAACCTTTTGCCATAACAATTATCATAGACTGTAGGGACAATAATGTGGACTGGGTCGCGCACCGAATCCACAATTGTCACAAAGCAATAAAGGGTGATTCCAAGGCACCAGAAGCGCACATTACTTTCCCAACAGACTGATGTCTCGTCCACGACAACCACAGCAGATTTTTTGTCCACAAATTTAAAGTTCCGGGTTTCTAAATACGCCATTTGCGACCATGTAAGGATGGAATGCATGTGTTAAAAATTCGTTTGCTAATTGGAGAAACGTAATTTTGGAAAATCCAGAACTCACGTCATTTCTACAGCAATCTTGCAAGACCGTTATTTATTCATATTCTTCACAATAACCTCAAAAGTTCACATAAAATCCTCCCTTCTTCTCTCATCACTCTCTCAACTCTTTTCATAAATCGGAACCCTTTTTCGCACCATCCCCAAAAATGGAACCCAACTCTCTTCCCTTTCAGAATCCTCAACGCTTTCAAAAGTTTCAGTTTGTAAAAGGAATCGACAGAAGTGCGAAAACAAAAGCAAAGGTTCTGAGCGCATAATTGGCACAATGGGCAGAATCCTCGGGGGCCAGAATCGGCGATGAGGCTGCCGGAACATGTTTAATGGTTTGAGTGGCCTTGAACAACTAGCACATAGATTATGAACAAGTGTTTTCCGGTACTTGTCTCTCTCCTCGGGCATAATTAGTGCAGCGAAAATGGGAGTGGAGAACGATGGAAAACGATGATGTAAACGAACGTCGAAAGGTGTTCTTTTGTCACGTTGTTGTCTTCTTACTAGTTTTGACTACAATGGCAATAAAGTATGGATCACTTATCAAGCGACGTATTTAGCGGAGCCTTTACACAGCAAACTCCTGTACAATAAAATCTGTCTATAACGTGGCGAATAAATTTCTGCGTCTCTTGCGATCCGTTACACAGAAAACCGACTGTATTTTTAACCAAATTGTAAAACGCAGACGCAAATAGAACCGATGGCATCTAAATTGTTTATAAACTCAAAATATGTTGCATAAGGATCAAGAGCAATGTCGACAACAAGTGTCAGGAGTTGAATGAAGAGTGTTGACTTCCTCTTGACCTTCCAAGCACTCCAAGATGCCTCGAACGCACGCTGATTCTTGATCAGCTTCACTGGGCACCTGGAAAAGAACTTGTAGCTTTATGGAGCACAAAATGACCTATGGAGGTCAACAATGAATCCGTAAAAACCGAAAACGTGCCATTGCAAACCGTGAGCGAGCCCTCAACCTTAGTCCTCTGCCTAGGATGTGATAACGCCGAGACCGTTACCGAGACAATCAAAGAAAAATTACTTTCAACAACGTCTTATTGGGCTATATCTCTGTCCAAAAAACTCCCGGATTGCTGAGCCTTTACAGCGAACAAATTCAAAGATCCCCGGGGTCAATTTTAAAGAGATAGTACTATGTAGAAAATAACACTCTCTGTCCAGTTGTCACAGTGATAGCCCGTAATTTTAAACCGTCCAGTTCCCCCTTACAAGCTCTTTTATATCCGTCATGGCATGCTCACAATTCCAACGCCTCTTCTCTTCACTGTCCAAGTTCTTTTTGATTTCATTTTGAAAATCCGTCATGAAGTTGAAACACCCTTCTTTGTCGGGGATCCCACCGACAACTGCTGCAGTGAACGTTGCCACAGCCAATAGTAAACAATGCATTTTACAAATCAAATAAACAGATTTAAAAAAAACAAAATTGTAAAGCACACTTTGAACAGTTCGGTTTCCAATTTGTCTTTTTATTTGTATGAAAAATGCATGAAGATCACATTTATATTATAGTTGTTTTATTAAACTTCAGCGTCATTTGTAGCGTCAAAGATTTCTTTTTTTCTGAAAAAACTAGGCTCACATTCAAGAAACTGCATTATGTTCGATGATTTATTGCATAGTTTATCGACAAAACCGTATGTACCAAACATTATTCGCATTTGGAACAGCATTCATCCATCTTTTCCAAGCGCCTCGACTGATCTCGTTGTTTCAACAAACATTTCTTCAGGCCATCCAGACATTCCTTGGGACAGTTCTCTTTCTCTGTGCACTAAAATATTACAGTTTACAGAGTGGGTTGTCCAGTAGTGTACAACGAATATGAGCAAAATCTCGATGTGTCGGAATGGTTGACAAATTCGCAACTTATTTTTTTACAGAAACTAGTGTCATTTCCAACAGTGGGGGACCTGATCCAGTGGCAAAAAACGTACGTAATTTGCATCCGGAAAACATCAAAAATGTGGCAAAATGCATCCCTCTCGAAGTGAAAAAGCTCCGGTTTCAAAAACGCGCCCGCTCTTTTTGTGAGGGAAAGGGCGCGGCCTTCAAAACTAACAGGGGAAGTACTCCAAGTGCGACCGTCAGATTTTGATGAAATTTGGCACAAATTTAGAATAATGGTTTCTAAGATATATGCGAGAATCCTAGCTCGCGCTTTGCAGAAACAACCTAGATTTTCAGATCGAAAGTCGGCGAAAATTTCGGACTTTTTGCCGAATTTCGGCATGAAAAGTTTCGTGTCTATTTCAACTGTAAAGGATAATGTTTATACAAAAAATCAAATTTTTCCGCGCGAAACTGCCAAAGTTATGGCCAAAAAGCTCTTTTCTCTCTGACCGCTCTCCACGTTTTGCGCGCTCTCTCGGCGGCAAAAATCGTTGGATATCTCGGCGGCGCTCGCAAAGCGCAAGCTAAACCTTTCAGGAATTGATATTTAGTCCATACCCGACGTGTGTGCAAAATTTAAAGAAAATCTGAGCGTCGCACTTGGAGCACTTCCCCTGTAAGTTTTTTTCACCTTTAGAGGGAAGCATTTTGCCACATTTCTGATACTTCCCGGATACAAAATGGTACGTTTTTTGCCACTGGATCAGGTCCCCCACTGTAGTAAGTGTTTTAGGTGGGGGATTCAGATGTCCTTAAAATTTTTGATGCAGGTTTGGAACTGGCCACAAACCAACTCCTTTTAGCGCCAGCGGCAGCCGAGCTATTCAGCAGTGTTGTTTCGGATCCAAAATGAGAAATGTCGTCGAGACGCGAAATAGTTTTTCCTATCACTCCTTCCAAAGAAAATTCAAAATATTTGTGCTTTTTGGACAGTTCAAAACAAACCGCTATGCCTACGAAATATCGTACAAAATGTTCCCCCAGAACTTTAATAATCCCCTGTTCTCAAAATCCAAAAAATATCTTACCTCCACATTCATATTGGCCAACATGTCGTCGATGAACTTGTGCCGCTGCTCCACATTTTCCAAATATCTTACAATTTTTCTTTCAACAATTTCGACGACTCCATTACAGTATTCTTTGTCTCCTTCTGTCGCGTAACAACTGATAGTAATCACAGTAAAAATCAAGAAAGAAACCAATTTTGAATCCATAATTTCAATCAGTTTGTCGTTCGATTTCAGTGCTTCCCTTGTTTATAACGTGATTCAAAATACAATATAAACAAACTTCCTTAATTTGCAATAAATAGACGAGTTTAGAAATATTTGTGGATTATTGATTCAATTGATGATTTTCAGGATTTTGGTTTACCACCGGCAAGCACAGTGTCACTCATCACATCCAGCACAACATTTGTCAACGTCCATATATTGATCAGAAGTTTTTTGCGCCTCCAAACAAGCAACCACTCCTCGAATGCACGGGCTGGAATCGCAGAATTGCTTGTTGTAAGTCTGAGGACACTGAAAAGTGAGACCCTTTTTTCGCAAATTTCCACGGATAGGATGTATATACAGCGGGAGGTATTATTTTGCATGATTTATGTCAAAGATAAAGAAAAACAGTCAGAGAAACCATACTTCCACCAAATTTTTGTTAATTCTGCGTGAAAAGGGAATAAAAAAGTGTAAGAGCAAAATCTAGGATGTCTCACAGAGCTTTACATCGGCTTTGCATCCAAATCCAACCAAGAATAGCTTACAGTCTCAATCTTTCGTTTAATGATTTTATCCAGCACCTCTCTTCTTTTCTCTTCATCCTTTAAAACTTCATGACTCTCAAATCCTCTTCCCAATGCACCAAGCGCAAATTTGCATTTCTTCTTGTCATCTTTGTAGGCGACAAACGAATCAATAATCAAGAGTAACAATAACGAAAATTTCATGCTATTTTCTATTATGAAAGCCTCGCAAGAAGCATAAAATTGAATACGTGAAGTCCACGTATCCACAGACATAATGAAATCATATTCCTCTTCTCCAGTGATCGTTTATACCCCGTGAAAATTCATTATGGCTTTTTTATGAAACGAATTGAGCCTTAAGGTTCTTTTCTACTGTGCGTCACATATTCCATTCTTCCTCCTTGTCCCTGCACACTGTTCGAATCTCGATTATAGCACATGATCTGGCAACTGCCATCTTTTCTTGAAATTCATTTCTGGTCGCTGAATTTTGCTTTCAGTTCCTCGTGGAATATTAGGCTTACAAGGGAATGGACTTTATGTGTAAATCGACTTTGGCTTGGGACCTAGTAATAATCGACTACCATACACCTTTCGATATGACTAGGTCCCAAGCCAAAATCGATTTACACATAAAGTCCATTCCCTTGTTAGAAGTATGACTCCGCCGTTTTTTTCTGCTGATTGTTTTGATCATAGCAAAAAAATTTTACCCTAAACCTTATCCAATTTTATATTCTACTATTAATTACGAGGTGTTTCCGTAATTTGGTCAACTTTTCAATCCACCAAAAAGAATTTTTTGGCTGTTTTGAGGCCAGCAAAATATCAACCTAATTTTTGGCATCGTTGTGTTTAGCGAAGCGCTGCTGCCTCAGACCGTGTGCGATCGGTGGAAATAAGTTTTTATGTGAAAGTGCGTTGTCAGTAGAGTATAGCGGGTGGGGTAGAGCCTCTCACCCCAACCGTTATGGGGAGTCCATGGCCAGTTTTTCAACATGGGGTCTAGCGTGATTATGCAGCAAAACAAAAATTGGTTATTACACCCGTTTTAATCATAGCTCTCCGTACAATGGCATCGGCGACTGTTGTCAACGAAGACCAATAACCGTTTTACCGAGTTTTAAGAGCTTACAGTGAAGAACATCTTGTTTATGTCGTCATATACAGCGCAATGCTTTCGTACCGGTAAAGTTAGACGATGCGGTCGCATGCGCTTCGGGTTCTTAAAATCGTTGGGTTTTTCGTCTGTGGTCATCAAACGATGCAAAAATGGCTTCCTTTTGGTCTGCCTACCAAAATTTCGCAAGTTCTCTATATTGTTGTAGGCCATTCCATAAGACACCCAAGTCCGTTCTCTCTGGATCTTTTCAATTCGTTGCAAACTTTTAATGTTAAAACAAAAAAATTTGGAATCTTTAGTAATCAGCCATTTAAATATAAATGAAGGCGCAAAAATACTTGCAAAATCTATAGAGTAGGCCCAAATGCAGCAATTATTTCACCGGTCATTATCCTTACTACCGGAACGGCCTTCTGAGTTGCGCCCAGCTCGCTCCGACCAAATTATATGATAAAAATTGCCGCAAACTGCATAGTTTGAAAAATGAAACGAAATAAAAAGATGTAAACGAGAATAGATTGGTCCGATATTCCAGTTCGGCCCCATTGCGACCATGAATCTAGATTTTGACCATTTTTTTGTTGATTTTTCCGTCGTACAGCCCGAGGAAAACGAACCCACCAACGACCCCAGCACGGCTTCCACCACCGTAACTACCACGGCTTCGACGACAACTACCACAACTTCCACGACATCTACTCGAACGGAAACTACAAGACGAGCGCAGAAACTCCGGGAGAAGTCCGTGAGTTTCATTGGCGATCGAACTGGGGTTTTCCTACTGATTTTCAAAGTACTTCGATGCTGAACATCTTGTAATAAAGCTTTCTTCACAACCGAGATCTTTATGATCGTTAGAAAAGGTAACAAAATATAATAACAATAACAGTACCCGTATAATAATATTAAAAAGTCAATCTTTATTAAGAAAATCCTGGATGTTTATTAGAGAATCATTTGGGAAATATTCACGACGATGAAGAGAGAGGGCACAGCTCGAGCTACTCGCCTTTGAACATGACCCAGACTCGAGGGCATTGGATGTAACCTGCAAATTTAGGGTAGAAGGGCCACGTGTAATATAAATGAGACGTCAACTAGGGAAAACACTCTAAACAACGAAATTTAGACTTAGTCAAACCGCTCTCCTTTCAGCCAGTTAGGTCCACACCTTATCTTAAAACAATTTTTTCAGTTAAAATTGAAGATTTTCATGTGTAACATAAATTTTATAAAAAAATAGGGAAAATATTTTGACTGATAAGTTCTGTTAATAAGTATTCTACTAGAAACCCGTCTTCTAAACTTCAAAATCCAAAGTTTCTGATTAAAATTAGGATCACTGATCAAGTGTAATATCCGGTGATGCGTTATACTCCAAAAATGCAAAACCAAACGCTAAAATGTCTACTACCTCGCCTATTCTCCCATTTTAGACCACCCATAGCAAAACAATGTTAAAAAAATCCCCTTGCTTACTCGAGCTGTTATTCGACGTCAAGTATCCGCCATGTTCAGTTAACGTGTGATTTTTCATATCCGCCCATTCTGGAAGTTTAATCTGACATATCGAACAGATATATCCGTGCTCTTCCTTCCTGTGGTCTTCCATATTCAAGAATCTATTGCATTTGAAGTCGCAAATTTTGCACTCAAACTTCACAATTCCGGTATGAATTCTCTCATGGGTCGTCACCGAGGTCTCCGAAGTGAACAAGTCGTCGCAGAAGTGACATGGATAGGTTTTCGTAAATACATGAGACATCTTTTTGTGTTTCCTTAGCTTTCTGGGAGTCAGAAACTTCTGATTGCAGAGATTGCACTTGAATCCCGAGTTGGCGCCACGATGGAACTTTGCACGGTGCATGTTGAGGCGGATTTCGGTGCAGAGATTGCGGACTGGAGTGCATTCGAAACACATGTATACCTAAAATACATTGTTTAGGTTGTCTTGATATAAAAAAGGAAACCCAAATAAATTACACATCATCAACTACTGGCTTTCAGGTCCAAAATAAACCTTGTTTTAAGGGTTCCAGATCAAAATAGTACTTTAGCTACGTACCTTAATCAACTTTTTACCACAAAATTCAAACGTAAAGCGTTCAAATCGCTTACCAGCTCACACAAATGATTTTTCAGTTCATCTTCATCCTTCAGCGCCTTAAAACATTTAAGACATTGCACGAACTCGGCATATTCTGGATGTTTTTTGCTTATATGCTTCTTCAACGAATGCTCATTCCTATATCTCTTGTCGCAAAATGGGCATTGAGGGGATACTTTCTTCTTGTATTGACGTTTCGGCTGATAGATGTGGCCAAACCGGTCAAACCGAGGGACGACTCCATTCGTTAATTCACCGGGCAACGGAATATCGCTCAGATCAAGGTTGTAATTGGCTGAATCGACTTCGTTTTGAGGGGGGATAAAACCGCCAGAGGCTAGCTCTTCCAGACGGTTCGCTTCTAACTCTTCTTTTCTGAAAAATATATATTGTACTAGGTTACTCAAAAACATACTTCATTTAATTTCAATTACAAGAAAATTAGTTGGAAGCAATTTTAAAACCAATAGTTCCTATATTTTAGTACACATCTACTAAATTTCAAAGATTTTCGATATTGTGCTACATCACAAACGTAAAAATATCCATCCCGACCGGCAAAAAATTCTTTTAACCCTCCCAAAATTCTCTGTAAACCCATTTAAAATCCATCCCCCTACCTTTGCTGCTGCATTTCTTCTTCTTGTTGGACTAGATAAGCAAGATGATCGACTGGATGTTTGTCTCGCAGATGTCGTTCATATAAATGTTTGTCCAGAAATCGATTTTTACAACGTTTACATCTAACCATCTTCGATCGGACCATTCTTCGTATTTCTGATGGTTTTGTCGGTCTTGCAACCGCATTCGTTAGGACATCATCCATATTCCTTGGGTGAAGAACAACTGGCGCTGGTCTGGGAAGGGCCGGGACCGCGAATCCATTAGCTGAAAATTGTTGTAGAGTAACGTTATGAGATAGAAAATTAAATAACAGTATATCTTGACGTATTCAGTTTGAAGGCAGCTTCATTCCGTTAGAAGTCTTACATTTCTTCGTTGTCCCCGGTCCTTGGATGATTTGGCCTTCTTCATTGAGGACAATCCTCTCTTTCTGAACTGGCTCAGGGTTCCTTAGCCTCTCTAGTGTCGCTGCTAGTCCCAGATCTGTGTTCTAAAACAAGAAAACATCTGAATTTTCAAGCTGAACTTACTTTTCGCCTCTCTGCCCTCCGCTCTTCATCGTATAAGGCCTTGGCCTCTTCGTACTGCTCCACCAGCTCCTCATACTCGGGAGAATCGCAGCGGAACATACTCCCTAAAACACCGAAATCTCTCTCAACGAAGATATATAAAGGTCCGGGCGACCAAAGGCTTGAAAACGCTGCGGACACTACATTAATTTATTTTACAAAAAATTAAGAAAAAATTACAGTGAAAATCGAAGGCGCTGCAACGGAACTTGACCGGGACACCTGAAACAAGCTGGTAAATCACGCGTTGAGTTCGGTTATGACGCGTGAAAAGTCGCAGAGAAGAAACAACAAGAGGCAAAAAGTATTACCCACATGACACAAGAACTACGTAAAATAATACCGTAAAAAAAGTAAGAAAAAGGCACAGTTGCAACAGAAAGTCCAACTGTAGTTGCACTTTCTGCAACCTCTCAAACAAAACTTGTCCAAAAAATATTGTTTCATCAGGAAATCGGCTTGTAACAGAATGCCAAACGGATCGGTCTGGGTTCCGCCGCGAAGGACATGATTACGGTATCGCTCCTTGTCTTTATTATTTTCCTATCTTTTGCTATTTTACCTCCAGACAGCTTGTTTTCGTTGACAAATTTTGACTTTTCCTAGATTTCTCGACATTTTGCGTGATTATTAGGGCAATTTATATTATCCATGCTAATTTGTTTCTTATTCTTGTTATTTCAGCCTTTAAACCCTTTCGGGAAATCCGTGATACACCAAAGATGGTCAGGGAAGGACGTGCCGAGTGGAAAGCCAACTACTTCACTCGTATTTTGGTAAGCTTGTTTTTCTTCTGTTGACCTTGTGACTTTAGGTATAAATGAAAAATTTTTATCTGTTTGACGACGATTTCTGTTTGATTTTAGAGTCTGTTCGATGAGTACCCAACCTGTTTGCTCGTCGGAGTCGACAATGTCGGTTCCAAGCAGATGCAAGAGATCCGTGCCGCGCTTCGCGGTCACGCCGAGATTGTCATGGGAAAGAACACCATGATCCGCAAGGCCATCCGTGGACATCTCTCCGAGAACCCCAAGCTTGAGAAACTCTTGCCTTATGTCGTCGGAAACGTCGGATTCGTCTTCACCTCCGAAGATTTGGGAGAGACCCGTAAGAAGTTGTTGGAGAACAAGCGTGGAGCCCCCGCCAAGGCCGGAGCCATCGCTCCTTGCGATGTGAAGCTCCCTCCCCAGAACACTGGTATGGGACCTGAGAAGACCTCTTTCTTCCAAGCCCTCCAGATCCCCACCAAGATTTCCCGTGGTACCATCGAAATCTTGAACGAGGTCCACATCATCAAGGAAGGAGAGAAGGTCGGAGCTTCCGAAGCCGCTCTCTTGAACATGTTGAACATCCAACCCTTCTCGTATGGTTTGGCCGTCCAACAGGTCTACGATGATGGTTCCATCTACTCCCCAGAAGTCCTCGACCTCACCACCGACGAGATCCGCAGCCGTTTCTTGGGAGGAGTCCGCAACGTCGCCGCTCTTTCTTTGGAGGTTGGATACCCAACCAAGGCTTCCGTCCCTCACTCGGTCGCCAATGCCTTCAAAAACTTGCTGGCTGTTGCCGCTGCCACCGATGTTACCTTCAAGCAGGCCGAGAAGGTAAGATTTTTTTTATGATACTTTAGTTTAGTAGATCAATCTGAATGTGAATGACCGTGACTAACTTTCATCCTATTTTCAGCTCAAGGAATACCTGGCCGATCCATCCAAATTCGCCGCTGCCGCCCCTGCTGCTGCTGCCACCAGCGCCGCTCCAGCCAAGGCCGAAGCCAAGAAGGAGGAGGTCAAGGAAGAGTCCGAAGAAGAGGACATGGGATTCGGTCTCTTCGACTAGACGCATTCAATGTATTATATTGTTTGTTGTCCAGAATAAATTTGTTGTTATGTTACTTACTGTTGGCTGTTATCGGGGCTGTTTATGGTTTGAGACCATTGTTATTTGTCGATGTTGTTGGTTGATTTCTAATCGGCGTTTGTTTTAGCTCTTGCTTCAACTGGCCCCAAAATGCTGATCTACAAGTGCGCCTTTTCCGGTAAGGTATTGTCTTTGATGGACTAGTGTAATATCCGTGTTACCTTAAGCTCTGCAGTCTATCAGGGATTTGATCAAGTTTTTTGATCTTATGCTTCCAGTGGTTGCAGAGTGTAGCCAAACACGGTAGATTCATAACAATCTGCCGTAATAGTAAAGAGGGTTAATTTGTGTTTCTTTATTGTATTTTTTTCAGATGATGAGCTCGCCTCTGACTCCTTCCCTACAAAGTTGGTCGATGGCCTCATCTACGAGTTCAAAGGACGTCACGTCGTCCGCAAGGAAGGCGAGATCCTCCTCGATGGTGCCAATCCTTCGGCCGAAGGTGAAGATGGAGATGACGGTGCTGATGAGCACGTTGAACGTGGTATCGACTTTGTCTTGAACCACAAGCTCCAGGAAATGAACTGCTACGAAGATCCAGCAACCTTTAAATCCTACATCAAGGATTTCATGAAGAAGGTCATTGAATTGATGCAGAAGAATGGAAAGTCCGAGGCTGAAGTTGCCGAGTTCAAGAAGAAGATCCAAGGATGGGTTGTCTCTCTTCTCTCCAAAGACCGGTTCAAGAACCTCCAGTTCTTCATTGGTAAGCTTCGCTTTTTTCTTTTGTGAATATTTAGGAAAGTTTATGAGGGGAATAACGCTTTAATTCTAGGTGAGAACATGGCCGAAGGCCGAGGAGAAGGGCAAGTTGCTATCGTCGAGTTCCGTGATGAAGAAGACGGTGAGCACCCATACCTGATGTTGGTCAAGGAAGCCCTGATCGAAGAGAAATGCTAAACACCAACGGGATATGCCTTCTTTCTCCTTTCCTCTATACCCTGCATCAGTTTGTTATAATTTTTGTTGTCCTTTCCGATCCATAAATTATCTCTAACGAATATCATGTGGTTGTTTCAAGTTAACAATATCAATAAAGGGATTGGTATTTGAATTAGTAACAAAGTTCATTAAAAAGATAACAACTGTAAAATCAACAGGTAACAATATTCAAACAGCTCCCTCTTCGACCTTCCATATCTCCTCGAACGCCGAAGTAAGTTTGGCACAAGTCAAAGCGGCACTCAAAGGGAAATTGGACAACTTGACATCTCTTTCTGTGTAATCCGTCTTCACGGATCCTCTGGCAATCCCACCAATCACGACACAAATAGGTTCCTTCGGCTTTTCTTCGTCGATTTCACGCGCAAAATCCCTCGGAGTCCGGAAGAATTCCGTGTTGAAAGTGGTCAAATATTTGCGGACGCCAATGGGCAAATGGTCCGTAACTGGATTCTTGATCACACTCAACAATTTGGTCGAATTTTCTTCGGCTCTTATCTGCATCTTGTGTAAAAGTTGGACTAAAACGGCAGTAATTGAATGTTAGTTGTACTGTAAATCTTCAACCTACCCATTAGCCCACAAAATCGATCGAATGTACGAGGCAATCGACATTGAGGAGAAACTTCAACAAGAACATTCTTTTGAGTGCGGAAATATATTTGCAAAAGGCCCGCTCGGTTCAACGGACTGTCCAAGAGCATGAGCAGACACTAAAAATCAAAATGTACTACATCTTCTACCTAAATTTCAAAATAAAAAGTAACGAAATACCTGATGGAGAATATCTGGTCGATAATCTGCTGGATCTTTGCCGTGTTTCCTGATGAACTGGATATGCTTGTCACTTCTGAGGATCACGTATTCTTTTCCAACCTATAAGAAACGTAATTTAGTCTATGAACAAATAATTGAATAAAAATATATTATCCATTGCATAAAGTAAATTCGGAGACAGAAAAAACAACTTATATGTGCTTTCAGCAAGGTTAAACAGGAATCATACGCACGATTGAACACTTTTTTCTCATTCGTCTAATAAAAATCCAAGAAAACAATCAAAATCTCACCTGAGCAGTTTCCAGTGGGCAATTCTCCAGTACAACAATCAATTTCTTGTCGTCCTTGGACTTCTTCATCCTTTTTCTTTGTGGTTCAGACATTCTACGATGTCTTATTCAACAATCAACAACAAAAACGTAGAAAGAACGTCGACCAAAAATTCGCAGGCCAAAAAAATAAATGGGCCAACTGTTTCCCAAACGTGTCAAGTCTGCTATTATTCTCATTTTCGAGGAGGTAAAGGTGAAAGAGGGAAGAAGACGCGGGTAAGGGGTTCGATGTGAGTTTCTAATGCCTCTTGAAGTATTTTTTGATGCAACTTTGGATAATTTCTCACCTTTTCAATTAAAGAAAATGATGAATTTTTGATTTTCTTGTTACCGTAAAATTTTGTCGTACTTTTTCGTAATCTGAATTTTCCAAACCTTAGGGTTTTCCTTTCTTTGGTCGTCGGAGACCTATAATTTGTCTTTCAAATAATTTCTCACGGATATTTTTGTTTTTTTTCACATATTACACATGCTTATTATTCTTCTGTTTCCTTTTGCTCGTTCCAGATTCATCCTTCGTACGGGAAACAATAGAATTCTGAATCGACGCGTCTCCATCGTTCTCCAGAAGCGAATGTCAAGAGGCTATTTGGAGACGGCGACTTGAAAATTTGCGCGCTCAGATTCGAATCGCCAAAAGAGACGTCGAATATAAAAAAGGGCTGGAGTCGGCGATTTGTTCTTTTCGGGTTGTAAGCAGCATGTTTTTGGAATTAGGCGAATTAGCGCGATGCAGTTATAACGGAGGCATGACGGGAGTTACGTAAGAAGGTGATGACAAAAATTAATTTTTTTATGTTGTCATAGAAGGTTGGGATGACATATTGTGTGATAATTGGGCAGACTATCTACCAGGGCAACTTTTACGGCATGCCTGGTTTTTGCGAGTCTCTAAAATTGTTACAACTTCAGGAAAATGTAAAAAAAGACGCGTTTTCTGTTTAAAAGCTTCGCAACTCTGAGGTTTCTGCATACTGCGGTCTGAAATGTCAAAATATCAGGTAGTAAACTCTAGGCTTTCTTCATGCCAATTTCTATACAGAGCCGTCAATTTACCGGTCAATTACATCTGTTTGTTTGCTCATCATCTAACCTCTCCCGTAGCACTCCATAATCGCAAATTCTCTCCAATTTTCATTCTTCACAGCTCATAAAAACTGTTGATCATCCAACCAAAAACCCTTTCGTCATTTTTGTGCCTGAGGCGGCTCAAAATTTACGACCAAACCCGCTCCAAACATATTGCACTGTGCATACATTTGCATTGTGTTTCGCGCGGCGCTCTAATCTTTCTGTTTTCGCCACCGTTCGTATGAGATATATAGAGGGAGGGTTTTCTGACCACCTGCACTCTTGTATTTATTCTAATCTCGGCCTCTCGCCCTCTCTCTGTCTTTCACGGGCGAGGGCTCTTTTTTTGATTGCAAATATGGCCTTGTTTATCTTTTGCTTCTTCTCTGAAGTTTTCGTCTTCAGAGAAAAAATACGAGCATTTTTGCGAATTTTGGGAGCGGTCCAGCAAGACTGCAGAGCAAGTTGAGGGCAGTAGGGTGAGGTCAGAGGGTTGAGGGTTTGTTTTTCTCACGAAAACAATGGAAATCAAGATAGGTAATCTAAGGTGAGCGGGGAAAAGGCGAAGAGAATTTGGACTTACCAAAAAAATAGGTGAGAAAGAAGGGTTAGTTGTCATGTTAATTAGGGTGACTTTATCATCGCTTTCTGAAAATGTCATCTTAAAAAACTTAAATTATCAATTGTGTATTAGTTTTATTCCTCACAATTAAGGTAGTTGAAAGAAAGTTCAGTTCCGCATACTTTTATTATAAAGTCGAATGATCACTTCAACATCGTTTTTCCGCACTTTTCTATCAATTTTCTATTAATTTCCCACTTCCTTTCCCATTTTTCGAGGATTCATAGGCGATCGTTTTGTGTAAAGTCGTTTCCTCAATTTAATTTCCATTTGTTTGTTTTCGCGTTCAAAATTCGAATATTTTTTTTTTGCGTTTACGGAAATAATTTCAGTAACGGGTATGAGAGTTTAATGGATGATCAGCTTAGGGATTTGATAACGGATGTTGTCCGGAGGGGAAGTGTGTATCTGGAGGAGAGAACCGTCTTGAGGACGAATGTTTTCTTGGACTCATTGAGCGTAAGTTGCACCGGAAACTCTGAAAATGTCGTTATCACAAAGAAACGCTTTGACTTTTCGGCGATGTTAATATGACCTATTTAGTGTGTGTATGCAAAATGTGAAAAAATAAGAATGTCGCATAAAATCAAACCTCTCTCTGTACAACGAAGTACAGTGGGGGACCTAAACCAGTGGCAAAAAACGTATCATTTTGCATCCGGGAGGTATCAAAAATGTGGCAAAATGCTTCCTTCTCCAAGTGAAAAAAACTTCGTTTTGAAGGGCGCACCCTTTTTCCTCACAAAAGGAGCGGGCGCGCTTTTGAAATCTGAGTTTTTTCACTTGAAGAGGGAGGTATTTTGCCACATTTTTTGATGCTTCCTGAATGCAAAATGGTGCGTTTTTTGCCACTACAGTGAGGGACCGGATCCAGTGGCAAAAAACGTCTCCTTTTGCATCCCGGAAGAGACCAAAATGATTCCAAGCCTTTCCCTTCTCTAAGCTAAAAAACTCTGTTTTGAAAAGCGCGCCCTTTCCTTCAAGGCCGGCTTTTCAAAGCGGAGTTTTTTAGCTTACAATTAGAGAGGGGAAGGGTTTGGACACATTTTGGTCCCTTCTGGGATGCAAAATGAGACGTTTTTTGCCACTGAATCAGGTCCCCACTGTGCAACGGACCAAAAAAAATGGTTTCTGATAGGCCGGTTTCGTTGTACAGAGGGCATTCTTTTTCCTGTTGTGTTCCAAAAAACGCCAAATTCCACTCCTCCAACTTTCAGAAGCTCCAACTAGTCTTTTCCGATCTCTACCCAACGGTATTCCTAAAACCCGCCACATATCCGATAACTCCCCTTCTCAAGTTGTGCTACGAACTTTTGGAGCATGTGAGTACCGACAATTTTGTTCGTCAACGGGTCTACAATCTGCTTCATCGACTGGTCCATGTCAATTTGTCGCTCCGTCAGTTCTGCGCGACTCAATTGCCATTCCCTCAGCTGGTTTATAAGACGCTGAAATACAATTTGAAAGCCCGACAAAATTCCGAATTAGTCGTGGAAGCCTTCAAATTGCTGCAATTCCTGACCTATGAGACCGATTTCAAGGTTGAGGGATATGGAATGGACTTTTTAAGTGTTTTGTGCGATGAAATGTAAGCAACGGTGTTGTAAATTTACAGTTGTTAAAACATCTGCATTTAAAAAAATTGTGTTTTAGAATTGACCCGCAAACAACGGAGTACTTGTCATACAGTCTCTCGTTACTGTGCAATCTGGTCTCCAAATCAAAAGAAATGTCTCACGCTTTTATGTTAGAGTTCTATCAATCGCTCAGCCGAAAGTTTTTGTCGTTCCTGGCAAGCGACAATTACCTGGTCGTAATCTCAACGTTGCTGATTTTGAGGCGGCTCAACACTCCAATGAGTGAGAAGGTAAGGTAAAAGAGAGCTTTTCAATGTGCAGCCTCTCTACAACGAATTTTATGTCAAACTTTTTCCGACAAGAGAGTGAACGAAATGCGGAGAACGGCCGGAGAGAATAACCTTCTTTGGCCACACTTTTGCAATATTTTTTTTAATTGTTTTGTGGAAAGGTTTTCTTCTGCGGTAAAAAAATGCTGACATTTTTTGTGGATCAAAACTTTCGATTACAGAAGAACAGAGCTAACTTTTTCCAACTGAAATCATGTTTTTCCTTCAGTTCTTCACCTCCATGAACATGTTTCAAACCCTCCTCTGCGCCTTCAACGTCCTCGCGCAAGCCGACTCCACTCTGACTGTCAATTTTGCCAGTGACTTTCTGCGTTCGGTTTTGGTCACCAAAACCCGCGACAACGAGATTGAACTCTCCGATCTTTGCCGCGAGTTCTCAACTTTTCAATACTTTTCCAAAGCAATTGAGAATTCCGCCATTAGGATCGTGACGTTTGATCCGAGGACCGAGGAGACCAGCCAGATTTTGTCCTTGTTGTACGATTTGGTGCGGGTGAAATCGCTGAAATCGCCGGTTTGCCAGATCATTTTAAACGCCAACTCTCCGCAAGGACAGAGCACCTCGAATGGATCGTCAACGCCGATGAAATCGTTGGTTAGAATGGTGGCCTTAGGGCTTGAAAAACAGCCGAATCCAGAGGTCACGGTGAAGGCAATCAAGTTGTTGAATTTATTGGTTAAGGTTGGTTTGCGTCATGTTAAAAGTTGAAATCATTTTTTGTTGAAAAAGGTCCAGGTTTGATGGAAACTTGCGCAAGCTAGTTTTTGTGTGAACTCGCGATGATTTTTTGCTCCAGCTTTGCAAAAGTCGTCGGAATTTTCAACTGAAAATATTCGAGAAATTAAGGCTTTAACTAGGTTGTTTTCAATGACAATATTTTTTAGGAGATCGTTGACGATGGCGCTGAAATCTCGACCTTCGAAAACCCAGCCGTTCTCGTCGCCGTCGTTGAGATGAATGCGCAAGTTTCCATGAACGCAGAGAGTAGCCAGACTTCTTACTACGTCGATTTCATCGCTCAGACGTTAATCCTGGCTCAGAGTAAGGCAATATCGTACTTGTATGTAATAATCGTCCTTTAGCCCTTACCAATGACAAAGAAGCTTGTGACATGCTGGCTGACGCTATGAGTCCCGAGCTGTGTGCGCGAATAAACGACACGCAGTTCGCTCAAAATGGGGATTTGTTCCAAATGTGTCAGTCGACAAACTCATCGATTGATTCGAATGGCGGGAGGTTGAATGGGATGATGATTCCGATCGAGATGATTAAGTTGTTGGGGTTGCTGAAAGACCACTCCAGAATTCATAAGGATATTTACTGGAGAACTTTGGAGGTGAGCTAGAAAGTTTGTGCGTGTCTTACAAGATTGTATTCCGGGATTCTTGAATGCCTGTTTTAAGGTTCAAATTAAAAAATCTTGGAAGAAGGAGTTCAAAATAAAAAAATCTAAAAAATTTATTTAATTAAAATTTATTTCCTGTCCGCAATGTTATCAAAAAGCGCTTCTCTGTTCCAGGACGACCGAATAATTCCTTTCATCGCCTACAGTCTCACCCGAGGCACCCAAGAGCAAATTCGCAGCGCTCTGACCGTTGTTCCTCAGTGTGCTCAAAAGCTCGCCTTTCCCTGGGATTTACTGGCAAAGAATATGGCCAATTGCACGGCAAATTCGTTGAAAAATGAGGCCAACTCCAGCAAGTCGTCGGTTGAAGATGATGAGAAACAAGTGCTGTTACAAACAGTTGTGGATCTCAGGAAAGAATTGGACACGGAGAGATTGAATAGCAGTGATTTGAGGAAGGAATTGAGGGAAAGAGATGAAATGGTCAGCGCGGTAAAGTCGAGAAATGCCGAGTTGGAGTATAAAATGGACAAAGTTTTGAAAGAGGTACGTTTTTTTCAATTACTGAAAAAGCTTTGTTTCGATAAGCAAGTCCGAAAAATTCGTCAATTCCTGAAAATTTTACCTCATTCGACTTTTACATTAAACTTTGTCCTCAAAGTATGCCATTGAAAATTCGGCAGAAACAAGCGAAATCATATAAAAACATTACCAAAATCATTTCTCTTTCAGCTGGACCAAGTAAAAGCAGTCCAAAATCAAGTGGCTTCTCTAATTCGCGACACGTCCAACGGCTTTGATGGTCTGAGCATTTCGAATAGGCTTTTTGACGAACGTAATGGCAAATTGTAGCTTTAAACGTGTACTGTAATATAATTTGAACCAAAAATAAAGATTTATAATATTTTGTTTATGAACCCAAATTTCCACCACATCCCACACCTGTAGAGGTCCAAAAAATTAAAGGTATTACAAAGTTGGACTACATCATCATATCCATTCCATTGTCATGAGTGGTCTGTTTTGCCGAACTGTCCTTTGTGTCCTTCGCCGAGGAAGTGTGAACTTTGTGCTCAGCAAAGCAGGCAACCACAGCTCGGCGATACGGAACGATGACTGAGATTGTCAACAGTGGGTTGAAAACTGGCACCCAACTCGTGATGTTCATCAATACCAAGGCGGAGCGGCCAGTGTTGAGGTAGAAGAACGAGGGAACGCAGATGAGTAGAATGGGGCCGATTGAGAGTATGACTGGAAGGCAGCTCTTAAAATGGATTGTTTTCTGTGCTCCTCAAAATTCCTTCTTACCTGAAAGAACAGCGCTCTTGAAAGTTGCTTTTGCATCGCTTTGGTCCTCTCGGAATACATATCACTGTTGTGTTTTAGGAACTGGATCGTACCGTATGCATAATAGAGCGATAATACGTATGTCGAGGTGACAAAAACATTGGAGTATAGGAAGTATAGCTTCTGGTAGATGTAGCGCTAAAAAGTGAAAGTTACTTAATGATAGACAGATGACTTACAATATCGGCATACAAAACTTTGGGCAGTGGGACTTCTCGATACCATAAAGTGCCATAGTTGAAATGTGGTCGAATCGTTGGAGAGTAAGCGTAACAGGGATAAGCGATCGACCCCATTGGAATGGCAAACGCCAACGAGACCATGTACAGAGCCGCGGTTTGAAAGCCAGTCATTGGACGAGACCTAAAGTAACATCATTTACGTTTGTCATCCCAAATATGATTACCGAGTAACAGCATAATATCTGAAGAAGTATTGAGCCGGCAGAATACTGTGAATCCAAGCCAATGTAACAACGTAGAGTGCCATGGTAACAGAGTGATAGGCGTAGGGAAGACGACTTGCCGGACCTTCCAGCTTTACCATAAACACTCCATCTTCGAGCTTTGCTTTCTGAAGAATAGAAACTTTTTGCAAGATGATAGGTACAATATTTAATTTTTTCTGGACAAAATTTGAAAAGTAATTCTGTCAACGTTTTTCTTCAGAAGATTTTTTTGTGTACCGCTTACCATTTGAATCATGTTGTCCATGAACCAGTACATGATGTCTGTCGCAGAGCACAGCAGCAACATTCTTGAATAGCTCTTCAAATGCCCAGTAGTTTTAAACAGCACTAAATATAACATGGAGAAGGACAAGAGCCCTCCCATAAGGCATGCAAGATGATAACTGAACCTGAGATAAAGAGAGATCGCTCCAAGTTCATCATACGGCTCGGTGGGGATTCCTGTCTCATTGTCAGAGTAATCCCAAGCATACGGATTTTCGGGTGTTGGTTGGAAATAGAGCTGCATCTTGGTCCCAGATATAAGCATGGCAAGATCTTTGAGCTTACTATTCTAGAAAGGAAACGGAGGTAGAGACGGAGTTAGAGTTGCGAGAAAACTTTGTAAGCATATGGCGGGAAAGCGAATTTCAATTTATCTTCTTCTTTTTTCGAGTGAAAAAGCGGGGCAAATGTAAATTATGCGAGGCAATTGGGCATTACGGTAAGCAAGATGAGTGGGATGAACATAAAAAAAAAAGAAAAATTAGTCTAGAAAGAAGAATGGGCATGCGGAGTAATCTCGTCATTCCGGGGCTTTAATCAGCTTTTTGATTGGCCAGACCGCAATCTACGTTAACCCCATTTATCATGGATTCAAGACTAATGCATCGTTTGTCTGCCAACTGCCTAAAGGTCAAGCTGTTGGCAAAGAAACTGTTAAGAGTCTTAGCGAGGTAAATAAAAGTTGATTTGCAAATTGGGTGCCTTTCTGGGAACTTTTTTAACCTGTGAATATCGCAACAAACATGCAATTACAAATGTTTTGAGATTTTTTTGCATGTATGATTCCTACCTTCCCCCTCACCTTTTATGAAACGAAAGTGTAAAGAAAAAGTCTTAAATAATTATTATGTCTGAAATGCTGATATTCGAAACTAAAATTTTGCCAGAAATGCTAAGCAGAGCTAACCTATAACACGTGCGGAAAATTATGCAAGCAATTCGGAAAACCCAATCAAAACGACTTCCTCGCAAAGAGAAATAAGCCAATTTTTCTGGGCTTTAATTTCGACCGCTCCAGGACAATAGTAAGAACTTTCAGAAAATATTATGGTGAAAATACTACTAACCTGTTGTCCCAAATGCCTATTTGGAAAGGAAGCTTTCGCGATACGATAATTTTAACCTTTATTACCCCACTAAGCCGACAGACTGCAACAACATCGCTCACCATAGCGTCTATCTATATTTTCAACATCTCAGCGCTGTAATTTGCGGATTAACTTTCAGCAGTACAAAAAAGTACGGCCACAATATACATAAGTGGCCGTACATTCAGCTGAGCAGCGAAATCAAATCCCCAAACAGTTAGGAAAGACAATGACCCCACCTCTTTTGAGGGGTCGCTTACTGTAATTTTGTCTGAATCGCATGCTGTTTCTGTTGAAAATACTCTCTCTTTCATCAACTCCAGTTGATTTCAACTAGTAAGAGCAATTAGCGGATTAACATTGGAGACTAGGATAAGTGCTTAGAACATTACACTTGACATACCTACATATGTATCCGGGTGACATTTCAGCGGTTGAACCTAGAATGACGTCTACTTTACTGTTTTCGACGAGCAAAAATTATACTCCTAGGTAGTGAGCTTCGAAAAATTAATCGACAACGGACAATATCTAAAAAGGACAATGTTTATGATATCTATGATGAAATCAACCTTCCCATTGTGTGGAAAAATTAATGTTATTAATTTATTTTTCCATCAAAAATTCATAACTTTCTATCTTTCATCAGAGAGCAAAAAACTTTTTGCGAAACGACTACATAGAAAGCCGAGAGCTTATTTCCTTTACCAGAGAAACGAAAGAAAAGCGCGCCAAATCGAATCCGAATGGAAACCCATTCCAAAAGCGAGGGAAAATTCATTGAGCATTCCTCGGGAAGCTGGGGACTTCGAACAAACAGTTCCTAAGAAAGGTTAGTGGAACACCCAGCTCAATGTTTTGTGGCTGGAAAATGCAAATTTTGGAATGCCTGATCCTATGGATTAGGCCGATTCTCTGTACCTAAGTAGAATTCTGGCAGGGTAAAATGCTTTCTTCCAAGAACGCCGTACAAATTCTTTTATTGTCGCCAAAATTACATGCTTTCGGAAGGAAGGCTCTTGGAAGTTGAGGAATGGCTGCTGTCGGCCTTATGACGGTTCATTCGCTTCAAACGTTTACGATCAACTGGACGGAACAGAGTAAAGTGAGCCTCCAACTAAAATAATATTAAAATTGTGGTTATAATATAATCCAAACAGTCTTCAGGAGCTCAGCAAAAAAATTACATTTGGGGTGACAGTCAAAGTAGCGCCGGTATTTGAGGTTCTCAGATAATCGCTGGCTGTGAACAAAGTCAGAACGCGGCCACCCGGACTGAACTGATATCCATTTCGATGCATCTAAAGCGCCATAAAATATAAATCTTACACCTCAAAAAAACTTGCCTCGTTAGTAATTTGATGGCCTCTGACGATTAAATCAATTCCATTCGCCTCACAGAACTTCTCTACAACAGAATCGTCAAAAGTAAAAGAGATCCCTCGAGGGCTTAGAGACCATCCATCGTGTTGATTTAGTGGGTCCGACCAGACAATATCACAGGCCATTCCATAGAGAGGGATCATTGAGGGTCGACGAATCTGCCAATGGAGCCAAAATCAGTTATTCTTACCTTATTGATATCTTCCACATTGTGAATCTCCGGACTCAACCCTCCATGCATGCACAATATCTTCTTATCCACCAGCGCGGCAAAGGGCATGTGATTGAAGGCATTCACAAAGCACAGCCACAATCTTTGCCCACAATAATTCCCAAACTTCTCCAGACACTCGTCCAATAGGCCATAAACCATTGAAGTATTGTAGTCTTCATGATTTCCCCGAAGCAAAAAGACACGCTCCGGATGGAGAACCTTGGCAGCGAAAAGAAAACTAATTGTCTCCACTCCTTGGGTTCCACGGTCAGCGTAGTCCCCTAAAATAGCAAAGTTGTTGGATGGAGGACTTACCCAGGAAGAGATAAGAATGCTTGTCAACGAATCCATGTCTGTCCACCAACATTCGGACATCTCGGAATTGCCCATGGATGTCGGCACAGATGGTCAAAGGCAAGGAAGAGCTGAAAAACAGACTGTAAATAACGGAATAGACATGCGGTCAATGATGAGAGAACTCCAACGATATTCGTCCAACCCCAAGATCAGACATTCCAAAATTTTGCTTTCCAGCCACAACTTATTGAGCTGGATGTTCCGCTAACCTTTTTTTGGAACAAATAGTCCGAAAATTCAGCGCAGCCTAAAACTGTTCAAATAAACGTCCATCGCTTTTGAATTGGGTTCCCCTTTTGCTTCGGTTTGGTACGCGTTTCTTTAGTTTCTCTCGTAAAGAGAATGCACACTCCTTTTTTTTACATGGTCCATCAGAAAGATCGTTTTTTAATGTTTTTTGGGGTAAATGGGACAAAAGTGAGTAATACAGTTGTCATAAAATGAATCATGAGGAAAAACAAGACTATTTTTAGATGTAGCTTCGAGTTTATATAGTACTAGACTTAAAAAGATGGATTTTTTGAAAAAATATCTGATTTTCTGATCTTTTTGATATTTTAAAGTGAATTTGTGTTGTAATAGGAATAAAAATGGCTTGAAAATTATTTAAAATCATAAGAAATGTAGGAAAAGTCATCATCAAACACTATTTTCAACAAAAATACAATAAAATTTAACCTTCCAATCTGCAGTAAGGCTGGTTGCTTGATAAAGGATTCCACCGCCAATTGGCAGAGCTTGTAGATCTCTTCAGGGGTCACATGAACGTCCATCTCAGCCGTCGGCTCTCCACGATGATCTCTTCGCATCTTACAATTGGCCAATCGTAATAAAACCCGTTCCAATAGCTCTTTCTCGACCAATCCGCTGCTGATTTGAGGCTGCGCTGAAGTCGCCTCGCCTTGAACAGAGCCCGTAATCGAGCTGGAGACACTCGACGTTACGCTCTTCATATTGGTATCGCTCCCTGGCCGAGAAAAGAGAGTTCGGAGCGCAGCGGGTTACTGTAGACCGCAAAGGGGAATGAGAGAAACGACCGGTCGAAAGAGGAAATGATCAAAGGAATTTCTTAAAAAAGGTCAAAAATGAAGAGAAAATCGATTTTGCTGCCAAAAAAGGTTTCATTTATTGGATGTTAAAACGTCGAGTATAACATGTTTGTATCTCTAGTACAATATAAAAGTGCCTTTCTATTTTAATAATACATTTATGCTTCAAATTTCCACAATCCAAGTGGAGGGTTTTCCGGAAGGAACATGCAAAAAAGAAGAGAGCGCCCAAGGGCCCTTTCTCTTGCTAGAGAAACGAAAGAAAAGCGCGCCAAATCGACCCGAGGAACCCATTCCAAAAACAAGCCATGATTTTTTGAAGCTCTTCAGATGGGAGATGTTCCCCGAACTAATAGTTCCAAAAAAAAGGTTGGTGGAACATCCGGCTCGGTAACCCGTGGCTGGAAAGGAAAATTTTGGAATGCCGGCTCGTCTGGGTCGGCAAATATGATGTACAAAAATCCCTTCTGTAACGAACGAATTTAGTCATTGCAATTCAGCGTACAGAATTTCGAATATATTTACATCAATTTACTCCGAAAATATCATAAAAATGCATGCAACAATCACAAATATTGATACGAAAATTCCGGCCGCGTGTTTATCCGTTTCGTTGCCTTTTCCCCCATCCGCATCCAAGACCTGTCCCCACGGATAGGCCAACAACTCCGGCTCGCACTTCTCCGCATCTGACTGTTTATATTCCGGGAGGTTTCCTTTCAATTTACCACAGATGTCTTCATCATCCTGAAGGTCTAGATGACATTCCAACGCGTTGATCAGTTGGAATCTGAATTGCTTTAGGGCATTGGAATCGCAAGTATTGGGTTGGTCGAAAATGCGAGCCCGGCCCAGTTGTGGGACTGTGTAGACTGGAGCGTTGGTTTTGGGTCGGGCAACTGACCAGACATCGTCGTTTCCGTAGACAAAGACGGTGTTCTTGAGGTCGTCTGAAGTGTCGTCACTAAGATTTTTTTGGCAAGAAAACACTTTTTTGGGGGAGAGTTTCTCAAAAAGCTATTGAAAAAAAACGTTTTTCGTTTTGCGTGCTGCTTTCAAAAAATAACATCAAATGGCTAAAATTTCGAATGATTTGCACGAAGGACGGAAAGGTCCGCCGCGGAAAGGTCCGCTAAAAAAAGGAAAGTGGAGGGCGGGGAGGGGGGAGGTTTTTAATGGTGCTGATTTCGAATATCGTATCCATTTTTTCTTAATTTTACAATTTCGCTTAAGCAGTAGTGTTAATTAGTAATTAAAAAAATTTTTTTTTATTAATGGGTTTAGGGGTTTTCGGTGGTGCTGATTTTAAAAATTGTATCCATTTCTTCAGAATTTTTGCCTATCTTCCCAATTCTTTAAAATAAATGTTTTAATTGGTAAAAACTTGGTCAAACTTGTATGATATTGTAAGAAAACTTATGACGTTTTTTTCGTCTTTACAGCGAAAATGACACTACTGCTTAAGCAAAATTGTAAAATTCAAAAAAAAAATTGATATGATTTTCGAAATCAGCGCCATCGGAAACCTCCCCCACCCTTCCCCCCGCCCTCCTCTTTTCTTTTTTTTAGCGGACCTTTCCGTACTCAATCAATGATTTGTGGCCTACAAAAAAATTTTTTTGAAGGGATTGAAAAACCACACAGAGACTTGCCATAATTATACTTGTAATGTTTCGCGACATAATCCGGATCCACAACGTTCGTCTTCTTGTACCGACTGCAAACATCTTCCCAATAACTTTTCCATTCCTCTTCATTTCCGCATTTCTTGGCGAAGAAGTCGTTTGGTGGTCCTTGAGGACACGAATAGGGCGGTAATTGATTACAAAACAAGTCGATGAGATGGTCATCGTCCAAATATTCGAATCCATAGCGATCCTTTCCCAACACCTTGAGTAAAAGCTTGATTGGTGCTAATTTGGAAGCCAGGTCTGTGTCAGCAGTAGTATTGAGGGAGTCGCAGTAAGACTAAAAAGATGGAAAATAAAAAAAAGAAGGAGAAGTATGGGAAATTTATTGAAAAACACTTTTTTCAAAAAGAGATGACTGTCCACAAATTTATGAAACTAAAATTTTTTTTACCTCAACAGGCTTGGCTGCAAAATTCTGGTCACCCCTTTGCTCCGCAAAATCTTGCTCATCAGCAGCCAATTTGACAAATGCGTCATGAATGAAATACTCCAATTTGACAATTTCACCGGTCATTTCATCGGCTTTTACCACATCAACTCCTTGTAGGCCCAAAATATGGCCCATATCCTTGAAGACTGTCAAATTCTCGGCTTTTAACGCATTCACAGCAGTATTTAGAAGGTCCATATCACAGTCTGCTTTTTCGTAAATCTCTTTGAGATGATGATCCAGGTCACCGAGGGACAGACCAAAGCCTTTGAAGAGATTTACAGGGGCATCCGAGATTAGCGCGCTGAAAAATGAGGATCAGAGAAAGGAGAGTATCAGAGAAAGGACTAATTATTTGGTTCCTCTAGATCGCTAATTTGTCATTTTCAAAAAATATTTTACTTTTTTGACTAATTGTAAAAAAATTTTTTTTTGACTAACAGGGGAAGTACTCCAAGTGCGACGCTCAGATTTTGATGAAGCTTGGCACAAATTTAGAATAATTTTTTCTAAGGCATATGCGAGAATCTTAGCTCGCGCTTTGCAGAAACAACCGAGATTTTTAGATCGAAAGTCGGCGAAAAGTTAGGACTTTTTGCCAAATTTCGGCACGAAAATTTTCATGCCTATTTCTACCGTAAAGAATAATGTTTCTACAAAAAATAAAATTTTTCCGCACGAAACTGCCAAAGTTATGGCCGAAAAGCGCTTTTCTCTCTGACCGCTCTCCACGTTTAGCGTGCTCTCTCGGCAGCAAAAATCGTTCGATATCTCGGCGGCGCCCGCAAAGCGCGAGCTAAAATTTTTAGGAATTGATATTTAGTCCATACCCGACGGGTGTGCAAAATTTAAAGAAAATCTGAGCGTCGCACTTGGAGTACTTCCCCTGTAAATAAAAAAGATACTTTCGGCCAAACATGAATCCCTCACCTTTTAAATCTCCCATCATAATTATGCTCCTTATACCACCACAATGCCAGCAACCCACTGTATCCAAAGCCGGACAAAACAACCGGCTGAGAGGCGTTGAAATGTGCTGGATTCTGCTTGTTTTCCGTCAACTCCGCATAAAGAACATTGAAATCTTGGAAAGCCTGTGACGGCAAAAAGTACTGAATATCTTGGTAATCCCGATGCCTGATGACGATGACTGTGGCGTTAAAATGCTGCGCCAAGTCCGACAGAAAGGCTTGATTCTTGACGACCGAATCGATGGCGCCAAGAGCCAAGTGTAGTAGGACTGGGGAGCCGGGAACAGCGTACTTTTGAAGGTATTGGTAGCTGAAAAAATAATTATAATAAAAAATCGATAAGAAATTTTAGAACGAGTTGTATTTACAGGGGAATTACCCTAGATTTGAGCTTTGGATTTTGTTGAAAATTGAATTAGATTTTCTAAGCCACTCAGAAGTTTTAGCTTTTAAGTAAACTCACTTTAAATTGACATTTTCACCGCTTCCATTTGTTTTCGCGACGGGAAACACCGCGGACTTCCAATCCGTATCTTGAGCCACAAAAATATCCAAAGCTACCACCAAAATCGCCAACTTGAAAAAATTTTGAGCCATTTCGATCAAAATTATCTTCAGTAGAAAAGTTTTTCACCGTACGCCGAATTATCGGGAAATCTTGACCCGAGGCGAGAGATTCTATAAATACCAGGCCGTCACCCTCCCCTCGTCTGACGTCGACTTACATGGCTTTTGGGAGCGGTCTATTTGCGCAACCGAGCAATTAAAAACGTTATAACCGAAGGGGATTTTATCGCTTTTCATCCCGCAAAAAATACAATTTTTGGAACGAAGGTTTCATAAACATGAATCATGAGCCATCCCGAAATGGTCGCCATTGTTGTGCGAGGTGTTTATTTGATGACAAATGTCAATAAACTCACGCCGAACGGTAAAGAATTGCTATTTTGCGGTCCGAGAATCGAATCTAATCAAAAGAATCCGAGTGAAATCAAAGGAAGACGAAAGAAACGCACGTGCATTGGTGGTTCAGTGGTAGAATGCTCGCCTGCCACGCGGGCGACCCGGGTTCGATTCCCGGCCAATGCAATTTCTTTTTGCTTGGTTTTAAAGATATTTTTTATTCATTTACAATTACCATAATCAGATTTTTTATCATGCTACACCTGCATAGCTTCATATTTTTTCTTTTTTACATCCTTTTTCCACAACAGTCAATTATAAATTTTATCGAAATCACAGAAATTTGGGAAGAAACCTTCAATTTACAATGTAAAAACCTTATGCTTGTTACCCGTTTCAATCATCTTCACCTGCCGGCATGGCTTCATGTAATACTCGCGCAAACTTCACTCGAATAACGGTCGGATAAGGGACTTCTGACAGCAACTGGGTTTGGACTTCTATATGAATCGCTTCCATCGCTCCTCGAATGGCTCCACAAATCACCTGAAAAAAAAACGTCAGAGAGATTATTATCCAGATCCTCTAAGCCGAAGAAATTCGTTTTCTTCAACTTCCCAAGATTTTTGGTACCTAAACACAAAGTCCAACATAAACTAAAAAATTACCTGAGAATAGCAGAGATCCTTGTATTCAGGAGGAATTTCCACGAATTCAGTTAGTGGATTCGAATCCAGCCTCAATTGGAATTCATCGGCAGACATAAACGTAACTGCAGCTTCAGTTCCCAAGTACAATTTGAAGGCTTGTTTTGCCAGGACTTCACTCAACTGTGGGACCGAAGAACATCTTCCTATCCGAGGATTCTTAGCGAGGAAGTCGTCGGCCATCCGCAAACCCATTTGATAGCCAATTTTATCCAATTTACTATTGACATCAGTTGTTTTGTCAAGATCATTGATCAGATCCATAACAAGAGCTCCATAAGTCAACGAAAAAAGGTCGGCGTTCATACTGCGTTGTTCTGATTGACCTTGAGTCTGTTTGGCTTGTTGCGCAGCATTGGAACGGAGCATTTTTGGTTTTTCTCCGTGTTTTTTGGATAAAAACCCAAGGCTTCCTAAAAACAAAACAAAATTAAAACTAAAACATAGTAAAACTTAGCAATCAACTCATATTTCGATTATAATTTTTTTTCCGCACGTTTCGGCATAAACCTTCCAAAAAATTAGCCAAAAAAGAAGAGAAAAAATATTATTCATGACAGTGGAAGATTTGACCCATTTAAAAATTTGGGTCAACTGTCTCTCTAAACCGAAATTACAATTTTTTATCGTATATTGATGGTTGTAAAAGGTATAAAAAGTATCTTTGAGGTTATCACAAAAAAATTTGGAAGTTTATAAAGTGCGAGTAAATCAATTTATCCATTATATCACATTAGAATAGCTTCGGGAAACGCAATTTCATCCGTATCTTCTGTTGTTCCCATAGTTCATCCCATTATTGTACCCCATGTTACTTCCATATGGATTTTGATATCCGTTCTGTTGTTGCTGTTGCTTTAGCATCTTCTGCTGGAGGTCTAAATTTTGTTTAGAGGCATATTGAGTTGGGAGAATGGAGGGGGCGCCGATTGGCGGTACGCTCTCACCGAAGAGAAGATTCTGCGATATTGGGCCTGAAAATACACGTTGGCTTCTTTTTTGGCCATTTCAGCGCTCGGTTTTGTCTTTTAAACTTATTTTTAATCAACCTAAATTTTGATCTCCTACTACAATATCGCTTACTTCCCAGATACTTGGACAACGTCGGATAGGCATTTTTGAGCTCGGCTTGCGTTGCCGGGTCCAGATTTTTGAACTCCGCACTTGAATTAGTCAAGAATTCTTGCCCAATCTTTTGCAGCTGAATACAGTAATCCTTAAAATACAGTAATCCTCACCTCATTAACGAAAATTTGCGTATTCAGAGTGGCCTTCATTTTCAGTTGATTCATTGCGTTCTTGACCCCAATTATTTCTTGAGACAAAAAATTTGCCAGCGGCGGCGACGCCGTTTGCAGCGTCATGGCCAGCTGATCCAGCGACGAAAAGCGGTCAATTTGGTCCAGGATCTGAGAACCAACCAAAATGTCGGGCCCTCGGATTGGCTTCAATTCATTTTGAACCGGCGTTGGCCATGTTTGAGTGATTTGTTTGGGCCATTGCGAGAACATTGTTGGGTCGGGAGCTGCTTGTTGGCCATAGCCGTTGTTCCGGCGGTTGTTGTACTGCGCAAGGGATGGTTGGCAAATCGAGGATCCCAGGAGGCAGGCTAATGCGAGATGAAAAGGCTGCATCTTGGACAAGCGCTAAAATACGAGGGAAAACCATTTTTTGTGGTTAAGAATCAATCATTTAGAGGGAAGTTATGGGCATGACTCCAAATGCAGCACTTCAACTTTCTTCAAATTAAGCATCTACATTATTGAAAATACCGACTGTTTTTGGGCATCTTTTGCCCGCTAAGGCAACCTTATCGTCGTATCGACACAGTGATCTTCATAATTGCATCCCTGTTCAGTCCCAAAAGATTAGCTAGGCTTTTGTAGGTGCTGCCGAGAAAATATCTATTATATGTATTATTCTACGAGCGTCATTCGAGAGAGTGCTTGAAATGAGGAGGATCGGAGATAAAAGACAGGGGCAAAGTCTTTATTCCTTTTTTTGTAAAAACTTTGTGCACGTCTTTCTCACCTCATGTGACTTTCCAAAATTCGACCATAAAAAAGTATCAGTCTGTCGGGAAAATAACGGCGGCTCGTGGCGCCTCGGAATCGCCCATCATCGCCTTGTGACGGCAAGCCGCAGCTGGAAATTTTGTGTGCGACTTCACCCTTTCTTCGACGAGGCGAGACATTTCGCTGCGACAGTCCGCCGTTATTTTTCCGACAGACTGATATATCTTAACGTAAGCGTTCACGTACGTCTTCAAAAGTCCCACTTTTATATTGGACAAGGTTCCAACAAAAATTTGAAATCACATTTTGTGGAGCTCATTTTTTTTGGATTTTCGGGCTTTACAATAGACAACTTTTCATCTGGTTGTATTACATAAGTTGAAAGAGCCAAGATCTTTAAGATCTTGCCTAAAGATTAGAATTCCCTTGCCCTTCTTAAATTTATACTTCGGAAAATGCACCGGTCTCTAAAGGCCTTTAAAAAATCATGAGACAACTTCAACACGCTCAAAATGAAGTCTATTACAATCTGAAGTTATTCACGCTACCTTTTTCGATCGCTTCCACCTAGAGCATTGGCCTCGAATACCCAGAATTTCGCACTGGAACGGAGATGTAAATCTACAAAAAAAGGTTTCGAAAAATGAACAAAGGAATTGTATTTGTAAATGGCGACGTCAGCGGCGTGTTCGACAAAATGTCAGCTGGGCAAATATTCCAAAAATTAAGGGAGAATGTGGCGGGATTTTTGAAGGTTTTAGAAACTGAGGAGCCCAGATTTTATTAAATTTGTCTCTCCGACGCCCAGATCTTGATCAAATTTGCCTACTTTTGTGCGCCTTTCATTTGTGTTCGTCTAAATGTTGTTCGAATTGTTCGTGTTTCCGCCAAAATTGAGGAACAAAATTAGTCTGTTGAATACGAAATCCTTGAAACGCAGTAAAGTTATCGTCCGTATGATTCTTATTTCTTTTTTATTTGCCCTTGTCGAAAATGTTTGTCAGCTATCAGTTCTTTAAATTTCCGAAATGTAATTTGTATTATGATTTTTTCGTCGACACTGTTAGACTTTTTTAAAAACAAGTCTTGCCCCATCTGCAAGACTTGTTTTGCACACCGAATGAAAGGACTAAACACTACAAACTTGATTCTCAAAATACAAAATTTTTTGATCAACCCGTATGTGGACCAACTAAAAAATAAGAGCACCGGCTTTCTCTTGAACTGTGCAAATTTATTCTTACAAGTCTATAACAGTGACATTTCGAAAAGTGCTATTTCTCTGCACAGCCATTGTGTTCCAATTGGAAGCAATTTGTTTAAAATGATGATCTCCATCGTTAGGTACCCTCAAGAATTCACCAACCACATTTTTTGGGACAAACTTGTCATCATTTGTAACTGTGGCTTTCGTCGAAGTATTGTCCTCAACTTGTTTGCAGAACCCAAAGATTTTCTTTAGCTCGTCATGACTTTTAATCATAACAATTGGAGAAAAAATGCTGTAGAATGCGACGGTGTAGTCGTAGCAAAACCCAACCACTGTATTTCCGGGGATGACTTCTCTAAAATGGGTGGTAAGAGGAGAACACACAGAAATGCATATAAAAATTAGAAAAGAAATGACCTACAACAGCAACAGCAATATGATCCCATCTAGGATGAAATTGCGAAGAGCGCTGAGGATGGCCAGCGGCTTTAAAACTGTCAAAGTCCGGAGTAAAACAACTATCTGAAATGAGTACATATATGCCTTGGCAAAGAAGGGGGAATGACAATTCAACGTGTCATGTCAATATCATGAAACGGTTGTGTTTGATGACTAAACAATCGGGTCTCTAAATGCTAAGCAGTTAACATAAGAAGCATACAGAAAGTGATTGTTTCGCTTCCTGAATCGCGCTTCTTTTAGGCGTCATCCGATCGTTAAATTAATTTTAAAATCAATTGAAGTTACGTTCAGTAATAAATAAATAAATTTAAGTTGCCTATCTAAACTTGGCTCCTGGGCCGGGCTAAAGCAGATGGAAAAGCGGGCTTGGACTATCACCTCCGCCGGCTTTGTTTTCTGGCCTGGATCGGCTGTCAATTTTTTTAATGCAAAAATAGCACCCAAACAAAGAATAAAATGGGACTCTCATATTAATGTAGACCACAGAAGTCGGTCCGATCTGAGAATCACTTACCCTGTACTTTTCCTTGATCTCACCAACAGCTTGATGTTTGTATTTGAATCTTCCAATCAGAATCAATCCTATGACCGCCAACCAACAAATAAGGTTGAGGAATCCCATAAAGGCGATGGACACCAGTCCTGGCGGCAATCCGTACTCGCTTAACTTTTGATGAGTAAGTGATAGGACCCACTGAAAAAGAGAGATCCTAATTGTTGGATTTGAATACTGCTCGGCTTACCAATAACACACAAATGCAGACCGTTCTGTTCTTACCAATGTCGAACGGTTGTACGGTGGAGTAGAAGCAATCAACAAAGATCATGAGTTGAACAACCATATTTAGGACCACACTGTCAGCCAGGTTATGAGCATACTCTATTACAACGCTGATTGGCCTTGGAAACTCGATCAAATGTTCTTCGATTAAAATAAGGGTTCTAAAATGATGAATCAAATAACAAGACTGTCAGATGGTGGAGAAAAAAAGTTGTCTTACCGTGTAATTGCAGTAACAATCCCTGACAAAACAATGCTAGTAACATAGTACTTTTGATTTGTTAAGAACAGACTTGTCTGGTTCAAAGCCTGAATGAACTTGAAACTCAGCCACACGCCCAGCATATTCAGGAAGAACTCGAGTATTTGGCCTGTAATCTTGACTGTTGCATCATCCATTATAATACTTAGAGCATTTAAGGTCAGTAAATACGCTGTTAAGATCAAACCGGCTGATACAACAGAATTTACTACCTGAAATGTAACGGAAGTAAAAATTAGATAATGTTGTATAAAACTTGTATGCACTAAAAGGTACAGTATGGGTTTACTGCTCCAATATACGTATATTTTGAAATTTGTGTAAGAAATGTACAATTAAAAACGTTAAGAGGTTAGGGGAATCAGTGCAAAAACAACTGTTGTTAATATACGTAGAATTTCAGTCAAAATTTGACGTTCATTTCGGATCAGTTGGTGTAAAAAGCTTCAAATCCCGCAAATGATTTTTTTCACTCAAATACACAGTGCTGTGGTTAGACACCCCTTTTCTTCTGCCCAAGTATTTGCTCTTGGATCGTCGAAAACCTCGACTGCCACCGTAAATCACAGGGAAAAATTCTCAAAAATCTAGCTGTTAGCTATGAAGAATAATTGCAATATAAAGTAAAATGTAGCCAAAAACTTCAAAAGCTTCCTTGGTTAACCCGCGACTGAAACAATCGTGCATATAATACATATAGTATGTAAAACATTTCATAACCCAGTTCCATCAAAAATCTAATTACCACAAACATGTTTGTCTTCAAAATTTTGCGCCACGTGTTCAAACTTTTGTAACAAAGCCTCTTGATTAAACTGAATGAAATCTTAAAATAGTCGGGAAGTACACAATTAATGTAAGCTTAAATTTGTCTTCGATTAAAACACTACATACCCGAAAACATGTCGCTACAATGAGGTGGAAAACTGACGGTGATAAGCTTCAACAATGGAAGCCCGCAAAGTGTGGCTAATGCCTCGAAAGAATTAAAATTTTTGATTTTTGAATTTCATATACATATTTTATTCGTATATACAAACAACATTTCCAAAAATTTAAAAAACATTTTTTACAGATCTATGACAGTCACAGTATGAATGGTGCTCTCCCTCTGCACAGCCATTGCGTTCCAATTCGAAGTGATTTGCTTGAAATGATGGTCCCTTTCATTGGGTACCCTCAAACATTCCCCGACCACATTTTTCGGGATAAACTTGTCTTCCTGAGTAACCGAAGCTTTCGTTGACACACTGTCTTCCACCTGACGATAAATCCCAAAGATTTTCTTCAGCTCGTCGTGGTTTTTGATCATGACAATGGGACAAAAAAGGGTGTAGAATGTCATGGTGTACGCGTAAATAAAGCCAACGGCCGTGTTCTTGGGGGTGACTTCTCTGGAACGGAAATTTCATGTCAGAATTTCACGTAAAGCCAACAGTGTTCCATATGTTACCAAAAAACTTACAAATGCAAAAGCAATAGAGTTGTATCCAGTATAAAGTTGCGGAGAGCACTAAGAATCGCCAAGGGCTTTAGAACGGCCAAGGTCCGGAGAGAGACAACTATCTGAAAAAAAAACGCTCGACCATGACGGCTTTAGTAGACCACATAGACCACTTTTGTTAGCTCACTCGGCATTTGCGCTTGCCTTAGAAGACCGTTGAACCTGGGGCTCTGCAAAGCGCCGGGTAAGACCTCAAGGGTTTAAACTATGCAGTGTCCTAATGTAAAGAAAAACTGAGCGTTAGATTTGGGATCCTTTCTTTTTCAGACCGAGTTTAGTAATCCTAACCTTACTCTCCTAACTGCTACTTAACCTAACTGCTACTTGATTAAATTAATAACCTTACTGCTACTTGATTTTTTGACAAAACGTTGGATCAACTATGCCCTTTGTTGAACGGCCTTTTAACCATTATATTACTGGCAACCAAAACCTACTCTATATTTCTCCTTAATATCACCAACGGCTTGATGTTTGTATCTGAATCTTCCAATCAAAATTAATCCAATCACCGTCAGCCAACAAATAAAATTGAGGAATCCCAGTAAGGCAAAAGTCATGGCGCCTTCACCCAGTCGTTGATGGAAGAATGAAATCACGGACTGAAAGAAAATCGATAAAAAAATATATGTATGTATAATAGTTAACGCGATGCATGGCATCTAAGACGTACCAATAAAACGCAGATGGAAATCGTTGTCTCCTTTCTGATATCATTTGGTTGCACTGTAGAGTAAAAGCAGTCCACAAAGATCATGATTTGAATGAGCATGTTGAGTATGACGCTATCAGCCAGGTTATGAACATAGCCAAGTAAGAGCGAAACAAGGTCGGGGTATTTTATGAAATGCTCTTGAATCCGGAGGAAGACCCTGGAAAAAAAGGATTTAACGCAAAAAACAAACCTATTGGAGCCACCGAAAGCTGCTGCTTACTTTGTAACAACCGTAACAATCCCTGACAGCACAATTGTTCCAACGTAATACTTTTGATTCGTCAAAAATAGATTGGTTTTATACAAGGCTTGAAGAAATTTGACGCTCAGCCAGAACGCGGGGATGTTGAGGAAGAACTCGATTATCTGACCGATGACTTTGATGGTAAATTCATCCATCTCTGAAACCATAAAATCAATAACTTTACCTCATTCGGTTTCCCGGTTGTGCGGCACGAGGAGCACAAATATACACGTACAGGGATGAATGGGAATTACGTAAGTGCAACTTCAATTGGGCCTCTTGCTTTAACACGCGATACGTTCAAATTTATCCAGTTAAAATGTCAGCAGCCTTGCAAATGTGGCAAATTAGCGTTTACAGAGATGCTTCAACGTTGCAAATGTAACTTTAGAAGAAAATCAAAAAAGTAATGGGAAATCTAAGATTCAATTTAATTACAAATTTTAAACCATGTACTGGAGAAAGGGTCTATGTACGTAAATATTCTACTGTTCTATGGGAAGGATTCGATCCACAAATACAACGGCTCACTCCTGAGAAGCCCAGTTTTTTATAGTCAAACAAGCCCCAATCTAACTTTTTTGCCAAAAAATTTTGTACCGTAGCCTTAACTCTCAAGAATTTTTAACTTTTTGTTCAATCCGCCAAAAATACACCGCGAGAGAACTTAACCGTGCACTCTACCAGTGCATTCCACTAAACTGCCTAGTGGAATGCACTGGTAGCGCCTACAATCCAACATTGTAAGTTTCGAGACGTATCTGAGTCTGAGTGTAATTTGTAAGTGCATTCAACTACAACTTCCTTGGTAAGTGTTTGCACGGACGGGCAACATTTGTATCGCCCCACAATTGTTTCTTTGAACTGGGTCTTTAGTTTTTTGATGACTTTGAGGTGCATGGTAACAGGAAAAAAATTGAGTTTTTTTGAAGCGCTTTTGTTCTTCCTTTTCGTACTTTGGTAACCCATATAACAGATGAAGACCCTAGAAAGATGCAGACCCGAAGTAGGCCTTTTGAAAGTTGAAGCTATTACTTGAGGACATTAACTAAGGGCATCTAACAAAAATCGAGTTGACTGAACTTATTTTTAGAGCAATTGTACAACCATAAAAACCATGCCCACAAACTTGGCTACCGACTTTATCAACCGCCATTTACGATGAATATATGACGCTTTTCAAATATAATAGTAATTTCTTAACTTGTAAATAACACCGCCTTGAGCCACTTCGATCAAACGCCTCTACACTTGCAAGTTTGAGTGCGACATTGGTTAGATCATTTGTAATGTGATAGAATTTTTCCTTTAGCTTTTGTAGCCTGCTCTCTTGCTCAAATGGCCGTCAAATTTCTCAGTTGCCGGTGAAAAGCTTGATGTGAAACTTGGTAATATCATTTAACGTGTACCAAATCGCAGGAAAATCTGTATGCCATAGAAGACATTAATTTATATATAGTTGGTTCTGTAGTATGGTTTTTCTTGCAAGCCTACAATTTTTTCATTTTTACAAAGACAGACTTTCTACAAATGTTTTCTCAATCGCCCTTTTCATTCATCATTTTGTTGACAAGGTCGTCAATTAACGGAAGAAAGAGCTTGAAAATAAGCGTCGACGAAGGGAAATTTAAAAAATTATCTTTCTGTTACAAACTATGAATTTCCTTTATCTAACATTAATCCTTTCTTTTATTCCTCAAATCTATGGATATAGATTCTTATTTCAAGTCATAAACACTGCCTATTCACATGTTTCATATGCCGGGAAATTGGCTGATTTTTTGGTGGAGCAAGGACATCAAGTTGTATGTTTATTATACAGGGTGTTCCTAGAATTATGGAAAAAACTATTGATTAATATGTAACTTTGTGTTCGATGGTCCAATCCGAAATTTTTTTTTGCATTTTTCAGAAAAACCTTGGAGTTTTTCGAATCAAAAAAATTTTTTCTTTTATCGGCGAAGACTTCCGTAATCCGCCTTGAATTCGGCGGAGTGTTTTTTTCACAAATGAGGCTGTAAATTGTTGCATGTGTAAAGAAAATTGGGGGAAAAGGGTTCGGAAGATACGATATGACATTTATTTCAAATTTTTGTCTTTCGGCGGATACATTTTTTAACCTCGGCGGACGTTTTTTCTTCGACTCTGGAGAGTCAAAATTTTCTAAAACCAAGACGTATGGTATTCCTGGTGGCATGGCGCCTAAATACGACTTATTGCGTTTTCGGCCCACTTGGATAAGAAAAAAGGCAATTCGGCGGAGAAAAAAATGAACCTATTTTTACAGTCCCATTTGTGAAAAAACCACTACGCCAAATTCAAGGCGGTTACGGAACTCCGCCAATAAGAGAAAAAAAATTTTTTTTTGAATCTAGAAACTCCAAGGTTTTTCTGCAAAATGCAAAAAAAAATTCGGAGTGTACCACCGAGCACAAAGTTTTTAATGAATAGTTTTTTTCCATAATTGTACGAACACCCTGTAGAAGTGGAGCGCTTCTGGTGCGCCGGTCGGATTCCATTGGAACATTTCTAATTTTGATTATTGTTCATGTAAAGGTGGTCATATAAGAGTTAAAATTTTTTTTCCCCAAATCGCGATTTTTGGTGCACAAAAATGTAAATCAGCACCGCATTTCGGAATTCGGTGCTCAAGAAATTACGTCGACGCCAATTTTTCGGCTTGGGCGTCGATTTTTTTGTGCACCGAAAATCGCGATATGGGAAAAAAATTTTTATTTTTTAATATTTATATGACCAGCTTTATATGGAACATGCCAGATTCTTTGTAAAAAGTTGGCAAAAGTTCGACACTTTTTTTGAAATAGGCAGGTATCAGACTGTTGGGAAAATAACGAAGATTTGTCGGCACAAAATATCTCGGCTTGTTGCAGTCAGGCACCAAATCTTCAGCTGCTGCTAACCGTCGCAAGGCGAGGATGGGCGATTTCAAAGTTCGACAAATTTACGTTATTTTCCTGGTGGACCAATATATCGCCAAAGACTTATTTCTCACTCTGATCACTGTTCGCATTCATTCTCTTGGCGCCAAAGAATTATGAACATTTTGTCTGCCGTTGCAGAGAAGATAAGAGCAAGCTAAATGTTCAGGAATTGGCATTTAACCCAAGGAAATGCCTGAATAGTTCAAAGAAATTCTGAGTGTCGCATTGGGAACATTTCCCTTGTAAATTGAGGGGTTCGGACTTTTATGCTTAACATTTGATAAGCATAAGGCTTTAGCCATACCGCATTTTGATAAGCATAAGGCTTTAGCAATACCACATTCAAAACATTTCTTTCTCAGGACTTTGTCGTCCGCCGCTACAACACATTCATCTCCGGAAATGGCGCAAAAACGGCGAATGTCATAGTCCACACTCCAAAGGATGTAGAGAAACTCAACCAGCTCATGAGGCAGGTCCCAATGTACCATGATGTGTTCACTCAAAGCGGTGACATTTTTACTTGGAAAACATTGGGAATTTTTCGTCGCGTTTTGGTAAAGGGATGTGAAGGCAAGTGTAGAATACGTTGGCAAATGTAACGAACCAATTTTAGGCACTTTGGAGGATCAAGATCTCACAAACAGATTGAAATCGCAAAAATATGATGCCGCTTTTGTTGAGCACTATGATTCCTGTGGACTGTTGATGGCAGAGCTGCTCGGAATTAAAACTGTAATGTATTTTTCGGTTCAAGGAGTCAGTATGCCGCATCGGAATCACTTTAGCATTCCCTCCCCTCCTGGGTTAATTCCGGGTAAGCGTAAGCCTCTAATTCGTTGATTCCGTACAACAAAATCTGTCTATAACAAACGTTCGTTGAGCATCTATTTAACTTTCTCAATTAGTCAATTAACCCTCTCTAAAGATTTTTTTTGGTCCTTTCCGAGTTTCTGCAGATCCCTTCAGCTCAATTCATACATACAACTTCAAAATCTTACCGTATTTTTACACAGGAAACATTTTCAGTCTACAATGAAGTTCCCCCATCCGGCCATCGAATGTCGTTTGTTGAGCGGGCCATAAACTTGTACCATTACTTCCGTTACCATTTCTTGATACCTCTAAGGCTTCACAATGTACTCGTAAGCATTTCCTTTTTGTTTACTGTGGGTCTTCCTTGTTTAAAAACTCTAGGGAATACCAAGAAAGTAAAAATGTGTATTAAATAAAGTTTGTGACTTCAGAATTCAGCGAAGCCATGTGAAAAGCATGAAAAGCGGTGACTGCACTTTTATACGAATGAAATATTGAGACAGTAGCGTCTGAAAAATCATTCAATAATTTCTTCAGGAGGACCTCCGTCCCGGCCTCGTTCCACCAGGTACGCCGTCAACGCCCGAGCTTGCTTCCAGAGTTGTCTACAATTTTGTGAATTCCCTCGAATTCCTCAATTTCCCTGACTTTTCTACCACTCAAATCAAACATGTTGGTGGAATCGGGCTACTCAAAGCCGGTCAAGTGGACGATTTTTTACTGCCGATCATTAAGAAAGCCAAAAAAGGAGTTGTTTGGTTCTCATTCGGGTCCATTGTGGACACAAAGAAGATGAGTCCAACAATCAAAAATGCCTTCATTGCCGCGTTTTCCCAATTTGAGGATTACCAATTTCTATGGCAAATGAACAACGCCGAGGATAAGGAAACTAAGGTATTTATAGAATCGTAATTACTCCGTAAATTAATTTGTAGGCCATCTTTGCGCCTTATTCCAATATTCACGTGGTAAAATGGGTAAATCAGCCAGCGCTGTTGGCCAATCCCAAGACCAAAGCGATGATTTCTCATGGCGGCCTTACTGGGTTATTTGAAGCAGTTTATTATGGAGTCCCACTGATCTCGATCCCAATGTTCATGGATCATAAACGATCAGCAGCGTTGGCGAAATACCACGGAATTGGGGTGATATTGGATAAATACACATTGAGCGCAGAGAAGGTCGCAGAAGCACTGAAGGAAGTGCTCGAAAATCCTAGGTAATTGAAAACGAAGTGACGCGGAGGGTGGCTGGTGATTTGTGATTTAAACAGCAATTTCCGCAAACGCTAGTTCGTGCGCTACAAAAATTTTTGATATATTTAAAGATCTTTGCCGCTGACAAGTCATAAGGATAAGGAGGGATGGCCAGAAATCGGGTATACTTCCTAGCCTCTATATCTGCCAACTTTATGCTTTTTGGCTACCATGTTTACGCCTTTACCTCATTTTTCAGTTACAAAGAGAACATCTTGATAACGCAAGCGATGATGAAGGACGCCCCTCGGAAAGCCGAACAGATCTTTCTGGATTCCGTTACTTACGCGACAAAGTATGGTCACCGATTACAGAAGACAAACGTCCCACCAATGCATTGGATACCGTACTTCTGCGTTGATGTGGTTGCGGTAGCATTTACCGTTATTGTAATAGTAACATGGTTTGCTCTTTGTCTCGTGAAGAAAATTTTCAAGGTCATTCCTGGAAAGCGGAAAGGAAAGAAGGCGAAACACTCGTAGCAAACGTTCTTCCATACTATGAACTCTGCTCTAACGTGTTTATTCTAGCTTCTATTAAATGCTAAATAAAATTTTTCACATCTTTGCTGTATACGGTATTCATGTCTGCTCAATATTCAACGATACCCGATTTGCCGTTTTCGTCACGGAAACGATTGGTTATAGTGCAAATTAAGAAGGTTATGATAACAATTAAGAGCGCAACGAAAAAATTTTGGTAACAACCACGTAAACAACGAAGAAGTTTTCTCGGAAAATACGGCCTTACAACGTTTCTGATTGATTCAAAAATAACCGCAACACATTCCTTAAAGTTTCAACTTGCTCATTCATTGGCCGCCAGTATAGTAATCAACAATATTTTTTACGAGAGAACATGCGAAATGGAGAGAACACATAAAACAACAAACACATTTTGCCATTATCCTTCTTTTCTGTATTAAATTTTCTCAAGAGACAGTGACTCCAATGATAATAAATAATCAAAATTGAACCAAAAAGTGCGACAACAATAATGGGCTTACAAGGGAAGTACCCCAAGTGCGACGTTCAGATTTTCTTTAAATTTTGCACACACGTCTATCATGAACTAAGTAACAATTTCTGAAAATTTTACCTCGCGCTTTGCACGCGTGGCCGATATAATGAACGATGTTTGCCGCCAAGAGAGTACGCTAAGCGGTCAGAGGGAAAAACACTTTTTGATCATAACTTTGATAGTTCCGTGCGGAAACAATTGATATTTTGTGGAAACATTACCCTCTATGGTAGAAATAGGCATGGAACTTTTTGTGCCGAAATTCGGCGAAGAGCTTTGAATTTTCGCCAACTTTCGATCTAAAAATCTCGGTTGTTTTTGCAAAACGCGAGCTAGAATTCTCGCATATATTTTAGAAGAAATTATTCTAAATTTGTGCCAAGTTTCATTAAAATCTGAGCGTCGCACTTGGGACACTTCCCCTGTTAGTTATACCTGACAAGGGAAGTGGTAGAAGTGCGAGACTCAAATTTTCTGTCAATCTTGCACACTCGCGAGTACTCGCCGCACATGGGGCACATATAAATCAAAACTTTCAACCTAAAATCTCGGTGGTTTCCGCAAAGCGCGAGCCTTCGCAAATGCGTTATAAAAAATAACCTAAATTTGTATCATCAAAACCTGACCGTCCCTTTTGGAGCATTTTCCTTGTGGGTACCAAAACACCGATAAAAGTGCACCCAACACACCACACTTTCCAAAACCATAGTAAAAAAAGCCATTCTTGTTGATCTACCGTATGCGATGCCCGCGGTTCACGTGAACTGCCAGCTCCGCAAAACAAGGAAACATATTCTCCACCATCTCGAACGCCCACCTTTTACGTTCTCTATTCATACGAATCGGAGTGTTAACATAGTTGACAATTCTTGTTAACGGAAGTTTAATGGAAAGGTCGAAGAAAGGAGGGGTATTAAAAGACGGCTGAGCACTGTTACAGCTTCAGTAGACAATGAATTCATTCTTTGTTGCATTGTTCTTGCTTTCTCTTCCCCAAGTCCATGGATACAGATACCTGTTTCAAGTCATCAACTTTGCCTATTCGCACATGTCATTTGGGGGGCGATTGGCCGATTTATTAGTGGAGAATGGGCATGAGGTGGTAAGTGCATTAAGCCTTTAGGGTGCAAATTTGATTAGCTTATATAATTGATAAGTATCGGAAGTGTAAGCAATAGTTTTCGAATTCGATGAAACGTGGCGTAAACTTAGTACAGCCTAGACATGGCTGGGGGGCCGGGCCGGGCCGAAAATCGCGGCCCGGCCCGGGGGCCGGAAGAGGTCGGCCCGGCCCCGGCCCCCTTCAAATTTTCTCGGCCCGTGGCGCTTGCAAAGCGCGAGCTGAAACTTTCAGGAATTGATATTTGGTCTATTCTCGACGTGTGTGCAAAATTTAAAGAAAATCTGAGCGTCGCACTTGGGGTACTTCCCTTGTAGATTCAAAAATGGTTTGATGAATTTCATTCCTAGGCTTGAACTTCTAGTGATGTTAGAAATTGCCAGCTTGACTGCAAAGTAGTTCAAGTCCTTTAGAAAATTCGCTCTGTTCATTGCTTTCCTTCCAGGACTTCGTAATCCGCCGCTACAACACATTTGTCTCCGGAGCCGCCGCTAAGAAGGCCAATGTCAGCGTCCACACTCTTGCGAACGTCGAGGAGCTCAACCAACTAACGATGCGGGTTCCAATGTATCACGATGTCTTTACTCAAAGCGGTGATGCCTTCACTTGGGAGGGTCTGAACGTTATGGACGAATTGATGACAAAGGGGTGTGACGCAACATTAGAAGACAAGGGCTACATGAATTTATTGAGATCCAAAAAATACGACGCCGCCTTCGTCGAGCATGTCGATTCATGCGGATTGTTCGTGGCTAATGTCCTGGGAATTGACAAGATTATGTACTTCTCGGTGCATGGTCTCGCTTTTCCGAGCAGAAATGATTTCAGCATACCCTCGCCTCCAGGACTTGTGCCTGGTAAGAGTCAATTTTGAGTACTGTAGTTTACACAGCGAGACGAACTTTATATTTTGTTTGCAGTCTACAACGAAGTACCTCCCTCAGGCCATTTGATGTCATTCTTCGACCGGGTGGTCAACTTGTACAACTATTTGAGATATCACATTTTGATCCCAATGAAACTGCGGGGATTTAGCGGCCTTAAACCAAGATCTCTTCCTCCGAACTCCACCTCGAACGCCGACCTTGCTGCCGGCGTTATCTACAGCTTTGTGAATTCCCTTGAATTCCTCAATTTCCCCGACTTTTCGACCCCTCAAATCAAGCAGGTTGGAGGAATCGGGATGCCCAAAGCCGAGAAAATTGACGCCTTCCTGCAGCCGATCTTTGAGAAGGCCAAGAAAGGAGTTGTTTGGCTCTCGTTCGGCTCCATTGTGAATACGAAACAGATGAGTCCAGCGATTCGTGGCGCCTTTATCTCAGCTTTTTCGCGATTCAAGGATTACCAATTTTTATGGCAGATGGAAAATGCGGATGATCCGGAGATTAAGGCAAGTTTGGTTTGAATTTAAATTAAGTTATCTTATTGCAGTCTATTTTCGAAGCTATTCCTAATATACATGTGGCGAAATGGGTCAATCAACCCGCCCTATTGGCCCATCCCAAGACAAAAGCGATGATTTCTCATGGTGGAATCACCGGCTTATTCGAAGCCATTAACTTCGGAGTCCCATTGATCTCAGTCCCAATGTTTATGGATCAGAAGCGAACGGCAGCGCTTACAAAATACCACGGAATCGGAGTTATATTGGATAAATATACACTGACGGCGGACAGCATTTCTGAAGCGCTGAAAGCAGTGTTGGAGAATCCAAGGTAGGATAACGACACATCGCGTACAAATGTAATTGGCATTTTTAGCTACAAAGAGAACATCCTCAGAAAGCAGGCTATGATGAAGGACGCTCCTCAGCGATCTGAACAAGTATTTTTGGACGCTGTGAGCTACGCTACCAAATATGGCGACGAGCTGAAGAAGGTGAATATCCCGCCAATGAGCTGGGTTCAGTACTTCTGTGTGGATGCCGCCCTTTTTATCTTCGCCGTGTTTGTGACAGCGCTATGGGTAACAATCTTTGCCGCGAGGAAACTGGGTACGGTTGTGGCCCGCCAGCTGGTGGCAAATAAGATGAAATCAGAAAAAATCGCATAATTTTGTTCATTACGGGTATATATTATAAATGAATAAGCTGCAGAGCATAGTTGTTATATCATGAATAAACTATTGAAACAATATTCTGTCCTTACATTGCACGCTTGAATCAAGATTCAATTCATTTTATTTCCGCTGATCATCTATCAAAAGTAGAGAAACGGGCCATGATTCGGGGCCAAGATGGGGATGTCACGTCGGTTATCCAGTGTGCCAATCCTCAAGCAGGTCCTGCCACGGCTTGAGCTTCTGCCATCCTCCGTAGGGGTTGTTGCCAGCAACGGCATCGTCGGCAGGAAACCCAACCGCTCACCGCGGTGTGAACGGAAGGAATCAAGAGTGAATAAATTTTTTGTAAACCGCAAGACACACTCGTTTGCTCCGGTTTCGCGAACCCTGGAAGCGCGAATTTGCCCCTGCACGCACTTATATTCACATTTAAGGCCACATCTTTCAGATATTAAAAAATTTTTTAGTCCCCCAAATCAATATTCATATATTTCCCGGATTTGTGGCGTGATATAGGGCTCGGGGTCTTTACTTTTCATCGGCTCTGCGAATTTGTTTTGCAAAAAGGCGTTCAGAATTTCCGCTGAACGCCTTTTTGCAAAATCAGTTCAAATCGTGAACGGTTTTTGCAATAAACCGTTCACGGTTTGAACTGGTGTCCAACCCGTTCAGAGCCGATTGGAAAGGGGGTTCAATGTTTGAATTGGTTCACAAAACATTGAACCAATTCACTGGTTATAAAATTTTCAAAGGAAAATTAACAGGTTAACGTGTTCAAAGACCTCGGTTTTTTGCACTAGTTCAGCCGACTCTGAACTAATTCAGACGGTTTCGAAATCTACCAAAAAAAAAGAAAAAACAGGACGAAAATTCACAAAATGAACGGCTTTTATCATTTCCCGTTCACGAAATTTCGACAGAAGAAACTGCTGAACCGATTTTGCGAAAAAGCGTTCAGCAGGGCGTGCTGAACGCCTTTTTGCAAAACAAATTCGCAGAGCCGATGAAAAGTAAAGACCCCGAGCCCTATATATTGGAGAGTTGCTTTATAATACTGTATCAGTGTGATAACGATAAAGGCACTTAGTTTTGGGCCATGTAGCGGCTTCAAATTTAAGATAAAAAAATATGGGAATATTAACATTTCAAATTTAATTTAATTTTAATTTATTTCCGCTAATCATCTATCAAAAGTAAAGAAACGGGCCATGATTCGGGGCCAAGATGGGAATGTCACGTCGGTTCTCCAGTTCTGTCCCACTATGTTAAACTTGTAGAAGTTCTTGAAGTCGTCTTCGCGTTCTTGGTCTTCCCAGCGGCCTTTTGGTATCGGGCTTCCAGTTCAGAAGCCGTGCTTCCCATCTTTCCTGGTCTCCTTCCACAATCTTCTTCGCAAATTTCCACTTCCTCTTTCGAGCTTCTTGAATCACGTCTTTCAACTTGGTTCGGTCTCGAATCGTCGCGTTCGGCACACGATCGACAAGTCGGTGGCATAGCATATGCCTTTCCATTCGTCTTTGGCATCTGACCAGCTTTGTTTCGGACGATTTCGTCAGTGCCCAAGCTTCAGATCCGTACAAAAAAGCTGGTAGGACACAAACATGCCAGGACTTGCGTTTCGTAGCCATGGGCGTCATCCGGCTTCGCATTAGGCTGCGGACTTTTCGGTAGACATTCCACGCCGAGCTTACTCGCCTATTTACTTCTGCACCGTGGTCTCTTGGAAGGTGTATAATTTGGCCTAAGTACACAAGTGACTGTACTAACCCCAATTCCACGCCGTTGACCATTAAAGTCTGTCCAGTAGAGTTGGTGGACATCCAGTTGGTTTTGTTGGCGTTCACTTCCAGTCCAACTGATCTCGCCGCTTCGGTCAGGTCGTCCACCATAGTCTAAAGCGTGTTGACCGCTGATGAGCACAGCACAAGATCATCGGCGTAGGCTAAGCAGTTGAGTCGACGCTGGCCAATTAGATATCCTCTGTTTCTCCAGTTAATCTTTTTCAGACACCATTGCAGAGTAAGAACAAACAGTAAAGGCGAGAAGGCGAGAGTGAGTCTCCTTGTCGGACTCCTCGTTGGACTTCAAACTCCACTTGACTTGATCCCAGGCATAAGTATGAGCGACCGGCAGCGTAAAGTTGCTGGATCATTCTCACTGTGCATTCGTCTACTCCACATTCTTCCAGTGCCCTCCAAATGCAAACAAATTTGATGCTGTCAAATGCCTTCTTGAAGTCGATGAAGACCATGTGCAGAGGAAGATCCCATTCACGACACTTCTCAATGAGCAAGTTGATTGTCATGATGTGGTCTATGGTTGAGTAGCCTTTTCGAAACCCCGCTTGTTCGACCGCGAAGAGTGGAAGAAATGACCATGGAACATTTCAAATACCCGCCTTTTTTAAAGTTGTGGCCTGCGCGTTGCAAATAGCGGCCAGGTTCTGTCTGTTGAAGACACCTTTTAATTCCATGATAACTATGACAAAGCCACTCTGATTCGTTGCATCATCCAAAAATAATAAATGCGAGGATGTTCTGCCTCCATACCGAAGTTTATAATCACTTTCCTAGGCTGTTCCAAACTTTTGGCGCACCTATTTTTAAAAATTTTTTTTGAAACTCCGAGCTTTCTGATTTCTATGGCTATGTATTCATTGAGGTTCTTAATACATTTCGCTTCTAATAGAAGAGAAATGATAGTTGACAATTCTTGTTAACGGAAGTTTAATGGAAAGGTCGAAGAAAGGAGCGGTATTAAAAGACGGCTGAGCACTGTTACACCTTCAGTAGAGAATGAATTCGTTCTTTGTTGCATTGCTCTTGCTTTCCCTTCCCCAAATCCATGGATACAGGTACCTGTTTCAAGTCATCAACATTGCCTACTCGCACATGTCATTTGGGGGGCGATTGGCCGATTTATTAGTGGAGAATGGGCATAAGGTGGTAAGTGCATTAAGCCTTTAGGGTGCAAATTTGATTAGCTTGTATAAATTGATAACTATGGGAACTTAACGCAATAGTTTTTGAATTCAATGAAACGTGGCGTAAACTTAGTACAGCCCGCTTCGAAACGTATTATATATGTGAGGTGCCAGCTCACACTTTTTTAGTCTTTTTTCGTGAATTATCAAAAACCCTACAGGTTTTTCGCGATTTGCCGCCTGAAGGAAGAATGATGTGCGTATGTGAAAAGTAGAAAATTCCTTTTTAACAATAAATCACTTCACGAAAAAGGCAAGCATAAACTACAACCTATCAAAAAGAAAGATCACTTGATATTTCTTCAGCGGGTGCAAAGTGCGAGCAATGATTTTGACGGATTGAAATGCACCCGGTATGTATAGAGTAAGCTCTAAAATTGAAGCAAATTTAGCTGTTACACATGTCGTTTTATTTCATTAAATTCAAAAATGGTTTGATGAATTTGATTCTTGAACTTCTAGTGATGTTAGAAATTGCCAGCTTGACTGCAAAGTAGTTCAAGTCCTTTAGCGATAACTGTAATCGCATCAAATTCGCTCTGTTCATCGCTTTCCTTCCAGGACTTCGTAATCCGCCGTTACAACACATTTGTCTCCGGAGCCGCCGCTAAGAAGGCCAATGTCAGCGTCCATACTCTAGCTAACGTCGAGGAGCTCAACCAACTAACGATGCGGGTTCCAATGTATCACGATGTCTTTACTGAAAGTGGTGACGCCTTAACTTGGGAAGGAATGAACGTTTTGAACGAATTGCTGACAAAGGGGTGTGATGCAACATTAGAAGACAAGGGCTACATGAATTTATTGAGGTCCAAAAAATACGACGCCGCCTTCGTCGAGCATGTCGATTCATGCGGATTGTTCGTGGCTAATGTCCTAGGAATTGACAAGATTATGTACTTCTCGGTGCATGGTCTCGCTTTTCCGAGCAGAAATGATTTCAGTATCCCCTCGCCTCCAGGACTTGTGCCTGGTAAGCTTAAATTTAGAGCACTGTAGTTTACACAGCAAGACGAGCTTTATATTTTGTTTGCAGTCTACAACGAGGTACCTCCCTCAGGCCATTTGATGTCATTCTTCGACCGGGTGGTCAACTTGTACAACTATTTGAGATATCACATTTTGATCCCAATGAAACTGCGGGGATTTAGCGGCCTTAAACCAAGATCTCTTCCTCCGAACTCCACCTCGAACGCCGACCTTGCTGCCGGCGTTATCTACAGCTTTGTGAATTCCCTTGAATTCCTCAATTTCCCCGACTTTTCGACCGCTCAAATCAAGCAGGTTGGAGGAATCGGGATGCCCAAAGCAGGGAAAATTGACGCCTTCTTGCAGCCGATCTTTGAGAAGGCCAAGAAAGGAGTTGTTTGGCTCTCGTTCGGCTCCATTGTGAATACGAAACAGATGAGTCCAGCGATTCGTGGCGCCTTTATCTCTGCTTTTTCGCGATTCAAGGATTACCAATTTCTATGGCAGATGGAAAATGCGGATGATCCGGAGATTAAGGCAAGTTTGGCTTGAATAAACTTTAAGTTATCTTATTGCAGTCTATTTTCGAAGCTATTCCTAATATACATGTGGCAAAATGGGTCAATCAACCCGCCCTATTAGCCCATCCCAAGACAAAAGCGATGATTTCTCATGGTGGAATCACCGGCTTATTCGAAGCCATTAACTTCGGAGTCCCATTGATCTCAGTCCCAATGTTTATGGATCAGAAGCGGACGGCAGCGCTTACAAAATACCACGGAATCGGAGTTATATTGGATAAATATACACTGACGGCGGACAGCATCTCTGAAGCGCTGGAAGCAGTGTTGGAGAATCCAAGGTAGGATAACGACACATCGCGTATAAATGTAATCGGCATTTTCAGCTACAAAGAGAACATCCTCAAAAAGCAAGCTATGATGAAAGACGCTCCTCAGCGACCCGAGCAAGTATTTTTGGATGCTGTGATCTACGCTACCAAATATGGTGACGAGCTGAAGAAGGTGAATATCCCGCCAATGAGCTGGGTTCAGTACTTCTGTGTGGATGCCGCCCTTTTTGTCTTCGCCGTGTTTGTGACAGCGCTATGGGTAACAATCTTTGCCGCGAGGAAACTGGGTACGGTTGTGGCCTGCCAACTGGTCGCAAACAAGAAGACGAAATCAGAAAAAATCGCATAATTTTGTTCATTACGGGTGTATATAATATTATAAATGAGTAAGCTGCATAGCATAGTTGTTGTATCATCAATAAACTATTGAAACAATATGTATTCTGTCCTTACATTGCATGCTTGAACCAAGAGTTGAATACATTTTTTGTAAACTGCAAGACACACTCGTTTGCTCCGGTTTCGCAAACCCTGAAAGCGCGCATTTTCCCCTGCAACGCACTTATATTAAATCTAATTCTACGACCGGAGTAAACAACAAAAACCCCTGTAAAGTTGTGACACCCATCGAGAGAGGAGTACTTCGCAATCACAACGATACCACAATCATGCCTTGTTAGCACCCTCCGGCTTATGAGTTAGAAACGTTTTCTCCAAAGTGGAAAGAAAATTTTGTCACCCGGTTTCTTGCCGTTTTCAAAAAAGGGCATGTGAAGTGCATCGAATGATATACAATAACACTATTTTTGGGGTATGGTGTTAGACTGTTCCACAGTGTTTCTCTGCCCATTTACAAGGTTCTAGGCCCAGCAGTTCCCGAGATCCAGGTGGAAAGAAAATTTTGTCGACCGGTATATATTTTAGTGACATGTTCTGTTGCAAATGACAAGGGAGCTGTGTCCTGCATGACGCTCCGAGTTTGTAATGACTTTGCACCCGCTTTGCCCACTCTGACTTCCGACTCTGCTCTTGACGAAAAAATCAGCTTGTTGAGTGGCAACAGAAGCACCTACAAACAAAGTAGTACACAGTAGGAGGAAAACGGCATGCCATAATTTGGTTGGAGCGGGTCCGATGTCTAGCAGAACCTCGATAAATTTTGTACATAAATTCTACACGAGGTGATTCAAACAAATTATTTATTATATTTCCGGCCTTTTATCAAGCAGACCGGCGAAATCAAATATCTACTTCACTTCAACTCGTAATAACCCATAGAAGATTACAAACCAGAGACCACCCTGCTAAGACCACAACTCGAGGGTTTTTTACATTTCCAGACGCTTCGAGCCAGACTATAAACCAATAGACGTGCTTTATAAAACGTGATTAAGGCGATCAAAAGTTGATTCCATCGGTCTCCTTTCACGCTTTTCACGCTCTGTGCAGACGAATTTCGTTTTAGTTTTATCAGTTTTTCGAACATATTGTCATCATTTTTGGAATATAAATTTCAACGTGCTCATTGAATTGATACAACTGAGATTTTGCTTTAGGAATTCCTAGAATGCCCGAATACAGTCTGCACTACTTGAACTGTCGAGGTCTCTGCGAGCCAACAAGGTATTGTCTCCACTATGCCGGCATTCCGTTCGAGGACAAGAGATATTCGTTTGCTGAGTTCCCAAAGTACAAAGAGTGTAAGTTCGAGAACGTTATTCTGTTTTGCACTAAAACTATATGCAACCGCAAAAGAAAATTCACAGAGGGTTTCTCAAGTCGGTAGAGTAAATTTTATACGAAAGGGGTCTTTAGACGGCAACACGGCAACCCGACATGATCTGCGAAAATTTAACACGTTTAGTTTTCTGTTTTCCGGCACTTTTTGAACACTCATCATAACTCTTTCAGTATACCCGAACAAACAGGTCCCAGTGTTCTATGTTGATGGCAAGCCTTTGTCTCAATCTGGCGCTGTCCTTCGTTACATTGCCCGATTAACCGGACTGAACGGGAAAGATTCTTGGGAAGAGGCCAAAGCGGACGAGACCTTCCATTTCTTCCACGACTGTCTCCTCGCCCATTTGAAGTACCTTTTCCATAAGGCTAACATCAAACCAGCAGAAGATGTGGTAACTCTTGTTTGTTGAACAGCTCATGCGTGCTACTGATCTGAAAAGGGACTAAAATGCTGTTTTAGGAAGCCGCATACGCCGAATTCGTTCCACCAGCCACCAAAGCTTTGGAATTTTTTAACAAGATGTTGGAAGACGCCGGAAATGGATATGTCCTGAAATCCGGAATAACTTATGCTGATTTTGTTGTCCAATCTTATGTGACCACTTTGACAAAACTTGATGAGAAATTGGTCGCGAAATACCCAAAAGTTGTTGAGCACTACGACAAGATCCGAAATCTCCCACAATTGAAAGAATATATTGCCAATCGGCCTGACACTGTAAACTAACTGTAATTAATATAAACATTGTCACCTTGGATAGATTCCAAAACTTTCAACTTGAAGTCCGTTAAATTTCGGAACTAAAAAGGCGAGACCAACCGGAAAAATTAAGCGCAAATTCCCTCCAGGCGCTCCCGTCATGAACTGAAAACATGTAAGAATCCGGCGCAAAAAACGTCGACTAAAGCGGTCAAAAGATAAAAAACAAATAAATACATACACATTTTTTGATTCCTTCATTACGCTTCGTACGAACATACAATCAAACCGGCGGTGTGAAGCGCGAGCTAAAACCTTCTGAAATCTCTTCCGAAAATCGATGTTTGAGCAGAATGACGTAAAAATTTTAATAAACGGAGGCTCGTAGATCCAAGCACTTGTGATATTCTTGTAAGCAGAATTTCGCCGCATGACCTTATTAACCCGTTCAACACCGAAACTATTATATAAGTTCATCCTACAAACCCAAGCGTCTTAAAAAATCCTTTTTTAAGACGCGAACACAAAATATACGATAAACTTTGTGCGAAACGAATCAAAAAGGGTCAGAAAATCCGTTTCCACCTCATCCACTTCGTTAAAATGTACCAAACAAATTTACGTTTTCTCCAAAGTTTTTTTTACTTAAGTAGCTTTGTCATTATTACCCTTTGAATGTTTTAGTTTCGATGCCACAATACGGCCTGCACTACATGGACAGCCGCGGGCTTTGCGAGCCGCTGAGGTTATGTCTGCATTATGCGGGCATTCCATTCGAAGACATACGATATTCCGCTCCCGAATTTGCAAAGTTTAAGGAATGTGAGTCTTCAATTTTTCCTCAAAATGCATTCTATTATAACACGTAACTTGCCCATTTATCGATAAAGCCTCTACCTCAAAATTTACAGGGGAAGTACTCCAAGTGCGACGCTCAGATTTTCTTTAAATTTTGCACACATTTCGGGTATGCACTAAATATCAATTCCTGAAAGTTTTAGTTCGCGCTTTGCGTGCGCCGCCGAGATATCGAACGATTTTTGCCGCCGAGAGAGCACGAAACGTTTTGTAGAAACATTATCCTTTACGGTTGAAATAGGCATGAAACTTTTCGTGCCGAAATTCGGCAAAAAGTCCTAAATTTTCGCCGACTTTCGATTTAAAAATCCCGGTTGTTTCTGCAAAGCGCGAGGTAGGCTTCTCGCATCTATCTTAGAAAAAATTATTCAAAATTTGTGCCAAGTTTCATCAAAATCTGAGCGTCGCACTTGGAGTACTTCCCCTATTAATAAAAATAGGTCCGCTGAAGTTCATAAGGTAACAAGTAAGCTTTGAACCGTGGTCAGCAACTTTTGAACTGGGCCTTTAGCGTTGACATGTTAATTTGGCAAAAAGGCTTGCAGTAATGGTATGTATGCATGCAAATATTAGCCAGGTTTTTTTTCAGTATATCCCGGCATTACAGTCCCAGCGTTGTTTGTGGATGGGAAGATGCTTACTCAGTCGGGCTCAATCCTCCGTTACATTGGCCGATTCACCGGATTGAATGGAAAAGATTCTTGGGAAGAGGCCAAAGCCGATGAGACTTGTCAGTTCTCCCACGATTACATTCTTGCTCACTTGAAATACCTCCTTCATCGAGCGGGTATTAAGCCTATTGAAAGCGCCGAGGAGATCGTAGGTTACGGTTGTATGATGCTTGTAAATCCTCCTCTGCAATGCCGTTTCAGGACGTCGCTTATGCCGAATTTATTCCTCCGGCCACCAAAGCTTTGGAATTTTTCGCCAAAATGTTGGAAGGGACTGGGAATGGCTATGTTCTCAAGTCTGGCATAACCTACGCTGACTTTTTTGTTCAAAATTACGTCACCACCTTGAGGAAGCTTGATGATAAATTGGTCGCAAAGTATCCAATAGTGGTGGAGCATTTCGAAAAGATTCAAAAACTCCCACAAATCAAGGATTATATGGCAAACAGAAAGGAAACTGTTAACTAAACATAATTGGCATGCTCTTTAAAAAGTATTTTTAGTTTTATTGATAAAACTGCTCCGATAAGATCAAAGTGGAGTTTCTCGTTTCATTTTGCTCGGTGATTTCTCTGGATTCTTCCTTTTCATATCATCCATCAGCTTTTTCTCAATCATCGCCTTCTTTCCAGTCCGATACTCCGGACCATAATGAGCAGCATAGAACTGAAAATCAAAGCTTTTTAGAGCCTTAATAAGTCAAAAAAATTAATAAATACAGTAAACGCTCACCTTATCCAACTTTTCTTGCTCCGAATTCGCGTTGAAAATCTTTTTCAAGATGGGTTCCTCTGGCTTTACAAACCTCCCACAACAAGGTGTTGTTCCCTCCAAATCCGGCGGCAAATTGAAATCAAAGGCTTTCGAGGTCTCCAGGACATTGGCCACGTCCATGTGGAACTTCTGAAAATGTATGACAAAAAATTATAGGATCATTTCAAAAATTCTACAGAGTGCAGCTTCGAAGCTTCACTAAAATCATGTACCAATAAAATTCAGCATACATTTCGTCGATCAAAGTTGTCGCCATACAATTGAAGCCACTCCCAGATTCCAAAAACGACGAAAATTTGGAAAAAACTCCCCATCCAAGGGCCAAGAATGGTTGGGCCCAAAAAAGACAGTGCTCCAAATGTAGAAATCATCAGAACTGTGGGGTAAAAGAACTCATTCCCAATATTCTCTTGGTTGGTTTCGCTGGTCGATGAGTCGAAGTAGGTGCTCATCGAAAAATCGGAGATTTCTTGGGTCTTGAGGATCTTTATCGGATTCAGCGGGGCAAAGGAGTCTTCTTTCAGGGCGTTCAAGATGTAGGACTCGATGGAAACCACGTCCTGTTCCTCGATGAGCTCGAATTCGGCAGAAGGCAGGGTTACGACACTAAACAAGACGGAAAAATTAAAATTTTTAGGTGTTCTTGCATTTTTGATGACCTAAATACCTGTCACTCTCGCTCATTCCTTCGATTCCTTTTTTTGCCTTCTAGCAGTTTGATCATCCAAAACTGACCAAACCAAGATTTGATTTTCAGAGAGAATCGACTGATCAGAAGAGCTTGCGGAAGAGAAAATAAAAATGTTGGACTTTAAAATTCAAAGTGAAGATTTTGAAAAATAAAAAAATAAAATAAATATTCCGCGTAACCCTCACACAACAAACATTGTTTTTTTTTGTCCCTTGTTATTCGTTGTACGGAGGTTTCGGCTCTCAGTCTTTCTGCATGAGTTTTGTTTTGTTCTTCAGCACTTTCATCTTGAGATCACTTTTCATACACTTTAATGTTGATGACATAACGCTTCAAAATGGTTGCATAATTTCTCCGTTTCTCCAAGTATATACGACAAGAGTTGGATCAACTTTATTCTCTCTCTCTCTCTCTCTATCTAATGTAATTTCCGGCTCTTCATCGTTTATAATTATTCCTCATCTTAATGAATCCATCGCGATTCCGGGGAAACCAAAATCAAAAGAAATCGAAAAAAGAACTTGAATGACGTAATACAATAAACGCCAACAACGTTCTCCTCTAATTTGTTTTTCTAACGGAAATCGAGGGATCCACAAGGAGATGACGGTATTTATTCAGATTGTTTATGGAGTGGGGATGTTCTGAGGAGATGGATTATTGACTCTGCGATAGAGCCTCGGCCCACGCTGAAGGCGCCCTCGGCTTTCGCTTAAACTTGGCATCGATTTTTAAGGGTATGTTCTCATAAATAGACATGGCTCTCGGGCCGGGCCGGCCCGGGCAGGCCTGGGCCGGGCCGTGGGCCGGGCCGAAGCAAATTTAGAACGGGCCGGGCCGACGGAAAATTTGAAACGGGCCGGGCCGAGATTTTCGGCCCGGGCCGGCCGACGAGCCATGTCTACTCATAAACAAAGTCTGTGACGATCGGGAAAGTGTATCAACTTATCAGCAAATCTGATGGCACTAGAACCTTTTGCGGTTCGAAAAAAAGCAGTCAAACCTGCGCAGAGAATGGCAACAGACTAAAATTTTATTCGTTATAGAAGAGTTGTGTTCTACAGAAGTTAATTTTAACATAAATGCGACTTTTGGACCGCAGAAATTTTCCGTTGTAGATATGTTTTATATTTCACTAGAATTTTATGTCAGCAATTTTTGAGGTTCGTAAAAATAGATTTTTTTAATCCACCATGCTCCCTACTGATTTATCCGTTATACACACATATAATTCCTCTAAAAACTCATCATCTTGCTTCTCGATTCTCACAAAAGTTTAGTAAAAAACGAAAATAACTGATTCGTTACGGGGTTTGCAAAATTCCAGACAAAAGAAAACAAAAAGTATATTCCGCTGCCTCTACTCACTGACTCGTTATTTGAATAAGAGAGAAATGAAGATGGGCACTCGGAATCCGGGTATCGGAATCGGTTTTCGTTCAAAGAGTCAAGGCTTTTGTCAGCCCTTGGAAATATAATATGTGTGGTTGAAGATCATAGATGTTGAAAGGCTGGGGTTTTGACCTTGATGACGTGGCCCCGGATTTTGATGTAAAAAAGTTTGTTCCAAGATTTTTAGTCTACTTTTTTTGTGGTTACATTTTTTTCTTAAAATTACGCAATTCTGTTTAAGGATATATGCAAAAAACCCAAACTTTAAGATAATTGAATCTTATTGCCCTTACAAGCACTTTTGGCCATTTTACTTCGGTAAATATACGAAATCCATTTTAAACCCAATGAAAACACCACATCTTTTGAAAATGATCTTGGAATTGAAATGGAGAGAAATGAATCTTGTTAAAGTGCCTCATGGTGGTCTATTTACTTTTCTTCAAATTATTCGTTTTTCATTACATATATAGACAAGCCGAATATGCGAAGTATTGAACAGTTTCTGCAGACTAATACAGTGAGGGACCTGATCCAATGGCAAAAAACGTGTCAGAGTATGGACAAATCCGCCGATTTTTTGGAGGGAAAAACGAATTTTTTGACAAAAAAAATTCAAAATTCTAATTTCGCTTATTTTTTTCATACAGTGAAACCTCTATACAACAAACCCCGTGAACATCGAAAAAACTTTGAAGCATTAAGAAAGATTACAGGGGACCTGATCCAATGGCAAAAAACGTGTCATTTTGCATCCTGGAAAGAACCAAAATGACTCCAAACCCTTCCCTTATCTAAGCTAAAAAACTCCGCTTTGCAAAGCGCGCTCTTTCCTTCAATGCGGGCTCTTCAAAGCGGGATTTTTTAGCTTAGAGAAGGGAAGGGTTTGGAGACATTTTGGTCCCTTCCGGGATGCAAAAGGAGACCTTTTTTGCCATTGGATCCGCTCCCTCACTGTACTTGAGATGATGTGTCGGGCCGATGAAAAATGCAAGGGTTCAGAGTTTGGTGTGCCTTTTTACGTAACAGCAAAGTCGCTCAGTAACAAATTACTGTGCAATACAACTTTGTCAAAACCAAATGACTTTAGAGGCACCAAAAGTGTAGAAAAAGACTGCGTAATGAATAACAAAAATTTCTCTGACTTATCTTTGTATAATATCGTAATTCTACCGTATTTTTATAACTCTTTCCTTGCTATATGCACTTTTTGAAAACTCGCCAAAACTACCTTCTTCCTTAATATTAATATTTGATTTTCTCCCAAACATTTGTCACCCCATGTATCCACGGGTATTTCTCCTCTCTCCAATATCCACAATGCCATGTTGTAATCTCCCCCCTTCCCTTCGGATCTACTTGATCCCAACGTTCTTAATCCGTTTAGCTGCTCATCTTTTATACCATTTAACGTGTATAATAATCGGAGCGAACTCTTTTCGGAATACCCATAATGGAGAAGGTGGGTAGGGACGCAGAAGGAGAACTGGTTTACCACGATGGGGTTACATCTTCGCTGCTCTCCGTTCGAATTTTTGTATTTGTTTTTTTTTTTATAATTTCGATCAGGAAGGGTATTTTTGGAAGTACATGACTTTTGGAGGGAGCAATTTGTATTTTGGGAGTAATCGGTCTAATTTTTCATCTTCAGTTATTATTATTTATTTTTTTTGTAACGATGATTAATATTTATTAAAATGAAGGGGTTTTCTAAACTATCAGAGTTGCAATGAAAAGGAACTTCGGTACAGTGAACCTCTGTATAACAAATCACAAGCGACCAAAAATTATTTGTAATAAAAGGGTTTCGTTGAACGGAGGTTAATTTTGACCTAATTGACCCTTGAAACCTCTGAAGTTGCTTGCTATAGGCAGATTTTGTTGTAGTTTGTTGTGTAAAGGCTCCAAACACCCATGAAGATTTTTTGTCAACAATTTAAAATTTTTTGGGTCGTTAGAAAAAAGGAAAATTTACATTTACACAGAAAAATCATTTTTTGTCATCAAATTCCAAATAAATTTTTCTCTGCCAACTGTTTCCTGCCACAAACAATTTCTGTTGTTTTGTGGCCCAGCCAATGAAATAACAGGCGATGAAGCTTTGAAATTGATACTTCTATCCTTTCCAAGTACCCTGGATCAACTATGTTTTATCAGTCGGTCCATACGTTTTACTGTACAGTCTTTCCGTAATTGTTTACGCTCATTTGTTTGCACTATTTGTGAACTGTATCCAACCCCCTCACAGCCGCATTTACAATAATATAATACTTTATAAACCGTTTTTTATAAATCAGCCTTGCGGGTTTTTCATAGTCTGCTTCCTTATAAGGATTTTGAGCAAACAAAACGGAAGTCAAATTCTGATTTTTGTTGCGTTCCCCTCGAGACAAACTTGCATAGTTATATCCATCGTAGCGATAACTTTCAGATGACACTTTCATTTTGAAACCTTCTAAATCGTACATTGTATTTAGCAAATAATTTTGGGGTCTTTTTTGCGTACTCCGCCCTATTTTGCTCTCCAAATCGTACTTTTCATCTCTATTCACCTGAAAATAATTCTCAAAAAATGCTTTGAAGTTTCTGTAGAAGAGGGTTCAGTGACCGAAGAACCTCGTTTTGAGTAGCCTTGTTATGAAACAGAACAATGCAACCAGTAGCTTCTGATGACGACTCCCCCTTTGTCTGCGCGCCAATCTTCCCACACAAAATATCGTCGCAAAACGGATGGAATCTTAGTTTAAAAATCTTAAAAATACAAAAAAAACTGACAACTCGACTGCGTTCATCTGTTTTTCTTGACCCCCAAAGTTATTTGTTTTCTTCACTTCCTCGGCGTTGTAGGAGGGACTCAAATTAGGTGAAACGCCGTTAAAAATGAGTTAAGAGTTTGGTCTTGAAGTGGGGTTGGGGAAATGAAAAAAAGACCGTCCTTTAACGTTCCGCTGATTAACTTTATGTAAAGCGTCAGTAAAGATGACTCACAAAGGAATGGTCTGAACTTCTCCCGGCGTTTGGGAAAATGACTAGTACAGGTGGACAGAGCAGGTCAACTTTGGTAAAAAGAGCCGATTTCCAGCTGCGGAATATGCCCGGCCGACGAGAAAAATCGACCGAAAGGTCCACAAAAAATGGTCACCGCTCTCCTCGGAAAAGAAGAGCAGAGTCCAATGGTTCGGTTGGCCGAGTGGATAAAGCGTCCGCTCGGTATTCTTTTGGGGGTTGGTTCGATTCCGGGGCAGCGCGAAGGACCCAAACGCCGGGAGAAATTGAAACCATTTCCTTGTCAGTAAATTTAGTCAAAGGGTTGTCATTGTCTTCTCGCTAAAGTCATCATTTTTATTTTCGTAGTAAACCATACCAAATTTTGAGAGGACAGTTTTGGTAATATTTTTACCGTGAATGCATGTCAGACAAGTTAGATTGTTATCGATAATAACGACTACGCGAAAGATTGAAGCTGATAATGGAGGGTGGAAAAATAGGGTCCAATGGTAAAGCGCAGAGTTGTTTTGGTCTTAATTTGGTAGCACAACAAACATAGTCAGCTCTCTCTCTACAACAAGTCGTAGGGCAAATATAACACTTTTATTTGTCATAGAAAGGAGGTTAATTTTATGCCTTACGGGGGTGGTGTCGTAAGATTGGCCTATGGGGCTGGGCTTGTTGCAGATAAATGTTCATTCTGCTTAGAGATATCGTTTTACGTGCTCCAGAAGATCGTTAAATATCCCGGACGCCGCAGCAAATCGCGAGTCAAGATTTTCAAGTCTTTATACCTGAACTATGTACTGCAATTATGAAAAATTTCAAGCTAAACCAAAAGTTACTGTTGCTGCACCGCGACCTGGAATTGAGCAAAATCTTTAGCATTTTTGGTATTTCGAACTAGCAATTTTGTGTTTTTTTGTAATTTATTTCAGTTCTTTACACGATAAATCTAATTATTCACCAAGAATCATTATCGTGGACATCCGCGCAGTCCCCAAGACCAGTCGATTCGGCCGATTAACTTCTCCAGCCCATAAATTCCCTCGCTTTGCGAATTTTCCATCTCCGCAAAAAGCACGAACATTGTAAAAGTATTGTAAAAATGCGCGAGGATCAGTTTATTATTGCCTTTTTGATCGCGGAATTTATCGAGTGAAAGTGAGACCATTCTTTTTTTTGTTTTGAACGCAAGAAAAAGGAGCAATTGGATTGCGCAATACGTTAACAATCGGCTAATTGTTTCTTGACTTTTTCACTTTCGTTTTAAATTGTTTTTTAATGATTTTTCGAAAAGAGTTTAGGACTTTTTAGAAAAAATAGTAACGTTTTTGATACTTTTTGACCGAAAATATAATTTTTATTTTCAAGCTTTCCCAGAGCATGTCCACGAATTAAATGAGAATTAGTTTTCCCTAGAAAAAAGTACAACTTTTTTATTTATCATTTTTTGACAGTCTAACGATCCAAATTTCAAAAGTTTTGTCTCATTTTTTATTGCGCAACGCCGTTATAAGCCAATGACTTACTTTGCCCTGTTTTCCAAAACGTTTTGGAGATCATTTTGGAGCTCTTTTCCGCTGTTCGGAACGGGTCATTTGTTCAACGACCCTAATCTGTGTTGATTACAGTCAGAGAGATCGGCGGTTCAAGGTGTTTTACCGCTAATTGGAGAAGAATTTACCTTCGAACCCCATTGGATATTGGTTTTATTGGTTTACCGGGGTTTTCTTGGTAATCGGAAAACATTTTGAGCCGCGATAGTCAAATTTTTCCGAAAAAAATCGTTTTCTTTAGAGAGAGTTGCCCGGACGGAAAACTTGTTTTTACAGTAGCTTTGCAAATTTTTGTATGAAAAATCTTTTTTTTAACAGTTTACTTTATTCTCATAGCTAAATTTCAATTTTAAATTCTAAAATCTCACGATCACTGCGACACTTCTCCGCTGGTCATGTGGTCAAAGGCAAATGCCTAGCAAATTAACCCAGACGTATTTTATAACCCAGTATGTTATGTTCTGTCGACCTTACATCAAACTTTACTCGCTCTGAAATTCAATTTCCCCTTTTCTTGACCCGGAAGAAATAATTTTTCATTTCCATTCTTCAGTGTCATCTAACGCTCAATTGCGAGTTTAAATTGAGTAAGAGACCGTTAAAAAGAGTCTGAAAGAAAGCGAGCGTTCCCTTAGGGCATTTCAAGTTTCGAACAGTCTGACGAGCCCCTGCTTTTGTAATAAGATCAATTTTTATGCATATGAGTAATGAGAAGATGAGCAACCCTTTCTAGGCCCTACTTTTTGCGTATCCTCTCTGTAACTTGGTAAGAAAAGAGTCAAAACATTTAGAGAATTGTTTGTTATGTAGGTCTATTATATGCAAGTCCGTTGTCAATACGTTTCCTTTTCCAAGGATAAACTGTCCAGGTGGTGTTTAAAACGGACTTTTTTACAAAGTGAAGCATGGCCCGGACATTGTTGCGGTGACCATCACCGAATTTCTTCAAATTTGGCTCATAGAACACTCACAAGGCATACATCAAAAGCGTCAAACGTTTTCCCAAAATTTGCATTATTTCGGGATTACTGTAAAATTTTGTGTTTTATAAAGCGGCCGTTGTCGTGGACCAGGTGATCGCCCTACGGGTTCGAAACTTCTTGTCTGTATGTTTTCGAACATGGCCAACATTTTTCTAATTGAAACTTTTTTTGTATCTTTTCGTCTTTCGGTAGTACCGTAATCGTCATGATACCATATCGATTACTGCCGAAAATTGGAAAGAGTGTAACAAGTTTTCAAACCGGATTATAAAAGTTGGACACCCTTCCCGTAAAATAAAACCAAAAAATCAAAAATAAAAATATAAGTTTTTGAGATATAAGCGTTCAAAAGTTGCTATGTTCGGTTACTGTAGGACCAAAATAGAGACGATCAATTTTTAAACTTTTCCATTAATCTCTACGGTTCACATATTAATAGATCAGCCTGAGAAAAATATTTTCAGGTCAAAAAATAAATATTTGAGGCTTTTTTTTCAGGCTTTATACGATGGTTACTGTAGTTTCTAACTTTTATTAATTTCGCTAACAAATTTATTGGAATGACGAATTTAGACAAGCTATCCGGGTCAGAAACGCGCATACATCATGGAAGGCAAAAATCAGAATCGTAATACTACCCATTCCTGAAATAGTGGGAGATTACGGTAGCCGTACCCACTTTTTTCGCTGTTTGGCCGCGGCATTCTTTGGAGCTACGAGTGTAACAACTTTTGAGGCCTGAAATTCATTCATGATGGATAGAAGAGCATTTCAGCAAAAAATCGCGAAAATAAAAATATAAGTTTTTGAGAAAATCCAGGATTACGGTCATTTTAGGGGTTTTTGGGCCGTTTGGCCGCGGCATTCTTTGGAGCTGCGAGTGTAACAACTTTTAAGGCCTGAAATTCATTCAGGATGGATAGAAGAGCATTTCAGCAAAAAATCGCGAAAATAAAAATATAAGTTTTTGAGAAAATCCAGGATTACGGTCATTTTAGGGGGTTTCCTCTCCTAAACTACCGTAATCCGGGATTTTCTCAAAAACTTATATTTTTATTCTCGGGCTTTTTTACATAGGTACTTTCTAGAGCATCGGGGATGTATTTCAGGCTTCAAAAGTTGTTACACTCGCAGCTCCAAAGAATGCCGCGGCCAAACGGCCCAAAAACCCCCTAAAATGACCGTAATCCTGGATTTTCTCAAAAACTTATATTTTTATTTTCGCGATTTTTTGCTGAAATGCTCTTCTATCCATCATGAATGAATTTCAGGCCTCAAAAGTTGTTACACTCGCAGCTCCAAAGAATGCCGCGGCCAAACAGCGAAAAAAGTGGGTACGGCTACCGTAATCTCCCACTATTTCAGGAATGGGTAGTATTACGATTCTGATTTTTGCCTTCCATGATGTATGCGCGCTTCTGACCCGGATAGCTTGTCTAAATTCGTCATTCCAATAAATTTGTTAGCGAAATTAACAAAAGTTAGAAACTACAGTAACCATCGTATAAAGCCTGAAAAAAAGCCTCAAATATTTATTTTTTGACCTGAAAATATTTTTCTAAGGCTGACCTATTAATGGGTGAGGCGTGGCAATCAATCGTACCGTTTGAAAATTGATCATCTCCTTTTCGGTCCTACAGTAACCGAACATGGCAACTTTGAACGCTTATATCTCAAAAACTTATATTTTTATTTTTGATTTTTTTGTTTTATTTTACGGGAAGGGTGTCCAACTTTTATAATCCGGTTTGAAAACTTGTTACACTCTTTCCAATTTTCGGCAGTAATCGATATGGTATCATGACGATTACGGTACTACCGAAAGACGAAAAGATACAAAAAAAGTTTCAATTAGAAAAATGTTGGCCATGTTCGAAAACATACAGACAAGAAGTCTCAGCCCCGTAGGGCGATCGCCCGGTCCGTGACAACGGCTGCTTTACAAAACCCAAATTGTTACAGTAATCGCGGACTGGTTGAAATTTCGCGAAACCCTTCTTCGCTTTTCATCAGCATGCTCAGGCCCTTCTACTGGCCAAGTTTCAAGAAATTTGGTGATGGTCGTTGCAACAATGTCCGGGCCCCTTGGAGGGAAGCTTCAGTTTGTAAAAAACTCTCTTTTAATTCACTTTCTAATCGTCTTTAAGATTTTCGTTGTAAAGGCTGATATATGTATATGTACGTACAATTTGCCCTTTTTAAAGTGTTCCTTGCTCTGTCTGCCGTTTGCGTTGACTCCACCTGGCCTACTCTTGAAAATACATTATTGTTGCAGGCAGGATTTAAGAGTACAAGAGCGCAGTTTTCAGGGTATGATTACTCTGGCAAGGGTACCGTCCTTATAGTACTACAATTACAAAAGCCCTAAAAAGTTTGTATTGACAAAAAGATATATCTATCCTTTTCCGAAGCTCCACGTTTTCAAAAACTTTCTCCTAATTTACATCCTGGAAATCGCCTTGTTTTTAGATATGACAAAACAATCCACTTATCTGAACCTTAATCCCATTTTGTTCATACGAAGCTTCCATTTGAACCCCTGGAAAGACAAAGCCAACTATCTGGAGGTGGTATTTGGATAGCCGCGAGTTTGAGGCGTAAATATTTCGATAGTGTTCTTAATTTAACTCTGACTTGTGACAATTGAGTCCAATGCAGTTCACTGGGCTTATATTTTAAATACCAGAGATTTTTGCGAATTTGCTTGTAAACGGAAGAATGTGTGAGAAAGAGAACGGAGTTTGTTTATTTGAGGGTTCGTAAGAAAGATGAGAACTAGACATGGCTCCCGGGCCGGGCCGGCCCGGGCCGCGGGCCGGGCCGAAATTTCGGCCCGTCGGCCGGATTTCAGGTCGGCCGGGCCGGCCGGACCATTTCCGGCCCGTCGGCCGGGCCGACGTTTCGGCCCGGCCCGCCCGAAATAGTTAAAATCCAGAATCTCGAAGCGAAAATTGGGATTGATAATGAAAATAAACGAAATGTGAAGACACAAAAATACCTTTTTTAACGGTATTTTTGTTTTTAGATAGCTATGGAACACAGTATTTATCCATTTACATGATGATAGAAAAAAATTAGGTCATAAGGAGTTAGACTTGGGGAGACTTTCGTTTTAATGGGCCGGCCCGGGCCGGCCCGGGCCGGGCCGAAGCAAATTTAGAACGGGCCGGGCCGGGCCGACGGAAAATTTGAAACGGGCCGGGCCGGCCGGAACCCTTCAGGCCGACGGGCCGGGCCGAGATTTTCGGCCCGGGCCGGCCGACGAGCCATGTCTAATGAGAACAGAAAAGTACCTTCAGATTGGCATAGATTTGATTTTTTCATTTTCATATAAATCTTGGGTAAAAACTTTACGTTATGTACATATTAGTGTTATTACATCCCCGCACTGAAAGTTTGAGCTTCCATGTTACAGCAGAGATAATCAACATCCCTATCCAAGTTGAAAAAAATGAGAAACTTTGGTTGGACGAAAAAAGCTTACCTTGTTTTTTCCCTAATAAAAAATTTATTTTCTTGTGAAAAAATAGCACTCGATGACGTTAAAGAACACGTTTTTGAACCCCAAATTACGAACAAAAGATGTCAGTTTTTTTACGATTTCAAACCCCAAAGCTTCGGCCAGATCTGCATAAAGGGAAAGAATATCCGAAATTTTTCCGGGCATTTCAAAACCATCCACAATTTTTTAACAAAACGCATTTTAAAACTGATATCCTTAAAACTCCAATCCACCCCCGCATTCACATCAAACAACCTATGTCCTACGTAACGCCTGCTCCGATTTCCATGTAGATCACCATTATCAGGCAATTCTCCCGTTTTTGCCCATGAAAATTAATAATTCAAATGTAAACGATCACCCCCGGAGGACGATTGTCATTACACCTTCGGAAAGGACGTTAAATTTTTTATTTCACGGCCAAATGGAGAACAAAAATTTGGCCAGCGGGCAAAACAATTAAATCTTACTCGAAATAAGCCGGTAGATACACGCGAGGATATCATAGGCGTGCTGTGGAGCCGAGGGGACATCTTTTTTGCGTTCGAATATAAATATTTATTGTTTGAGGTATAGTTCTGTTGAATACAAATTAATGAGCATTTTTCTCGAATGTGGGAGATTTGTTTTTCCACAGCAACATAATCCTCTCTGTGGCTCGAAATGATATGCATTTCGACCTAGAAATCCTGGTAAATTTGGCAGGCTCTTTTCGCGCAATTTTTTGGCCAAATTTCGAATTCCAAAATCAAAATTCAATTTTTTTCATTCTAATTTTCGGTAATTTTCATCCCAAAAAAAACGTTATGCACTTTTTTCAGTACGCAAATTTTGAAAAAGCACTCAATTTCAAAAATTTTCCATATCTCGAAATCCTTTTATGTTGTTACGTTTCTCCTTGACCAGTCGCTCTTGTTCCGCGATTAATGCTAGTAAGTATGTTCCATTTCCCAAATTTGATCTGCCTCTAGTCTAATAGCCGGTCTAAGAAACAGTAATTCTCATAACTGTCGCGTTTCTTTTCGTTCTCCAAACCTATCATTACTTTTTCACCGTAGCTAGTAACTACTCCTTTACCTCTCGAGCTCTTCGTTTTTTGTTTCCTCGAGAAAAAGGGAAGAGTTTCATGGTTGACAAATTCCAGACCTCGGGCGTTATTGTCTTTACGCGTTTTGGGTTTCGGGTTTGTTAACTTTGTAATTATTTTTTTATGTTTTGTTTTCTCCATCAGATTAAACCTTTGATGAATTTGGGAATACATGACTCCTATTCGAATATTCGGTTTGCTCTATGCGGAAAGCGAAATTTCTAAGCCGAAAAAATGTGACTATCAAAACTTTTTTGCGATTTTCGGTTTGAAAATTTCAAGCTCAGTTTGCAACGATTTGTATAATTTTTACCCCAAGTGCGACGCTCAGGTTTCGATGAAACTTGTCACAAATTTAGAATACTTTTTTCTAAAATATATGCGAGAATCCTAGCTCGCGCTTTGCAGAAACAACCGGAATTTTCAGATCGAAAGTTGGCGAAAATTTGACACTTTTTGCCGAATTTCGGCACGAAAAGTTTCATGCCTATTTCAACCATAGAGTAATGTTCCACAAAAAATCATTTTTTCTCCGCACGAAACTAGCAGAGTTACGGCCAAAAAGTGTTTTTCTCTCTGCCCGCTCTCCGCGTTTAGCGTACTCTCTCGGCGGCAAGGGTCGTTAAAGACCTCGGCGGCGCTTGCAAAGCGCGAACTAAAACTTTCAGGAATTGATATTTAGTCGATAAAGCCTCTACCTCAAATTTACAGGGGAAGTACTCCAAGTGCGACGCTCAGATTTTCTTTAAATTTTGCACACACGTTGGGTACGCACTAAATATCAATTCCTGAAAGTTTTAGCTCGCCCTTTGCGGGCGCCGCCGAGATATCGAACGATTTTTGCCGCCGAGAGAGCACCCTCAACATGGAGAGCGGTCAGAGAGAAAAGCGCTTTTTGGCCATAACTTTGGCAGTTTCGTGCAGAAAAATTTGATTTTTTGTAGAAACATTATCCTTTACGGTAGAAATAGGCATGAAACTTTTCGTGCCGAAATTCGGCAAAAAGTCCTAAATTTTCGCCGACCTTCGATCTAAAAAACTCGGTTGTTTCTGCAAAGCGCGAGCTTGGATTCTCGTATACATCTTAGAAAAAATTATTCTAAATTTGTGACAAGTTTCATCAAAATCTGAGCGTCGCACTTGGGGTACGTCCCTGGTAAGCAAAATCCAAAAGTTTTTGTATTGCTGCCCCATTTTACGCACTCTTTCGCAAAAAGGCCGTTGAAATCGGCTCTGCTTGCATGGAATGAGCTATCAGTCAAATTCTTTTTCGGCCAGACTGATAAAATTTTCAAGGATTAATTTTCGGCCTATTTACTAGAATGCGCTTACAAGATTTTCAAAATTCCCTCGCAAAATATTATTATATTTTTTTTATAAAATTTTTGTCACATGTTTCCGCTAACGTGTAATTTTTCAACGTGTACCTTAATCTTTACCTAATTCACCATTTCAGGCGCTGATGCGCTCCCCCTCCTATAGTCCACTGCCCTCCCCGATCCCGGCAGTGGCATCGCGCACGGTGCGAAGGCCCTTGATCCCATTCGTTTGTTTGGCCGCCTTTTGTGTGGTCGCGTGGCATTCCTACCCAACAATATCCGATATCACTGTTCCACAGAATGGTCAGCATGTTTTCAAATTCAAAAATTTCGTACATTCCAGCCCAAAGTTTTTTTGCGCTGTGCGGAAAATTCAAAACTTCAAAATTTATTTCCTTTCCATTTTAGTAGATACGACAACAGCCTTCTCGACGAACGAATGCCTAATCATCGTAGTAACTCCCACTTATGCCAGACCGACTCGAATGCCCGATCTCACTCGCTTAGCGCAGACATTAATGTTAGTCAAAAATATTCACTGGCTGGTAATTGAGGACGCGAATCGGACGTCAGACGCTGTCAACAGGTTGCTGCAGAGATCCGGAGTTCCTCATACATATCTGTTTACAACTAGTGTTGATTCATTGCCAAGTAAGTTGAAAAATTTTTAATTTTATCTCTATTTTGAGAACTCCAGAGAAAAAATATTTCTGTCTAAAAATATCCCAGTGAGACTTATTATGTGACCCTGTTGTCATTTTTCAATACGCAATTCACGGTTTTGGGTACCGAGGGAAACAGTTGACTCATTGGGTCAAGTGTTCCTCTCTATCTCTTCAAAACGATCAATTAAAACCTGTTGAATTTAGGCATGACCCAGAAAAGTCTTCCAAGGCTTTTATTAGAACAAGTTTAACCTTTTATGCGAAAAAAACGCCTGACTCAATCGGTCAAGCATCGCTCGTAAACAATAATCTTAATTCTAGAACGGGGCTGGTCCCATCGAAATATGGCCATAGACATAATCAAGACCAAATATAGGGACTACAATGGCTGTGCGGTGGTTTATTTCGCCGATGATGACAATACTTACGACTTTCGGCTGTTCGATGAGTATATCCGAAAAGTCAAAGGAGTCGGCCTGTGGGCAGTCGGTAAGGACTTTGGAATATTTGAAAATTGTTATATCGAAAGCACCAAAGGTCATGCTCGTTTAGGATTCTCTGGCGGAGCTAAAGTCGAGGCTCCTCATGTGGAAAATGGAAAAATCACAAAATGGGACGTAGTTTATGCGCCGAAACGGCAATTTGCAACAGACATGGCCGGTTTCGCCGTCAATTTGCGAGTGTTGATAAATTCTACGTAAGTCGTGAATTTGAGGTCAAAAACGAGGCAGGAAAACTTATACTAATTTTTTACTGCAACATCCCGTATTTTAGAGCCCGATTCACCAAAAAATGTGGAAAATCAGATCCGGAAAACTGTTTCCTAAAGCAATTGAACGTCTCCATGAAGGATTTGGAGCCCTTTGGATACGACAGACAGCCCAAGGAGATCCTCGTTTGGCATACACAATCCAAATTGCCAAAGGGCAGTGGCCCTTCGTATGGTTATGTCTACGAAGAGAAGAAAACGTAGCACCGCCAGCAGTCACTTTGTTAACTTCGTTGTTATTCTTCGCAATTACACCATGACAAATATTTTGTCTTAAAATTTTAAACTGTTCTTTAGATTTTTTCCTATGTTTTATTCCTAATGATTATTTAATAGTAACATTTAGAGCTTTTAAAAAGTAGGGGCTACTAATTTCTATCTTCTAAAATCGCTTTCAGCTCTCTTACACTTTCCTATTTTCCTAAAATGCCATTTTAAAACGGATATCGCTATTCAAAAATATTTTTATATATTTCTATTTTTATATTTTTTCCGTATTTCGGTCGCAATTCCTTGGATTTTGCAAAATATATCCTAAAGGGATAACGTGTCCACTACTGTCTTCAACTCAAACAAACTTCCAGATTTAAAAAAAAATACCAAAAAACTTGCGGGTTTCGTCAAAAATTTGATGTAAAATACGAATTTTGTCTGCTCTTTGATTTCATTCCATTCGGTTCTACGTTGTGTTTTACGGCTATATTGTTAAAAATCTCGGTTCGAATAAATGAATTTGTGATAATTTTTGGGTTATTGGTATAGATGATGTAATAAAAAGTTATTAATATACATAAAAAATAGTTTTTAGACATCAATAGACGTCCATTCATGCAGAAAGAAATAAAAAATCCAAGACAAAAAATGCGGTGAACTTGATGTCATGTGTAATATAAAAAATCATTTGCATTCAAAAATTACTAATCCTCCTATGACAGCTCAAAAATCACAAAACATTCATATTCAGATTAAATATTCTTTATAATACCTCAAACTTAACAACGACCTAAAACAATGTCATACGTACAAAGACTAACCCTTCTAATGTCTGAGATAATGGTCGATTATTGTTGAGAATGCTGCAAAACCAGCTGCTCCAAATAGCGCGGGTTTTACTCCTGCTCGAAGACCAATAATTCCACCTACAATTCCACCAGAGAAGGTTCCATTCTTCCAATCCGACTTCCCTCGAGCAGTTTCGAGGATACATTCGGTTCCGGCAAAGAGCAGACCCAGAGAGGCAAAGTTCTTCGCATATGAGACCATTCGGCCGCGCATTTCAATCCAAGTCTCGCGGAATGTCAACTGAAAGATTGAGGTGTCTAGTATAACATAATACAACATTTAAAATCAGTCTAAAATTTGCTTTGAAAAGATACATAATGGTCCTTACAGGCTTAGTCGGGTCTTTGTTAAAGCTCAACGATGGGTCAACGGATGCTGTGAACAAACCAAAAGCAACTCCGACTCCTCCTCCAAGAACAAAAGAAAGTGCTGCTTTGAAGGCGCAATTCTCCATCGTCCGATGGATCATCAACTCTTCCTTTGACATGGGTGGTAGGGACAGCATCTGGAACAAAGTCAAGGGCCTATTCACCAGGATTTCTCTCACATTATCACTAAAAACCAAGAACAACAACAAAAACTCACCATTTTCGGCATAACCGGTGTCCTCTCGGGGTTCCACGGCCTTGATCGGCTTCCTATCATCTGATCGACTAGTGTGAAGTACGCAGAAGGTGTGTATTCGAATTCAGGCTCCTAAAATTGCACGGTCACAAGAAAAAAATAGCGAAAACTTACAGGTTCCGGAGGCTTCGTTTTCTCCGGCTTTTTATTAAAGGGGTTGCCAAAAATCTCCGTGAAATCCGTCCCTCCTTGACTGAGACTCATCGTATACGAATTACTGTGTACGAATCGTTCTAAAGAGTAAAAATTTTGTCAAAACTTGGTGAAAAAATATTTTCAAAAGAGAGACTTGACATCTTAAAAAGTTTGTCAAGTGTTTCTTTTTTATTATTCGTCTTCCGGAGAAGCAGGGGTGGTCGGCGGGCCGGGCCGGCCCGGCCCGGGCCGGCCCGGCCCGGCCCAAACGGGCCGGCCGGCCTCAAAAATGGAAATTGACAAACGGGCCGGGCCCGTCACGGGCCGGGCCGGGCCGGGCCGCGGGCCTGGGGTTTTTTCCGGCCCGGCCCGGCCCGTCTAAAATACAATGCCAAACCGTTGGCATTCATTGTTTTCGCGCCGGGAAAATTAATTGATGTTGTTATAGTTGCTGTTTCTCAAGTTCTAACACGTTTACAAGTCTATAGTTCCATTATAGAACCACAAAACTATCACATTGATCCTTTACTAGCTAGATCAACGCCTTTTTTGCCTCAGTTTAGATCCCGAGCCTGGGCGCAGTTCGCAGAACCCTCTATAGACGGGCCTGCACGGGCCGGGCCGGGCCGGGCCAGGCCCGTCACGGGCCGGGCCGGGCCGGGCCTGGAAAAAGACTAGACGGGCCGGGCCGGGCCGGTGATTAGACGGGCCGGGCCGCGGGCCGAAAATCGGAAAAATAGGGTCTGCTGACCACCCCTGCGGAGAAGAATTCCACGAGATTTTTTGACGCTTTTCTGCACTGAAGCTTGTGCCAACCGGAGTAATAAGTAAGAATATTACTTTACTTGTCGGTTTATTCAGTTTTTATATTATTTTATGTTACTTTAGGTATTGAAATTGAAAGAATTTAAAAATGCCTAAACGAGGAAAGCAAACTCTTCAACGTCGCCGAAGACGTCAAGATCGTGGCGGGTCCAGGTCGTATTCTACTGATTCAGATGGTCTTGGCGAAGAAATCAAAGAAGTCTTTGACCAAATGGATTTTATTTATGGGGAACTGGAAGGTGCGTTTTTCGAGGTTTTTATTCTAGTTTTTAGTTGTTGTAAACGCGGATTCCTTCATCTTCTCCAATGTCGAATTGAGCGAGATGGACGGCAGTTTGGATTATGTTTACGAACAAATAGGCAGTAAGTTTTTTCTTTAGTGTTAGGACGCTTGTCGCCAAAGAATAGGTAAAATTGACGTTTCACTAACTAAATTGTCTTACAGAATGGCTCGTCGGGTATTGTGGATGCCTCGTACAACGTGAACAAACCGGCCACTTGGACATTGATGCGTTGGAGAACCTGCTAGATCGATTGTTAGGAATCTGCTACCAAATGGAATGTAAGAATAATAAAAATTTCTTTATTCCTCCACGAATCTCACTTTAGCCTGGATAAAACTAGTAGACCATGTCCTCCAAAACCCTGAGGCGCTTTACGGAACCTCTGAACTTCCTCCTCAACACGAGAAAGATGCCCACGAGCTAAGAAGGAGAAGGTCTCGAGTAACCGAAGTTCAGACCTATTTGGAGAAGTTAAAACAGCGTCATGCCTCTCATTTGATTACGAATGATCATCGGGCCTTCCAAGACATCTCAACCGAGGATCTGGATCGGCTATCATACCGATACGCCCGTTTTACCATGGTTGGTTTTCCATGATCTGCATTATTACCCTTGAATTTAGGCCTCATTCCCTTCGTCTTGTCCCCAAGAGCTTTTCCAACTCCTACTTGGGCTGAAGATCAGTCAAATCCCCGAACTGCTACACAACCTCCCGTTCGATGGATGTGTTCCAGTTCAAAATGTTACCCCAACTTCAGAAGTGAATGGACTAACAGTTAATAATGCATGAATGTGATGGTATTTATAACTATGTACTATTCCTAACCTCTTATTACTTTCATTTGTACGTAATTTATTTGCTTTGATGAGACTTAATGATAAATTTTGGAATAACTTGTACTGTAACTGATACCAAAGTAAAATTTGATCTCAGAGGTTCTTGAAAAGGAAGTTTAACCCGAAATATGGCTGGTACACAATCTCGACCCGTTAGTAATAATATTTACCAACAAAAAACTCAACAAAGATAACCGGACTTCACGAGATAACTCAACAACGACCGAAAATTTGTGCAAATCCAAAAGAAAAGGTCGGTAAGATCATTTTAACTCCTCTAGCAACAGTTTGGCTCTAATTAAGATCTCAGCCAGTTGAAGATTCTCCTGTTCGGCCGATGGTTTTTCTTTGAATAATCTCTCAACGGCCGAAATGAGCGGCCGTAACCGGAAAAAGACGAGTTTCTTCGCGGCCGCTGGCGACTTCCCAATTATTTCCGCTGCTCTTAGACGGGCTTGATACGAGTCCAGGAGGGAGTTGATAGTGTTCAAGTAATCGGGGTCTTTCTGAAAACTCTACATTATACCTGAGATTTGAAAGTCAAATTCGAAATAAAAATTTGTAAAATACTAAATAAATAACCCAGAAACAATTTTTCCTATTTGTTTCTATCCCAGCTCCCACCAACCTTACCTTTCCAGCTTGCATTTCTCTCTTTTCAGCCAGGTCCAGTAACTCAATATATTTTTGAATGACTTCCAAATTTTCTTCAGATTCCGTCGGTTTCCTTAGATTGGCCATCAATCGAAGTGTCATTGGGTCTAGGGTGCAATTTTCATGAGCCGCATCCAACGCATTTAAAAGTTGTTTTTCTTCATACTGATCCAGAGGCTTTTCCAATGGCGGACAGGGATAATACGTGTGTTCAGCGGCTTTCGTGTGTGTCAAAATTACCTGAAATGACATACTCTTACTCTAAACCAAGAAAAGTTTCTAAACAACATCAAAAAATATAAATTTCCATCAAAATATCAAGTGCAATATAATAAAATCCTACTTTAAGCAATGGTTTCGGGTTAAACTCGCTGGAAGCCTTCTTGAATGTCATCATTTGTTGAACAGCGAAGAAACAGTCTCCTTTTGACGATAATTCCGCACCAATCTCATACAAATTGCACCACATTTTATAGTTATCCCTGTCGACTTGAAGTCCTTGCTGGAAAATGTTCGTAACTCCCTTCCAACTCAACGAAACAACCCGAGATTTCTTTCTAAACCCTCTTAACCCCGCCTACCTTCAAGATCTTCGCAGCCTTTCCCTTTTGATTGGTTGCCAAATATGCAGCAGCCAAATTGTTCCAGGCCTTGAAGTGATCCGGGTCAATACAAGTGACATGATGAAACGCGATGATGGCATCTCTCATCTCGCCAATCTCCCAGGCCGAGACTCCGTAATTGTAGACACTCCGGACACTCAGCGGGACCAATTCGAACACTCGTTTATAATGAGTGAAACTCCTTTTGAAGTCCTTATTCTCCAGAGCCATCATCCCCAGGGCTTTATGGGCGTTCGGATACTTGTCCTCCGTAATTTCGAGTACTTTTTTGAGTAAATTCTCGTCTCTTCGGATATCCCCTATGAGACAGAGATAATACGGGTCATTTGGATGCTCTGCCCTGAGGGTCTCGAGGATTTTTAGGGCCTTTTCCTTCATATTCATGGCTTGATATCCTTCGATCACGTTTTTCCAAGCAAAAATCGACTCGTAAATCGTAATAGCTTCCTGAAAGTTAAAGAATACATCATAAACCCTGCTGAGAACTACATAACATTTTAAAGTGTAAAAATAAAATTATACCAACTTACACTAGTCAAAGCCAAGGACTCCAAAACCTTGGCATAGAACTTTTTCACAGCCCAGACTGGTTTCAACGGCGACGCGATCCATATGTCAGCTACTCTATTTCTCATTTCCCGCGGGTCTAAGATTCTGTTCTCACGGTTTTCGAGGACATCTACGATGTGTTCCATCTGCTGAACTGCGCGCTCAACTCTCCTCGTATTTCGGCGTTCATATTTTGATCGCAGCTGGAAAACAGCAACCGAAGTCATGAATCCAACGGATTCAGAGAGAATCTGCAATAAATCAAAAGCTTAGGGCATAAAAACATAGAATTTATATTATACTTGGCCTAAAATTACAATAAAATCATACCTTGGTGCAAAGAGCATCCATTTGTTCGAATTTCAGTTCTTCAATTGGGTCAGTCTTTTGTTCCAACAAGGCAGCAGCCAATAGAACACCAATTTGATCAGGAGAGAGCGCTTCGACTTGAGTTTGGTCATCAAACTTGACCTTTTGGAGGAGTGTATCATCCTTGTTTTCAATATTTTTAGGATGTTGAACAGATTCAAAACTCGTAAACACGGCCTTTGAGTGGTCCACTTTGGATGTCTGAAAGAAAAAAAAATATTAAAATTTTGATATTACTTCAGATCAGATGGTAATATAAAACCCTACTTTTAGTACCAACTGAGGCAAACTGTTTTGCTGATACCTCGTCCTTTTGCCCAATTGACCATCAAAACCAAATTCAAAACCAACAAACTTCGAAGCCAGTTCCAAAAATTTAGCTGCAACACTGAACAAAACGGCGTTCGAGGAGATCTGATAATTCAGCAAAATCCATTCAAAGAACGATTTTCTGGACAAATTTGGTGCTGAACTTTCTGATTCCGGATTCTCTGGGTCTTTTTCTTCAACATCCTCAATACCAACTGACTTTACCGGGCGAAACAGATCGAGAAAATCGGGTTTGGAAACGTTCAGTTCAACCAGATGTGAAGTGCAATATGAAGAGGCGATTTTAAGGTTCTACAATGGCAAAACGAAGAAAACGAAAGTTATTAATTGTAAAAAGACATCTTATTCTCCCTTACCAATTCGGAAATTTGTTTTTGAACGCTCGGACAAACAGTTTCCATGCATAATTGCAAAATGTGCAGAAATTTTAAAGTAAAAACAGCATCTTCAGGTGATTCTGACAGTCCTGCTTTACCGTACAGTGTGTTCTTGAGATATAACAGCAGATCGGGTCTTCTGAAGAGAAAATGGAATCATTTTAGGCAACACTTTGGCAGGTTTCCCTAGAACACAACAAAAATATCAAACACTTACTTGATACATGGATGCGGGCGAACAAAATCAATCTCCAATGCCTTTAGAATCTCCTCTCTACTCAAGTTCAGAGTCCTGTTACCATTTTCGTACTCTTGATCACCTAAAAAGCACGATCATAAAACAACAAAGAAAGAAATAAAATTATACTTGAAAATTAATGCCAAGACAAGGATCTAAAACTATCTAAAAACCAAAAAAATACAACTACAAACTTACTCTGAGTATAGCCAGCAAAATTTGCGGCCAAGAAAACATTGAAAACGTCTTGTACGACCTCCAGGATATTTGAAGTCCCAGCCATGTCTAAGGCACAACGAGTTGATAAAATTTTTGTTCTGTTTGTGTTACTAATAACGCTGAAAACTTGTAAAACTCTTCAAAATTTCGAAATTTTTGGTTTTTCAAAAAATATTTCTGGTTTTTGCGTTATGCCAAACGTTGTTTGTTTTCGTGGTGGAACTCAGCCGAGTTGGTACTGGTTCTGGAATCTTGCCTAGATCAGGCGAAAAACGTATTTTTTCATCTCTTTACAGGATGTTTTCTTGATTGAAGCGCCTTTGACTAATGATCTGAAGCCTTTATTACCTGTAATTCGATGCATTACACTACCCTATCATGGATAATATAATTGAAATGTACAAACAAAAAACAAAGGAACATGGATGTATTAGTAATAAATCTCGATATGCTTGCCATTTCGAGTGTACATGTCGTATCTTCCGTTTGCTGGGCCATCATAAACCACGTTGCCATCGACAATTATTCGGACATTACCGCCTCGGGCATTTTGAATATTCTGAGTATTCCGTTGGAGGTAGGGGTTGGATTGACCTGGAAATGTCGTAATTAGAGATTGTTGCAATCATTTTATCTTCACGCGTCAAAAATTGAACAAATCTTGACATTAAAGTAGACTACCTTGTAACCCCCTGAGGGCATCGGCCGTTTGTCGTAGAAGTTGTTCAGTCCCTCGGACGGCCTCTCTGGCCGCCATAGTAGCCATTCTTTTTAATTTTTCAGTATCAATATTTCTTTTTCCAGCATTGTTTTGAAATCCATTTTGATATCCATGCTGGTTAGTACAATATCCATTATTCGCCTGATTGGAGCTTGCCGGTTGATAATAAGTTGTCCTTCGAACAGCGAAGACAATTGGCCTTCCGTAGACGGGAATATTAGGCGGGTATTGGCTAACAGGAGTCGATGTAGCCGGATGATATGCGCTTGCTGTACCAGTTGGTCCGCTTGTGTTAGCCTGGGAATTTCTCCCCAAAGGTTCGGTAGAAATCTCCTGGATGAAAACCATTTAAAAAGCAGTTTGACGAGAGAAACGGGAGTTATTTACAAGAATAACAAGGGAAAAAGAGAGGGGCGCACGCTTGAAGAGGACGGTGAGTCATCTCTGTTCCGTGAGACACATGCTACAACAGCTGCAGTGGGAAAGGTGGTAAGAGGTGTAAGGCGATTAGAAGAAGTTTTAATATAAGCAAGAAAGAGGAAGGTAGGAGGCCGGGGTAATGTTGTCTATGAGAGAAAGAAGAAATATGGAAAAATAACATTTTGAAGAATGTTACAGAGATTGTAGCGATAAAAGGATTGATTCCAACTCCAACCCCATACCCGCTTGCATTAGATTGTCCGCGGTATTGTAATCAGATCGGACATAACCGGTTGAAGGACCATTAGACTGCAATTGCCTAGGCCAGATCGTATGGAGACCGCGCATCCAGAGAATGCGTAAAGAGTGGCTTTCTCCGACGGACTGATGGATGAGGGTTTAAGGGGCTTATTGCAAACTGAGGTCGCTACGACCTTCTGAAGTAGGGGCATTTCTTCTTCGAAAATGTAATCTCATATAGTATAATTGTAATTGGTCTTATGTAATAAGAACACTGTTAATAAAGGTTATAAATATTATAAACCTGTCAAGCTGTATTTTACTGGTAACAGGCAGTTATTTCGAGCTGGAAAGCACACTGATATCATGGGACTGTAGAATACAGCAAATGGGTATAGGCGAGTATACGCGTTTAGGTAAAGTTGGGATAAACCATGCTTGATGCGCTGGACTTAAATGCAGCATCAGGGTTATCTTAGACATCTTGAGAAAAATCTTAGGTTTATAGACGATGGAGCGCCTTCGCTGGAAAGCTTAGATATGACCGAGTCTAGAGGCCAAAATCTTAAGATAAATCGGAAAGGCGTTAGTATGTTAGGTCACTGCTCAGCAAAATTTTACTGCAGTTGACCTATGTTTGCGCGTTCTTTTGGTTTCCTCACTTGCGTAAAACGCCGCCTGGAAAATCCTGCCGTTTCGGTGTAATCCGGAGAAATGACAACAGACAGCTTCTGAAAGAACTTTGAAAACGCTACCTATTGATATATTTTTTGTTCGGTAAGCCTTGACGCAGCGGTTTTTATGAAGCTTCAAAGATGACCAACTTCGTCCCTGGAAAATCGTCATTTGCGGGAAATTTTGCTCTGCACGTGTAATTCGAGGCAAAACATCGTTAATGCATCGAATGCTTAGAGAAGCTTACGCTAGTTATGCTTAGTGAGAAAACATCCGTGGGGAATGGGCTTGACGGTTCTAGCCCCGTGATTTTCTAACCCATCTAAAAAAATTGAATATGAAGATTATCGGATACAAAAACGGAGCAATTTTGAGAACCCGAAGCGCAAGCGACCGCATAGTCTAACATTACCGGTAAGAAAACTTTGCTCTGTATATGATGACATAAACAAGATGTTCTTCACAGCAAGCTCTCGAAACCCGGTAAAACGGTTATTCGCCTCCGTTGACAACAGTGGTCGTTGAAATTGGACGAAGAGCTATACAGGGTGTCCAGAGAAATTCCGCGGAGAGTTTTTTCGAGATTTTGATTGTCAATAGTGTAAAATTTAGAGTCAACGCTTTTTTTGCTGGTTCTACGCGCGGAATGTTTATTATGTAAGTCTGGTATTAACGACTTAGCAACGCCGCTGAAAGAAGAGAATCTGCGCGCAGCTGCGGGTTTAGCGTCGAAAAGGGAGTCAGCTTTATTATCAGTGGTTTGGAGAAAGAAATGATACGCGATTCCACGGCGCGTCTCGCCCGAATTATTCTCTCGACTGACTGGTACTAAGCATTAACTGATCTGTCGTCAAAGGTAAGTCGGATAAAATACTGCGTAGATTTCACTATCAAAATTTCCCGGCACTCCGACGTTATTTTGGAGGCTGTTGTAATGTGCCAGTTATTTTTTGAGTCATAAAAGGCCTTGCACGGCTTGATCCACTCTTGCCAGACAAAATAAAGCAAATGTGATCCAGCAAAGTACAAATTTATAGTCAGCATGCACCAGAGAAAAAAATATGGCCGATTTCTGGAAATCGCTTTTAGTTATACATCTATTATTTACAAGTCGCTGAAAGCCGTTTAGACCTTTGTTTAATCACCTAATCATCACTAGTGCAGGTTTTCACAGTACGATTAACACTTTGTTGCCTTTCTCTAATTCCTAAATATTTAGTTGAGTTGTTAGTTATTGAGTTTCGACTATCATTAAGCCGGACTTTTGCACTATATGTAGGCTTGATTTATTATATAATCAAACGGCATCTTAGAAATAACGTAAGGCCTTGGGCATAGACCTAAGGCTAAGTAAGAAAATGCCTTGGGTTAGCATTTTTGCGCTTTTAGCTTAGGCTAAGTCTAATTCTCAGCTCAGGATAAGTCTTATTCTTAGCCTAAGCGTACGCTCAGAATTTGCTTAATCATTGCACATCTTGGACTAGGTTTTTGCGGTGCTAAGGTAGTATCCTTCAAACCCTCAGTCCAGTTCAGACCCTCATGACCCAGTACAACTTCCCTGATCCAATCTGAACCCCCAAAATTTATTTTCAAAGAATTAATCCAAGTCTAATACGTGGGGGGTTTTATCTAAAATAGGGGATTGGATGTACAACGTTGGGGGTTTGATCTACTGGTCTACCGCGGTGGTATTTGGGAGCTCCGACAGTAGTTTCGTCTATCTCAGAAATGGAACTGTGTCCACCATTTTCCTTAAATTTGCATTTTTTGTATTATTCTAATTTTTTCATTATGGATGGTCTGAAACGGGCAAAAACGGTGGGGGCTTGAACTCGGAAAGCCCTGGTTTTGCCTAAGGATTAGCTTAAGGCTGGCCGTATGTCTCAGCCTCAGCTTTTAATATCATTGTACAATGCCTTTGCCCCATCCTACGCATGGCGCCGAGAGTACAAAGCCTTACGCTTTAGCAGACAAAGCCGGGACTTACGCTTCGGCTTTGTCTGCAAATCCAGCGTCTTACTTCGAGCTTATCCTTTTTACCCACTGCGTAAATTACGCAAAAGTCGTAAATAATAAGAAATTATTTTACTCTAATAAGACATGCAAGGACTCTTTTTGCATTCCTATAATTAGCTCATTTTGTACATGTTTTACTAATTTTCTGACCTCATGAGGTTCATTATTGAGGAACTGTAATCTTCAACCCCCTAATTAAAGTACGCACTTCTGGAATCCTAGCAAGCACACTTGGCCAAATACAGATTATTTCCCGTCGGGACCCGTGAAATATGAATTTCTTTTCCTCAACGAATCCCCTCGATTTCGTTTCACAAGTGGTCACTTTTTCGCAGATCGACCCATACTGGTGACCTAGTGATGAAGGCATCAGGCTGTGTAAGAAGAATTCGCAAAAGTGTTTACGGGCCCCGAGGGCAGAGTTATGGCTCAAAGTCCGCGCAAAAGGTTCCGAAAAGACCCTCCAAAAAAAGGATCGGAAAAGTGAGTCAGTAAGAGTGGTTCGCAAATTTTTCTTTTGTCTGGAAGGGCCAGAGTTCACCCCCCTTCCCGGCAATAACTAAAAATAATATTGTAAGAGTAGCGTAAGTTACAAAAAAATTGTTTTGAAATATTTTTTGAAAAATGTTATTATCCCGTCGTTAAAACTTGGGGAAGTCGTTGTGAGCTTGGACACAGTGAGGGATGCGAGGGCATTTTTCCACCGAGGATCGCATTCAATTTCTGGAATAATCGGCGGCGACTACGGTGGATCAAGACGCCGTATCATTGGAGAAAACTGCGGGAACTTTGGCGTAAAGGTAGGACTGGGATTCTCAATATGTATATCTCTGATGTTTTAGAAGACGCCTTGGTGATCGTGATACCATGCTGAAGCGTTTGAGTCAAACGCTTGCTGTCTGGGCAGATGATAAATTTAGTGACGATATGAACAAAATCGTCATTTTTTAACGACAGGATAATAAAATTTTTCAAAAATATTTTAAAATATTTTTTTTGTAACTTACGCTACTCTTACAATATTGTTTTTTAGTTAATTGCCGGGAAGAGGAATCGAACCCTGGCCCTTCCAGGACAGAAGAGAAAATCTGCGAACCACTCTGCTACCGAAGCTCACTTCTCCGATTCACGTTTTTTTGGAGGGTCTTTTTCGGAACCTTTTTTGCGCGAACTTTTGATGAGCCATAACTCTGCCCCCAGGGCCCGTAAACACTTTTGGACGCCATATTCTTCTTACACAGCCTGAGGCCTTCACTGTCCACTAGGTCACCAGTATGGATCGATCTGCGAAAAAGTGACTTCCTTGTCAGAGCTCTGAAGTTTTTGGATCTTCAGAAAAAAATTGTAAATACAAATAAAAAACAAATGTTAAAAGTATACCTGAGGTCACGAGCAACATCTCCTGGGGGTTCCCCGACATTTTCAACAAATGAACTATAATATGCGACGAAAGAGAGGTGTACCACAATTTCTTAGTGGGTTTTTTGCTCGGGTTGAGATTACATTTTCGTGATTGACAGGATACAGGCATATTAGAGACATTTTATTTGCAAAATCAACGCGTTTTTTAAGGCGAACTATGAATAAATGAAGTTTATATAAGTTTGAATTGTAAAGAGAAGTAATCTGAATGAAAGCGATTGTGTTAAATATCAAGTACATCTCGTATTTTTCACATTTATTACGGCTATTGTGCCAATCATAAATTCGCAACTCTTTTCACCCAAAATTTAGACTTTTGAGATCTCTGCAGGTCAACCACGACCTCCCTCAGAATGAAAATTTCCCATAAATGAGCAAAATTCGGGTTTTTATTCACGGGGAAGTACTCCAAGTGCGACGCTCAGATTTTCTTTAAATTCTGCACACACGTCGGATATGGGCTAAATATCAATTCCTGAAAATTTTAGCTCGCGCTTTGCCGGCGCCGCCGAGAGATCGAACGATTCTTTTGCCGCCGAGAGTGCACGCAAAACGTGGAGAGCGGTCAGAGAGAAAAGCGGTTTTTTTTCCATAACTTTGGCAGTTTTCGTGCGGAAAATTTTGATTTTTGTGTAGAAACATTATCCTCTACGGTAGAAATAGGCATGAAACTTTTCGTGCCGAAATTCGGCAAAAGTCCTAAATCTTGGCCGACTTTCGTTCTAAAAATCTCGGTTGTTTCTGCAAAGCGCAGAGCTAAGATTCTCGCATATATCTTAGAAAGCATTATTCTAAATTTGTGCCAAGTTTCATCAAAATCTGAGCGTCGCACTTGGAGTACTTCCCTGTCAGAAATGTTGCACTAAAGGAAGCTGATTTGAAGGTCGATACTAAACTGGGCCAGGTATTTGTCGAGGGTCTAGGCCGGGATACGTTTCAACATCTCTCGGGGGAAGATACGGAGCAGTTGCCAGCCAATGTCCAGCGATTCGAACACTGTTCGGTTCTCGTAATTGCCTGGGCGATGAAGTTCTTTCCCTGAATTTGGCCCAAGAACTCGAGGTAGAGAAGATCGTCGGATGACAGGGCTCTCCTCTCCGACGACGGCCTTCATGGCTTGGACGTCTTTTCCGATGGCATAACAAGCGTACAGCTGGTTGGAGACGTCCGAATGGTCTTCGCGGGTCATTCCCTCTCCAATGGCGTGGACTTCATGAGACGAGAAAGGGAGGGAAGTACGTTGATTGGAGTGGGTAGGTCCGTCTGTTGCAGAGCTGACGGTCGACGTAGATCTGTCCCTCGGTAATGAAGCCGGTCAAGTCGGAATTTCCCCAAGGCCATACCTATCGACCAGTCGTAAATCTGCCTTTGCCCCGAGAGCCAATGAACTTCAGTGGCTGTGACGAAAGAGTCTCTAAAACTGTCGATGTACTTCGCGACGCCTACAAAGGAAATATCGTTTTTGTTGGACATGACTCTTCAATAGCGTCGGTGATTTGGAATCTCGCACATAAAGATGTTTACCCATGCCAAGCGACGATCACCGTGTTCAAAGAGGTCGGAGGCAAGGTGGAGATGGTCGAACAGTGCTCAACAAAACATCTCAAACCAACGAACAAGACACGATTTACAGGCTAAATCGATTTTAAAATGTATAAAACGGTTATTGTAAAAGTTTTTGAAAATTATTTATAATAAATTACATATCGTATTTACAGGTGAATTTGGTTACGGAGCAGTTGCCAGCCAATGTCCAGCGATTCAAACACTGTTCGGTTCTCGTAATTGCCTTGGGCGATGAAGTTCTTCTCGAATTTGGTCAAGAACTCGAGGTAGAGAAGATCGTCGGATGACAGGGCCTCCTCGCCGACGACGGCCTTCTCATGGCTTGGACGTCTTTTCCGATGGCATAACAAGCGTACAGCTGGTTGGAGACGTCCGAATGAAGTCTTCGCGTGGTCATTCCCTCTCCAATGGCGGACTTCATGAGACGAGAAAGGGAGGGAAGTACGTTGATTGGTGGGTAGGTCTGTTGCAGAGCTGACGGTCGACGTAGACCTGTCCCTCGGTAATGTAGCCGGGGAAGTCGGGAATTGGATGGGTATTATCTGAAAAATAAATAAATTAGCTATCAACAATGTGTAGAGAACAGAGATTGCCACGGTCAAAATTTCGGCTCCGGCTCTTAGCCCCAGAGCCGGAGCCGAGGCCAAATTTGCAGCTCCTCATACACCCAACGTTTTTGAAGCCGAGTTGTATGCAACACATCCTTCCCACTATTTTTCAAGCAATTTGGTTTAACAAGATCACGGAATTTTTATTTTTCTGAACGCTGAGAAGCCTGGCTCCGACTTTGAGCTCCGGAGCCGCACCCAAAATTCCCGGCTCCGGCTCTGGCTCCCGGCTCGGAGCCGGAGCCAAGAGCCGGCTCGGAGCCGTTGGCAATCTCTGGTAGAGAACCCCGTAAAATCACCAAATACTATATGAAACCCCTATTAGTATCATCTATAATCCAAAATCCCTCCAAAAAATCGTTTTCCCATCACCTAACCTTCTACAAGATCATAAAAACCCTCAAAACTCACCATCGTTGGGCATAGTCAAGATAGGAAACTGAGTGATGGATCCCTTTCTTCCCTCAACACGACCGGCACGCTCGTAAATGGTAGCCAAATCAGTGTACATGTAACCCGGGAAACCACGACGACCGGGAACTTCTTCACGAGCGGCGGTCACCTCACGAAGAGCTTCGGCGTACGAGGACATGTCGGTCAACACGACCAGGACGTGCTTCTGGCACTGATAGGCCAAAAATTCGGCGGCGGTGAGGGCCAAACGAGGAGTGATAATACGCTCAATACTGAAATGGAAAAAATAATAAAATTTTCAGTATAATGCGAAGAGTGAACGTCTGACATCCGAGACATTGAATCTTACAGATAATCTAAAGAAGTAGAAGAAAAACAATAAAAATACTTACGTAGGATCGTTAGCCAAGTTGAGGAACAAGCATGCATTTTCCATGGAGCCCGTTCTCTTCGAAATCCTGTTTGAAGAAACGAGCAGTTTCCATGTTGAGCTCCCATAGCTGCGAACACGATGGCAAAATTGGCATCTCCTTCCTCGTGTTGACGATCAGAAGCTGGACAAGACCGCCTTGACGTACAGTCTGGGCGGCAATCTGAAACGTCATGTATAATATAAAACAAACAACAAAAAATCAATTCAAACTGCATCGTCTAAATTCTTATATAGGTCTTATCAGTCATAAACTTTAACTTACTTCATTGTGTGGCAGACCGGCGGCCGAGAAAAATAGGATCTTTGTCCACGAGCAATAGAGTTCATCACATCGATGGCCGAAATTCCAGTCTGAATCATTTCCTCAGGATAGATACGACTCCATGGGTTGATAGGCTGTCCGTTGATATCCAAGAAGTCCTCAGCCAAAACTGGTGGTCCCTTATCAATGGGCTTTCCGGATCGATTGAAGATTCTTCCCAACATGTCCTCGGAGACGGGCGTTCTCAAAATATTCCAGTGAATTCGCAAATTGTGTGCTTCGCATCAACTCCCGCTGGCGGTGCCTTCGAACACCTAGACAACAGCCTTGGTCTTGGTGGACCTCAAGAACCTGGTCGGAACGCTTGGTTCCATCGGGCAAAGTCAAGGCGACAATCTCAGCAAATTGAGGGAACTTCACGTCATCCGAGATTACCAAAGGACCGTTTACACCAGTAACAGTCTTGTAGGCTAAAAGAAAACAGGCTTTCGACAAAAATAAAAAAAATTTGTAAAATTTTCTCATCTATTTTTCAATCTGATACCTAGTACAATATAAAAATCATTCGAAAATCGAACCCTCCCAATTTTTTGGATATTAGACTCATGTAGCCACCACAAGGGGACAATACAGATTTCTGAATGTCAATGATTTACTAGCTTCAAGTTACCTAATCTTACCCTCGACAGAGTATAATAAAAAACCCTTACATTTGAGTATGATTGTTCTTCTCGCTGGCGCCACAGATGCCGCAAGGTTCCATTTTCTGAAGGGTCGGACAGGTTCTTCTGGAATGGATGATGTATGCGATCATCTCTTTGTTGGTGGATACGCAATATCCACACGGTCCTTCGTCCGTTCTTTTATCCGACGAAGTGGAGGGTCTTCTTTCACGCTGGGATTCGCCTAAAACAGTATGGGACAAAAATTAATCGATCTTACTTTGAACTTGAACCTTCTCTTCCCGGGATCGCATTCAACCGGCTTCTCATGACTTCTCATCGGATCTAAAGACTCTCCAGACGAATTGTGAGTCTTATTCATTCGTTCTATCTCCATGGGATAATATCAGAAGCTTCACAAAATCAATAAATATTTTCCTAGAATGGATCAGGTCAGAAAACCAGGAATTTTGGACAAAAACCAGTAATAGTGATTGAGGTCAGTGCTATTCAGGAAAAACTGCTATTCTGCATACAACCGAGGACCACTCGTTTCGATTCCTGGAAAAGATTTCCCTTCACTTCCGCAGTCTGCACGCCGGAAGTTCGAAAACTCGGGCGCAACTCGCGAGAAAAACAAATATTTTTTCTCTCGATTCAGGAATTTGGCCCGTCTCACGGGATAAAAATTATTTTTTTCTCGTTTTCTATGGTTAGGTAAGCTTACGAAATATTTTTTGTATCTCCTAGACTAATGCTTGGATTTGAAGCAGATTTACAGAAAATTTTCATCAAACATTTCTCGCTATCTAGCCAGTTTTCATTTTGTTTTCAAGAAGCCTTTTAGCTCAATTTTTACGTTGCTAGTCAGCTAAAACCCGAATGCGTGTCCCAATAGTTAATATAAAAAACAAGCTTATGCTTGTGCTTTAGGAGTAACTCCTCTATTCTGGTCTCACCGCTTTTCAATTGTATCAGATAGAGGTTTGTTTTTTAAACGTCGGAAGACTGTCAAAAATTATTTCTAAAACATTCCCTCCGATTGCTGTTTTTTTTGCGAACCTAATTTAAGACCTTTTTGGCTTGCTAACTTGGTTTTTCTTTTGTCTAAGTTGTTTAGAAAAAAGGGAAATTTTTCGGGTTCGCTGCAGATCTCAAGGTAACATATTTCGAAGTGAAATCGCGAAACTATGATGAAATTCCTTGTTTTTGAAAGTGCTCAGCCAGAGGCATGCTGATTTATATCTGTGCAGCTGCAAAATGCTTGCTACGTATTTTAGTTGAGAAATTAAATAATTTATTGGAGATCACAATTTTATTTGAAAAACTACAAAAGTTCCGCGATGGATTCGCGGGATTTTGCGGCGGCTAGGCCCGAGATGGGGTTTCGGGGCCCAGATCTTTTGTTGAAGGGCTTGGATGGTGGGCGGCATGAATGCTGGCGGTGGGAGGCGGTAACCGTTGATCACCTCGGCCTTGACCTTTTTTTCCGTCCATTTGATCGTAGAGGTCGGGCGGCAATTCTTTGGGATGGAAGAGCTCCCATAAAAGGAGCCCGTAGGCGAAGACGTCGGTCTCCGTGGTGAGTTGGGCCGACTCGAACACTTCCGGCGCATAGCGACGGAAACCTCCTTCCAATTTGATTTTGCGCGGGGGGTGGTCGGTCGCCACCCCGAAGTCACCCAGTTTCAGGGTGTCCCCTCGCACCAGACAATTCCGGGCAGCCAAGTCGGCGTGGACAACACCACGCGAGTGGACATATTCCACCGCGCAGATCGCTTGCCAGGGCGCATTCCGGACGCGGCGTTTAGTCGCTGCCTCCGTTTGGGTGTTGATCCAGTCGACGTGAGACACCCGTCATCCATGTACTCCATCACCATAGAGCAGGGGAGCTCGTCGAGTATCCACCCAAACGTCCTGACGATATTGTCATGGGTCAGCTGAAAAAAATTATTAAGTTTTGAATTCTGATTTTCTCTTAAGTTCACCCGAAAGTTTATACTTTATAGTGTTTCAAGCTGGCGACATTTAATTTTTTAGGGGGTCAAAACCTGTTGTATATTTTTAATTTGCCTTCTTACTTCTCCGTCCGCTATTTCTTTACCTTCCTTAGGATGGTGCCCTCCTGTACCAGCAACTCGTGGTTTTCTCTCGGCCGTTAACTCCACGTTCACGTTTCTCTTCAGTGTGCCACCCGTTGGTCTCTTTCCATTCGGCTTTGTACACCTTTCCATATGTACCTTTGCCGATCTGAAAAAAATTGTATTTCATTTGTCATGCTAAACTGAAGCGCTCAAGATCTTTTTCGCCTTTTTTATTTTTCGAATTATTTCTGCATGCTACATATTAACTCCTCAAAATTTTATCCTTTACTTTGCCGCCGAATTATTCATGGTTCCGGGAACGAGAGAGATCCAAAATCAGGAGATGGAAGAAAAAAAAATGTTTTCGGTAAATTTATATCAGCGGTTTTCTCCGCGACAAAATCTTTTTCAGTCATCTCTATGGATTATTTTGGGAATAACTTACAAAATAACGGGGGAAATTTTTTTTTCCAAAACTCTGTTTTGGAGAAACTGTGCTTAGAATCTTCAGAAACTTCAATCGCAACAAGTCCAATAAATGTTTTGATATGAAAAAAATTTAGACGGGAAGTACTCCAAGTAACGAGTCCTAGATTTTGGGTCGTTGTAGTCGTAGATTGGTTGACTGGATTTGTTTGACTGGTTTGACTTAGGGAAAAAATTCCGGCATTAACTGTCGATCTTGTCTATCATCTCTTTAGAACGCCAAGCATATATCTTTGTTTTTGCAATTTTCCCACTTTTTCTGTAAGCTCCCGAACTTCTTTTTCCCCTGAGGATAGTCACGGTCGCCCGTTCACGTTGACCATAGGTTGGAGTCGCGGAAGCATTTTGACGTTCTCAAGCGCAAACACCACGGAAAATTCAAAATTTCCAATTTTTGCCCTTAGGACCCTAATTTTGGACCCAATTTTCTAAAAGTACGCGTCCAACTTTCGATTTTTTAACGGAATTCGAAAGCCCACATACGATTCTATGTAATATTCTAAAAACAAAACCGACTCTTAAAGAAAAACATACCTCATTGATGAAAACACTGGAATTTACATTTTTTTTGGGTTGAGTACGGAAAGGTCCGCTGGGCGGGGGGAGGGGTGGGGGAGGTTTTCGATGGCGCTGATTTCGAAAACTCATATCAATTTTTTCTTGAATTTTACAATTTTGCTTAAGCAGTAGGGTCTAATTGTCGATGTAAAGGCGAAAAAAAGCGTCATATAATTCTCACAATTTCATACAAGTTTGACCAAGTTTTTACCAATTAAGACATTTATTTTAAAGAATTGAGGAAGATAGGCAAACATTCAGAAGAAATGGATACAATTTTCAAATTCAGCACCACCGAAAACCCTAAATCCTTTACTCAAAAATTTTTTTAATTACTAATTCCTACTACTGCTTAAGCAAAAATTGTAAAATTCAGAAAAAATGGATACGATATTCGAAATCAGCGCCATCGAAAATTCAAAAGTTATGTACGAAATGAATTACTTTACACCAGCGATAAACATTAAAGGCGCCGCCAAATATGGCAGATATTTATTTATTTTTTTTTTGTCTTGAGTACATTTTTCGATTTGTCTGTTATTCTTCTTTCTTTTGTGAAATTTCTGCTATGATTGACTCTCTTTCTGCCATGATACGGTCAGGGGTGGTCAGCAGACCCTATTTTTCCGATTTTCTGGCTCCGCGGCCCGGCCCGCCTAATCACCGGCCCGGCCCGTCTAGTCTTTTTTTCCAGGCCCGGCCCGGCCCGTGACGGGCCTGGCCCGCCCGGCCTCGGCCCGTGCAGGCCCGCTCCATAGAGGGTTCTGCGAACTGCGCCCAGGCTCGGGATCTAAACTGAGGCAAAAAAGGCGCGCTGATCTCAGCTAGTAAAGGATCAATGTGATAGTTTCGTGGTTCTATAATGGAACTATAGACTTGTAAACGTGTTAGAACTTGAGAAACAGCAACTATAACAACATCAATTAATTTTCCCGGCGCGAAAACAATGAATGCCAACGGTTTGGCATTGTATTTTGTATCGGGCCGGGCCGGGCCGGAAAAAACCCTCAGGCCCCAGCGGCCCGGCCTCGGCCCGTGACGGGCCCCGGCCCGTTTGTCAATTTCCATTTTTGAGGCCGGCCGGCCCGTTTGGGCTCGGGCTACCGGCCGGCTCCGGCCCAAGCCGACCACCCCTGGATACGGTCGTTTTTTAACCGTGGAAAACAGTTGACCCAACAGGTCAGGGAGAGACTTGACACGAATTATTTTTTTGACTTCTTTAGAAGTAATATAAATTGGCGTGGCGCGCGATGAAAGACAGAAAAAAGATCGAGCTTGAAAAACTCACCTCGACCATCTCCTTAAATTCTTTGCGGCACAAATTCCACGTTTTTTTCGGGATATACGTCTTGAAGGCGTACTTTTGGCCGTCGTGTGTTCGTTGCTGGGTTGTGTCAGCCACTTAATGGCAGATTTTGTGTCGGAGAAGGTCTCTCCCTGAAAATGGTGATAAGAAATATTTTGTTTAATTTACAGAGAATTTTATCTCGTGCTTTATATAATAACGGAGAATTGAAAAAAAACCTACCATTACTTCAAAACCGTCCGGAGTGCAGTTTACTGGGAAATATTGATTGGAAATGTTTCTGACGGCCAGCGTTTTTGTGACCTCGTTATCAGTTAATTCGTCGAAGAACAGGAAGTCCCCAAAACAGCTTGAGTTCTTCTTCGACTTGGGTGACCGTTAGATAACAGTTTCCTTCCATTTTTGGGGCAGGGGGCGCTGAAAACTCGAAATAAACGATAGATAACGAAAAGAACGCGAAATTTTTGCAAAAAAATGGTCGAAAAACGTTTTCCTCCGTCGATTGTTTTCATTTTGCATAATCCACGTCATTGAGTAGAATGTCAAAAATTTATTGGATTTTGTGAATGTTTGCGTGGAATATGGAAAATTTTTGATAGTAAATTTTATCGTTTTTAAAATATAGGTCGATTTTTTGGGGCACAAATTATTTTATGATAGGGTGTTCTTATTTTAAGACTATTTTTTGGTATTGCTTATTTTATGAATGTTTCAATATTCAATATCGGTTTTTCAGCATAAGTCGAAGAAGAATCGAAGTCGGAGCAGAAGTCCGCTTGAAAGAAGCTCCGGAACAGACGAAACGCGATCTCAAAATGGAGTTGACGATAAGGAGGAAAATGGGGATGTTGAGATGGAAGGTACGTGGTGCTTTATTTCTTTTTGTTTTGATTTTTAGGTATCAAACGGGTCAGAAGATAAACATTGTCGAAAATCACTCCTTAATTTACTCTTGGTTTAGAACCCCAGCCAGAAAGCTCCAATGAACAGCCAAAAAGGTCCAGATTCGACAGTTCCCCAGAAAGCGTTGTCTCCAAGTCGCCAGAGCCGTATCGAGAAAGCCCGATGATTTCTGAGGACGAAGTGGAAGAAATACTGGTGGAAGAAGAAGACGAAGTGGAGGCAATTACAAGGAAGAACTTTGAAGATCTCCTTGACGAAGAAAAGGAAAAGGTAAGACCCAATCATTATTTTTTTTTGTTTTTAGTTATCAGAAGATCAACTGAAAGAAATGGAAGAGAGCTACCAAAAACGATTGATTTCTCGAACTTCGTTGAGAGGGATCAAAATGCTGATGAAGTGCCGACACCATCGGAATATCGTCGGGTTGAGGGTAAGTTGTTCTTTATTTTATCTCTGTGTCTTCCCATTTTAGGTAACATTTTTCTACTTCCCGCAAGGTTTTCCATAATTTTATTATATCCCATGGAGTTTCAGGAAATTGTGGTCGGCGATACCATGGACATTATATTCTTGGTGATGGAATTTGTCGAACATGATGTCAAAGCACTCGTTGAGCAGCTGCAAGCCAAGAAGAAGACGTTTACATTGCCACAGATCAAGACCTTGTTACAGTATATTTGAAGAATGTCCCGTCACATATCTTGAGTAAGTTAAATTGTTAACGATTATTTTTGTTTTAGACGAGATTGACCCCAGATATCCACTGGCTTTATATGGACTTTTGAAGCATGAAAACAAGTTCTCTGTGATGAATGTGGTCCTTAGAAAATATAATGGATGTAAAATCCCCATAAAGAACAAGGAAAGTTTGGTATTCCATGTGGGATCAAGGAGATTTGTGGCGGATCCTATCTTCTCAGAACACTCCACGGGAGATAAGTTCAAAATGGAGAGATTCATGCCTGAAGGGACTCCATTCGTCGCCAGTTTCTACGGCCCGGTGACATTCGGTCCCTGCCCAGTGTTGGTCTTCAAACGAGATGTGGATGGAAACGAGAGCTTTGTCGCATATGGGTCCGTTCTGGACCCATATGTCCAGATCGTATTGTCTTGAAGAGAATCGTTCTAACGGGACGCCCTTATAAGATCAACAAGAGGTCCGCCGTTGTCAGATTTATGTTCTTCAACAAGGGTGAGTCATTAGCCAATTATATTGCTTACTGTAACGCTGTTTTCAGAAGATATTGATTGGTTCAAGCCGGTTGAACTCTACGCAGATAACGGTCACAGAGGTCATATCAAAGACTCCATCGGTACCCATGGTCTAATGAAATGTGTCTTCAATTTACCCTTGGGCAAACAGGACGCCGTAAAGATGAACTTATTCAAGAGAGTCTTCCTCGATGGACATTCACCCCTCATTTTATTCAGAAGAAGTCAGTATCACCAATTGTAGAACTACCTACTGGGTCTTCAAAAGATGCCGAAATGGAGTAGGCATGGATTTATATCATGTACTGTTTGTTTAGTTACTTGTTATGAAGATAAACTGTTGTTATCAAGTGGGGTCATGGTAATAGTTTTCGACCTCAAAACCAAGTTTTGAACCGTCGGAACCCCCTCCAGGTAGTATGTATTCGCTGGATCCGGTCCGCGGACCGTTGAAAACGAATTTGGCTGCGCTAACTCTTTCATTTCGCGACGAAAACGTTTTTCTGACGATAAGCCAGACAAATTAAATAAATATTATAATAAGTATAGATTGTTTCTATGCGAAGTACATTGTATGTATAGACCAGTCGGTATATAAGTATTTTTATTTATGTAATAATAATGGATCTAAAAGTCGATGAACGAGCAGGGAACCACGAAATTAATAGAATTAAGGAAGTCTTGGAGAATGAAAAGGCGTTTGGCGCCCAAGTTTTACACCCGATGATACAAAAACCTATGTAAGATGCAATACCCGACTCTCCGCCGATTTGTGGTGCTCTGAACAGTGGGAACGACATGGTTGATAAATGTGTGTACGCATTTCTTAATCTTGCTATCGAAGTTGATAAACTAGCTTCAGAAGCGAGAGAAAAGATATATAATGTGCTTTTACTTTATGGTGAGGATGGTAGGTCTCCGTTATCATGATGAACCTTTTTATTTAGGTGAAGATAGTGCCAAGGGGAAAGTCATTGAGACTATGTCCAACTTCTTTCCCTTCTTGCACAATCTCTTCCTCGTTTGTTGTCAGAGTAAAGCGAAGTGGCGGGCTCCATCCTGCCAACAGCTTTACAGATTTTTTGAATCCAAAGTGGGTACAACGTACCGTATACGTGGTAGCTTCATTTAATTTTTTTATATTTTTCGAGCAAAACTTACTGGCAAAAGCAGAAGAACGCCCTCTTTGGCGGTTGTGGAGATGTCTAGGAGTATGCTTGGTAATACTAGCGACAGTTGAGGAGATCTTTGTTCACCGGCCCTTTATCAAAGCCTCATTTCCATACCTATAAGAACTCGATCATGTTGGTTGCTCGCTAGAATCCTGGACAATTTGGGTTAAATTCCGGAACGAGATCAGCTTGTATTACTGATGAATACCTCGTTAACTCTGTGGGAGAGAGAATTGTTTTCGCAGTCTCTAGTTAAGGTAAGTGGTACTTTTGTTATTTTAAAAAATGCTTAGAGTTCTGTGCGTCATCAGGGTTCGAGACAATCACGAAGAAATGAGCCATGTTTGGAGAGATTCCGCACAATTATAAGCGATTCTTTATATAAATGGGACCAAGTTGCACAAAATGATATTCCCGATCGACAACGTCTATTAGTCCTTTGTAATTTGACCGTTCTTCATAGTTATTTAGTGGGCATCAATGCTGGATAAAAGGCTGATCAAACAGATTTCGGCGACGCAGAACAGATTGACCGGATTTTTCATTTAACGGGCGATCTTCTCTTCGTTCCCTTAATGTTTCTAAAGGGGAATCTACAGCAATACGAGGCTTCGGTGAAATGTTTGAATGGCCAGACTTTGGATGAAAATATTAATTTAATGCTGACTCAACAGACCGAGCAATTACAACGGGTGACTCAGCTGGCACAAGAGATTGTCGACGAATGGAAAGCGGAGGATGATAAATGTAATTAAGGATACGACCAACGGGCTGGGAAATGGAACGGCCAATCAGACCACCGTTCTCAGGTTCAATGTTCTTCTAAAAGAGCCAGATTAGCTGATAGAGTGGGACGATTGGTGAAATGTATCCTCAACGCACATCTCTTCAAGGACAGGGCTATCTCCAGATCAAACGCTCTTCATTTATTCCGGCTGATTGAGGTTATGCAGGTTTTGGTGATCATGGCTTCATTGCATGTGATGGCGCTACGACATTTCGGGTCATCGGGGATGTCCGGGTCGCGACAACTCGGGTCAACGACAACCCGGGTCAACGACACTTCGGGTCAACGACACGTCGGGTCAACGACATTTCGGGTCAACGATACCGCTTAATATTTTCGCTTCCGGGACTGGGAAAAAAGAATTTTTTGGTAAATTTGAGAAATTTTTGAAATATTTTCGCTTCGGGACGTGAGAAAAAGTAATTTTTTGAATGGAGGTCTATTTTTAAATTTTCTTAGGAAAATAGTGTATAAGCGACGAGTAAATAAGAAAATCGTATCCATTGTCTATGTTTTTAACTGGAAGCACGGGATTTAAACGCAGACAGTGCCAGAGAGTGGAGTAAGAAGATAGTCGTAATGATTGTATGCACATAACGATTTTCTTATTTTCTCTATTTGCTCGCTTATAAACACTATTTTCCCAAAAATTTTTAAAATAAACCTCAATTACCTCTAAAATAACTATTTACCTAAAAATTAAAGAAATAACATTCGTACTTTATGTAAAATAAAATAGTAACATTCAGAACAAAAAATCCTTTTCCAATTCCCGAAGCGAAAATTTTCAAAATTTGTTCAAACTCTCCAAAAATCCTTTTCCCACGTCCCGAAGCGAAAACATTTCAAAAGTTTGTTGAAGCTCTCCAAAAGATTCTTTTTTCCGAGTCCCGAAGCGAAAACATTTCAAAAATTTCTCAAATTTACCAAAAATTCTTTTTTTCCCAGTCCCGAAGCGAAAATATTAAACGGTATCGTTGACCCGAAATGTCGTTGACCCGACGTGTGTCGTTGACCCGAGTTGTCGACCCGAGTTGTCGTTGACCCGAGTTGTCGTTGACCCGAGTTGTCGCGACCCGAGTTGTCCCTGACCCGAAATGTCGGGACGCGGCACGTGATAACATTATTTTTACATTTCATATTTTCAGATTGTCAAAGATACTATCACCTACTATTGGAATAATGTGATCGAATGGACATTGCAGGCCAGACAATGCCGGAGTAAATGTTTCGTCCGGTTAACTCGAAGGAATCCGGACAGGCAATGAGTAATAACAGCAAACCCGACCCTTACAATCTCGATGTTCTCTCGGCCATTCATCTTTCTTTGCTTATATTTGAGCAATTCTTCTTCTTAAACAGTGGGCTCATGGCTGTAGGATTTGCATTGGATATGGCCAATTACCTGGTACTGATCGACGATAACTTCTCACTGTCCTTTTAGAAGAATCTGCGGACTTCGGAGATACTAGAGATCGATGAGATCTTGGTTCGATTGGATTCAATCTCTATGATTGGCGATATAATCAATCGAGTAAACCGACTGTTCTTTCCTTTATTTCCACCGGAGTGGCTGCCAATATTTATTTTGAATCTTTTGATTACAATGGAATTCCGAATGCAGACGGGGTAAAAAGTAAGAAGTGTTCTTGGTGTTCATCTATTTTAGAAGTTCTTTAAATGCGTTGAACGGATTCTAGCGCCACTCATTCAACATTGCAGACATAACTCCAGTCGATAAAATTGTTGATGACTTCAGAGAGGATGTTTTTGCGTCAGTTGAGGGAGGTAAATTATTGTTATATTTGTCTTGCTGTATCTTATTATCTCACAGATTCTACACATACCTTGGCAGAATCTAATAGACAAATCCTGTACGAATATTGAGAATGACCTCGCGAGTCCTCGCTCCATTCCCTATCAGAACATTGACGAGGGATTTCATTGAGGCAGAGATCTTCAAGACCAAAAAAAGGCAAGACTCCGTACTTGTATGAAAATCAAGAAAACTTCCAAAGAATTCGCGAATTGATCGAATTAGGACCGTTAACTCTTATGGGATATCAATTGAGTTTGAAAGAGAAAATTGAAAAAAATATCCAGAAGGTGGTCTTACGAGCTGACTGTAGTCGCTTTGCATGACTCGGAGACATATTCTGGCCAGGATGGAGATTATTGGCCAAAAAGAGGTTCAATCTGGATTTATTGGACAGCAATCTGCCACGATATGGCTATCGATCAGGGATTGGACATCCTGAAAGTAACAGCCAGTTTGGAGAGCTTCGTTGAGAGTTATTGTTATGACCTGAAGGAGCAGGTAAGATTAAATTAATGTCTGTTGTTTGCAGTGCCGAATGTTGCCTACAATGTGTTGAAGAAGAATTAAAACCGTTTTCCAAAATGATGTTCAACGAGCAGATCAAGTTGCAGCTGATGAAGGATATCCGATATTACCGAGATGAACATTGATGAACTCGATCAAATGGTGAGAAAACAGTGAGTAATGACATGTCATTTTGTGGTTAACTTTGGTGATTGTTTTTTAAATTATTGCAGTATCCCGTTCGCTCGAGCCGAGAAGTTCAACGCCTCGATTGTGAAGCTGGGCACAACAGCCAAAGGCCAAACTCTTCTAGAAGCATTTGGACAAGTAATTGTAGGGAGATCGGCAACACCCTCGGCTTTGTTCGGATGCTACAGTCCGCCATTCTGGAATGTGAATTGTTTTACGGCCGAGATGGATTCCGCATTAGCAGACAATGCGATTAAGGCCAATCCGATGGGGACATTCATCGATTGTCTTGAACAATTCGTTGACGCCATTTCAGAAAGATAATGATTACATACAAGTAGGTCATTTTATTATATTGGGAATGACATCGGTGAATTGTAAGGTATAATATGTTCGTTTCAGTTGATGCTGCAGGTATTCTCGAAGGAGTTGGAGGAATCTGGAAAGGTTTGCTCATCTCAGGAACTTTGAGGGGTTCCATAATAATTCGGATTCTCAATGTATTGACTGCTTTCTGGTTGGGAATTCTCATTAATAACTTGATCTAAAACCAATGAAATTTAGTCTCTATTCCAAATAAGCAATTTTGTAACCCTCTTCCTTACCTTCATCTTCTTGTCCACCGTTTTCTCGTGTTGTTCATTGTTTACTTCCATTTCTTCCGTCTCCAGTGCTTCTTTCGCGGCCGTTTGCAGGGCCGTTTCCAATACTGCTGGAGATGGGAGGTTCTTGGCCAGATCTTGATCCACCATTGTTGAGGCATCGTTTTTAGGGGTTGGCGGAGGAGGAACCGTTCCATTATGTTGATGATGATGACTTGGGAGCCTATTAACAATAATATCCGGGAGTTCCGTGAGCTGGTCCAATTCCTCTGCAGCCGTGTGGGGATGATATTTCTTGATCTGAAACTTTAATTTCACATATCCAAATTGAAAATTTCATCATTATGTACATGTCCAAAAACACTCACAATTCTCTTGATGGCTTTGGAAATGTCGATCAATTGCCGATTATAATCTTCCGAGAGATATCCCATGCTTTCAATATGTTTCTCTAATAACTCTGGGACAATCGGAAGATCGTAAGCTTGCTTTTGAACCTCATTCATGCTTTGGGATCCATTGGAGTCCTAAAAATCAAGAATAAAACCAAAACTTTCTTCTCCTACCATTTCCTCCAGCCGTCTGCTCAAGTTCTTAACCATGGCCACAGCTCTCTGTCTCTCATCTTCCTGCTCGGCGCATCGATTAGTCACCTCTACGAGTCGATCCTGGAGTTCTCCCAACTGTTCCTTTAAGTCCATATTCTGTGCCACAGCTCTCGAAACGGTCGCTCGTTCATTCTGAAGTTGTTCGGCCAAGGATTTGAAATCCGCATTCAGTTTCCCATCTCTTTTTAATTCCTCCCTTCAATCTTTTGGAGAGTTTTCGACTTTTCCTCCAGATTATTTGAATCGGAGTCATCTTCCTGAAAAAAGATTTAAAATTTTGTGGAAAAAGTCCTTTTCGGGACGATTTCGATTCGAACCGGCTGAAATGGCCGGGCGCAGGTCGGGTGTTAGAAAAACACCCGAAAAAGTTAGAAAAAATCGAATTTTTGTAAGATTATTTTTTGGTGTTCTGAGCCGAGCTGCGTGCTTAGTTCGCCACTCTCTTAGAGAAAAGATGTTTTTCTAAAATTTTCCAGGCTGCGCCTGAGCTTCGGCTTGAAATTCATTTTGAGCTCAAAATTTCCGATGCTGATTCCCCACTAATTCTATTCTTAGGATCTAATTATTTATTGCGACTTACATCTTTGGCGACCTTTGCTGAGGTGCTTGAGACTCACTCATCGTTACGCTGCAACCACCAAGAAGTTCAAAATTGACCGCTTTTTTGAACGGATGAAAATGGAAATGCACGATTTTTGATTTTCAAAATAGGAGGAAGAAAAATGGCAACTGCCAAAAATGACAAAAAATACCCAAAAAAGTATTATTAGCTTCCAAGGTAAAATACGAACTTTTCCCGCTGGGGGAAAACCTGACCCTACAAGGAAAACATGACACATCTAAAACAAAAAGTAGAGATTGGTTTAAGTTAACATCTGACAAAAACGCTTCTTTCCATGTTTTTCTATCCAAGAAAAGAGTTGACTCAATTGAAGAACACTTGACACAAGCCAGTAAAACACATTACGCGTCCCATAAAAGTGGTAAAAATTGTCCTGGACCAGCTCAGTTACTAAAAACTATTTTTCGGCGATTGTCATCCGAGAGAACGACTTGACCCCAACACGGAAAAAACTTGACTCATTTTTCATAATGCCAAAACTCGACTTTTTATTGCTTACATATGAAGATATCTGGTGAATAGTGTCTTTGTTAAAGCTCAAAAAATCGCAGGACTCTCAATTTTCAATTCGCAACCCGTGTCCTCCTCAATCCTCAAGTTGTTCGCCACATAAAGTTCAGTTTCGTTGATATATCCGGCATGTCCGCGTTCGCCGTCGCACACTTGGGACCATTTTTGTGGTCAATTCGCAATTGCTCATGGCGCAAAATGGTGCTCGCGTTGCGAATCATCGCTGTATCCGTGTAGCATTGCCTGAATTGCGGGGTGAAGAATAAAGTTGGTGGCAGAGAGCGCAGTGCCTAAAGAGACAGAGAGAAATGGCCACTAATCTTACACTTACATCTTCAAATTTCTTTGTTAGTTTTGCTTCTATCTTTGAAAGCAAAATCCGCAAGTTTGATCGCCCTGTTATTCAAAAAATTGTCTTTTCTTCCGTCAAGAAATTTGAATCTTTATCCGCAGCGTCCTGCTCTTTCGTTTCCGCTCCTCTAATATGGACTGTTCTCCCAGCACCAACAAATGTAGAGTTTATATTTTCTCGTAGCCAGAAAATCTAGTCCATTCGCCGGCGACATTATGAATAATCGAGGACTTCATTCGCTTTGGAATGACTATTGATTTCCCCATAGGTTTCGAGATTTTTGACAGTCAGGCTTTTGAAGAGCTGTGGAATCGAGAACTGGTCGAGCGATGGTGCTGAAATAAGGCTATTGGTCCCAAAGACGAAATACAGGAAAATCCTTGCATTATAGGAGTCGACGACGTTTCAGGTCAACTAAAGTCGATCGTAACGAGGCAGTCAGAGACGCAAAAAAATGCAGTAGACGGTGGCTAAAAGGCATGAAAGGAAGTTGGGGAGTCCCAAAAGCGTTACAAGACCACCCTTCACGGCAGAAATCACCATTTGTGGCATTAAGATGGCTAAAACTTATCGTGCAATCACATATATCCGACAAAGGTCTTGTAGCCCGTATATCTTCATTTTTTATACTCATAATAGAGGACTTGCTCACTTACCCAGCCTAAAATGACTTGTCGCCCATACAAATTCAAAACCGGCCGCCATTGGAGAAACGTCTCCAGAAGGCTTGCTTTCGACAACAGATCTCCATTCTCCGGCATGATCAAGTCATCCATATCCGAGAAGATCATAAATTCAGCGGCCTCTCGATAACTGTAGAGGCAGTCATTGTAGCACATGATTTGGTTCATCGTCTCGGTGTGGAAATTCGATTCTCGGGGCGCCCGTCGATCGTCGGATTATAAATCCAGGGTTGATTTTTAAATTAATCTCCTTTCGTATAGTTTTAGGATATCATAGACCTCTTTGACAACATTGACGATATGAATGGAGAATTCGGAGACTCCCATGGCTTTGTACATCTCCAAAACGGTCAACATTACCTGCCAATTCTCGTAGTAAAAGGTTCTGGACAAACAAACAACCAGTGGGATTTTGCGTTAAATTGGACGCTTCACGGTAATCTCAGGGCCAAATACTTGGTCATCAACCAGTCGGACAGTACTGAGTGGGTTGTAGAATCCGCAGATAAAGTAATAATTCTTCCATGAGCAGTCCTGTCCACCGTCGATTCCAACAACAGCAGAGTCAGCGACTTCACCGGAGTCGCTGATACACTTGAACTTCATTTGCTCTCTCCGCTCAGGTTCTGTTTGGTTCGTATCCAGCATTAGGCTTAGGTAGACAGAGTACGGATAGGCGGAGATGAAATAACTGGAGCTGAAAACGCACATGTTTAAAGTTATATGATCTCTGGGCGATAAACCTTCTCCATCCTGTTAGCCCTGTCATGGTGTGGTAAAAGTTTAGGCGCTCGAGAAACCCACAGATGCAGGACGTATGTTACGCCAAGAATTAGTGCCAAACAGAAGGAAGCGGGAACTCGTTTGAGCATCCGACTTTGAAGCCTTAAGCGAAACAAAGCCTTTGCACATTACCATGAACAGAATAGCGGTGAAATGGCGCCGCGGGAGAGTGAGTCTTGTTTTGGTTGATTGGATTGTATCTTTTGTAATTTTGGTGAAATTGAGGTAGAGTGATTTAGGTGAGATTTTGCGATAACTAATGCACCTTTTGGTCTTCCGGTTACCAACTCTCTTATTGCTTGAGGAACCTTGTTTAACCAAACATCCATTTAATTACTGGTAACGCCGGATGATGGGGGAATGAGAATAAGACATAGGCCTTTTCTAGTGCAAAGGCTTTCTTGAACGGCTCATTGACAACTTGAGTTTTTCTTACATATAAAGCTTATACGGCACGTCAAACTGAGGAGTCCGGTGACTGAAATAAACTCTTCGCTGTCGGTTTTATCGTATTGATCTCAGAGAAAACAGAGAAAAGTCGCGCAAAACGTACTCTCTCGTCTCAAAAATTCCCCACTCCTTATCCGACAAAAAGTTTTTTCGCGTCGTTTTTTGGCAGATTGCCAATCCATTCACGGGACTACTTCAGCTTACCTCAGTTTGACGTGTATGGGCCTAAAATGACTCCAAGGTATAAGACAAGCGCGTATGATGACATATTGACTCTTACGAAAACATGTGGCAAAACTGATCTATTCATTACTATGACATGTAATCCAAATTGGCAAGAAATAACAGAAAATCTTTAACCTGGCCAACAGTGTATATCGAACAACCTTGTTGAGCTCCAAGATCCAACTCTGTAGTATCTTTTTACATAGAAGTTTATTTATTATTATTATTTTATTTATTATTAATATCATTATTATTATTACTGTTAATATCATTATGACATCTTGAAGGACGAAATAAGCTCAATGTTTAGTGTATTATTACCTGTAGCCCACCATCAAATCAATTCATAAGCTCTTCATCGCTCGAAAATCACCGGTCTGCCCAAAGGGAAGTTTACAGTTGGCTTTCTCCAATATTCGTATAAGTTGCGCTGCACGTAAGTTCACTTTCCCATTGATGTATGCGCTTCATCTTCTGCGGAGACAGCCGCACAGCCCGGACTATTTTCGTAATCAATTTTGCAGTTATTGATGCTGGCGCAAAGATTGGCACCTTTATGTCGAGTGGCAGTGATATCAATATGGCGTCGCGACACTTGCGGGCAACCACTTTGCGGGCAACCAGTTTGCGGGCAAATTTTTGCGGGCAACCACTTTGCGGGCAAAATTTGGGGGGTCAGCATTTGCGGGCAGCTGAAACATTTGCGGGCAGCTGAGACACTTGCGGGCAGCCTGGGACACTTGCGGGCAACCGACACTTGCGCGCCGACATTTGCGGGCAACCGGCACCTGAGGGTAACAGGGTAGAGGTGGAAATATTACTGCGATATTTTGGAAATTTGCCGACATTTGCGGGCAGCCGACACTTGCGGGCAGCCGACATTTGCGGGCAACAGGAAAAAACAATCACACAGACTGTATAGCAACTTTTTGGAACTGTTGCCCGCAAATGTCGGCTTCCCGCAAGTATTGCCTGCCCGGCAAATGTCGGAAAACTTCCAAAATATCGAAGTAATTTTTCCACCTCCACCTTGTAATCCTCATGCCGGTTGCCCGGAAATGTCGGCTGCCCGCAAATGTCGGCAAATTTCCAACAATATCATAGTAATTTTTCCACGTCCACCCTGTTACCCTCACAATCAGGTGTCGGTTGCCCGCAAATGTCGGCTGCCCGCAAATCTTCCAGGCTGCCCTCGCAACTGTCGACCCTGCCCGCAAATGTCCCAGGCTGCCTGCAAATGCCGGTGCTGGCCGCAAATGTCGGCTGCCCGCAAAGTGGCTGCCCGCAAAAAATTTGCCCGCAAACTGGTTGCCCGCAAAGCGGTTGCCCGCAAGTGTGCGCCCGCCATCAATATAACATTGCCGCAGTTGTGGAGTGAAGAAGAGACTGTGAGGGGAGGGCGTTGGAAGGTCTGAAAGGGAGCGTTCAGAACGACACCTAATAAGGAAAGTCCTCCGGCGTGACGCTTATTGTCAGATTTTTAAAGTTTTTACTCAGGGCACTGGTAAAAAACGTACCAATTGGCATCTGGAAGTATTAAAAAAGCTGCAAAAGACCTCCCTCCAAGTGAAAAAATCAGGTTCTTTGAAAGAGCGCCCTTCTTTTCGTGAGGGTGAGGGCGCACTCTTTCAAAACGGTTTTGTTAATTTTTGACAGGGAGGCATTTTTTTACATTTTTTGGTAATTTCTGAATGCAAAATCGTTTTTTTTTGAAACTGAGTCAGGTCCGTCCGTCACTGTATTATACCCGGTACTAAGCTTTGTCCTAAAAACTGGAAACTTACATCCTTAAACTTCCCATTCATCCTCTTCCTGAATGCATTATCAGCCCTCTTCATCGCGTCTAAGTCAACCACGCCCAGATTTACTTGATCAATACTATGATCATTCTCCAGACTCTCGTTAAAAGACATCATGACCATTTCCGCATGCAATGTCAGTCCATGCCTCGGCAGTCCGGTTTGCATTCACATTTGAGAATCCTCTGATTCTGGCTGTAAAACTCGGTGTTGTGAATGATGGCTCTCAGCATTCGTTTCGAATAACAGTTGATTTTCCATACGCTTCGACGTGATGGGTAACGCCACTGAGAAGCCGGGGGATGGAGAACTGATTGGGATGCGCGACTGAAAGAGTTTTTCAGTGCAAGTTGTGACTTACAGGATTTTGGCAGTAAACATTATTCGTTGTAATTTACATATATAAGGAAGCTATCAGTTTGTCGGGAAAGTCATGAGCAAATTCAAGAGTGGAAGGAATACATTTGTGTTCTACTTTGGGTTGCCGTGCATGACGGCTCAAACTTAGGCAACCTACGGTAAATAGTGTAAGGTCATGTATCATAAAATGATATGTAATCTCAAAACATGGCCAAACTATTCCTGTGTACTTGGATGCAATATTATCCAGATATACGGAATTTGCAAATTTTTTTCTCTTTTTCTTTAATCCCTCCACGGCACTCCTGCTATTTCTTTGACCTCCCCGCTCAAAACCTCCACCTACCTCCATTGAAATTGGAGGTCGTCCACGCGAATTCCATCGACGCCGCCAGCGGAAATCGTTGTAGGATTTGGCGCGCTTTCGTCAACAAGTCTCCGTTTTCGGGGATTATCAAGTCATCCATATCCGTGAAGATCAGAAAGTCAGCGGCTTCTCGGTAATTGTAGAGACAGTCGTTGTAGCACATTATCTGATTCATCGTCTCGGTCTGGAAATTCGGGTTCTCAGAGCGCCCGCGGATCTTTGGAATCAAAAATCCGGGGTGGATTTTCAAATTGATCTCATCTTCATACTGTTTTAGGATATTGAAGACCTCTTTGACGATGTTGAGAATATGAATGGAGAGTTCGGAGACCCCCATCGCTTTGTACATCTCCAGAACGGTTAACATTACTTGCCAGTTCTCGTAGTAGAAGGTTCGGGAGAGGCAAGCGACCAGAGGAATTTCTCCGGTGACTGGTTGTTTGACTAGTACCTAAAGTCATCTATGAATGGTGGCTTGAGTTTTGCGGAATTCAGCGTTTATGTTTGGCCTGAGGTTTGCTTGCATAGTCTTCATGGCGCATACATTAAAATGTGGGATTTTTGCTCTGCCCCTTGCAGGGGCAAAGTCGAGATAAGGCTAGAAAAGCAAGGTCTGCCGGATAAAAGTTTTTTGGAAAGCCATCGAAAGAGACGCCCGAGTTGAAAGCTTCCTCTTCATCTGACCGTCCCAACTCGGGCTGATCTTCTTTACGCTACGTTGTTCTTACCCTCGGCCCAAACCCTTCCTGATCGACCAGTCGGACGGACAAAGCCGGTTTTGTGAATTCGCAGACAAAATAATAGTTTTTCCACGAACAGTCCGTTCCGCCATCTGAATCTCGGTATTCCGCATCAGCCACTTCATTCTTATCGCTAATACATCTGAAGCTCAGCTGTTGTCGTCGTCTCCACTCGTAGCGCGGTGTATCCGGCACCAGGTTGAGGAATACGGCGTAAGGCCGCAGGGGACTGAAACGGGAGTTATTATATTGCAGAGGACCCACAAGGCTAAACTACACATCGATGAAATATATCTGACTGTCGGGAAAGTAGTGAGTCACGATCAATCTTATTATTCTACTAGATATCCAACTTATCTCAAAAAACCTCCAATATGGTAACACACATGCATCAACCTTAGTCGTTATAGCCAATGATATTGAATACCCTTACTTATTAAAATTGGCGGCATGGACTGAGGCAACGAAAACGTCAATGGGATTCCTCTGTTGATCAACTTTCGTTGTTCAGAATCCACATTTGAAGGAGACCCAAAGTTTCACACTTTAAATAACCAAATGTGGAGATGGCCTCTACCAGGCAAAAGCAAAACAGACCCTGCAACCACCAAAACAGCCCCATGTTTGGTGTTCCTCTGAAGCGTCGAGACCTTCAAACAACATCCGAAACAGTTAAAGTAGTGGTAAAGTAGTCAAAAGCTTCGCCAACTCATCCTCTCGATCTCTAAGTATCTCGAACCATCTTCTCAAAGTTTCACCCCGTTGTTTTGCAGGTAGTTTCATTCGCCCATAAAGCAAAGCTTGCCGAGCTGCTTGAACTGCCTAAAACAATAAAAGACCAATACGATCCTATCCAAAAGTGTCAGTAAAAAACTTACAAACACGTACTATCTCTGTATCTTGCACATTACAATCCGGAACATCAGCTATCGGCTCATTCGTATAGGATTTGTGACCTCGAACACTTTTCCAGACGTACTTCCAAGCCATTTCCTAAACTTTCAATAAACAAACTCCAAAACTAACTTACCGTTTATAAAAGCTTTAGCGCTTCTTGAAGAACAGATGATTGGAAAACGTCGCATTATGACTCTTTGGAAGGAAATCAACCTTCCATTGAACAACTTTAAACTCATGGTGAAACAACCTCGCAACGAATGCTCGATGATAACAAATAGTCGCAACCGGAACGATTAGAGTCCGGCCTCTAGGCGAATAACCAAAAAAACATTGAGCGTGTCAGGGAAATTTTCTCAAAAAATATTTTTCGAGGACATGTTTCGCCGTATAAAATGGTGCAACCGCAATCGAGCGCTGGGCGCGAGAGAAAGAAAATCTTATGAAATTTTTTTCAAGAACACGTACCTTCAACGTTATTTTCATCTATTACGGGTAAAAATTCCAAGGCTTGAAAATGTCGGAAAGAGCCAATTTATGAGGAAAGAACGCAATACTCGACCAAATCTGAACAGTTTACCTCTGGGATATTATCAGCAATATGCACTGGACGTTGGAAACCATGATTTTCTTTCGAAGTTTTGTAAGTTTTTTCTTTATTTGCTTTCGTTTTCACTATTTTAGGTGTTATACAGGATATGTTTTAGTTTTTGTGCCGTCGTTCGCTGTCTTCAGTTCTTCCTGTGATCGAAAATTGTTGGATTTCCTCTTCATTCAATGGGTTATCGTTTTCTAACAAACCTTTTCCAACAACCTTTTTTTCCCCTTTGTGACGGGCCAACTGCGAGCTGGATATTGCGTTACACTAAGCCATCAAAAATAAATCTGGTGCTCAGTCAATATGTTCGGGAATTGGACGAGCTTTTGACTGGAGTTAAAGTAAGTAGATCTGTTCTTAATTAACCTGATTGTTCCTTTTCTAGAGATTGCTCACCTTTACTTTCTTCACGATATCTTTGTATTGATCAGATTGTTGAGTAAGTGCGGAAAAATCGAGAGCTTGACATGTATGTCGACTCTACTGAAGGCTCGAGAAATGAAAGGATTGAGTTGAATGAGTTCGTTGAGTGCGATCGCAACAGGTTGTAAGCTTTTCTTCATGGAGAATATAAATCGAAGCTGATTATCCAATTTATTTTTTAGATTTCGAAAATCTCAAAGGAGTTAAAATTAAGAAACTGGACATCTCTGCCCCTATAGTCGATCTTTGGCAACTTAATACGGTTCTTGAGGGCACCGAGGAGATGACAATAAGCGAATTAATTTTTAAGAAATCTATAGATTTCTTCAAGTTGAATCAGTTTGTTCTCTGCCAAGAAGGCTTTCAGTCGTCTTAAGCGAGCGAGAAAAACTTTTGTACAGTGGCGGTCAAAAAAACGGGCTACCCCAAGATGATGCGCTCTAACGCAGAAGAGAGTGGTCGTAGGGATATAAATATGGTATCATTGTAAAGTTTATGGAATACTAAGACGTGTGACTATACGCTTGTGGTACTGTAGTTGGCCTAGCACGTACTGGGGCAATATGTTCTTTTGGCCTGGTCAAAAAAATGGCCCCCCATAATTATTTTGCTTTAAACGCGGTGTAAGTAAGAAATTGCCACCATATGGTACTGGACTAGGATAGCTATATCGGTCACACACCAATCCCAGTACTTTCTTATTTTGTACATATGCCCTCAGGCATCAATCAAGGTTGATGACCTTGTTCATGGTTAATGCCCGCCAAATTTTTTTCGGGTTTGTGCCGTTGTTTTGATAATCCGAGACAATATTGCAGACGGTATTGATCGTATTCGTGTGTAAGACTGCTCCACTTTTGTTGCAAAATTGTGCCCCTTCTTGATAAGAAAACTCAAAAAATGGAATTTTTTGACCTAATTTTCTCCAAAAATCCGTTTTGGAGACGGATTTATCTTCCTACGACCACTCTCTTCTGCGTTAGAGCGCATCACTTTGGGGTAGCTGCGTTTTTTTTGACGGATAACATACATCGGATACTATCTTGGTCCTTTAATCGATAAGTGTTTTGCTCTCACCAAAGTTAAGGACGTCACGTTGCCTGAAATTTTACTTCGAGGTCGGATGACTATTAACATTTCTGACGTAAGAATTTCATTGAAAGTTTTATTAATTTTTTGCAAGTTTTGTTAACAATTATTTGATGTTATCTGTTTCAGATTGAATATGATTACCAATTCGAGGTTATGGCCCTAAAGAAGGAGGATGTAACCATCGAGCAAACTCTCAAGGAGAAAGTCGACGTTTCCATTAAATATTACCGGATCAAATGGAAGAGAGATAAAGTTGAAATTGGACTAACCTTGACCATAAATGTTTATCAAAAACACGCGGTCAAGCAAATTGTAGACGACTGTGGAATAAATGATGAAGATTTCCATGAAGGTGGTTATGAAGGTGGCTCCGAGAATCTGATTTCCGATGGAGATTATTGAGAATAAGACTCATGGGTGATATTATTTCTTGTTTCGTTGCTAATTTATATTTTTTTTGTTGAATCTTGAGTAAAAGGTTGAATAAAATTAGCACTAATATCCTGAAAAATGAAGTTTAAAGAGCGGTTAGCAGCTTGACGCAGCTGAATCTCCGATAATTTAATTATTTTTATTAGAATTTATTAGCAATACGTAACTGAACGAAGTACAC